>OX424511.1:14367569-15567569 GCA_949152395.1 Agrochola litura
GGTATCAGTACCCTGACGAGATCAAAGCAGCATCAATGCTGAATGGTATGTTACCAAATGTTTGCCAGAAGTTTTTACTACTGCAAGCAGCAAGCGACCGAACACTGGCCTCCGTGGGCTACTGCTTCACCACGACAACGCGCTGGCTCACTCGGCGCTCAAAACAAGGGACTTTCTGGACAGCACACCGGTCATCCTCCTTACAGTCCCGATTTTGCTCCGTGCGACTTTTTCTTGTTCCCCAAAATAAATCAACTCAAAGGAAAACAGTTTTCATCACCTGAAGATGCACTGGCTGCATTTGAGAAGGAGATTGGAGAGGTGTCTGATGCGGACTGGAAGATGTGTTATAAAAATTGGTTTAGACGTATAAAACTGTGTATAAACGTAAATGGAGAGTTCTTTGAAAAGATATAATAAAAAAAATTATAACCTGTTGTAGTATTTTTTTTTCTAGTATCACAAAACTTTCTGAGTACCCCACGTAATCTAGTTTAAATTTATTTCACCCCATGGGAGATGGCACTGCAATGATTGATGTACATGCAATCCAGCCTGCTAGCAATCTTTTTTAGGATATTGTTGGAGCTGGCCCGTACTCTGCGCACCAGGGATGCACTCATTCGCATCGTTGCGTAAAAGCAATTAATACGAGTATGTGCGTCCGCGAACATTCCCGATGCGCTACAAAAACGGGGCAGCCCCACCAATACCCTGAAAGCGTTGTTGTATTGGACACGAAGGGCGTTGCACGACCTTTGGGTATATCTAGCCCACAGGCTGCACGTGTAAAACGTTGTACAATAAGCTCGAAACAGAGTAATTTTGACTTTTTAAGTGAGCAGCGTACAAACCTGCGAGCCAGCATGTTTGCTCTTACCGACAACGCTCTTGGATTCAACGCGATTCGCTCAAAATCGAGTCCGTCATTGAGGTCAGGGGTCAATATATGACGAAGATATTTAAACGTAAATACTCTTTGTAGTGGAGTCCCATTGAGTAATACAGGTGATACATAACCCGGTCTACCCCCAGCCTCAAAAACTATGATCTCCGACTTATTGGAGTTATACATCAAACCATGTGTTTTGGCATACTGGTCACATTTGGCGACCAATTACTTTCTGAGACCACAGATTGACGCGCTCAGAAGCACCATATCATCTGCATAGCTAATATTATTTACACAAATACCATCTAAATAGCAACCCACTCTTGTGCTGCTGAGCTCGCCAATCCTGCCTCACCCCGCATTCCAACCTGTATGGCCTGGAAAAAGTTCCAGCCCATCGTACACTATTAATCTGGTTACTATACCACTATTTAAAAATGTTTATAAGCTCCGTTGGCAACCTATCCTTCTCCATCTTTCTCCACAATACGTCATAAGCAACCAGATCAGAAAGAAGCCTTGAATGAATCGAGGAAGCTAGCATAAATCGGCGTCCCACGCTGTGTATGGTAAGTATGTGATAGTATGCTTATGACACAACACTGCACTTTCTGATGACAAACACGCCGAAACCAGAATTGGTTGTTATGAACACTTACAGTTTTATTTATTTGTGTATTAAGCAGACGGTCAAACACTTTTGATATTATGATATTATAGTAGCTAGCCTATTGGATGCCGAGCGACGAAATGTAAGTTTTTATGCACAATATTGAGAGATTTACCATGTTATTTTAAGACCATAGACTTCTTATAGGTTTTCCTGTAATCTATGAGTAAAGAGCCATACTATGTATTTTTTTCAAATTTTTCGGTCCAGTAGTTTCGGAGATAAGGGGGGGGGAATGGTCAATTTTCATTGAATTTGTTAAATATCTTTAAAAGTATTTATTTTAAAATTATATAAAAAATATATTTAAAATTCTCGCAACAAGCTCTTTCATTTGATATGTCACACGGTACTGTTAGCAAAACTTTTTTTTTTAATTTTCTTGTTTGCGCCCCAAAAGTGACCCCTATTTTCAAAATTAATTTATTTACGTTACATATTCGTGTTTGGGTCACAGAAATACATATGTGTACCAAATTTCAACTTAATCGGTTCATTAGATTCGGAGTAAATTGGCTGTGACAGACGGACAGACAGACAGACAGACAGACAGACAGACAGACAGACACACGAGTGATCCTATAAGGGTTCCGTTTTTTCCTTTTGAGGTACGGAACCCTAAAAAAGAGCAAGGCCGAAAAGTTGGATCGAAGCTGGCATCGATTAATTTAATGACGTGTTATTATGGCGACTGAGATAAAGGAGATCATGGCCTAGCAGTGCAGTGAGTTGATTGATGTGCGCACGCGCCTCACGTACTGGGGGGAATATCGTTTACATTATTGTTAATTCCCAAATGTGATCAGAGATTTGTGATTATTCAGAATATTTTTGACTTTCATTTACTTACATCTCCTGATCTCTTCGCCCGCATACCCGCGCATAAGAGAAAATAACACCTCTTCTGATAAAGACGACGTTTTGCCTTTAAATACATTTTTTTTGTTTGTATTTTGAAGTTTCTGCTGTAATGTAGTGTGGTAAATACTTCTGTAAGTGACGATCTATCTGTGATTAATGAAGCTATAGCTATACAGTTGATTTAGATTTTGAATACCTACTAACTAAGCCCTTGTAATCAGTAAAACGCTCTTATGTAGGTATTGGGCAGTTGTGTCGAAATGTCTTAAAATGTTAATCCAAAAAAAAAAAAACGATATCAAAAAAAGAAACACTTCAAAGTGCTGAATAACTTTAATTTTGGAAGTCGGTGTCTTTGGAAGTATTTTCTTTTTTGGAAAAAAGTTTTTAATTTTTCACGTTTTAGTTATGGTATCTAACCCACACCAATTCGTATATCACTACATGCTATGTAAACAACAGTGACAGGAAGTATTATAACATCATCAAGATACACAAAGTGGATTAAATAAGTATTATCCAAGCTAACTCAAAAACTACCCAAGCGAAGTTAATAAAATTCAACACCGACTTCCGAAATTAAATTTATTTTTCACTTTGAAGTGTTTTTCTTGGAAGTCGGTTGTTTTTTTTCTTTTTTTCTGCTAAAACAGTCTAAATTTCATCGCCTGTAATTTCCATCAAACACTATCCTCACTATCCCGCCATCATATTCCCTCTAGCGCTACGTATAAAGCGGCGCAAGCGCATACTTGACAGAGTGCCAGCTGTGTCACGGCGCAGCTCTATTTCAACGTGGCTTGCGAAAATGTATCAATGGCTGCCACTGCGCCGGTTTACGTTGTATGTAACGTAGTATTGGGCTCGAGTTCATTTGTGGGCGAATAGAATGGTCTGTTTAAAAAGAATCTGATTAAATGTAAACAAATGTATCGGAAAATGTACCTGTAGATGCCAATTTGTAGTGGCACTTACAAATTGAGAGGTTTAATTGATTATTTGAATACTTTAAAACGAAATTCTAATTAAAATCACCGTTTTTAGGGTTCCGTAGTAAACAAGGAACCCTTATAGTTTCGTCATGTCCGTCTGTTTGTCTGTCTGTCTGTCCGCGGTCTAGCTCCAAGACTGTTAGTACTAGAAAGTGGTAATTTGGCATGGGTATACATATTAATCATAGTGGTAAAATAAAATTATGAAAAATATATTTTTTTAGGGTATTTCCCCTACTCGTAAAGTGGGGATGTTTTTCTTTCTATCCCTTTGAATTCAGAGATCCGTTTGCGAAATATTAAGCTTTAAAGTGCAAATTTTTGTTAGAGTCAAGTGTCCCCCGCCAGCTAAATGGTTGGTTTTAGATATGTGAAAAAATTCATGGCAGTAGCTTATATAACGAATTTAAAAGGAAAACTATCACAGCTGAGTATGCTTTACAAGTTAAAGAGTAATAATCGATCAACTTAAATTTGCGGTTGTAAAAACATGTTCTCCCATACATTCTGTATGAATGATTTTTTTTCAACTACAAAGTTAAGTTTGTTTTTGGGATAAATTCATCCCAACTACGGAACCCTACATTGTGCGTGGTCCGACATGCACTTGGCCGGTTTTTTTATTAATTTGACAATTTTTTATAACCTCAATTTTCGCCGATGATTTTTTTTCAATTACAATTTAATAATGCTATTCATGCGAGTTACTTGCAAAGTTTTGTGCAAGCTACTAGCACGTGTGTTACGTGCGTAAAGGAAATATTATTGCTGTTGTAAATGTGGAATCTAAGATGAAGCCTTAGTTTGTAGTTTTATAAGTACCTATCTAAATGCTTTGATGAATAATCTATCTTGTTATACCATCTTTTATGGAGGATGTCGTACAGAGTCTGTGGCAGCATCTACATCGCCACATACGATCTACGCATCAAAGACCTGACGTCACACAAAATCCTGACGTCACACAAATCCCGCATCGCGCAATTAGAGTTTACCGCGAGAACGACATAAACTATCCCACTTCAATTGTTGAGTAGTTGCCCGCCAGACAAGACACCCTCTGGTCGGAGGATCCTCCCTTTTCTATAGAGGATGAGTGAACTTTACACCCTGTTCCTCATGCCTCTAAAAGCCTATAACTAAGGCCTGAGATGCCATCACAGCCCTTGTAACACTCTAGGAAATCCTAACCAGCATCAGTCTTGCCCTAATATTAATGATGATTTTATTTTGCTATTTATTAACTCAGCGAGGTTGATAGTATGGTATGGTTATGGTATGAACGACCAGAAACCAAGAGGTTATGAAGAATTCATCAGTCAATCAATCAGTTTAATAATTCATAAATGACATGACAACAAAATGTGTTGGCAGTTTAACATTTTGTGCCAGTTGTAGATAAATGCCGTGAGAAATAGGACGCTAAGGATGTAAGCTAGGGCCAATGCCTGCCGGGGGTTCGAAGAAAACCGATAGGGAAATCGTGGCCCCCGGCAACAGGGCAACCGAAGGAACACGGGTGGGTTTTAGTCAGTAAGAGTCTGACACGCCCTCCCGCTCCGCCCAGAGCGGGAGAAGTTATTTGATAATTTCCCAACCAAAAAAAAAAAAAAAAGAAAAAAAAGGCAAACCATATGCGCAGTGGTACCTATGTATCTGCATACTCACGACTGAGCAATATCAAGGCTGCTATACTATCTATGTATTATTTACTGGCATGAAGTTACTAGGCAACGAAAACGAAATCTTGAACTTTTATGTATTGGTTTTTTAAACCTTATTAATGTTTAGTCAAATCTTACTATACGAGTTGCAGTATTTTTATCTTACGAAGCAACGCGCGCTTTACTTGTGATAACCAACCGTACAAACACGCTGTGAATGTGTGCGTGAAGACGAGTAGCGTCAGCACATAACACACACACACACTTCCTATGTTGCTATTGTCCCAGACGGTACCAAGAGCTCCTGCGGTTACACACACATTCACAGCGTGTTTGTTACACTGGATAACCACAAGTAAAGCGCGCGTTGCTTCGTGAAATAAAAATACCATTCATCATCATTTCAGACGAAAGACGTCCACTGCTGGACATAGGCCTCCCCCAAGTACCGCCACTTCCACCGATTCTGTGCTTTCCGCATCCAGCGGATTCCTGCGGCCTTCACAAGGTCATCGGTGCAATGGGCAGGGCACATTGCTCGCAGAACGGATGGCCGATGGGGCCGAAAGGTTCTGGAGTGGCGATCGCGTACCGGAAGACGTAGCGTTGGAAGGCTTCCCACAAGATGGACTATAATGATTGGTGGATCACAATTACAACAATCATTTAGGTACTTAGCAACAATATTACTTTATATTACTTTCTTTTATTTTGTTTAATCAACAATTGACAATCCTTTGAGTTCCAATGATTCTGTCCTTAACGTGTAAGTGTATGAATTGAAATACGTACTTACCTATAAAGCACTCGTATAATTCTTATCACAATTCAGGAATGTGGAACCGTCAACACAGCCATCAATACACGACAGATTCGCATGACCAACAGTACCAGCTGATATCTGTGGAAACAATTGAAAACGTATAGGTACTGTGTGTGTGTTGTACTATATTATTGACGAATTCCTAGTTGATAAAATTTCATGTGACTGACCATTTTATGTATTTATGTTTTTAATGTAATATTCATATGTCTAGTAATAACAGCCGCACGAGCCAATCCATCAGGTTAAGCTACGCTTGCCGGGGTTGGTTCGTGGATGGGTGACCATTTCTACGTACCGAGACTCCTCCGTGCCTCGGAAAGCACGTTAAGCCATTGGTCCCGGCTGTCATTCGTGGATCTTTGACAGTCGTTACAGGTCGTCAGAAGCCCGAAAGTCTGACAACCAGTCTTATCAAGGGGTATCGTATTACCCAGTTACTGGGTTGTGGAGGTCAGATAGGCAGTCACTCCATGTAAAATACTGGTATTCAGCTGCATCCGGTTAGACTGGAAGCCGACCCCAACATAGTTGGGAAAAGGCTAGGCAGATAGATATAGTTCAGGAATGTGGAACCGTCAACACATACACCATCAATATTACATGACAGATTCGCATGACAATCAGTACCAGCTGATATCTGGGGAAACAATTGAAAACGTATGTTTACATAATGTAAATACTGATGCACCCTATAGTACACCCACATTTCGCCAGTTATATTTAAGGTGTAACAGGGGGCGAGCCTATTGCCATCAACCGGGCACAAATCCAGACTCCGGGCTGCTACTGAGAAATTTTAGATGGAGAAACGCAATAGTACTTTGCCCGACCCGGGAATCGAACCCAGGACCTCATGCTCCGCAGTAACGCATGCTTGCGACCACTAGACCTACGAGACACTCCACGTTATTATACAAAAGTAACGCAATGTGGGGGGATTAAGTATACATTTCTGCTTACGGGTAATACAATACAATCCTTGCCTTCAAAATAATGTGAAAGACTCAAGACTCAAGTGTTCCTCAAACAATCAGTTTGCAAACAATGCGATAGATTGTTTTCGCGATTACTACAAGTGGATAATTGAATTCCCGAATTGTAAAATAGAGAATAAGATGGAATAGGTGATTGATGATCGTAGATTATACGATTTTACAATTTAAAATCAATCAATCAATAAATCTATCGCAGTCCACTGCTGGACATAGGCCTCTCCCAGGCTGCGCCACAACACCCTGTCCTCCGCCTTCCGCGTCCAGGCTGTCTCAGCCACCTTCTTAAGGTCGTCAGTCCATCTAGCTGCGGAGCGTCCCAAACTACGCTTGCTGATACGCTGTCTCCAGTCCAGAACTTGTCTGCTCCACCGGCCATCGGTCCTTCGACAAACATGGCCACCTCACTGCCATTTCAGTTTGGTTACTCTGCAAGCTCTGTCGGTTGTTCTAATTCTTTTCCTTCGAGCATAGCCCGCTGAGCGACCTTGAATTTGTGGACCAGTCCGGTGTCCACGCTTCGGCACTGTATGTTTATGTCATAACGGGCAGGACCTTCAAACATTGCGACCTAAGCGACGCGAAAGTGCTAAAATAACACTCACAAAATAATAACTTGCATTTCAAATGAAAAGATAATCGAAAACCTTATTTCATCGCTGACATTTGAAAATCCTGAGTCGCCACGAGTGAATGACACGTGAGTGTCCTGCCCTCCTTACTGCTTCTAAAAATACCTACCTATTAATAGTAAGACACACAGTGTTTAAGCATGTGCGACATTGCCAAAAAGATCGCCTTTTAGGGACACGTGACATCTCGGACTGGTCGCGTGAGGAAGACTTTGTTTATGCGAAGCGACCAATCATTCGTTGTTGCAATCTAATCGATTAGCTTCCAAAGTTTACTTAAAACACGTTCACATTCCTGTACTTAATCGATTTTTGGATGTTATCAAATTTTGCATTCGCCAGAAATGCTTTTGCAGTGAGCTACGTGTTTTTGAATTCTTCGTTTGACATTATTTTATAAACTACATTCTGCTTCTGATAGTTAGCTTCCGGTTCCTCGGTGCCAAACTTGTTTGATTGCGCCGCTCGATGGCCGCTCGTTTCAGTATAGTGTTGTAGTTTTTTTACCTCCAGTTTCGTGCCCACGCCTAGGCAGCCATCGCCCGTGCGTCGCTCGATCGCCCAGCGTCACTTCAAAATGCTAAACTTTTGTTTACGTCGTCGCTGCCCCACGTCACTCCCCTGTCGCCATCGCTCTGTCACCGCTAATTTCGTGCCCGCAGACTTAGGTAAAGGACAGATAGACATGCAGATACTTTCGCATTTTTAATATTATTAGTATGGATACACTTTCTGGAAAGATTGGATATTACCTATAAATTACAAAGGTACACTGGTAAAAGTACCAGGACCGCATAACGGTCCAGTTATGTCACCAATACAAAGCTGAGTTTGTGTTGGTCCAGTAGAAGTAGCCACAGTTTGTAAACCGTAACTCAAACGTGGATAAAAGCGTGAGCGTTTGACACATTTTATCTTAGTCGATTTGATCGGTTGGCTATTTGGCTATTTTTAGGTAGGTCATGTCTTAGAATAGCCCGCGTTTCCCCGATTGCCATAAGTGGCGATTTTGGAAGTGTAAGTACGCTGGATTTGGAATTACAGTTGAGTGTGGTATATACCGAAAGGAACATACTTAGTAGTTTCTATTTCCAGCAGTAGACTTCTTTTGGCTGTGAATTTGTGGGTACTTAATTTGGTCATTGACAAACTGTCAACATTATGTAGGTAGCTTTTAGGGTTTTTGAAGTGAAAACTTGTTTAGGCGCGTTGGGCATTTTTGAGATGGGAAAAAACAATTGAACTCGCGACACCGTTACCGACACCTCATTTTTGTAAACGCGATTGTGATCTTTATTTAGATAAGGTCACGGGCCAATGTTCTGTACCAGCATTTTTCTTCCACCAAGGCAATCTTGTTCAAGTTTTCACTTCTGTCGGCACTCCCGGAGTGCCACTGTTTTTTTTTTGTGTTGAATCATTTTATAGACAAATTAATAAACCCGCAAAAATCTAATAACGACGTATTATGGCGCAGACAGAGGAATCAGTAAGATGATGTAAGACTTGCTCCAGTGACTCCTATATGATCAAAGGTTGAGACTTATTTTATTTACACATTGAGAGACCGTCAGCCCTCGTCCACACCACACTTTCAGTCCCAGTTCAGTTCATACGTGAAGCTATGAAATCCCGAAAGAATCCGTTCAACCAATCTAGCTTAGTATCTGTCGAATAGAACAGTTCAATTCAAGGCCAGATCTAGATCAATCGATCAGCGTTTACTATTTTGCCATAAACCAGACATTGAACTCCTCTACTTCCGTATAAAAAATTAATAGCTTCCTATTCCAATAGTAAACACCATGATGAGGTCAACTAAATAAACCATTAGTTAAGCCCAATATTGTTTTCTTACAATTAATTTGTTTTTCTCTATGTAGGCTTAGAACGAGAAAACGTTTCGGATACATTGTTATTTTTCACGTGTTTTGTACGACAGATCAAAACACGTGCAAAATATGATCGAGGAAAAGATTCGGGCGGGACGAGCTTCACTGCTATCTTAAAGACAGGCCCGCATTAAGGCTCCCGCAGACAGGCGCGACGCGACTGGTGGAACAAATTGTAAGAAAATTTCATAGAAATTGTTCTACCGGTGTCGCCGCGCCGCCGCCGTCTCGTCACGCCTGTCTGCGTGAGCCTTTAGTCGAGTAGCGAATAGAAGTATGGAAAAGGGAGACGGAGGCTCTTGCTTGCAATGATGAACAGCACCCTAATTGAGTAACACACTATCAATCACAATCTGAATCATTTTGAAGGATATTGCTAATCCATTGCTTCATATTTAGAACTTATATAACGCAATTAATGTTGTTGAACTATAAAAAATTAAACAGATTGTGATTGATCGTGTGTTACGCAATCAGGTAAATAAGTGTGAAAATAAACATTTATTTTCCTTCAGTAGGAGGCGATTATGAAAACTTAGCATGTTTTAAGATGAGTAACGGAGTTCTTCTTACTGAACAGCCAGCTGTTCTGCTGAGGAATTTGTTGCGCCACTTCTTCTTCCCAGCCAAATCACTAGGACGTGGACTATCATATGTAATTTATAACGATAAAAAAATACTCATTCGCAGCCTAGTTTGATTAAATGACTTTTGATATAGATTTTGAGCAGGTAGGCACTAATTATTTTCTTAGTGTCGGTAAAAACAATTTCGACTTGTTTGAAATTTTGCCTGCGCAAGCCCGGCCTGCGCGTACTTGCCTGTGCGTGTGGTTGGGCGTTCAGTGTTCAAGCCGCAGTCTAGGTTAGTCGTTCGGTGATTACGTGGTCTTCCGTCACTCAAAAACCGGCTAAGTGCGTATCGGACCACGCACAATGAAGGGTTCCGTAGTTAGGATGAATTTATTCCAAATACAAACTTAACATTGTAGTTGAAAAACATGTTCTCCCATACATTCCAACTGCAAATGTAAGTTTGTAGTCACAATATTGAGAGATTTACCATGTTATTTTAAGACCATAGACTTTTTTATAGGTTTTCCTGTAATCTATGACTAAAGAACCATTCTCTGTATTTTCTTCAAAATTTTAGACACAGTAGTTTCGAAGATAAGGGGGGGGGAATGGTAAATTTTTCATCTATATTCTTAAATAACTTTAAATGTATATGTTACGTTTATAAAAATAAATTCTTTTGAGATCCTCGCAATAAGCCCTTTCATTTGATATGTCACACGGTACAGTTTGTAATTTTATATTTTCCCCCAAAAGTGACCGCCATATTCAAAATTCATTTATTTACGTTACACATTCGTATTTGGGTCACAGAAATACATAATGTGTACCAAATTTCAACTTAATGGATCCATTAGATTCGGAGCAAATTGGCTGTGACAGACAGACAGACACACGAGAGATCGTATACTTAAGGGTTCCATGGAACCCTAAAAATGGCCGATTTGCGTACGCACAATCGCGAGTTCATGTCTGAATTAATAAGTCTATACAAATCTCTGCCTGCACTCTGGAAAATTAAATCGAAGGATTATTCCGACCGAAATAAAAAGAACTAGGCATGCCTACAAATAAAAATATAAATAAAATGAAAGAGGAACATAGTTTATTATGGGAGAAAGAAGAAATAGTTCTTCATTAGGAAACATGTTTCTACGCCGACGATTTCGACAAGACTGTGGCTTGCGCGTACTTAACTGTGCCGTGTGGTAACGCCGTCCGTGTACAGTTTTTTCATGCGAGAAGCCTGCGCAGGCAGAACTGTGGTGAAGCTTGTGCGTGTGGTAGGCCCATTAGTGTAGGAGTCTATTAGAAGTCTTTTTTCTATTTGAGTGTGTCGGGCAAAGTGTTATTGCGTTTTTCTATTTGGATTTTGCTCAGTAACACCTCGGACTCTGGATTTGTGCCTGGTTGATGGCAATAGGATCACCCTTTATTACATGGGACTTAAATTGAGTCATTTGGTTTAAATAGGTCCTTATTTTTATTATTTTATTTTTCTTTTATATAAGTAAATTTATTTTCTTTTAGATTTTGTGAATGTGAACGTTGTAGGCTGTAGACTTGTGGATCATTTTCTGTTTTACTAAGTACCTGGTACTTGTTGATAGGCCTACACTGTCCTCTCATATCTATTAACACTGTAATTTGAAAACATTGTAGAAACCATTTATTTTTAAAGGTAACCGTGGAGTTTCTTGCCGTCTCTTCTCCATAGGAAACGACCAATTGGAACCGTGCACCTAGTTTCTGACGTTTCATAAGTGCCCATGTAGGTTTACGTGAAATAAAATATTTTGAATTTGAATTGAATTTGAAACATAACTGGCTGGAAATGTGGGTGTACTACAGGTACACATCTGCACAACCCTTAGGGGAAACAAGGCACGGTTTATTATGCATGTTATGTGCATAATAAACCGTGCCTTGCATGGTATACATGCATGGTTGCATAATAATGTAACCATTTTCATAAGCTTGCTAACTATAACAATGTCAGTGGGTTGCATTTTGCACTTTACTACAACTCTTGGTAACTAATCTACTTACTTGAGCTAAATCAATCAATCAATCTGTCTAGCCTTTTCCTAACTACATAATATGTTGGGGTCTGCTTCCAGTCTAACCAGATGCAGCTGAATAGCAGTATTTTACATGGAGCGACTGCCTATCTGACCTGAACATGATACCTCATGGTAAGACTGGTTGTCAGTCTTTCGGGCTTCTGACGATCCGTAACGACCATCAAAGATCCAAAAATGACAGTCGGGACCAACGGCTTAACGTACTTTCCGAGGCACGGATGAGTCTCGGTATGTATTTATTTTATTTTATTCTATTCGGGAAACTTACAGCTACACAGTGTTCTTAAATAATATAAAATTGAAGGCCATTTACAAGTTTCCACTGATAAACACATAACATAAAAACGAGAAAAAAAATCGGAACAAAATATCTATTAAACATAAATTAGGAAAAAAAAATAGTACACGATAAATCATATTAAGCTAACAATTACTTTTCCGTAAAGAAGCTTTTTACCAACAAATGCTTAAGCCGAGAAACACTGATATGTTACTGGTATGCTTGGGTGGTCACCCATCTACGGATTGACCACGGCAAGCGTAGCTTAACCTGATCGAGCGACCCGTGCGGCTGTTATTACATAACCATGACCCCTCTACTTGAGCTAAATATGCTTGTAAAAAGAGCAATAGGTAGGGATCAATTTCATGGCTTCTAGCTTGCCAGTCCGACACCATGGCTAGTGGGGAATATGTCCGCTTTAGTTGAAATAATTGTATTGTGAACAAGAGAATTTTCAGTTAACTTACAAAATTTTTGTTAAATTTTGTAAGTTAACTGAAAATTCTCTTGTAAAGGAGTTCTTATAATAATTTATGAAACAATTATACTAGCCTACAAAGTCAACCTATTCCAAGATTTTATATGTAGGACCTAAAATAGACGTGTCTAGCAGTCTACAAGGTTTCCCATTGAAGTTTATACGATAGAAACAACTTACTACCTACGTTCCTTACTAAGAATATCACCAGTTGTGGGTTTCTTCGAGAAAATTATAGGTACTCAGTTTAGTACCTGTCAATATTTATGATCTCATAAACTCTTGTTTTTAGTAGTTCCCGTGATGTTAATAAATGCCGAAGTACAGTATTTCTATTTTCTTAATGTCCCTCGGGTATCATCGGATTTCCGAATACAAACGAATGCTAATTTCCATGTCCATCAATTATTAGATTTATCGTGTACAATTATTTGAATTCAGAAGATAAGATAAGATAATTTTTATTTTGTAAAACATGAGCAAATAAAGAAGGTCTTATAATTAATATGAGGTGGCTACATATTTTGCCATTTATGGCGTACAAAATTAGTTGCAATATTAAAAAAATAGAAAAAAAAAAAACGAATTGCAAAGTCAAAATTTACAGAACTAAGCACTTTATTGTTGTTTTGTTTTGATTTCCGTGTGAACTATATAGAGCTGTAAAACTATTTTCCTATCTGTAGTGCGAGCGACTTTAGCGGCTTTCCTCCCATTTTTTTAATAAATTACATTAAGTTACAAGAGTATTAACAACTCTATATACTTCCAAGTCGATTGAGAGCGTCCGGTCTGCACCAAGTGCAAAGGGCAACTGATAGAAATCCGACGACTGACGAAACACGAGGTTTGCCGAGGGACATTAAGAACATAGTTTGTCTGTAATTTCCTTTGGCTCGGAATCAAAATGTTCCAGGTGCAAAGAACAGGCTAGTCACTCTCTAAGGCCATTTTTACCTAAAAAGGGAATGACAACACCTGACGCCTTAATGGGGAAAACATCATAATCCTAACTAAATATTATTTATTTATTTATTCACAAGGCAACTTCAACAGGTAACAACCACAGTATATCACTAGGTTCACATTATAGGTTTCGACCTGATTATCACCCAAAACGTAATCGCATTATAATAATAAAACTGCGAAAGTGAGTTTGTTTGTTACGCTTTCACCCTAAAACGGCTGAACGGATTTGGATGAAATTTGGCACATGCGTAGACCATGACCTGAGTAGAACATAGGATACTTATTATCCCAATATTCTCATGGGGTTGAGACTTATGCGGGTGAAACCGCGGGGCGCAGCTTGTATCTTGTTTTCCCCATTAAGAGAAATCTATCGAAATAGAAAATATATTTACTAGAAATAGGATTATTTCGTGTAAATATGATGATTTTCAGCAAATATAATTTCGAGAGTTTTATTTTTACCTCCGCAATTTGCAAAAGCACTTGGAAATATTGATTTTCTCAGGCTACATTGACGGAATAATTTAGACAACTTTGGAAATAGTCTCAATTTTTTTTAGTTTTTAATTTTGAGCCACGGATGAATGAAAAAAAATTCTCGTGACCGATATGCTAGTTTCATAAATGTTGTAATCGCTTAACAATTTCTAAATTACGGTTTTCCCGAAGTTTCTATGCTAAGTTGGAGGTACTTTCCATCCAAACTACGTATACGCAGATGGTGAGGGTGGGTCCAGTTCAGTGTGCCTGCCCTCATTCAAATTGACGTCACGGCATAATACGGTAGAGTAAACAGTTTGCATTTATACACTTCTGGTACTTACGGCTTGTTTACGTTTTCTGTAAACTGGAATTTAGTCGTGTAGAATTTGTAGAAGTATAAGACTCTTAGTACACACACGTTTTTCTTGCCATACCATATCATACCATACCATATTATGTATATCACCGTAAGATTGTGAGAACCGTTAGTTTATCGGTATTATTTCTGTTAGATTATAAACTGTCAAAAAATTGTGAATTGGGTGAAATGGGTTAGGTTAGGTTAGAACTGTGACCAACCGCGCGCGAGCCGAGCGAGCGGAGAGAGCGGTGCTGCGGCAGTGGCCGGCGAGCGCTACTTCCAAGTTGCTCGCAGCTAGGCAGGCTATTTAGTATTAGCGCAAAGTGCGTTACGTCGCAAGCAAGTTTGATACTACTTCACAATTTGTCAGTTTCCCATGGAAAGATTATAAACTAGCGAAAAATAATGCGTTAAATTGTAAATGGAAAAAAATGCGTAAAATTGTAAATGGAAAAATTGTGAACTACAACGAATTGCAGTTCACAATTTTTCGAGTTTATAATTTAACGGAAATAATACCGATAGATTATAAACTAACGAAGTTCATAATTATACGGTGACATATATATATATCTTGTATATTTAATATAGTTTAATATTTCTATATATGGTAGAGTAATCGTATGATACAAGTATACGACAAGGTTCTATGGAACCGTGTCATATACACGATTATTTTGACTGTACTACTGAACTTCGAAGTTTAAAATACCGATGTACTTACTGTAGTATTCATAAAGTTTAAAATTACGATTTAAATCTATGATTACAAAATTTTAATTAAGTTATCCTTACATATAAACACATAAAAGCGAAATACTCGCTCAGAATGTCGATGGTAAAATTTCTAAATTTATTTATTCGAAGTTCCGTACATCGCGCTGATGAACATTCTCACTTAAGTAATTCGTCATAGCAAACTTTCGAAGTTCCGTACATCGAGATTAAGAACATTCTCAATTAAGTAATTCGTCATAGCAAACTTTCGAAGTTCCGTACATCGCGATTAAGAACATTCTCAATTAAGTAATTCGTCATAGCAAACTTTCGAAGTTCCGTACATCGCGATTAAGAACATTCTCAATTAATTCGTCATAGCGTACATTCTGACTCACGTAAATCATAATTTTAAACTTTATGAATACAGTACATCGGTATTTTAAACTTCGAAGTTCAGTAGTACAGTCGGTTATTCTGCGGTGCGGCTAGCGCACCGTACCGTAAAGAATCCGTGCCGTGTACAACAAGCCTCAGTGTCTTGTCTCGTGTCTAAATAAAATAAGGTAAAAACTAACTTTTCGAAAAGAATAGGTAAAAGTCGACAGGCATTAGTCTTCAACTTCTTGTTGAATCCATTGACTACTTATGTCTGAACACTGTGCTAGAGAGGCTGGCAGTCAAGGATGAATCTCCTTGAAATAAACTCAAAGCAAAGTGTAATCTTGCAGTCAGTTAAATTGTCGCATTGTCAACCTCTGCCTTTGGTCTTTAAAAATCTACTATTAAAATAACTACTACTACTACACTACTACTCCCCTCTCCTCTCTCTCTTCTACTACTACTTTATTTATGTTTTTTTTCTTTAGTTTATTGAAACTCATGTTATATGGGGGTAGGCAGAAACTAAAGAACGCTATCTACTACGGTCCTTACAAAGGTACTCCTTTGTTACCCGACTACGGGGAAGCAAAATTCAAATTCATTCAAATTCAAAATATTTTATTTCACATAAACCTACAAGGGCACTTTTGAAAAGTCAAAAGCTAGGTGCACGTATCCAATTGGTCGCTTCCTATGGAGAAGAGCCGGCAAGAAACTCCACGGTTACTCTTTTAAAAATAAGTGGTTTCTATAACGTTTTCAAATTACAGTGTTAAAAGGTATGAGAGGACAGTGTATGCCTATCAACAAGTACCAGGTATTTAGTAAATAGAAAATGGTCAACCGTTCTCACATTCACAAAATCTAAAAGAAAATAATCAATTTAAAAGATTAATAAAATAATAATAAAAAGGAGGATTATTTATTTTACGTTCATACACCTGGTCATACAAGCACGACGGTTGCGAGTACTATGCACCTGACCTTTGTGAAGAACATCACCAATATGATCACTGCAATAATATATTACCAGCTTAACAGCGAAAGTCACTTACACGTGACATAGACAAAACTTGCATACTTATGTAATCTTAGTTACCTCTACTAGAACATTTATTTTACTGGTCTCAAAGGTCAAGATGCGATTGTTGAATATTTATTATTTCCATAAATTGCAAACTATATTAAAATACCATACCATTATGCAACGTAGAGATGACAATACGACAAAAAAATTTACTGCTTATACCTAATGCCATTCCTAGTCTGCATACGAAAATTCGAGCAAATATATCCAATAGTTTAGGTAGCTAGTCAAACATTGGTAAAAGCCACAGTCGGCCCATCCCTACTATATAGTTAGTTTGATAAATCACTTTTTTAATTTGAATGCTAGGATTTATTTCATAGTTCTAAAATATTCTTATGCATTAGTCATCATCATCTCATCTTCCTGCCCTTGTCCCATGTTACGTGGGGTTGGCGCACACGTTTTCATTTTCCACTCTCTCCTGTCAACCGTCACGCTATCATCCACTCCCTTCTCTTTCATATCATTCCTCACACAATCCTTCCATCTTTTCTTTGGTCTTCCTCTCCCGCTCCATCCATCAACTTTTATATTAATCACTCTTTTAGTCACATGCGTTTCTTCTCTCCTCATCACATGCCCATACCAGCCCAATGCTAAAGTATTAACTACGCCGCGTGGTTCAACCGCAGAAATCTCGATCCCGTAAGAATATCGGAATAAAAAGTATCCTACATCCTAATCCAGGTCATAGTTTACCCATGTGCAAAATTTAATCTAAATCTGTTCAATTGTTTTAGCGTAAAAGCGTAACAAACAAACTCACTTTCGCATTTATAATATTTGTTAGGATTCTTGTCCCCGCATTGTATACGTCTACCGCATCATCTGCTATCTCCATATTTAGATTTATCTCAATAGAAAGTACTTAATACTCTTCACCTTGACCGTTCAAAGCGTGGCAGAAATATATCTTTCGAGCAGATTCTAATTTGACAAGTAGCATCGTGTGCAATGCAAAACGTCACCATTCTTGTGCCAGGAATAGAAATATGGTGCATTGTCTGTCTTTATATGAGGTGTTACTTTTATTAGGTGTATTTTCAGGGCGGTGAGATGTCATAATATCAATAAATTTTATACTTCCACTTTTATGGTTCTTTAACACGTTGAAGAACAGTAAATGCATATTCAGCCTATAATGTTCCCACTGCTGGGACACAGCCTGACACAGGTCTCCTCTCTTCCACTAATAATATGAGTTTTGACTTCGCTTTAATGTCTTCGGCGGGATCAACTTTGGTGGGATCTTTAGATTCTATGCACTGCCAAAGATCTTCAAGCTCGAGATACGCCTTCACTGCAAATTTCCAATTGGCATAATTATCACAGCCAACGAGTTTTTTAATGTTAAATAACGAATTTGTAGACATTTCTTGCGATTATAATTATGTAGGTATTACGACAAACTGTATGACACCGCGCCAGTGGAAAAATTCTCGACGCCGGTTATTGTTCGGATTTTTCACTATTTGTACGAGTAATCACTATCAGGTAACCAACCACGCTCCGCTACCATGAAGATTTATAATGGGTTTGGGATAACTTTAGTAAAACGACGGAGTGAGAAATTGTAACTGACTGTAATTAAATTAACGCGGCAAAGCAGAGAGAGTTTTACACAACTGTCATTTTGACAATGACGTATTACGTTCTTGAATGTTGCCAATGTTGCATTAATTACTTAACAGAGAGGCACCACGCGACGTGACTGTAATCTACCACACGCAGCCAGTGCCGGTTGGTAGATGTCACATGTCTTCGGATTTTTGTAACGGCTCCAACTTACGAGTTGTAGATCGTGGGTTCGAACTCAAGGAACTTTGTGTAGGTAAATAATTTCATCACCACACTAATCGCATAAATACAAAAATCAATATAGGCAGTCGCTCCATGTAAAATACTGGTATTCAACTGCATCCGGTTAGACTGGGTGCTGAACCCAACATAGTTGGGAAAAGGCTAGTCACGGGATAATGATGTAATAATGTAAACAGTACTAAAATAACCACACTTTATAACGTGACACCATATACACGGTGACATGACAATGTACAATTAAAGCTGATAATAATAGATTGGTGATGAATATGTTTTAAGTGGTATTTATCATTGTAAGCATGGCTACAGTACAAGTTTAAGTGTTTTTTTTACTCAATCAGTTGTGTTGGGAACCGGTGAATACCGGCTGCTAATGTAATGAATGAAATCAGAATCTACGGCAGTGATATTAATACTTATTAATGGAACAATGTATTTGGAGTTCGGATAAATTAGCGATGACATAATTTTTTAAATGTATTTTTTTAAGATTCATTATTCTCTTTATGTAACCTCAAAAAAGTGAGACCCTACATCCTATGCCTATAACTTTTGATTTATATAACGTTGTCCTAAACGTGCTCCTATTATGCACCCCAGGCTTTTGTGGAGGCTTTTGTCGAGAGGAAATGGGAGGCCGTCATCTCCTTCTGCGAAGCGGTAATGCTCGCGAAGTAGGAGGCGGAACGCGTGAAGGAGAGGCAAATTTCGCGGTCTTACGCCTCTAACCGCCGCAGGACGAGACGCTCTGTGCGTCGGGAATCGCAAGCCGATTTCCGGCCACCGTAGGCGCGGGCTTACGGACGGTGAGCAATGGGTAGCTCGCCGTCCGATAAGGACTAGGCCCAGGTCGACGGCGCGTTATGTTCCTCGCGTGCCTCAAAAATATGTCAGTCAGGGCCGATGCCTGCCGGGGGTGCGAAAAAAACCGATAGGGAGATCGTGGCCCCCGGCAACAGGGCAACAGAAAGAACACGGGTGGGTTTTAGTCAGTAAGAGTTTGATACGCCCTCCCGCTCCGCCCAGAGCGGAGAAGTTATTTAATAACATCCCACCAAAAAAAAAATAAGGCTTGCAATTTGCTTATTCAACAGGCAAGTTTTTTCATGCACGTTCCAGGCTTGAAATCCAATTTTAGCACCCGGTTTCCGAATTGAGTGTTTGAACTTGATAACTTGTCAAACTCCACTTTAGCATTGTTTAACCCAACAATTGTTTATTCCTAACATAGCAGCGAAATTTAAAATTTGTTACGTTTTTTGCAAAGAAGATTTAATTTCACGAGCTTTCTTAATAATACCTACCTCATTTCATTTAAAACGTCTAACGGGTCTCTGCGAGTTGGCTGTGGTCCTTCATACGACTTCCAAAGGGCCTGACCTCTGTGTCCCGAGACATGTCAAAGACGAAATAATAATAATCGTCTGTTTTGGTACTATAGAATATAGGAAGCTTCGCAATACAGGCTTTCTGGGTAAACTTGACCCACAAGCTGCCGGTTCAAAACGGTCTTGAATAAAGTGACAAACTTCAACTGAGCAAGTTACAGCGTTACAGCTAACGCCCTGCATGCGCTCTCGTTAAGGAACAAAACAAAATATCAACAGCGAATGGGAAAAAAAACATCTTCCCCTCCTTGGCTTGACTCTTGTTATGGCTATAGTAGAGCTACTCTAAACTTCAATTTCTCAATTCTCAAACCAGGCGTAGGAGTACAGGGTTTTTGAGTGCAGGGGGCCTAAAACGGCCACATTAAGCAATTCCGCTAAAAGCAATTCATTTTCTGAATTCCCAGCAATTCCTCTATGACATATATTTTAGAGCTGAATCATATTCAATTCAATTCATATCGGAATCAAATTCTGTGTAAATATTGCCGCAAGAAAAAAATGAAGACCGTAATATTTTACCAGATAATTTTTCTTTACAGGTTTTATTAATCATATTAAATTTTTATTTTTTTATTTCTACAGTTATGTTATTGTTATTTCATTAAAATACAAAACCGTCAAACAGATGAATTGCGTAATATAAATTGAACGAAGATAATATTTTGAATTGTCAGTTTGTGTGATTCATAATATTGTATTATCATATATTGTTTATTATGATTCTGCCAAAGCGGGCGTTTTAAGAGGCCTGCGAACACGGCTCGCAACTACAAATCAAGATGTTGGCAAAATTCAATTCCAAGCACGTTGCGCTAGTGTGAGTGCCTGTCGGAGCGATATACACCTACAGTGAGCAACACTACCACGCACACATTGACAATTATTGCTTGATGCGATAGTACTACTAGCTTTCGAAAATTTATGATAAATTTGGGTGTGTTCCGTAACACCAAAAATGATGAATAAAAACTTAACATTTTTCCATATTTTTTTTCGATAATTTGTAACTTGATAATATTAAACTATGCTTCCGCAGAAACAGTATTATAAATATTATTGTTTATAATACAGAAAAAACAATATGAAGACATGTCATTTACGCTGTAAAAATGTGCGAAATTAAATTAGTTTAAACTTCAATTTAGAAAAGATTTTTTGAAAAATAAAAATGTAAGAAGGAGCCTAGATAAACACTGTCTAAATTCTAATAACAACATAATCGCCGCGTCCTTAGGCCCCCAGTAGGTACAATCTTAAAATTTTCCCATTCTAATAATACCAAGGTACGCAAGGTATGTTTTCCACAGGGCTCTGCTGACGCGCCGCGCATTGCCCGGTCATTCCACCCAGCCAATCATGTGTCACTATTTATTATACGTACCTATGTAGTAGATAGTGCGGGGAAAGTTTTTTTAATAAAGACGTAAGTACGTTCTGACAGTTAAGACATGGGTAGAGGTCACGTAAACTCAAGAATTTATGCATAACAGTGTTGAGTTGGGTCCGGTGGCAGATTTCAGGCATTTCTCAGATTTTTTTTTTGTTGAAATGGTGTCTGAAAAGGAATTTTAAGCTTTGTTATATTCTACCGTTTTTTGAACTTTGCAATTGCGAATAGTTGCCAAGTTCAATAATCTACATGTAGCCAAGTGATCGTCTGATAAATTCTTTAGTAATTTTCAAAATACAGACACCTAATTAATATGTATGTATTATATTACATTCGGGCCTGTAAACTTGGATGTTTTATGTTTTTACTCTGAAGTAATGCAACTCAGAAATTAAACCCACCTACTGCACACAACTTGCACTTGAAGCTTATGTCACAGTATAATACAGTAACAGTATTATATCTCGGCAGTGACCTTGAAATAATTACCTACGGCCGCTCGGTAGATAAACCTTCCGCGTCCGCAATACTGTTGCGTACTGATATGCACTGAGATTTCGAAGTGCGGCGTTTCGGCTATTTTCTACGAAGATATAATACTGTTACTTATCTATACTGTGCTTATGTCGGCTACAGTCTACTTGCACCACAAATCACTAAATGCTTTGAACGCTAAACGTATTTAAAACATCGTCAATCGTTTAAAGATGACAATATTTAGTGGTGATTTTGTATTTTTTCTCCCAAATTGTTCTTTTTAATCGTTCGACTCGAAGGGTGCCAAAAAGAACCCTATTTACTAAGCCTTCGCTGTCCGTCCGTCCGTCTGCTTGTCAGCGGGCTGTATCTCATTAACCATAATAGGTAGACAGTTGACATTTTCACAGATTGAGCATTTCTATTGTCGCTATATTAAAATAAAATAAAAACAAAAAAAGTAAAAAATTAAAGGAGGTCCCCATACAAGAAACGTGTTTTTTTTTTAACTAAAATATTTAAAAAATATATTTAGTGGTAAATATTAGACGGTGATACGGAAACCCTTCGCGTGCGAGTCCGACTTGCACTTGGCCGATTTTTTTCTTTGCGTCATGTTTTGTCGCAAATAAACGTATTTCATTCTTTCTAACTACATTTAGTGCTAATTGCATTTGATGAGTTGATGGGCTTAAATACAGGATCAAAGTCAACCACAAAACGTTGGGAGCTACGTTCATGATAGGTCAGTATTGTTTACTAATTGAATAGCGGTACAAATTGACCGGTCATTCCCCTCGTTAATCGCTCACAAACAATGATTACTACTATCTTTGTACATACTTATTCCTGGATGATACGTATTCGAGGTATCGGCTTATAGGTTGAATCGCCCGAAACGGGCGAATCGACACTTTTAAATAATATAAATTTTTCTTGAGGCGATTCGCATGAAGTACAATTGTTGGGAGTCAATTCGTGCGAATAAGCTGAGGAATTATTAGTGTAGTGACCTTTTGTTTATCTATTAGTATCCTTTTAAAATAAAAATGAGTATTACACCTAATTTGCTTTTTGAAGTTAGGCATAATAAATAATCTTTTTCTGGCATATTACTAGGTTCAGCAGAGTAGATGAGGTTGCTATATCAGGTGGTTAACAAGTTACCTAATTTGCTTAAGGAACTTCCCATCCCCAGGTTCAAGAAAAAGTTGCTTTTATGACATTGGCGAATTTATGGAATATTGTAAAAATCTTATGGACATAATTTTGACATTTTAAAGTAACGATTACCTAATTAGAATATTGTAAATCAAAAATCTTAAAATTAATATTGTACCTACTTAGTTTAAGATTGACATTTGAATATTTATACACCATATACTTTGTGGTAGAATGTATAGAACTAACAAAAATACTAACACCATACTATGTAAAACTACATTCTTACAAATAAATTAATTCTAATTCTATACAAAACCTGTTTTCAATGAACCAAAAAACAACAAACACCACCATAATTTTTCAAAATCGGATCAGTTTATTTTGAGCTACGTTGATCCTCCTAAACTCATTTCCCCATTTTTTCGAAGTTGGATAAACATCGATTTATGCAAAAATACAGGTTTTTTCGTAGTATGTCGGCAATCCAATGATAATGTAGGAGATGTCATTTGCAACCACATGACCCTCAGACTTCTTTGCAAATGTCAACCATTTTCGAGTAATTTGACATTTAATATTTCATTCATTTTAAAATGTAATTTGTCAAATTACTCGAAAATGGTTGTCACTTGAAAAAGGTCATAAGGGGTCATTTGGTTGCAAATGACCTCTCCTACATCCCCTTAATGGATTGCCGACATATTACCAATAACCCTGTATATTGCCTCTATTACCACACTATGCTCCTCGCGCTGCTCATCGATCTGCTCATCGCTCTACTCCTCACGCTGCTCATCGCTCTCCTCCTCGCGCTGCCGCGATGATGCACTCTCTGCCCACACACTGCTCTACTCGCGCAATTAATCGCGATGCTTCGCACTGCGTCCAAAAACCGACAAAAGAGGGAGCTGTGGGCATGACGAGGAGCATGACGTGCGGCTACTAATGTTGCCAGTGTCCGTATGAATTGAGGAGCCATGTCTCATATTTAAACGCGGGTACTACCAATATTTAGTAGTAAATTAGGCGATTTTGTAGGCCCGATCCTGGAATTTGTAGTAAAACACTTTAAAAGATACACGACTTTTAAGGTGGCTCCTCAATTCAGACGTCTGAATTGAGGTGCCACCTTACAACTCTAAAACTAGCCGACGGATATTTTTGAAAATTTGGTAGGATTTAGTAGTACTTATGTGTAATCTCCACAAAAAAAATGGGTTTTGTACGGCTGAATTTGAGATAGCTACAATGTTTTGATTTTTCATAAAAATCCATAAATTTCACCGCGCTGTTTCTCGAAAAGTAATCAACCAATTATAACATATTTTTAGTATAATTTAGTAGTAAATACGTTCTAATTTGTAGTATAAAAATAAAATGAACAAACTACATAATTTCGCTAATACAGCACATTTTATGTGGCTCCTCAATCCTGACGGTCTGTAGAAAATATATGTACGTAGAGCTACTAAAGTAGTTGATCAAATCGGATAACAATAGCACCAATATTTAGTAGAAATTTCTACTAAATATTGGCGTAATCCAACATTTTGTACATTCAGTATTTCAAAAGTTATTAACAAATTAAACATTCCTTAAAAATCTAGTGTGGTACGAGAGCCCACGACCAAAACCATATCACATCGTTTCACGGCCAAAACCATATAAAATCATTAGTTTAGATGATTCCTGAACCCAACTCGGTTACCGAGTAGTACCGGTCAGAAACGTCCCAGTTTTACGGAAGCCTATTTCTGCTATGTCAAAAAAAAAATAAGCAGACGGTTTCATCACAATATGCCTTTTTTTTTTTTTTTTTTTGGGTGGGAAATTATCAAATAACTTCTCCCGCTCTGGGTGGAGCGGGAGGGCGTGTCAGACTCTTACTGACTAAAACCCACCCGTGTTCCTTCCTATGCCATGTTGTTGCCGGGGGCCACGATTTCCCCATCGGTTTTCTTCGAACCCCCGGCAGGCATTGGCCCTAGCGGACCCCGTCAATTCTGCTGACATCTCTTTGAGGCGCGCGTGGAACACAACGCGCCGTCGACCCGGGCTTGGTCCTTATCGGACGGCGAGCTACCCATTGCTCACCGTCCGCAAGCCCGCGCCTACGGTGGCCGGAAATCTTCCTGCGATTCCCGACGCCCAGGGCGTCTCCTGCTGCGGCGGTTAGGGGCGCGAGGGCACGAAATTTGCCTCTCCCTCACGCGCTCCGTCTCCTCCTTCGCGAGCATTACTGCTTCGCAGAAAGAGGTGACGGCCTCCCATTTCCTCTCGCTCCGTAGCATGGCCCGAATCAGAGCCGGACGCGAGAGATCACCGCCGCCGATCGCATCCACGAGGACACGGCGATGCCCTGCCCAAGCCGGGCAGACCTCCACCGTATGCTCCACCGTGTCCTCCGGGCGATCCACACAGTGACGACACCCGGGCGTTTCCTCCCGCTTTATCCTGAACAGGTACCTCCCGAAACAGCCGTGTCCGGTGAGTACCTGCGTCAGGCGGGAAGTTATGGACATGTGTTTGATTTATGATATACTTTATTTATTTACTAAAATTGTACTTTTTGAATTTAAATATTTCTAAGCAGTCCGTTCGCATGTTTTATACTTATCCTAGTTATACAGGGAAACCTATTATTAGCCATACAATTACAAACCTATAATAATAGGTTTCTTTAATCGCTGTTGGTTGCCTAAATAAAGTAATTTTACTACAAAAAAGTTTTTTTTTCAGACATTTTGCGTGTCACATGGCCTGAGCGCATTTTCAAAAAATGTCAAAAAATGTAACCTACCTATCTTTCTCATAGCAACCTGGTTCAATTTTTTTAAATCTTTTCTATAGTTACTGAAAATCTGTTTTCAGAAATTTTAAATATCGTATTATATAACTCCAAAAACAGAAAGAACGTTTCGGAGTCACCCGGATAACGCGCGGTGCTTGTTACGCTTACGACACCGATGAAGAGGCCGACAGTTAAAAAAAGAATGACGAATTTTATTTCAATAAATAGTTATTTTCAGACGTTATCCCAGATTCCTTTTGTCCAATTTATTTAAAAAAACCTTTTAATTTCAGTTTGATGGTTTCGGGTAAGCTCTTTATTAATCGTACGCAAAAACGATTTATTTTGAAAAATGATTTATTCGCATCAACTGGCCAATGTTCACCTGAATACAAGATTTTCAGACGGGTTGCTATAGGTTTTATTTTTTGTCTCATTTTAGATTTTTTCAAACGGTCTTCTGGGTGTGACGCTACTGCATATACTGGTTTCAGAAAATGGTGTTTTCGGTATCTAAAATCAACTACAATCTGAAAATCAGACAGATTGCTATGAAACAGTTCAGTATTATTTTTACATAGGTATTTCAAATGCACTTAGGTCAGACGTGACGCGGAAAATGTCAAAAATTTTTGGATTCAGAATCTTCTGCAGTTGTAGCCACCGGCATTAAAATTTTCTTATATTTTTTGCAGTTTGTAAGTTGAATCATTAATACATCTCCGTAAGATAGATTTGTTCCATTAGAACATATCTCTTATGGAAAAGTTATTTTTGATCAAGATACAACCTGACACTGACCTGCCGTAATTTTTTGATTAGGTACGTAAAAGAAGAAAAAAATACGTTACTAATCAGACAACTTTTCAATTGAACCAGGTTGCTATGAGACAGATAGGTTAAATTTTTTGACATTTTTGAAAATGCGCTCAGTCCACATTTGACACGCAAAAATGTCTGAAAACAAACTTTTTCGTAATAAAATTACGAAACCTATTATACATTTTAAATATCAGACATATTGTGATGAAACCGACTGCCTGTTTATTTTTTTAAAGCAAAAATGGGCTCCCGTACGGTTTTGGCCGTAAAACGATGTGACATGGTTTTGGTCGTGGGCTCTTGTACCACACTAAATTGTTAAGGAATGTTTATTTTTTAAATATCTTTTGAAATACTGAATGTACAAAATGTTGGATTACGCCAATATTTAGTAGAAATTTCTACTAAATATTGGTGCTATTGTTATCCGATTTGATCAACTACTTTAGTAGCTACGCACATATATTTTCTACAGACCGTCAGGATTGAGGAGCCACATAAAATGTGTTGTATTAGCGAAATTATGTATTTTTTCCATTTTATTTTTATACTACAAATTAGAACGTATTTACTACTAAATTATACTAAAAATATGTTATAATTGGTTGATTACTTTTCGAGAAACAGCGCAGTGAAATTTATGGATTTTTATGAAAAATCAAAACATTGTAGCTATCTCAAATTCAGCCGTACAAAACCCATTTTTTTTGTAGAGATTATACATAAGTACTACTAAATCATACCAAATTTTCAAAAATATCCGTCGGCTAGTTTTAGAGTTGTAAGGTGGCACCTCAATTCAGACGTCTGAATTGAGGAGCCACCTTAAAAGTCGTGTATCTTTTAAAGTGTTTTACTACAAATTCCAGGATCGGGCCTACAAAATCGCCTAATTTACTACTAAATATTGGTAGTACCCGCGTTTAAATATGAGACATGGCTCCTCAATTCATACGGACACATGTTGCCATACTACGTCTCTGCCTACTTTCCTCGCTACTTCTTATGCCACTCGACGAGTGTGGCAATAATTTCGTTGCTACGGGATGGCTGTAAAGATGTCATACATGCATATTGGCGTGCCTAATGCGTTGTGGCTTTTACGAGTACCTATTCTACGTATATTTTGCCCTATCAAAAAAGCCAAGGTCTCTGGTACAGAGTATGCCAACACTCAACGCTCACATAATAAGTGACTTCGAGACATTTCTTATGAAGGGTCATCTTTTATTTACAAATATGGAAGCCCTTAGGATACTTCCGCCTCTAAGATAAATTGAAAGATACCATAAAGCTATTAAAATTCGTGATGATACGCAGAAACTTCAAGTTGATGAAGATTTTTAATTGTGTAAAGTCTTGGCAAGTGCTTCTATAAATCACGTCACATTTAAAACATACAAAATGTCTGTCATTAATTCTATCTGAGTCTCTTTTCTGTTACCATATCATGCTAGGCATATGATAGCTTATATTCCGGAATAAACTGCGGGATAAGTATAATACTTTAATTCGGAAAAACTTCTTCGGGATTTGCCTAAGTTTTTTACTATTTACTTACTGTACTTAAATATATAAAGTTTTGGTGACATAATAATGCAGGCAGCCCATTTATAAGATAGTCACCATCATCATTATTTTATCAGATAGATATTTACTTTTCTATGTTAATACCGAAAATAATTAGGTATGTCACCAATAATCAATCCGCCTGCCAAATACCGAACACCGTGAGGAATCCGGCATGTCCTAGAACCAAAAATTCGAAGACATGTGACATCTACCAACCCGCACTGGGCCCGCGTGGTGGATTACAGCCTACTACTCCCTCTCGAAGAGAGGAGACCTGTGTCCCAGCAGTGGGAACATTATAAGCTGATTTAGCTTCCAACAGCGTCAACGTCACTGCACGATTTATGATGATATTATTAACTGGAAGTCTACCGACAGTAGGCATGACTGTCCGTATATTTATTACGAATCGTAAACAAAGTCAATTAGTCTAGCAACCAGCGACCGCTAGTTACTCGTATTTATAAACGATTGGCCATCGTGTGAACGCACGTGACTTAAGACTGGTTGCCACTGGCCGAATGTCTTGTGACATGGTTTCTTCCATGTCACAAGTTTGATATAAAAATATGTCTGTTTGTTTTTATTATGATATTTGTTTACAAGGAGCGACTGCCTATCTGACCTCTACAACCCTGTCACTGGGTAACACGATACCCCTTGGTAAGAGTGTTTATCAGACTTTTTGAGCTTCATACTACCCGTAACGACTGTCAAAGATCTACGAATGACAGCTTGGACCACCGGCTTAAAACGTGCTTTCTGAGCCACAATATGTACCGACAATGGTCAGCGCAGTTGGCAACCGCTGTAAAAGTTCTAAGGCAAATACATGATCTAAAAAATAATACTGTCCTGGCAGTTTATAGAGTCCACGCAAGTGTGCAGTAAAAAAACGGTGGAATTTGAAAAACTATAGACGGCAACACCATCCTGTCCTACAAAAAAAGAATTTGATACTTTATTATTTTGTCTTTTTGTTTTTGATAGGTTATTTTGTTTATGTTTTGATTTATTCCTGGTAACGAATAGTCACTTTAGTACAATGCAGTGTGGATTTGATACAGTTTCGTCATAGTATGGAGGTAGAGCATAGGAACGACTTAGTCTGTTACAAATAATCTAATAGTACAAACAATCTAATAAGCAATAATTAAAAGGCAAAATATCAAAGTCATTAGATATACTTACAACCCCGGAACTGACATAACTGACTGATGTAAAAGTATACCATATATAAAACTTTTTGGGGTTGCCCATTTATTCCATTGCAGACTCCGGACTCTTATCTTGTGTTCTCCCATTCTTTTGTTTATTTGAACAGCAACATATCGTCTTTCTTTTGTTTTTTTTAATTACCAAGTTAAGCTTTGAATTCATGATTTTAGTGACAGCCGTTATAATTTGACGGAGCCGCATTTCTAGAAACCCAAAGATTTATTGCAATATTTAGACCAGCGAAATTAAAAAAAACGGCTCACTGCCTAATGAAAAAGTAATGAAAAATCGACGCTATTTAAATTAGGTCGGAGCAGGCATTAGCTTGACAAAGAAGACCATTGCCCTCTTTCCCGGCAACAGTTTAAAGAAAGTCACAAAACTAGAGGAACCGCACTCTAATTTGTTACAAATTCCAATGTTCCAACTTTAAGAGGTTAATGGATGTCAATTAATGCCGAACAGACAAATTGACTCCCATAATGAGTTTAAGGACACCACTTTTACGAAAAAATGTTTGGTTTGTTTTGATATGGCTGATGTCATTGGTGTGTAGTCTTGGCTTTGTTCCTGCGATGAGAAGACAACTAAATATGATTTCCACAATTTGAATTTCAGACGAAGTCAAAATTATGGATGGTCTTGGTCATCAATGTCATCATCAAGGTATTTATGCCACTTTTTGTGGCTGATAATTGTGATGAAAGCCGTAAAGAACAATCTTTAACAAACGTTGTTTAGAAATAAAGTAATAGATAGTTTCTTCACAGTTGCCCCTTTCTTCCATCAACGCAATCGAATATTGAGGTTGGGCCATGTACATAAGTAAGACCATCAATTATTATTTATCAAGTTTTATTCCAAAGAATGTAAAAATGATCAAACAATAGGGGAACTTGCATTATGAGTTCCGAGCCGAATTCTTAGCCAGTCAACCCCTCAACCATTCCGACTTGGTAAATAAACAATAAGATAAAGAGATGATTAAAACACAAGGTCGTTTTGCCCCAGTCTGGAGTCCAATACCCTGGACATTCCGACCTCCTAACCTCCAGTAAGAACTGAAAAATTGGCACATAAATAAGAAAAAACTCCGGCAATATTAACTGATCAAAAATATTTACTCGTCAACGGCTTTCTTGTGTGTTCTGTTTACCACGAAGAAATGATGAATCAGATCAATCAAAAATCTTGAATGGAAATGCAAGAAAATAAACAGAGCTAGCCCATTTAATTCTAATTTTAGTTTGTGTAATTTGTAAAAGTCATCTCAAGAATTTGGGGCATTGTGCTATTTGAAGTCGATAACCCTTTGAAGTTTCCTCATTTTTAAGATAGTACTAATTGTTCTTTTTCTTATTGACTACTTTCTTTATAATTTTATAATATGTTTATTGTTGTTAACGTTTTGGAATATTTTGACATTAAGCTTTTGACATTACACATTTCTACATTTATATTCTTCATTGTATAATTTGTGAGAGATGTATATGTAATTCATCAATCATTTTGTTTTTTTTGTTGTCTAGGCGTTGCACACATCACTTGGGTCACCCCAGTGATGTGCCCTAATAGGCGTTGCACACATCACTGGGGAGACTATACATGGAAAGAAGATAAACAGAAAACCTACTGATAATGGTAAAGCTGGGAAAAAGCGCAGAAAGAGGCCAATCAGTTTGGAAGCACACATTACACGAAGCTAAAAACTTTAGTAGTTTCTGGAAAGCCACAAACAGCTTGAATCCCAAGTCGTGCCAGCCAGTGTGCGTTGGTAGCGTAAATGAACCTGAGGCTATTGCCAATTTATTTATGGCTTCGTTTAGGACAGAGTCACCGCTGGGTCCATTGACGGGTGGGTCGGATGCTAGGGAAGGGCCCGAGGGCACGCCTATCATGTTCACTGCTGGGGAGCTTGGGTCTGTCTTGAGAAACCTGAAGCGGGGTACATCTCCTGGACATGGCAGCTTAAGTGTAGAACACCTACGATATGCAGATAAGCACTTACCACGTGTCTTAGCTCTCTTGTTTAACTAATGTATGAGTCACTCGTATCTTCCAGAGGACCTCATGAAAACGATTGTCGTTCCTATAATAAAGAACAAGACGGGAGATACGAGTGACAAGAACAACTGCAGGCCTATCTCCTTGGCGACCATTGTTGCGAAGGTGTTGGATGGTCTGATTGACAGGCAGTTGGATAAATATATCACCCTACATGACGCCCAATTTGGGTTTAGGCCACATTTGCCAACTGAAACAGCGATCCTCTGTCTCAAGCATACTGTCCAATACTATGCAACAAGGGAAACACATGTCTATGCGTATTTTTTGGACCTCTCCAAGGCATTCGACCTAGTATCTTATGACTGTCTATGGAGGAAACTCTCCCATGACACTAACCTTCCTGGGGGACTGATTGCTGTACTGAAGTACTGGTACAGCAACCAGTCCAACTACGTGAGATGGGCGGGTGCCATGTCTGATGCGTACAGGTTGGAGTGCGGCGTGAGGCAGGGGGGGCTTAGCTCACCCAGGTTCTTCAACTTGTACGTCAACCGGCTGGTATGTGAGCTCAGCAACACCCAAATCGGTTGCTCCATTGACGGACAGTGTATCAATAATATTCTCTCATGGTCTCAGGTACAACTCAACAAAAAGTGAGCTCTTAGTGTTCAGGGCGCAAAATAAAATATATGACTTTGTGCCACCGGTCACCTTGGGCGCAGTTCCGCTGAAAAGAGTCACTCGTTTTACAATACCTGGGGCACTGGGTCACCGATAGGCTGTCGGATGACGCCGATTTAGAGAGGGAACGTAGAGCATTGGCTGTCAGGTGTAACATGCTGGCCCGCAGGTTTGCACGGTGTACACGAGAGGTTAAAATAACACTTTTCAGGGCCTACTGCCAGTCGCTGTACACGTGCGCCCTGTGGGTCAGTTATACACAGGGTTCGTACAATGCTCTACGAGTCCAATATAATAACGCGTTCCGGGTAATGCTGGGGCTGCCGCGCTTCTGTAGCGCGTCGGCGATGTTCGCGGACGCACGGGTTCCGGATTTTGGCTCGCTGCTGCGTCTGCGAATCTTATCGCTGATGCGTCGGGTGCGCGGCAGCCCCAACAGCCTCGTGGCTACTGTAGCCGGCAGGGTGGGTGGAATAACAATATGCCACTGGGATGGCGGCACACAGACCGTCATTCAGATATGTGATGTAGTACGATAAACGTGTTTTAGTTAGTAAGTATCAACTTATTTTATTACCTAGTATTATTAGTATTAATTACTTATGTTATGGATCTCTGGTCTGAAAATAAAGATTTATATTATATTACATTATCAGCCTATAATGTTCCCACTGCTAGGACACAGGCCTCATCTTTCTGTGAGAGGGAGTGGGCCGTAATCCACCACGCGGGCCTATTGCGAGTTAATGGAAGTCACATGCTTTTGTTTCTTTTTTTGGTTCTAGGACATGCATGGTTTCCTAACGATGTTTTCCTTCACCGTGTTGAGAGCAATGGTGATAAAAATAATTTACACTAAGTAAAGTGCCTGCTAGGAAACCCACGAAAGTCGAAGTTTGGAAGCGCTGGGTATTTAATTACAAACTCTTAAAGGTAAGTGGAAAAATTCTTCAAGACGAAAATTTTAAAAGACGATCTAAAACTAGATCCAAATAACCAAGAGTGATGACAACCGGCATTCTAGCGCCGGACGTCTCGCCATGCAAAGATATAGCCAACAATAATATTGAGTTTATAAATTAATATTCTATGATAACAAGTCACATAACGTTTTGTTTATACTGCAGTGCAATGGTGCAAAAGTGATGGGACAGTCGCCCACGCAGGCTGGATAACAGAATTGTGGGGGAAATCTGCATGGCAACAATACAGAGTGGCAGGGCGACGCGAAAACTGTTACCATGATGGATTCAGTATGATTCTGAACCGCGTTGAATATTTCGTCAGTTTATCATATATATATTCAGTTTTGTTTAAAGTGTACCTACGCGGTCAAAATGTATGGAACAGTTCTTTTTAGGGTTCCATTGCCAAATGGCAAAAAACGGAACCCTTATAGATTCGTTATGTCTGTCTGTCTGTCCGTCTGTATGTCACAGCCACTTTTTTTCCGAAACTATAAGAGCTATGCTGTTGAAATTTGGTAAGTAGATGTATTCTGTGAATCGCATTAAGATTTTCACACAAAAATAGAAAAAAAAACTTGAGAGGTGTCAAGGGACACCCGGATGGAACGAAGTTCCTTTCGATTAATTAGTGAAGGAATTGTAATAAAATGATTAGGTAAGTGAGTGCATACGCCACACACACAGCGTACACCGCAGCACCACACAATACCAAAATAGAGGTCTTTTTCTCCTGATTTTGGGGACCCCAATCTTGATAGGTCTACGACCTCTGGCTCCAAAGTTAAGACCCGGGGGGGTGAAGTGTGCAGGGGGTGTATCGGGATCAGGGGGTCGCGGGAGGATATCGAGGGGGGGTTTGGGGGGAGGTTATATTATATAAGAGAGTTGTAAGATACTTATACTTAATTACAGATATTGGGGGTCAAAAGAAAAGGGGGTCAAAAATGGGGTCTAAGGGGTCTAACTGAATGTAGGTTCTAGCTGAGAGGAGGTACTAGGGGGGGGGGAAATTTTATCAAAACTTTGATATTCCCAGCCGTTTCCGAGATATTTAAAATTTAAAAGGGGGGATGTGTGCAGGGGGTGTATCGGGATCAGGGGGTCGCGGGAGGATATCGAGGGGGGGTTTGGGGGGAGCTTATACATATAAGAGAGTTGTAAGATATACTTAATTACAGATATTGGGGGTCAAAAGAAAAGGGGGTCAAAAATGGGGTCTAAGGGGTCTAACTGTGGGCACGCCACAATTGCGGCGATAAGACCCCTCTTTGAGGAGTGGCTAGAGAGGCGCCACGGCGTCCTCACCTTCCGCCTGACGCAGGTACTCACCGGACACGGCTGTTTCGGGAGGTACCTGTTCAGGATAAAGCGGGAGGAAACGCCCGGGTGTCGTCACTGTGTGGATCGCCCGGAGGACACGGTGGAGCATACGGTGGAGGTCTGCCCGGCTTGGGCAGGGCATCGCCGTGTCCTCGTGGATGCGATCGGCGGCGGTGATCTCTCGCGTCCGGCCCTGATTCGGGCCATGCTACGGAGCGAGAGGAAATGGGAGGCCGTCACCTCTTTCTGCGAAGCAGTAATGCTCGCGAAGGAGGAGACGGAGCGCGTGAGGGAGAGGCAAATTTCGCGCCCTCGCTCCCCTAACCGCCGCAGCAGGAGACGCCCTGGGCGTCGGGAATCGCAGGAAGATTTCCGGCCACCGTAGGCGCGGGCTTGCGGACGGTGAGCAATGGGTAGCTCGCCAAGCCCGGGTCGACGGCGCGTTGTGTTCCACGCGCGCCTCAAAGAGATGTCAGCAGAATTGACGGGGTCCGCTAGGGCCAATGCCTGCCGGGGGTTCGAAGAAAACCGATAGGGAAATCGTGGCCCCCGGCAACATGGCATAGGAAGGAACACGGGTGGGTTTTAGTCAGTAAGAGTCTGACGGGAGAAGTTATTTGATAATTTCCCACCCAAAAAAAAAAAAAAAAAGGGGTCTAACTGAATGTAGGTTCTAGCTAGCTAGAGGAGGGTACTAGGGGGGGGGGGGGGTAAATTTTATCAAAACATTGATATTCCGTTTACGAGATATTTAAAATAAAAAAAATAAAAAAAAGTGTCGTTACAACTTTTGGTACTTTAGAACTGAAACTCAAAATTATTTTTTCATCAAACCCATACGTGTATCTATGGATAGGTCTTTAAAAATGATATTGAGGTTTCTAATATTATTTTTTTCTAAACTGAATAGTTTGCGCGAGAGACCCATCCAAAGTGGTAAAATGTGTCCGTGTAACTTCTAAAATGAGAGAATGATAAAACTAAAAAAAATTGATGTACATTACCGTGTAAACTTCCACAGGTAGTTTTTTTTTTAATACGTCATAAATCGTAAACCGCCATTTACCTTTCATTCGAACCCTTCATGGGCGAGTCCGACTCGCACTTGGCCGCTTTTTTATATTATGTTTTTAATTATTAATTTTATTAAACGTAGCAGGTATAAATAACGAGGCAGACAAAAATAATGAAAGGCGCTTATCAATGAAAACGTTGGATGTTGAAATTGACGATACCGATAAGTATCGGGTACCACCACTTTTGGTATATGAATTGGTAGTCACAATAATAATGGGTTTAGTGATTGTAGTTCAATTGTTTAAGATGTTGTTCGTTGTTTAATTATTGGTAGTGCAACGAGAACAGAAAAAACTTTTTCCAAAAAAAAAAACAACCGACTTCCAAAAAAAAAAAACACTACAAAGTGAAAAATAACTTTAATTTCGGAAGTCGGTGTCTTGGGTTTTGTGTTTTCGTTTATTGCCACCGACTTCCGAAATTAAAGTTATTTTTCACTTTGTAGTGTTTTTTTTTTGGAAGTCGGTTGTTTTTTTTTGGAAAAAGTTTTCACTTTTTAGTTGTGGTACCTACCCCACACACATTCGAATACCACTACCTGCTACCAGTGACAGGAACTTATCATATCATCTACATACTAAGTGGGAAAAAAATACGTATTTTGTAGCTAACTCAAAAACTACCCCAGCAAAGTTAATAAAATTTATATGGGACCAATTTGGGAGCCTACCCTTTCAAACAAAAAAGAATTTTCAAAATCGGTCCACAAATGACGGAGAAATCGGTGGACATACATAAGAAAAAAAAAAAAAAACAAACATACGCGACGAACATATAACCTCCTCCTTTTTGGAAGTCGGTTAAAAATACACCTTAAAACTATAAAAACAGAAAATAATGATGTTGGCGATTGCCGCGCTCTCTTAGCGCGCGTTAAGACGCGCCTCACTCCGCTCCGCGTCGTACTAGAGTTCAGCTTACAATACAGTAATATGTCTAATAATGTAACAAATTTTAACTTGTAAATGGTATTTTAGGAATGAGCGCTGTTGTCGATACAGATATTTATTTATCTAGTTCAGGCACAGATGTCTTGTCGAATTTCTGTTAGTATAAGATCCTTAAGATATGTTTTTATTTATGATGTACTTACTATATTACTTGAATTTGAAATAAATTATTATTATTATTAAATTATTATAGTAATCGCGGAGTGGGGCGCGTCGTCGTGGATTGCACGGACTGTAAGATAGGGTCAAAATTCAGCTTGGGAACATTAACAAGAGCAGCGTTGTGACCATTGTTATATTAAGACTATATACATATAGGTAGGTACATGTGTGTGTGTGCATTATAAATTCTGGTCATTAAAAAATCCTCCTTTCTCCTCTAAGTACCTACCAGCGTATTAGTTTAAAATTATCCAATATCGGTCAGTAACTAGTATCAGTCATAAGTATATTTCAGATTAGAATAACAAACTCAACTAATAGCTTGTCATTCCTAGAACTTCACTGAAGCGTAACTCACGATGACAGGAACAGTCTCACTCCTACGCACCATGACCGATAAAAACAATTGTTATATTCAATTGTATACAGAATTAAGAGGAAGCTCCCTAAATTGTATGTTAATTTGCATTAATATTCTGAAAAAGTAACGCATACAATCAAAATTGAACTTTAGTCTATGATTTATTGGATCTTTTTCTTTCCAAATATAAGACAGTTACGTAATTGGAACATTTTCGCTCGATTCATTTTTATTCGAAAATCATGTCTTTTTCAAAAATTATTTCTAAAATAATTATTGACAGTAAGAAAATATAGTTTATTTTGTTATCCAAATATAAGATATTTTTTCTCTAGATCAATTATTACTTAAGTTATGAACGAAATAAGAATGAGACTTACGACATTTAGTTCTGCTCGAACACGACCAAAGAGCGCACGCGATATTCAACTTTATAACTAATGTTTTAGCGTTTAGCACATAGTGGTGTGGTGGGGTGTATGGGGGCGGAGTTTACGTAGAAATTGTGTTTGGAGTGCCTGGTCTTAAGTCGACCGTCCACTGCTACGTACGATGTGAACAGAGAGTTTTTCCACGTTAGCTGTGCGGTTCATTTGCTTCCTAGCATCCGTGCGTAGTATGGCCTTGTGTTGCAGTGAACGATCCCACTTACATTTTCATACAAAGCGAAGCTTATATAGTACACTTGCATAGCTTAGCCGTGGGCTTCTGTGGAATGGAGCCTTAAAGATAATGCCTTACCACTGACACAGTATAATAAAGTAACAGTATTATATATATTTATAATTTTTTTATTTCAAACCAAATTACACGATTCATAAGTTTTTAGTAAAGGTCTTAACCTAATGTTAGTTAAAACCACACTGTATACAAAATTGAAACGCTTGCCACCAACGTGTGCAGCCGTATCTAGTGAGCCAGCATGGGGCTGGCCCACCTATCACACAATACATTCAGGATGCTGTGGGAGCTAGCACGTACTCTACCGAGAATAGAAGCGCACCGTTTCCGTATAATGGCATGAAAACCATCAACCCTGGCCTCGGTGAACATCCCGGAAGCGCTACAAAAGCGTGGTAGACCCAACAGCATCCTGAATACATTGTTATACTGGACACGCAGGGCGTTGTATGCCCTCAGCGTATACCTGACCCACAAACTGGACGTGTAAAAAGACTGGCAGTATGCTCTGAAAAGGGTTATAATTAGGGTTAGGATTATGTCTCGGCAGTGATCTTGAAATAATTAGATACGGCCGCTCGGTAGATAAACCTTCCGCGTCCGTGCGTAACTGCCGCGCACTCGAGTCTGTTGCGTACTGATATTCCGAAGCGCGTCGTTTCGGCAGTTTTCTATGAAGACATAATACTGTTATTTATTTATACTGTGACACTGATATCCGTTTATCGTTCACGAGTCTATAGTAATAAATGCCTCTTAGTTTTATGTTTGTGTGGGAACGGTTAAGGACTTCAATTGACTTAACCATGTGTCATGGCGCGAATAACTGTAATGAATTAATGCTAAAGAGAAAATTGTGCAATATCTTCAGTGGTTACGTCACAGAATAATACAGAAGGCGCGCTCCGCGTTTTAGTTATGAAGCTACAAGTACGCGGCGGGCTCGACTTGTCGGGCCAATTCAGTGAGTGTAACGTAGTCAGAAGATACAAGAGTTACGCGATAGAAAGAGAAGCAATTTTGGGTGGGAAATTATCAAATAACTTCTCCCGCTCTGGGTGGAGCGGGAGGGCGTGTCAGACTCTTACTGACTAAAACCCACCCGTGTTCCTTCGGTTGCCCTGTTGCCGGGGGCCACGATGTCCCTATCGGTTTTCTTCGAACCCCCGGCAGGCATTGGCCCTAACGGACCCCGTCAATTCTGCTGACATCTCTTTGAGGCGCGCGTGGAGCACAACGCGCCGTCGACCCGGGCTTGGTCCTTATCGGACGGCGAGCTACCCATTGCTCACCGTCCGCAAGCCCGCGCCCTACGGTGGCCGGAAATCGGCTCGCGATTCCCGCCCCGGGCGTCTCCTCCTGCGGCGGTTAGGGGCGTGAGGGCGCGAAATTTGCCTCTCCCTCACGCGCTCCGCCTCCTCCTTCGCGAGCATTACCGCTTCGCAGAAGGAGGTGACGGCCTGCCATTTCCTCTCGCTCCGTACCATGGCCTGAACCAGGGCCGGACGCGAGAGATCACCGCCGCCGATCGCCTCTACGAGGACACGGCGTTGCTCCGCCCAAGCCGGGCAGACCTCCACCGTATGCTCCACCGTGTCCTCAGGCCGATCCACACAATGGTGACACCCGGGTGTTTCCTCCCGCCTTATCCTAAACAGGAACCTCCCGAAGCAGCCGTGTCCGGTGAGGACCTGTGTCAGGCGGAAGGTGAGGACGCCGTGGCGTCAAGAGTAGTTTTTAAGCTATTGCATAGCTTTTATCGCGGGCTTTGAGCGCGGCGACCGAATCAAGAAATTCCGTAACGTAACGAAAATAAAACCTAACACCCCCCACTCTGCCTACCATGTAATGACGGTTCCCATGACAACGTGATGTTGTCATGGGAACGTAATTTTTGTTTTATGTCATCACGTCATCATCCCAAGTGTAGCGTTGACAAATAAGAAGTATGGAGGTTACAAATGCTATGCAATAGCTTTACCGCGGCAGTCCCCGATGGCCACACGTTTTTTTTACTATTTAAATGATTTTGGTGAGTGAATCTTTTGTACTAGGTGTTCTGTGGTTATTTATGTGTGACAAAAAACTACCAGAATTTAAAATGGGTCGAATGAGAATCTTAAAATTGATTATGAGATAGTTTTGTGTAGACACACGTTGTTTCTAAAGTCTACTAGTACTAGGAAGTTAGTTACATTAAGAGTACACTAGTCGGTCATTCTTCCATACAAACGTAGTATGGTGATTTCTCGTCTGTTTGATGGTGTACGTTCATAACTAAAAATTATTTATTTATCAATTTCAATTGGGAAGTTGTATTACAACTTCCATATTTCGAACACTAATTTTAGCTCATCTTTGGGCGTAAATAGATAACTTAATATGAAAATGGCAAAATAGAAACCGTATAAGCATAGATAATTTATTGAAAAGTTCAAATAATTTTATTTTGAGAAGATACATCCAGTAATTTTACCAAAATATCCATACGCCCTAAAGTCTGTTCATGAAATTTTACGCGATCGTTTTCGTTATAAATAATCGTCTATTTCAATAAAGAAATATATATATAAATGAATAAAACTAGATAAATTAATCCTAAATAAATTAAACGAAATAATAAATAACTTTACTAAATAGCATGCATATTAGCCACGCCACCAACGAGTTCGAGTCGTCTTCTAGTGGAACCTTGAACAATGAAATATTCTAGTCAAGACCGAGGAAAATATTACAATACGTATGCATTAAGGATTTGTGATTGCAGATCGAATTTAAGAAACAGTGTTAATATAATGGCTTACAAGTCATGTACTCGATAGGACTTTCCCATCGTCAAAAATTATGAAAGTTTATGTAGAAGCACATAAACTTTGAACTTTTTTTTCACCCAAAGGGCAATAGAGAGGGCTATGGTTGGAGTTTCCCTACGTGATCGAATCAGAAATGAAGAGATACGCAGAAGAACCAAGGTAACCGACATAGCCCGAAGAATTCCCAAACTTAAGTGGCAATGGGCAGGACACATTGCTCGCAGAACGGATGGCCAATGGGGCCGAAAGGTTCTGGAGTGGCGACCGCGTACCGGAAGACGTAGCGTTGGAAGGCCTCCGACAAGATGGACCGATGACCTTGTGGAGGCCGCAGGAATCCGCTGGATGCGGAAAGCACAGAATCTGTCGAAGTGGCGGTGCTTGGAGGAGGCCTATGTCCAGCAGTGGACGTCTTTCGGCTGAAATGATGATGATGATATAAACTTTTATCCTCTATTTAACCCGTTTAAGGAATGAATTATCCAAAATCCTTCCTTTGTTCTTACTTTCGTTATAAAAGGAACTTTTTTGCAAAATTTCATGCTTCTAGTCTAGACTGACAGACATAACAAAGCCTAAACCACTGGGCTGTGCGATGTCTGACAGTGACTGAATTAATGAATTTAAGATTTTACAGACAAACAGTAAAAAAAACAGTGGCACTCCGGGAGTGAAAACATGAAAAATAAAAAATAAATACTTCCAAAACCTTTAAAGTAAAAATACTTGCATAGAACATTGATCCGTAATGAAATATAAATAAAGAGCACAATCGCGTTTACAAAAATGAGGTGTCGGTAACGGTGTCGCGAGTTCAATTGTTTATTCCCATCTCAAAAATGCCCAACGCACCTAAAGAAGTTCTCGCTTCAAAATTTTAAAAAAAGGTGACATTTCAGATGTTTCCGGACCAAATAATTAACAAGCATGCTCCATGCTGTAACCTATAACACAATTATTAACAAAAGTGGGATTTAGTAACTTATAATTTATAAATAACACTATAAACGAAACTGGTAGGTACCATACAACTAGTAGTTATATTTAGACAAGGGTGATTGGACAGCTACCAACCACACCAGACAGGTCACTGGTTCAGACATAGTGACCCAATGAGCCACGTTTAATTAACACAATCTGATTTACTATAAATCCTCGACCAATATGGCAACAAACAAAAATATACAGAATGTCCACAAATGGAGAGTGGCCTGAATATCTACAAAGCTCGAAAACCGTTGCCGAGGGATAGGAACTTGAACTGCAATGAATAGATTTGAGTTTATTATTTTATATATTTATGTATGTTATTTAAAAAATACCGTCCAAATGCGTCCGGACCACGCACAATTAAGGGTTCCGTAGTTGGGATGAATTTATCCCAAGAACAAACAATACGTTCCAACTGCAAATGTAAGTTTGTGCGCACAATATTGATAGATTTGCCATGTTATTTTAAAACCATAGACTTCTTATAGGTTTTCTAGTAAACTATAAGTATGGAACTATGTATTTTCAGTATTTTTTTCAACATTTCAGGCTCTTTATTTTCGGAGATCAGGGTGGGGAATGGTCAATTAACATCTATTTTCTTAAATAACAATAAAAATATTTATTTTAAAATTGTAAAAAATATATAGTCCGTGTCTGGGTAACAGAAATTCATATGTCTGTACCAAATTTCAACTTAATCGGTCCATTAGATTCGGAGCAAATTGGCTGTGACAGACAGACACACGAGTGATAGTGTAAGGGTTCCGTTTTTTCATTTGAACGTATGGAACCCTAAAAAGGGTAGTTTCTACTTCTTTGGTTGGAAAGATCAGACCCTAAACCGTATAGGTGCAACATCATAGGTGTCTATCTATAAGGTAGACAGCGTCTTCCTTTGGTGGCTTGCAAATTGCATTTACCAATCTTATTTCGGGGTGTGGTAAGTGTTACAACATTATCTACGTTACGAGCTTTTTTTGTAGGAATGTAGGGTAGGACACTGATGATTGGGAGTTAATAGTACCGATTCCCTTGTTCGTTCACAAACTAAACTAAATTTAAGTTCAGTGCATCTTTTTCTTTCTATTTCAATAAGAAAAGGACAGAAGATAAATTTTAGTTTAGTCCTGTCAAATTAATCAGCGCTTGACGTAATTTTAGTAGGCAAGTTTTTAATCACGTCTAAACTTGTATGAAGTAGTGACAGGCGCTGATTAATTTGACAGGACTAAACTAAAATTTATCTTCTGTCCTTTTCTTAATGAAATAGAAAGAAAAAGATGCACTGAACTTAAATTTAGTTTAGTTTGTGAAGAAGGGAATCGGCACCATTATCTACCGGATAGTATGATTATGACGAAGATTATGTTCTACGAGATTAAAACTACATAATTACATTTCATGATTAGTGCTGCGGTTTGTTTGGAATGAACCTTCTTAATCTGAACTTTCTTGTTTTGATTACTTTGTAACATTTTCGTTCAATATAACAAAGTCCTGAACTTTATTAACAACCATAACTGAGGAATTAGGTCCCTTTGTTTGATCAAACCATTGGTTTTAGACTCAAAACATTAATTGTTCTTCAAAGAGATATTGTTTTTAGCTTAATGGGTTTCTAGAGAGGTTTGGCTACTGACCTGAATAGCATAATCAGTCTATAATCGTCTCACTGCTGGGACACAGGCTTCGTCTCGGAGAGAGAGAGTGGGCTGCAATCCACCACGCGGGCCCAGTGCGGGTTGGTAGATGTCACATGTCTTCGAGTTTTCGATTCTAGGACATGCCGGTTTCCTCACGATGTTTTCCTTCACCGTTTTGAGAGTAGTGGTGATGAAATAATTTACATACAGTAAAACGCCTTTCTGGGTTCGAGCGGTGGTGGTTCGGTCGTGGTTATTACCACCGGGCCACCAATGCTGACCTGAATAATTTTAGGTAATTATTCTTTATTTCTTATAGGCCCAGAAGTAACTTCGTGTTAGGAATTGGTATCTAAGAAATGAGTTGAGTGGGTGTTGACCTTAACAGTTGGAGCCTAAAACTAAATATTATTAATGGAGAAACTCTTTCTTTAAATTCCTTTTCAGATGTTTTTTCAGTCGTCGCGTAGCCGTTTTTTCAGTAGTCGTGCCAATGACAGACGATAAATGAATGCCAGGGAAGTCGGCAAGTAAATGTCAAGGACGAATGAAGGATGTCTTTGGTTGCAGGGTTATAGCATTAAAGTGTTCGGTATGCGATCCAAGTCGACTCAAGATTCAACAGAAGGATCTTTGTTTTCTTGTGTCTGCTTAAGACGCATTTGCCAGTGAACTTGAGTGGTTAGCTTGCGTGTTCTGTACAGGGGGCCTACCACCAGCTCAAAAGCAGTATTAATTTAATATTACTTCAGTAGGAGAAAGAGATGGAGCTATACGTCCTGTAGAGCTTCATCTCTTTCCAACACTGAAGTAATATTAAAATAATACTGGTTTATGAGCTTGTGGTAGGCTCCCTGAGCTCACGCAACGTGTCGTACGTCCGGACAGTACTAGGACTCGCCCATCAAGGAGCGCTGTCCCAAATAAGACGCATTTTTAATTTATTATAGGTACATAAAACAAAAGGTAATTTAATAAAACACGTGTACTAAAACATCAATAATTTAAATTTTATCTTTAAAATGGTGAAGGTTTCAGAAAAATACGCTTGATAAATTTTACGTAATTCTCAGTTTTTTATTCGCGTCAGACATAACTTTAAAAATTAATTTCACTATGATACAGATAATCTAAAATATTCCTATGGTAAGAAAATGCTCTAATTTGACATATATTTTTCCCAAACCATTAAAACTACTCGTTAAGACGTGATCTTGAGTATAAAATCATTAAAAGTCGGTTTTCGTCGGAAAAATCGGCCAAGTATGAGTTGGACCACGCACAATGAAAGGTAGTTGGGATGAATTTATCCCAAAAACAAACTTAACATTGTAATTGAAAACATGTTCTCCCATAAATCGATATACGTCACGGTCAATTCTCCTTCTGCAAATGTTAGTTTGCAAACGCAAAACAAAAAAAAAATACACAGTACATACAAACTACAAATTTTTTACGATTTTCGGACCTTGCTTCTTGTTTCATAAATGGCCGTATTTTTTATTGCGTTGACTTAGAAGCTTGATTTTTTATAGCTCCAAGGGACCGTAGACCTACGTATTTGATATTAACTTCAACTTGATACCTCCACGCGTTCCTGAGAAAAAGAGTCTTGATAGATTGATAGACAGACAACTAAGTGATCCTATACGGTTTCTGTTTTTTTCTTATGAGGTATGGAACCCTAAAAAAGAATGGCCAATGTAGGAAATTAAATTAAATTAAAAACTTTATTTCGAGCCAAGACTCATAGAGGGTTAGTAACAATATCCTTAGAACTACGTGTTAGTAAACAACACAATACGGTGACACATGTAACTGACAACAGTGAATTATATATGGACAGTCCACTCTGTCAGCTATCATTTTCAGAACCCTGTTGGGGCTGGCCATGACTCGTGCCACCATTGATGCAGCGCGCTTGCGCATTTTAGTATAAAAACAATCTACACGCGCCGCCGCAAACATCCCTGACGCACTGCAACGCCACGGCTCAGTCAGTATCTGAACGCATTATTAAATTGGACACGAAGGGCTCCATACGATGCTCGCGAATACTTCTCCCACAAGCTGCATGTGTAAAAGGTGGTACAGAATGCTCTAAAGAGCGTCACCTTTACGTCTGCAGTACAACGTGCAAACCTGCGGGCTAACATATTCGCCGCGCGGACAGAGCCCTCCGTTCCCTTTCAATATCAGAATTGTCTTTAAGGTCAGTGGTGACCAAATGACCTAGGTATTTAAATTGTTCCACTCGCTCAAGAGGAACACCGTTTAGCCGTATGGGAGGCACATCAAGATCGTACTTGGTCCCCGTCGTCTCAAAGACAATATGCTGACTTTTCAGACCGTTATACAATAGCCCATGTTCTGTTGCGTAGCGTTCACATGTAGTCAACAGTGTTCTAATACCGCCGACTGACGCGCTCAGCAGCACCATATCGTCCGCGTAACTTAAATTATTGACACAGACGCCGTCAATATGACAACCGACATGATGACTGCTAAGCGCCTCAATTAGGGCATTCATATACAAATTGAAGAGGGCAGGGGAGGTCAACCCCCCCTGTCTCACTCCGCACTCCAATTGATAAGGCTCCGACAGCACACCTGCCCACCGAACATTATTGACCAGTACCCTAATTGCGTAATACACGATCAATCACAATTTGTTTCGATTTGAAACAGATTGCTAATCCATTGCTTCATAAGTTGAAAAAAAAACCTGCTCACCAACGTAAATAACGCAACGAATGTTGTTGAACTGTCAAAATGAAACAAATTAGTCATAATCGTTTACGAAAATAAGTTACGCAATTAGGGTACTGGTTTCCATACCAATGCTTGAAGATACTTATAAGCTCGATAGGCAAGCTTATAGCTTCAAGTTTCTTCCATAATATATCGTAGGAAACCAGATCAAAGGCCCTAGACAGATCGAGGAAGCAAGCGAAAACAGGTGTTCTTCTTTTTGTGTAACTAACGGCCTGCTTTAGACACAGAACTGCACTTTTTGTAGAAAGTCCTGGCCGAAACCCGAACTGATTGTCGTGCAGCACAAGACGTTCGTTTAGTTGTGTATCAAGCAGGCCATCAAGCACCTTAGCGACTGTGGTCGCTAGAGAAATAGGTCCAACCGTATCTCCTCCGACCGTAAATCGTCGCTCGGCATCCAATACCACGAATGTGACATTTTTGACGAAAATCATTTTTAAATGCAGGATCACGTATTTGAACGTGTAGAATGAAATAAAACAAAAATCTGATTTTCGTCAAAAATGTCACATTCGCGGTATTGGATGCCGAGCGACGAAATGCTCTTTTAGTCCGCACCAAAATTATGCAAACTGTAAGTGTTATAATTAATAATGTCCCTGGTTAAAATTATTTAAGCAGCTGCTTTTTGTGATGAGATGACAGTATAAAATAAACCAAGATGATAAAACGTTACATACTAAAATAATTTCTGGAGTTCATTTCCTGATCACTTCCCGTGCGGCAGTCATTTATACCGAGTGAGTCAGCGCGGATGTTTGAAGGAAACGGTTTTGACGCCATACTGTCTCACGCGAGAACCTAATAATTATGAATACAACAAAATGTAGCATCGGTGTGTTCGGTTTGTTTTTAGTGCTGCAGAAGACTGAAGTCGTAATAACCGGTCGACTAGATTTTTCCAGAAGTTCGTGGCAGAAAATACGTTTCTTTGCGGTAAACATGACGCAAAGAAAAAACACAAAAAATAACAAATTGGGGGTGAATATGCGTCACATCCATGCCAAACTGCCATCGCTCAGCATAATGCTGGCGTGCCTCTAAGGAGGTTAGGCGCACTAGGTATATTTAGTGCTTACTGTACGTCTTTTTACTCTTGCAGTCTGTGGGCTCATTATACTCAGAAATCATACGGCGCCCTTCGCGTCCAATACAATAACGCATTCAGGGTGCTGATGGGGTTGCCTCGATACTGCAGCGCATCAGGGATGTTTTCTGAAGCTCGCGTTGACTGCTTCTACACTGTGATGCGGAAGCGGTGCGCATCCCTGGTTAGTAGGGTGCGGGGCAGCACCGACATCATCCTGTCTATGATAGCAAGCAGGCTAGATTGTGCGTTTGTGAACCACTGCTGCAAGGTATCGGCTGGGCCTGTCACCTTGCAGCAGTGATGTCACAAATTGTTTCTGTGTTTTAATTGTTTCTGTCTTAATGTTTTGTCACAAATTGTTTCTGTGTTAATGTTTTACTAACGTATTTTATAAGTTACTAACACTATGAGTCTTGTTACTTGATTTATTGAATAAAATTATTATAATTATTTCCTTTATTTCATTTATAAACATATAATTTACATTTTTAAATATTCTTATAAAATGATTAAAAAAACATTTAAAAATATAAAAAATAGTAGCCCACCGGTGTCGGGAACAGGGTCCAAGCCACCGGTGGTCAGGGCTCCTGAGAGAGGAACCTCCTAACAATACGCGCCGTGTCCAGGAGTACCGCTTTCTGGATCAAGCCCTTGATCCAGCTGCCTAACGAGAGCCTCCTCAGGTGTTGGTCGAGGCTCTTGGCTATTTATAATTATTATTATTATGCGAGAAAGCCCCAGCGCTGGTGGTGGAAAAGGGGAATCTATTAGTAACGATAAGAATACCGTAAGATGGACAATTATTTCAGACGAGCTGCGCCCCGCGTTTTCTCCCGCATAAGTCACGATCCCGTAAGAATATCGGGATAAAAAGTATTCTATATCCCAACCCAGGTCATGTTCTACAATGCCGGGGGTTCGAAGAAAACCGATAGGGAAATCGTGGCCCCCGGCAACATGGCATAGGAAGGAACACGGGTGGGTTTTAGTCAGTAAGAGTCTGACACGCCCTCCCGCTCCACCCAGAGCGGGAGAAGTTATTTGATAATTTCCCACCCAAAAAAAAAAAAAAAAAAAAAAGGTCATGTTCTACCCATGTGCCGAATTTCATCTAAATCCGTTCAGCCATTTTAGCGTGAAACTGTAACAAACAAAAAATTAGATTTTTTCTCTTTATAATTATTTAGTTTAGACAATGGTAATTTTTTTTATCTATGAGAATCTCAAAGCTATTCTGCAAAATACATTCTCTAAATTTAAAAATAATTGACATCTAAATCAAAATTGATAATCGCGACTCCACACGTGATATCTAACTACGTGAATCTTTTTAGAGCCGGAGGCGCGCATGGGGGGCAGTCTCGACGTGTTTTGTATGGAATTTTTCACTTTTTGTATGGAAAATAAGAAACATTATTACCTACATGTAGAGGGCTTAAGGATTCTATAAAGGACCCCCCCCTTTATAGAATCTCATTAAAAAAAAATCATTATTTTTGCAATTGGACACCGTTTTCGAGATATAAGCAAAAGAAAAATTAGATTCAGTACTGTTTTTTTGCATCTGAAGTCGATGAATTTAAAGTTCATGACAACCAATTTTTTAATTTTTTAATCCACACGTTTTTAGTTGCGACTAAAAATAGTCAGATTTTGTTAGAAAATCTGAATTTTAGGTGAAAAACGTCAAATTCAGAATAGCAAAATTGTCATTTTCACTAAACTAATATCTCAAGTACCATCTTAGTGCTGTCAAACTAAAATATAATTAAGTTGGGTCACTTTTGTCTATTTCAGAATGGGATATAGTCGTTTGACAGGATTAAACTAAATTTTGGTGATTTTTAGGCATTTGTGACAAGAGAATCGGCACCAGTATTCCAAAAGTACGGCTTCGTATTATGTTCAGGGCACTTCCCATGGAATAGTTAAAGGATTTATTTTGATATCTGGGCAGAAGTTCTTACGATTTGTATCCTAATCCTCCATTACCTTTTTTTTTGGGTGGGATATTATAAAATACCTTCTCCCGCTTTGGGCGGAGCGGGAGGGCGTGTCAGGCTCTTACTGACTAAACCCCACCCGTGTTCCTTCAGTTGCCTGTATGTTGCCAGGAGCCACGGTATCCCTTTCGGACTTTCCCGCAAAATGAATCGGCCTACCCTATACTCTACTAGTTGTCTTTAGCGACATCCACAGAATGTATGTAGGTAAGACCTATTCTTGGAAGACCACTTGGCGCCTCTTCATCGTATTTACGTGGGCAATTAATTAATACTAATAGCTTTTGCCCGCATCTTCGCCTGCGTGGATGTTGGAATATATTCCACGGGAACGTCTTACCAGAATAAAAGGTATCCTATGTGTTAATCCAGATTATAAACTATCTGTGTGCCAAATTTCATCCCAATCCGTTTAGCTGTTTTTGCGTGAATGAGTAATAAACATCCAAACACACAAACTTTCACATTTATGAATAATAATAAGTAAGTACGCAACTGAGTGTCTAATTAACGAAGTTTACACATGTCTAAAGTCATGACCTTTGGCATAGATCTTTTAAATAGTTTAGACATTGTCTCAAAGTGCAATAAATATTGGATCAGCTTGTGATTGAGTCTCTTACTCTTTAAACATTAAGTTTTCTTTTATACCTAATGTTTCCTGAACAAACTGTTTCAATATTGTCAAACTTTTTTGTTTGATTGAATACGAGGCTTTTGGCTAGGTATTTTTGTTTTGTGTGAATTTTGTCTAGTTTTTTAAAATCTGCGTTTTGTTTGTGCAGAATAAACAAGTTTTCTTTCTTTTTTTCCTAAACAATGAACTGTCAGGTAGGTACATATTTTTTTATCAAATTGACACATTATATTACAGAGAGGCTTGTGGTTAAGTAATAACAGCCGCACGGGTCGATCAACCAGGTTAAGCTACGCTTGCTGCGGTTGGTCCGTGGATGGGTGACCATCTTTACATACCAAGACCGTTTCCGTGCCTCGAAAAGCACGTTAAGCCGTTGATTCCAGTTATCATTCGTGGGTCTTTGACAGTCGTTACGGGTCGTCAGAAGCCCGAAAGTCTGACAACCAGTCTTTCCAAGGGGTATCGTATTACCCAGTAACTGGGTTATGAAGGTCAGATAGGCAGTCACTCCATGTAAAATACTGGTATTCAGCTGCATCCGATTAAACTGGAAGCCGATCCCAACATAGTTGGGAAAAGGCAAGGCAGATAGATTTCACTTTGTATTGTTTTTTTGGAAGTCAGTTGTTTTTTTGTAAAATGTTTTAATTTTTTACTACCTGCTATGTAAATAACAGTCATCATTTCAGCCGAAAGACGTCCACTGTTGGACATAGGCCTCCCCCAAGCACCGCTACTTCAACCGGTTTTGTGCTTTCCGCATCCAGCGGATTCCTGCAGCCTTCACAAGGTTATCGGTTCATCTTGTGGGAGGCCTTCCAACGCTACGTCTTCCGGTATACGGTACGGTAAGGAACTTATTATAACATCATCCATATAGACCAAGTGGGAAAACTACGCATTATTGAAGCTACCTCAAAAATTACCCAAGCAAAGTTAATAAAATTTATATGGGACTCCTCTGAAGTATCACCAACAAAAAAAAAAAAAAAAACATCAAAATCAATTCATTATTGGCGGAGTAATCGCGTTACAAACACACAAAAAAAAAGTCGTATTGAGAACCTGCTGCATTTTGAAATCGGTTAAAAACCTCTGATTATGTCACTAACCCAGTTTTAGGAAGCAACACGTAGGTAGGTGTAGCTAGTATGTACTAATACCTCATGAGTAGGAAGATCCGAAGTTTTGATGTATTTGCCTAATCTACACCGCTTGCCAAGAAAATGCGTCGTATACTGAAATATTGGGTTCTCGTGTTCTGTTCGCCATTCATTACGTTGTATGTTTTGGCATTGAATGCACTGAAACAAACAACGTTACGTGGTTTTGGTTACCATTAGAAAGAAGTTTTCGTAGGTAGAGAACCGTTGATTATGTATTTGTGTATGATTGTAGGTACCTGTTTGAAATTGAAAAGACGGATGGATTGTGTGAGAAAGAGTGAAAGAGAAAGGAGATGATAGAGTGACGGTTGACAGGGAGAATGGAAGAAGAAAACGTGGTGCGCCAACCCCACGTAACTGCGACAAGGGCAGGAAGATGATGCTGTAGGTACCTGTTTATTCCTCATCCCAAATTGTCCCAAATTGTTAACTAAGCATTCTTCTTTTGCACTATTAGTTCTAGATTCGTTTCTTCCTACTTTTTAACCGACTGCCCCAGAAGGAGGGTTATGTTTTTCGAGAGTATGTCTGAACGGCTTAATGGATTTTAACATATGAGGTGTCGTTAGATTCGTCTTAATTGTGGGAGCAACATAGGTTATTTAATATTTATATATTGTATCTGCAAATACAAAAAAAGGGAGGGGAAGGTTTTTTTTTTTAATAAATTACAACAATATTGGTATAAATAAAAGCTAGTAGATAATCAATTTCAAATATATATTAATTTTGAAAAGCTTGAAATAAAGATAATTATTTAAAAAACCCGACTGCAAAAACACATGACTGAAAAGAGAAAAACAAGCATTTAAAATCTATGGAATTTAATTACAGTATTTCTTAGACTTGCAAGGTCATTGGCACGTCTTTTCTGGATTAGGCATGAGCTAACCACTTGTTGATTCTGCAATATGTTATAAAAATACACATAGTTACGTTAAATAAATTTGATTCGAAGCTCGATGACAGACGTAGATTCGTAGCATAGAAAAGCCAATTTGTCAGTCATCGCGTTCCAGCAACGGTAGGTCAGTGCAAGGTCAAAGACGGAGAAAATGCAATAATTTCGCTCGACTTGATTTAAAAGTGAAACTGTATTAAAACAGTAGTTGACGTTTTGATTCCTGTATAAGTGGTTTATATCAGAGAACTCAAAATGGTATGTAATATAGGAATTCAGGTAGAGGGAATAATTCCTCAGTTCTACCGCGGTGCAATTACAAGATGAGAATTTTCATCTTTTTTTTTTAGGGTTGGTGAAGTATCGGCCATCTTCCAAGCACTAATAATAAACATCGAGGGGTTTTCTTGGGTGCACTTGCATAGGGCGAACAGGCATAATCGTCGGTTGGTTGATGCCTCATTTCATTTTAAAAACGTGTAACCAGCCTCTGCGAGTTGGCTTCGGCCACTTCTACGCCTTCCAAACGGGTCCCAGAAATGTCAAGAGATGTAAAGATAAAATAACACTGAGTAAAGTGACAATCAGTGGTAACTTCAGAACTTCAGCGTTTATAGGCGACGGTAGCCTCATTAGGTAAGTAAAACCTACCACGACACGACGAAAAAAACTTCAGATTAGATATATTTCAGTTTCTCATCTACTCGACGTCCGTATGTCACTGCGGGGATTTAGCAGAATATCAGCGTCAGGTACATTTGCCTGGCATATGCTGAGCTGGACTCCCATTTGGTGCAACCTTGAGACACACACCGCACTCTTTATGTTCATTGATCCATTATTTTACATTGTGTAATCACAATGTCTTGTTTTCTTCCTTTTTTTTTTGCTTGTATATTGTGCTACACCTTGTGGCTATTTCCTAATAGCTAATTAGTTATTATTTTTTCGTGCTATTGTATGTTGTGCTGTCTTTTGTGTGCACTAAATAAACGATTTATCTATCTATCTATATCCTAGAAATTATTACTGTAAGATGAATTTGATACCATAAATCTAATGTCACATTACAGCCTCGTGCAGAAACATAAATGAACTATTTTGAGATTAAAGACATTTCATGGTCTAATAGATTTAGGAAAATGTCGCATTACCGTGGTTCGAGGAGCGTCAGTTGACGGATGAGTAATATCATTAGATTTGAGGACAGATGTAGATGATACATATGTTTCACGTCAGTTAAAGTGTATTTTGAGGTAAGTGCAGAGATCTGGCGCCAAACGATGGAACGGTTCTAGTTGTGCACATTGCTTGAAAAAACACAAAAAAAAACACTTCCTCTCTCCTTAAACATCATCATTACATATAGTTCCTTGCTCTTGTTTCATGTTTATAATTTTATGTATATCTGTTATTTATCTAATATGTCTATGTATATATTTAAATAGGTAATTATATGCTTTATCTATCTATGCATCTGTTGTATATGTAAATGGTACACCACTGACTACCTGCAGTATTGTCTCTCCTTTTCCATTTAAATCCATCCAAAGGTTGTCTGTAAACGATCGCTTTTAGCGATAAGACCGCCCATTGTGTCACCTAATGTAAAATTTTTAAATTAATGTCTGTAATTTTTCTGGTGTACATAATAAAGAATATTCTATCTATCTATCTATCTTGATATTTTGGTTATTTACTACTTGTTATAGCAATCTTTAAGGGTAGGCTTTTTATTTTTATCTTTTTACTGTAGTCCAGTTTTTTGCATTCTATGTCAAAAGTCTAGTGTTGTGTAAAAATAAGAATTCTGCGCGTTATTATAATGAATCTGTAAAAGTATGGGATTTCAAGATGACTTTTACTTAACTTTTAAATAACCGATGGCGGTTAATTCAATTCAACTCAAAGCATTTATTTCAATTAAACCATTGACAGGCACTTTTGAATTGTCAAGGGGTCGGTTAGTCAGAAAGATGAAGCTAGTTGCCCATTCCAATTCTATAGAGAAGAACGGGCAAGAAACTCCACAGACACTCTTTTAAATCATAATATTATTGCAAAATATTGGTTACATCATTCATGTTGAAATTATACATGTGAGAACAATGTAGAAAGACGTGCACGTTAAAAGCGTCCGCAATAAAAACATAAAAAACAATTAAAAAATTCAAATAAATTAAAATAAGCCGTGGCAGCTAAGAGATGACCAGTTCCTACTGACAGCGCCCGTTCACGAACATGAGGCATGGATCAGCACTATTTAGCTCAACCATTTTGAAGGGAACTTAACGACTCAACACACGCCACCACCAGCGAGACATTTGAGTGAGCATGACATACTCTCAGCCGCCAGGGCACATTCAAGTCAATCAATCTGCTTAGCCTTTTCCCAACTATGTTGGGGTCAGCTTCTAGTCTAACCGGATGCAGCTGCATACCAGTATTTTACATGGAGCGACTGCCTATTTGACCTCCACAACCCAGTAACTGGGTAATACGATATATACCCTTTGGTAAGACTGGTTGTCAGACTTTCGGGCTTCTGACGACTCGTAACGACTGTCAAAGATCTACGAATGACAGCCGGGACCAATGGCTTAACGTGCTTTCCGAGGCACGGAGGAGTCTCTGTATGTAAAGATGGTCACCCATCCACAGACCAACCCTGACAAGCGTAGCTTAACCTGATGAATCGACCCGTGTGGCTGCTATTACTTAGCCACGAGCTCCTTCAAGCACATTCAAGTCAATGAAAGACGTAAATGGTAGCTTTATAGAAGTTCACAGTGCTCACACACGTTTACAGTTCCTGAAAAATTAAGATTGACAAGTACTTTACAGGTTTTGACTAGTTAAAACATAAAATAGGTGAAACTTGATGAGAAACGTATACGAATGTATAACAATGCTGAGGTTAGGTATTAACAACGTGTATCTAGAACTTTAGTTCGGTGACAAATTAGTAGCTAACGAACTAAATTAGGTTTAAATATGATCTGATAACAGTTTTACCAGAACTTGGCACTGGATCTAAAACCATTGAAGAAATACATTGCGGGGAACGTGAATATGATGAACTCGGTAAGTCTTGTGGTAACTGAAGCCTACAAGTTTCTTACAAAAACAGTTTAAAAAAAATCTTGTTGTTTGTGTATTGTAGTAAATTGTTTATTTCTCTTTGATGATGCTATCCTTGACCATGAACTACGAATATATTAGTGGACATCATTAAAAAGGGTGACTAATTTTGCAAGTGTAACGTCTGAAATTCAGAATCATGACGTCATAGGGACGTTTGTTTGGACGTTTATTTGGACACAGTTCGTTAAACACAATATACAAACAAATAAAAAAAGTGAAAATAATTGTTTTATTTAACTTGTTTTTACTTTACTTTATTCGTGACCTGTCTTAAAAGTAGACTGAAGAAACGCCCAGGGCGGACAAAGTGTTATTGTGGTTTTCTATCTGGAATTTCTCAGTAGCAGCTCGGAGTCTGGATTTGTGCCCGGTTGATGGCAATAGGCGCACCCTCTATTTCATGGGACTTAAACATAACTGGTGAAATGTGGGTGTATTGTGGGTACACCTCTGCCTAACCCTTCGGGAATACAGGCGTGATGTTATGAAGAAACGCTCAAAATTATAAATTAAGAGTGACATAATAGACAATAAATAAATTGAGTCAGTTTCCAAAACTACTTAGACCACTACATACACTCGAATCTTCCTCGACTCTTGCACGAGCCGCTGGGCCTGGTTCTTTAAATTAGTCCCATAATAATCTCAATTCGCTCCAGCCAGCCCATTCAATCAATCAATCATTTATTTGCAACGAATGTAGGTTACATTAAAATAGAAGTAAATAGGAGCGAGGTACATTCTGCCCGGAAATAGGCACGCAAAAATTATAAAATTGTTAAGAAGCTATCTAGAAATAAAATTACAAATTAAAATGTCACAGAGAGAATTATTATAATTATGAAAACACTAATTAATATTGAAAAATGTATAGTTAAAATTTGACTATAGAATAAATTAAAAATAAATGTATATCAGGTCCATATGTTCAAGATGATATTATTTATATTTATTGCATTGCTGTTCTGCTACCAGCGATGGCCTATGCCGAGACCTCTCTGGGATGTCGTTTAATTTGTATGTTTATGCCTTGGCCGAAGACCTTCATTTTTTAAGACACCACAGGAACCCCACAATCTCTTAATTTAACTGCGAGATAGCCTAGTTGAGTGACCGTCGGACTGCCATGCCATAAGGTCTTGAGTTCGAACCCAAGGCACGCACCTCTGACTTTTCGGATTCATGTGCGTATTGTAGGTATAAATATCACTTGCTTAAAAAACGGTGAAGGAAAACATCGTGAGGAAACCGGCATGCTTGAGGATTTTTCTCGACGGCATGTGAAGTTAAGTCAGAGGCCCACGGGTGGCTTTAAAACTCTGACACCAGGTTTGCCAATAAAGAAGGAAAGAAAGAACAAAAATATTTCTCGTAACCCAATTTTTTACAAATTGCATCGATTATCAAGACACGCGTACAAATCGATGTTTGTCCTATACCATAATGATATAATAGTTATAACATTCATACATATTACTAAAGAGGGCGAACCGACTCTCGTTAAGATCTTCACATGAGTATTCTCCACGTGTAACGATCCACTTTATAGCAATTTTATGGGTATTAAACGGTTGTGGTTGTCTGTAACTGGAGTGAGTTGAAATAAGGTCTAGACTGTATAGGAAAATGGTACAGAAGAAGATATGCCTATTATGATTTTCTTGGAAAACAGGGTGTTGGTATAATTTGATGGAAAGTGGTTATCGATGACAAGTTAACTGCAACACTAAAGCTGTTTGCGCAAACTTTTGGCAGCTTTAAGGACGAAGTTGAAATATCGCATATACACTAATATTATAGCAAAATGTACTGGTTAATAGGACACCACTCACAAACGAGCACACACAGTTGACAGTCTATACAGCCATCTTGAAACCAATATGTACCTATGGCATACAGCTTTGGGATACAGCCAGCAATATAGAGATACTGATGGAAAATTTCCAAACCAAAACACTGAGGACCATCTTTAACATCACTCATTACATCAGTAACAAGAACATATATTTTGACTTAAATGTACACACGTCTACACATCGAGCTAAACATTCCCATTATAAGCTGACCTCGCATGGTACGGAAATCCTATACAATGGGAGATCAGCTTATACTGGAAATGTATAGCTTGATGTGTAGCCGTGCATGGGCGTACCCAGCATTTTTTATGGGTGGAGCTGAAGTAAATAAACTCGATATGTAGTAGGAAATTCTCTCGATAAAAATCTACCACGTATGAAATTTTGAATTTTACTAAATGAATGATTTTGTTACTATAAACCAACATTTTTAGCTTCACGTTAGGGATCAGGCTGGGCAGATGCCCCATCTTGCCCCACCGTGGGTACGCCCATGTAGCCGTGTGTACCAACTGTCAAACAGGAGATAGCGAAATATAGCATCAACTACCAGAAAAGACTCTCAAATCACAAAAATGAGCTTGCCCTCAGACTGGGTGGAGATCAAGGCCTTCAACATAGAAGATTAAAGAGACATAGTGTCTCAACCCTACAAGATAGGTTCATCAGGATGGAATGAGACACTTACCTGAGAAGGTTTTATGTTGCACGGACGTAATAAAATCGCGGCGATTTTTTTTCGTGCACTTAATTGTCAACGCTCTGCTTAGCACCGACAGTTGAAAATCCAACGATGTGTTTTTTCAACGCGCTGAGATGAGAGTGCGTCCCAGCGTGTTGGATTTTTAACGCGCAGCTTAACACTGAGAGTTGAAAATCCAGTGCGCGATAAAATCCCGCCGCGATTTTATTACGTCCGTGCCTACGTCGGCTTAGGAGGCAAAAAGGTAAAAACTCTCCTGTATTTTCTGACCAATAAAGAAAATAGATGACTTTCTTGTGCAAATTGCCCAATCAGTGTGAAAATAAACAAAACAAATTAGGTGCTTCAGAGTTCATATTGGGGTCAATCACGCGCCGTTTAGGAGAGCATCTGCGACCGTCATTTGTTTTTATATTTTATTATTATTGATATTACAGACATTTAAACTGGGCTAAGATTCCTCTACGGTTTAGTGTCGCGAAGTCTCAGCATTTAAAACAAGAGTGGACCGGGTTTCCCGTCTATAAAATTGATGACATTTTGTAAGCAGAATGTTTGAATCTGCCGTTACGGAATTTAGACACTTCACAATATTATGCTTGCTTTATAATATTGAAATATGATTATAATTACCTGGCTACGGATAAATAAATGTATAACAGGCATATAACTTTAAGAATTGTTAAAAATACTTAAAAAAAAACATTGGCACTCCGGGAGTTCCGACACTTCCGACAGAAGTGAAAACATTAAAACAATTTAAAAAAATACTTCCAAAACCTTAAATAAAAATACTTGCTTATAACATTGATCCGTAAAGGAATATAAATAAAGAGCACAATTGCGTTTACAAAAATGAGGTGTCGGTAACGGCGTCGCGAGTTCAATTGTTTTTTCCCATCTCAAAAATGACCAACGCGCCTAAAGAAGTTTTCATTTAAAAAAAGTCGCATATGATGTGTAACATCTGATATCTCACCTTGGTAATAAGCAACATTAAAGAGGCGGGGCGTCGTCAAGGTCGTTTCTAACGGCCAACTCTACCATCGCGCGCGCTCATTGGTCATATCAAATAGCGCGCGGCTTCATGTTACACATTTCCGTTGCTTTTCACGAAATCACTCTCACAGATTGCAAAAAGCGAGACGAAAAATGTAACACATCAAAAAAACTTTTTGAAAAATTACAGCAAACTGTAATTTTCACAAAAAAAAAGTGTAAACTTTCTAAATTATGGACCCCAGAATGTAGGTCAGGACTCCAAGTGAAAGTTTCGTATAAAAGAAAACAATATTTTAACTGAAAACATAAACCACAGTGCGTCGTGTGCCTAAGTACGGTGGCAATAAATTGTTGCGTCGGCCAATACAATTTTATTACAAGCTCCTTGTGACCAAATAAAGCGAACTTTGCCAGCCATTGAGCTAATAACAAAAGTTTGGTAAGCAGAAATATAGGCCGGTCAATGGTGAAGAAAATTGAATGCTTTGACCTTTGTTAGGGAGATTTTCTGTATTGGATATTCCAGCCGACGAAAGCCCGTAAAGATCAGCAGGCCGGAGTCAGGATTCGTGCCCGCTTGATGGAAATAGGCTCGTCCCCTATTACATGGGACTTAAAACATAACTGGCGAAGTCTGGGTGCACAATAGGCTTCTCCTCTGCCTAACACCTCGGGGCTTACAGGCGTGTTATTATTTGATTTAATTTTGCGAATTTAATAATGGATCATATTTTATTGTTTCCTTCATCATCAGACTATAAATGTTCCCACTGCTGGGACACAGGCCTCCTCTCCTTGAGAGAAAGTGGGCCGTAATCCACCACGCGGGCCCAGTGCGGGTTGGTAGATGTCACATGTCTTCGAATTTTCGGTTCTAGGATATGCCGGTTTCCTCACGATGTTTTCCTTCACCGTTATTATCGTTTCCATATTATCTAAGAATCAATTAATTACTTGCGTCAATCAACCTATTACAGTATTACTTCTTCTAAAGGAAATCACAGCAACAGGTATTGGGTCTCTACCTTCTAAATCTTTCAGATTGCCTACGCATAAATCTAACTCCTATAGGACACGTGTTGACTTCGACAGTTAGAAGTTATTGGCACTACGATTAATTTATCAATCAATTATTCGATTCATTACTTAATCAATTTAACTTGTCAAGAAATTAAACGTTTTTTTTAACTTTGTGTAAATTGTTTACAGCAGTTTTTGTTTTTTCGGCGTTGAATTATTTTCCACTGACTTCAAACCTACACAAACTCACAACACTAGGCTTTACATTGAAAGCCTCAAAAACACGTGTAGACAAAAGAAGAACACAGTTCATTGACTTGACCTGAGCACGTGTATCTGAATGCACTGCCGACGCCCTAGGGAGGGGAAAAGTTATGATTAGTGTTAGAAAAATTACCCAATCGATGATTGCCTGGGGTGCCTGCAGTAGTTTTGTAATTTGCAGTTAGTTTTTATAGAACTGGGTCAGATGAGGTCGGGATGTGGGTCGTGTGTATGCTGTATAAGGATGACAGATGCAATTTAAAGTTGTTTAGTAGGTTTTGGTAAACATTGTTGCATCTACTGGTACTCGAAAAAAGGTGATTTGGAAAATGTAGTTGGTACCCTGACTAGATTTTTTTTGAAGCGGGGCAAAAACTGCTGTCTGCCGCCCCCCGCCAATATTTTATGGGGATGCGCTAAGTTAGCCCCCGCGAAATTAAAATTTTATCAAATTGAAAATTTTGGCAGCAACATATTAATCAAATTGTATCGATCGATAATGCGCCAATTCAACAGGGGCGCCAAAACAGTTGTAAAAAAAATAAATGAAAGATTATAAATGTGCTGCGCGTCTCATTTATTGCTAAGTTGCTGTGTGCTGGGTGGTGCACTTGTCTGCTACGCTTGAATTTGTCGCCCCCTGAAGTTGGCGCCCGGGGCACGGGCTCCAGCTTGCCCCCCCTAGATCCGGAGCGGCATACTTGACACTATTATGTAATTGTTGTTTATTCGCAGTTTGCTTATATTAATTAGCATATAGTAAAGACGCTTCACTTTTCGTTCGTTTTTGCGTCTTTCAGTCGAAGTGCAACTGAACCCAAAATTAATCAAAAGTCAAAAATTAAATCATTAGTGAACCGATCCAACGATGTTGGATTTCGGCACTCCGCATCTTTATTTGGGCAAATGAATAACTGAAAAATTAAAAGAAAGGAGCGGATGAACCGTTTATTCCTGTATACCTAATTTTGTCGATGTAGTGTGAACGTGGAAGTAAACCACGATGACGTGTGAATGATGTGTGTGGATGTTGCCATTTTAAATATTATATTTATAATATAAACATTTAGAATGAAGTATAGTGCATTTTTTTTTTAAATTTATTTCTCTTTGTATGGTGCACCGGTCGACATCATCGCGTCAACGCCGGCTGTTGCTGAAAACCAGCGCTGGGGCTCTGTGTCGTATAAGGTCGCAGCATTATACTGAGCAATAGCCGTTTTGCGTGGATGTAATGCATATTTTTCCCCAACTTGTTCGGTTCCGGTTTGTGTTCTTTCTTTGCGTCATGTTTACAAAAAATAAAGGAACGATTTTTTTTTTCTTTAAGTAAAATTAACGTTCACTCGAGTGAACTATGAATTCGAGTGAAGCGTCTGATATCCGCATAAGCTAAGTTGGGTCGTTTTTATGGCAAACAAGCGAGACGATTCATCATTATTAAATATTTAATCATTAAAATATAGAATATCATTTAGTATAACATCTAAACAGGATACCCTGTTTAGAGCCCCTATGATTTTGTCGGCAAACAGAATTATAATAATGAAGTCACATTTAAAATTCCGACAAACGTTGGTCAAACTCATACATTATATTTCCGGCTCAATTTTTTTATCATCCCGTTTGACGTGTTCCCTTGAGTCAAGGTCAAGGTCACCGGCATATAGACCGTGTTAAATATTAATACAGTTAACAGTAAGCAGACATACCAATTGTTGGTATAGTAGCGATATTTGGAGCCTAGTCAAACACCAAGTTTTTGCATATAATTACTTATAATGTTCTGATATCCCTTAGATCTGCACCACAGAGGATATCAGTCATCATTAGGCGTTGCTACTCCAGCATCTGTACAATTTAAGTACCAGAGAAGCGAAAGCAAGCTGTATGGATCGGAATGCTGGGCCAAAATGGATAAAGTAAGAAATGAGTATTTAAAGGGAAGTTTAAAAGTGGCGCCAGTGACAGAAAAGTTGAAAGGAAATCGTTTGGCCTGGTATGGGCATGTGATGAGGAGAGAAGATGTGACTAAAAGAGTGTTGAATATAAATGTTGATGGATGGAGCGGGAGAGGAAGACCAAAGAAAAGATGGAAGGATTGTGTGAGGAATGATATGAAAGTGAAGGGAGTGAATGATAGTGTGACGGTTGACAGGGGAGAGTGGAAAAAGAAAACGTTTTGCGCCGACCCCAAGTAACATGGAACAAGGGCAGGAAGATGATGAGAAGCGATAGCAAGATGAAAAAGATAGTCTAGAACAGGGGGTGGCGAACCAATGGCATACGCCCATTGGTGGCACGTCCCCAAATGATTAGGGCACGGCATCATTTCAAGAATTTAGGTACTTGAGTCATCTTTTTTGCAACAGCAGAAGTCGGAGTAATTTGTTGTTTAATTCATATAAATATTACTGTATAATAATAAAGGTATTATTGTGAATTGTGAAAGTATTTAATAATACCTATTTTTCCAGGAGTCACTAAGTCAAGATGGTTTGTTGGCAACATTCAATATGTATTTGGAAAAAAATGGTACGTAGATGTAGAGAGGTTCGCCATCCCTGGTCTAGGATCTGATCGTCTAGTAAAATAGATTATAGGGCAGGATTTGAGCCCAGTTGATGGCAATATTCTTGCCCCCTATTACATGGTAACACAGAATAGTACAGAAGGCGTACTCCGCATTTCGGGTATGAAGCTACAAGTACGCGGCGGGCTCGTCTTGTCGGGGCAATTCAGTAAGCGTAACGTAGTCAGAAGATATCAGAGTTACGCGATAGAAAGAGAAGCAACTTCTAATTGAATATAACTATAGGTAATTAGCGCTGTGCGACCTGAATTGCACTTTATTGTGTCGTAGCAAGAGTCGCTTTTTATTTGAATGATTTTGCGGAGTGAACCATCTGTTTTAATCTGTGACATAACAGGCGAAATGTGAGTGTGATGTTAGGTTAAGTTGTGTTATCTTCTAAGTTCATTTTAGACGGCACTGATGGGTGGTGAAGAAAAACAAAATGGTTCGACATCGCCATCAGAGAGCCAGCATGATCTTCAATGCTCGTTCCGTTTTCAACTGGGTGTCTAGCTATGCTGGTGCCTCTGTAAGTCTGTGTGTCTTGATACGCATAGATTATTCTGTTTCAGACTCAGACCAAACAAAAAACTAAGACATAGCGCTGTCAACAGTGACGTGAGGCCGGTTTCGTAAACGTGTGCACTTAGTGAAGTTTGATTGTAGTGTCATTGTAAATGTGTGCGTGTGAGCGTGTATGCACAGAGCGGAGGTGTAGTTTTTGCATGCTTTCAGTGTATTGTTCGCTCTGTCTTGGTTTTTTATTTAGTCTGAAGTTTGGGGTGAATATTTAAGTGGTCACGTTTTCTAAACGTTTGTACAGCTGTTTCTATGCTAGGATTTTAGGTGAGATATTTATTTTACATATTATAATATTACAAAATGGATGAATTTCCTGTTTGGTTGCTTAGGGGAGAATTTTCTTCTACCACTTTACCGAGGACCGAACGTTACTTTTTCATTCGCTCATTCATGATTGATAGAGAAAGAAAGAAAATGTTTTATTGAGACTTGCACAAAAAATCACAAAATAAACTAAAACACACTCATAAAAAAAAAAAAAAAAAAAAAAACAATAGAAAACAAAGTAAAATTTAAATAAAAGCAGAAAGTCCTGTACGAGGCCAAAAGGCTCCTGTTTCAGCATGATGCTGCAACATTTAAAAATAAATGTCACAGCGCTCGCGCTGGTATTCTGATAGGGCCCGTTGATTGCACCATCATTTTCTCCATGGATCAATTAATCAGGCAGGGTGATACAGGCATATTTTTCCGTTTATTAATAATTTAGTCGGGCGGACGGATTGATTCAACAGTGCGTTCCTGTTTGTAGATAGCAGAATACTGCTGACTTTCAATCAATTTGCCTAGCCTTTTCTCAACTATGTTGGGATCGGCTTCTAGTCTAATTGGATGCAGCTGAATACCAGTATTTTACATAGAGCTACTGATAATACGATACCCCTTGGTAAGACTGGTTGTCAGAGTTTCGGGTTTCTGTCCGACGACCCGTAACGACTGTCAAAGATCCACGAATGACAGGCGGAACCAACGAGGCACGGAGGTGTCTCGGACCAAGACTCTTCCATGGGAGACCATCATTACGTACCGAGACTCTCGGTATCGCTGTATCATGTATATTATTAGTAGAAGTGAACTGCCTCGTTGGTCTAGTGGTCGCAAGCGCTACTGAGCATGAGGTCCTGGGTTCGATTCCCAGGTCGGGCAAAGTGTTATTGGGTTTTTCTATCTGGAATTTCTCAGTAGCAGCGCGGAGTCTGGATTTGTGCCCGGTTGATGGCAATAGGCTCGCCCCCTATTACATGGGACTTAAACATAACTGGCGAAATGTGGGTGTACCTGCTACAGGGACACCTCTGCCCAACCCTTCGGGGAAACAAGGCGTGATGTTATGTTATGTTAAGTCTCGCAATGTTCGCTACCTTTCCGTTACCTTATCAGTTTAAAATAAATCAATCCGTAATGGAACATTTTATTAATTAATCTTTATCTTTTGTATGTTATGTAAACAGAATCACAAAAGATAACATTTTGCAATCACTTTCCTTTTGTTAATCCTCAAGGAAAACACTAATAAATTATTCTACAAGTAGGTAATATTTATTTATCAATCATTTTAATCCAAAGCTAGAGTTTACGTGAATTGCAAAAAAATGTTTTACCAATTGTTTTTAAGGTTCCGTACCTCAAAAGGAAAAACGGAACCCTTATAGGATCACTTCGTTGTCCTTCTGTCAGTCTGTCAAGACCCTATTTCTCAGGCACGCGTGGAGGTATCAAGTTGAAATTAATACGATGTTTATGTTTGCAAATATTTGGCTGATTACAATTTCGATCATCATCATCATCATCAGCCTATAATGTTCCCACTGTTGGGACACAGGCCTCCTCTTTGTGAGAGGGAGCGCGCCGTAATCCACCACGCGGGCCCAGTGCGGGTTGGTAGATGTCACATGTCTTCGAATTTTCGGTTCTAGGACGGTTTCCTCCCGATGTTTTCCTTCATCGTTTCGATCATAAATTTAAAGTATCTGCTTATTGGCCGTTTTCACACTGCTACAATAACGACATCGACATATCTGACGATATGTCGACATATCGTCAGTTCGGACGACACCGACATCGTCCGACGATATCGGGACGATATCAGTATGTGACACGATGTTACCCACAACAGCTTATTGTTATGCGGTATGCTACAGCAGTCTCGAATAGTCGCGTTACGCCAGCAAAAAAGCTTACATCGCCGCGCGATTCCAAAAGTGTAATAGTGTATTCGAGGTAATAATGATGTCTAATGATGATGTGAATTCACGTGACTAACAATTATGGACTTTGTCTGAATAAATAAATAAATAATAATAATGGCAGCAGTGAATAAGTGCATTGTGTCGTCCACCAATATCGGCACGATAATCAATGTCGGCGACGATACCGTTGACTACACTGACACAGTGTGAAAGCATTTAGTAGTAATTGTATGAAAGTAGTAAAAAGTAGTTTACATAAATCTCCAGTGATTGGAGATTTATGTAAATAGCCATTTTAACATTTTATATTTATTATGTAGGCGGGTATGTCCATTACCACTTGATCTAATATAACTGTAGCCTTTTACGTTTTTTTACTATTATTAGTAAAATACGGATCCGGTTCGACCAGTTCAAAAATAAAACTGTCATTATGTCTGGGGTTAACAAGAATACCAATGAATTTTAAATGTTTTGCACCTATGTTACCTTGTACCTATGTCAAATACCTATCTATTTGTTTAATGTTATTTTGAGACTGTAATTAAAAACAATGTTATTTAAAAATGCTGGAAAAGTTTTCTTGATCTATGTATTTTATATACTTATTCAAAATGTTCTTAAGGTCTATGTATTTGTTATAAATTTACATATCGCACGACGGGGATTTAATTATTTAGCAGTCAACCCAACCTGTCTAGCTTTTTCGCAACTATGTTGGGGTCGGCTTCCAGTCTAACCGGATGCAGCTGAATATCAGTATTTTACATGGAGCGACTGTCTATCTGACCTCCACAACCCAGTAACTGGGTAATACGATACCCCTTGGTAAGACTGGTTGTCAGACTTTCGGGCTTCTGACGACCCGTAACGACTGTCAAAGATCCACGAATTACAGCCGGGACCAACGGCTTGACGTGCTTTCCGAGGCACGGAGGAGTTTCGGTATGTTGAGATAGTCACCCATCCACAGACCAACCCCGACAGCTAGCTAGCTAGAAGCATAGCTTAACCTGATGGATCGAACCGTGTGGCTGTTATTACTTAGCCACGAGCGGTTATTATTTAGCGGTCAATGGACTATAATTATTTTCTCATGAACATTTTCGACTTCATATCGTCATGTGGGAAGAATTTAGATGCAAAAAAAATGTGATTCAAGTTTACAATATGTCGAGAGGAAAATTTGCACAATAATAATGTTGGATTCTGCATTGATTCATCCTTGATTTTGGATATTCCACGAAATGCTCTCTTTACCCAGTTACTTCTAGGTCTTTTCTAATCTTTCTTTCCAATTTTTTTTTTCTAATTCTAATATATTTTTCTTTCATTTTCTTTTCTAATATACATTTACGGAAGTTAAGTTGGGTTTCCTAAGAATGCGGTGCCATCATAGATATAATGAAGACCTTATAAATGTGGGATTGTATGGCAAAATAAACGATTATGATACTTGTAAAACTTTGTTTCTACCACAATCCCACAAATTGGGGGCTCGTCCGGGATTGGCAAAATAACAACATGGGTTCGAGTTTTAAGAAGTTGGTTAACGACGGACGACGGAGACCGGCACGCACGTGGCGTGGGGAACGAATAGTATTCAGAAAATCAACGGTAGCCGAAGATAATGACGACGGTATCGGCAAACGGTGAGCTGACGCTGACGAAAATGACAAAAGACGAATCAGGTACGGGCTTGAGCTCAATGTTGTACCTAACTTCGGATCTAATACCTGAATTTACCGGTCAAGATAAAACGTATCCAGTTACGCGATGGATACAAAATGTGGAAGTAAAATGGAGAAATATGTGATTGGACAGGGCCGCGCCGCCCGTATGTGCGAAGTGTGCGGCGCACACAGGCGCCAGGGCACTAGGGGCGCCGGAGGCGACCTTGAGACTTAATTAAATGTCAGCGCCAATTACTGTTTTTTTACATAAATCATGAGGCTTTGGCTTAGATTATGAGTATTAATAACATAACATTCATCATAGTAAAGTTGAGTATCGATGAGTAAGCACAAATCTCCAAGACAAAATTTGAAACAAAAAAAAAAGCGCCGAAACGACGTCAAAAAATAGGCGCTTCATAGGTTTCGCACTCAGGCGCTGCCGAGAGTCGGCGCGTCCCTGGATTGGACACCGTTGCAACAGCTGCTGATGGCACGGATATCCCTATAAGGCACCGTACAGCATCGGATGCAAGCTGAATGCCTTCACAAAACATGGGATGAACTTAAGGCGGCCCTGAATAAAGAGATTCACGACACGACGACTTATGGTGGAACGCAGATGTTTTTGGTATGTGCTAGAAAAAATTTTTACAAGTATCAAAATCGTTTATTTTGCCATACAATCCCCACATATTCGAAATAAATTATAGGAGCAAAACAAAAACGACATTTACCTACTGGTGGACGTTATACGGTATTTTCTTCCTTACAGAGATGGACCTTCCTTATAGAGAGCGTTTCTTGCATTATTTTACACCGTAGTGAAAAAATTGGGTTTCCGAGGCAACCGCTTTATAACGGCGTCGCTTTTTCAGGAAACGTAAGATTTTTATGGGACATCGATTTCAAGAAAAAACCTGTTACGTAGGTTAACTGTGGGAACCTTTCAAGTAGGTAGGTACCTATGTCAGTCATGAGCATGATCGATGTGCATTCTAAGAACTGACACATCTTTTTGAAGCCGATGCATCATTCTATATTTTGGCGTCGCTTGTCTGGTCAAATAGTTTTGGTGTCAAAATCAAAAAAATCTAAATATTTTATTTAAACCTACATGGGCACTTATGAAAAGTCTGAAGCTAGGTGCACGGTTCCAATTGGTCGCTTCCTAAGGAGAAGAGCCGGCAAGAAACTCCATGGTTACTTTTTTTCAATGATTGGCTTTTACAATATTTCTACATAACAATGTTAATGCTGGCTGATTATGTTGGTATCTAAACTAGGCGTTAAATATTACTCACGGTAGTTTCCGTTACCGACTTGGGAACAAAAGAGGTACATATTTATCGGTTTCTTATCATACAAGCTAGAGTGCTGATTGAACGAAACCGGGTTATTGGCAGTCTACTACGTAACAATAAAATGGTTCAAGTCGATTAAATTGTTATGTACTTAGTTAAAGTAATTTAGTTAAAGTTATACCTTGACTGCCTCGTTGGTCTAGTGGTCGCAAGCGCTCCTGCTGAGAATGAGGCTTTGGGTTCGATTCCCGGGTCAGGTAAAGTGTTGGGTTTTGCCACCTGGAATTTCTCAGTAGCAGCCAGAAGTCTGGATTTGTGCCCGGTTGATGGCAATAGGCTCGCCCCCTGTTACATGGGACCTAAACATTACTGGCGAAATTTGGGTGTGATATAGGTTCACCTCTGCCGAACACTTCGGGGAATCCAAGTGTGATGTTATAATTATAATGTAAGGTGAACTCTTTCGTTGTTAAAATAATTTGACGTATGTGGGTTTGACGGGCGATAAGGCTCACTCTGCGTTCAGCGCTCGGTGTGGCAACACGCCGTGTTCGAGTTCGCGACAAGTCAATCGTCATCCTGAGGATGCCTCGTTGAAAGGTGAAACTCGTGTCGATTTCTTTCAGTTTTTTTAATGGCTCTTTAGAAATAGCTAAGTGGAACAGGTTACTAAATATTATATCCACGTCTATTGTATTGTTTAAAATAATTTTGTTAGCCTATGGGCTTTTTAGGTTAAAACTATGGATAGCAGTTTGTCTCCTATTAGGTTAGAGTAGCAGTTTAGCAACTAAAACTGATAACCGTTGGGGTAGACGTGTTCCTGAGTCGAGACCGCGAATCGGCAAACGTAAGGTAGGACGCCCTCAGGCTAGGTGGAGCGACGATCTTCGCAGGGTGGCTGGAGCAGCTGGATGAGAGTTGCCGGAAATCAAGTTGAATGGCGTGCAATAGGAGAGACCTATGTCCAGCAGTGGACTGCTGTAGACTGATGATGATGATGAACTAAAACTTATCTTAGGGCAAATTTCACCAATGAAACTAAACACGATTCGAAGTTTGAAAGCGGCGCCTAGTAACAGAAAAGTTGAAAGGAAATCGTTTTGCTTAGTATATGTGAAGAGGAGGACACGCATGTGACTAGAAATGATGAATAAAAATGTTGATGGATGAGAGGAAGAGGAAGTCCAGCGAAAAGATGGATGGATTGTGTGATGAATGATATGAAAGAGCAGGGGCTGAAGTTTCGACATATATAGCTATCGTTTTACGACCGAAATCAGTCGCGAAGTCTTAAGTACCTAGACGGTCAAAATTGCTAAGCACGTGATTTTTCGTGCTTGTCAAGCAATTTTGAGCGTCTTTGCGATCGAATTCGGTAGTAACGCGCTCGCTACCTATGTCGAGACCGCAGCCCCAGAGAGTAGCAGTGATAGCCTAGTGGTGTGACCGTGGGACTGTCAAGTCATAGGTCTTGAGTTCGAACCCAAGGCACGCACCTCAGAATTTTCGGATTCATATCATCATCATCATCATTTCAGCCGAAAGACGTCCACTGCTGGACATAGGCCTCCCCCAATCACCTCCACTTCGACCGATTCTGTGCGTTCCGCATCCAGCAGATTCCTGCGGCCTTCACAAGGTCATCGGTCCATCTTGTGGGAGGCCTTCCAACCTTCCGGTACGCGGTCGCCACTCCAGAACCTTTCGGCGCCATCGGCCATCCGTTCTGCGAGCAATGTGCCCTGCCCATTGCCACTTAAGTTTGGCAATTCTTCGGGCTATGTCGGTTACCTTGGTTCTCCTGCGGATTTCCTCATTTCTGATTCGATCACGTAGGGAAAATCAAAGCATAGCCCTCTCCATTGTCCTTTGGGTGACTTTTAGCATTCTGATAAGGCCCATAGTGAGCGACCACGTTTCAGTACCATAGGTCATCACTGGCAACGCGCACTGGTCAAAGACGTGCGACTTTCGTATTCATATGCGTATTGTAAAATTATCACTTGCTTCAAAAACGGTGAAGGAAAACATCGTGAGGAAACTGGTATGCCTGAGAGATATCGATTCAAAAGCTGTCAGTGTCAATATTCTAAAACAACGATGAATCTGACTGTTCTCGCGGTTTAGATGTGCTGGGGGCCTACCACCAGCTCATAAAGCAGTATTATTTTAATATTACTTCAGTGGGAGAAAGAGATGGAGCTATACGACCTGTAGAGCTTCATCTCTTTTCCACACTGAAGTAATATTAAAATAATACTGCTTTATGAGCTGGTGGTAGGCCCCCTGATCGACTTCGTTTCATTGGTGATATTCACCCTAAGAGATTCACTTTCGCATTTATGCCAATGAGAACAATGGCCAATGAGATTAGGGTTCAAGTGCACTAAATCCAACGATTAAAGGTTCAAAGTCAAATCTGTGACTTTGATCCGCTTTTATCACCATTAATCCGTTTGACAGACAGCCAATGCACTTATGTTTTGTTATTATATTCGTACTTAACAATTAATTAATACCTAATTAGTATGTATCCTACCTAAAATAAAATTATGAAAGTTTGTATATTTGGATGTTTGTTACCTAATCATGCAAAAACGGCTGTACTGATTTGGATGAAATTTGGATAGTTTGGATAGTTTATACCCTGTATTATCACATAATATATAATACTTTTAATCCCGGTAGTACATTGCCATGGGATTTTAACGACGCGGGTGAAGCCGCGGGCTTATATCGTATTACCTAGTAACTAGGTTATGGAGGTCAGATAGGCAGTCGCTCCATGTAAAATTCTGGTATTCAGCTGCATCCGGTTAGACTGCAAGCCGACCCCAACATAGTTCGGAAAAGGCTAGGCAGATTGATTGGGTGAAGCCGCGGGCAAAAGCTAGTTTGTTTATGACAATACAACTATTAGAAGACATAATGACGAGCATGCATGGTGAGCGTGGTTCAATGATAACATTATTTACTATTAATCTGTTAATTAATCATTGCTAAGTACGTACCTAGTTTGGCAAAAATAAGTGATGTTTATTAACCTATTGTTATTACCTCTGTCTTGTTAGAAAAAAGGTAGGTACCTTTTAAGTACAGGGGGCCTAAAACGGCCGCTTTGGCAGAATCATAATATGATAATATTATGAATCATATTAAAAGTCACAAAGAGACAATTCACAATATTATCTGCGTTCAATTCATATTATGCAATTCATCTGTTTGACAGATTTGTATTATAATGAAATAACATTTAAACTGCAGAAATAAAAACTAAAAAATTTACGGATAAAATTACGATCTTAATTTATTTCTTGTGGTATTTACACCAGTTATCATTATGTTAAGAATTGAAATGCATATGATTCAGCTAATATGTCACCATAGAGGAATTGCCAATGATTTGCTGGGAATTCAGAAAATTAATTGCTTTTAGAGGAATTGCTTAATATGGCCGTTTTAGGCCCTTTCACAGTTATTAAACGACTGCCCAAAAAAGGAGTGTAATGTTTTCAGTGTTCATGTATGTGAGTTTCTTTTCCAACATAACACTTATGCCTGAACAGATTTGGATGTATGGGGTATCGTTAGAATCCTTACATCATCCTGGGTGAGATTTACAATAAATTGATAAAAATTCAACATGGCGGCGGTATGGCTCCATTTTCAAATGTGAAAAAAAAATGGTAGCGGCAGTCGTGTTTTTTTATTTTTTATTATTCTTTTTGCTCTGATTTTGCATCTCAGTGATCTTTATTCTCGAGAACAAAATTTTATAGATTGTTCAGAACAGGGTGTTGTTTTTTGCTGTCACAGATAAAATAATTCGGAACGGACTGTATCATTCATTTTTTTGTAAAGAATGTCAAAGTTTCAGATCTCTAACATAATACAATTATGTACCCAAAATATTTAAAAAAGTAAGTGATTTTAATTAAAATAATTAATTAAAAATAACATAATTGGGACAGCCAAAGAGAACACATATCAAGCCTATTGTTTCCCCGAAGGGTTAAGCAGAGGTGTACCCATAGTATAGGTACACCCACAATTCGCCAGTTAAGTTTAAGTCTCGTGTAACGGGGAGCCTATTGCTGCCATCGAGCACAAATTCTAGACTCCGGGCTGCTACTGAGAAATTCCAGATGAAAAACTCAATAACACTTTGCCGACCTACAAGGGTAATGGAGATTTAGTTACAAAAGTCTTCAGTATAGTTGGACTACCATATTATTGGGCTTTTCCATCTGGATTTTCTCCAAAGCAGCCCGGAGTCTGGATTTGGGCCCGGTTGATGGCAATAGGCTCGCCCCCTATTACATGGGACTTAAACATAAATGGCGAAATGTGGGTGTACTATGGTACACCTGTCCTTAACCCTTCAGGGAATACAAGCGTGATGTGTTATGCCGGCTCCACACTATCGTTCAACAGTCCAACACTCCAACACGACTCCAGTCTGTCCCAACTCACGATCGATGAAATCAGACTGTCCCACATCGTCAAACATGCACGAACTATCTCTCTACATGTGGAAAGTTGGACGAACAGCTGGATTGTCGGACGATAGCGTGGAGCCGGTATTATGTTGGACAACCGGAAGCATTAAATACAGTTGCAGACTATGTTTTAGTATGGTACGTTTGGGTACTGATAAATTTCAGATGGAAAAGGCGAACCAGCCAAAGAGAACCATAATAAAAAAGGTGAAAGATCGCATTACAGGTCTAGAAATAGACCTGTCATATTCAAACCCACTCCCTAAGCCTGCATTACCCTAACACAGTTCAATACTCCTATTGGCCTTAAAATAGCCCATAAACTGTCCACTCGTGGCCCTTGTTAAATTTTATATTTCAACAGTGGACATCTACGACGTTTTCTTTTGTTTGTCTATTCGGGCATTCCTATGCAGCGAGAGACGTAACTAAACAAACACATAAATATTTATTACGTGTTTCGTAGAATAGTTTTACCACAGTATAAATAAGTAACAGTATTACCCCTTTATAGAAAACGGCCGAAACGACATGCTTCGAAATACCAGTACGCAACAGTCTCGAGTGCGCGGCAGTCGCACGGACGCGGTAGGTTTATCTACCGAGCGGCCGTAGGTAATTATTTCAAGGTCAATGCCGAAACATAATACTGAATCTTTATTATACTGTGGTTTTACGAATGAGTGGATTAATGTGGCCATAAGTGTACTAGGTGTATTTCAAGGCCGTTGTCGAATTGTGGGGTATTTTGGGCTGAGATGATCACCATAAAGTAATCTATTTGTAATAACTATTTCCTGATAAATATTGCGGCTTCTTTATAAACAGCTACGGTGGAGAAAAATACCAAACCGCAATTTTTTGGATTTCAGTATAAGAACCTGAAAAGCCTCTTTGAAAGTTAAGCCAGTGTAACTATCCTCTTATTCGTCGAACTTATCGATAGACCAATGCAATACTTTGGGTATTGCAGAACTCCATAGGATGCAGTTACCACTTTCTGTCAAGTAGAAAATCAATTCATTTCCAACCATACAAAAGTATGGGGATTTGTGAATCTCTTTGCTTCATCTATAAGTATGAGATGAATTTGTCACACAGCGCAAATATTTGCTTACTTGAGCATAAAATACAATAGACTTGGATATATTTAGTAACCTGTTCCGCTTAGCTATTTCTAAAGAGCCATGAAAAACTCCTGAAAGAAATCGACACGTGTTTCACCTTTCAACGAGGCATCCTCAGGATGACGATTGACTTGTCGCGAACCCGAACACGGCGTGTTGCCACACCGAGCGCTGAACGCAGAGCATGTAAGATAGAGATAGATACTTTGCCGGAAATCACAGACATGAAACTTGAGTATTCAAAATACTTTAATCTGATTGTCTGATACCTACTAGTCTGGCGTCAAGATATTATGATTTAATTCTAACCAATAATAAAAACGCGAAAGACAAGTGATATTGTTTATTGCGCTTTTACGCTAAACGGATTGAAACTTAGCACATGGGTAGACCATGACCTGAGTTAGGACTTAGGATACTTTTTATCGCAGTAGTCCGTTTCCATGGGATACTATCCAAAATGCACGCGGGCGAAGCCACGGCCAAAGCTAGCAGTACTATAATTGTTATAAAACAGTAGATATAGGTATATTTTATCAGATATTAATCTTAATAACAATAGTTACAGACAATAGAAAGTACGGTATGATATCAATGGAATGTCCTGAGCGTGATATCACGTCTTACGCGCGTGTGCAACAGAGACAGTAGATATCTAAGTAGGACGGACGTGACAACAATTAATGAACGGTAGTTTTCGAATCAGTTGATGTAAGGCACAGAAAATATTGTCACAATATGCGTACAGTAGTGGCTCAGTGCTAATGGACCGGAGTTACGAGTTGAAGGTCGTGGGTTTGAACCTAGACAGGCACTTTACTGAGCGTAATTTTTTAAAACATGGTGAGGAAATCGGAATGTTCTAAGATCAAAAATTCGAAGACATTTGACATCCACCTCTTGTGAATCCGGCTCACAGAGAAAGCGGCGACTTATAGGCTGATTGTGCATACCATATCATTAGTACCTGGGCGACCAAGCTCTGCTCTGATGAAAATAGAGAATGCTCATTTAATAGTATAAGAAAATTCATACTAATCCATGTATAGTACCTACTTATTCCATATGAGAACTAGCTAGATCGATTTTTCACCTCCGTAATGCTACTTTCATCGAAATCGTTAGAGCCGATTTCGAGAACGTGTTTCGAGAATCTGTTTACCAATCGTTTTATACTCTAGCAGACAGGAAAATAACAATAGAGTTCGTTTTTATCGGACAATTTTTTTAAGAAGGCTATATTATGATGATTTGTAAGTAACTTGACGGCAGTACAACCACTCACAACAATATCACAACTACGGCACAGAACGACACAACAACGGCACACAACGACACAACAACGACCTTAAAACGATAACTTACTGTCGTCCTAAGACCAAATAAAAAACCTAGACTGCAGAGCGCTGTCAACAGTGACGTGAGGCCGGTTTGGCAAACATGTGTGCACTTAGTGAGGTGTCGTCACATTTGCGTACAAGTTGCTTGCATTGGAAACGTGTTTTCAAGAGTGTGCAAATTGCATGCAGATTTTACTTGCATACAAGTGGAGATGTTCAACAATTGAGTAGGACATCATGGGTGGAAGACGTGCTGCTGTGGTCGGTGCTGCTTGCTGAGTCATTTCTGAGATAATAATATATTACCGATTGAATAAAAAAAGAAAAGTCGGCGCCAGCCTGTTCGTTCTGCTCGTTCGCAATTTGAAACGTGCAACTAACGTTTGCGCGTTCAATTTGCACGTCACTTGAATAAAAAAAATGTACAAGTTCAATCTACCATAAACAAGTTGTAGTTTGAATGCAGGTTTGTTCAAGTTGTATGCAATTTGCAACTTGCATACAAGTAACTTGCCTAATGGAATCGCGGCTTTAGTCAAGTGTAGTTTGGTTGTAAATGTGTGCGTGTGAGCGTGTATGTACAGAGCGGAGGTGTAGTTTTGGCATGCTTCACTGTATTGTTCGCAGCGCTGTGTTGGTTTTTATTTCGCTCTTGCTCGTGTGAGCTTGTGGCTAAGTAATAAAAGCCGCACGGGTCGATTCATCCGGTTACGCTACGCTTGCCGGGGTTGGTCTGTGGATGGGTGACCATCTTTACATACCGAGACTCCTCCGTGCCTCGGAAAGCACGCTAAGCCGTTGGTCCCGGCTGTCATTCGTGGATCTTTGACAGTCGTTACGGGTCGTCAGAAGCCCGAGCGTCTGACAACCAGTCTTACCAAGGGGTATCGTATTACCCAGTTACTGGGTTGTGGAGGTCAGATAAGCAGTCACTCCATGTAAAATACGGGCATTCTGCTGCATCCGGTTAGACTGGAAGCCGACCCCAATATAGTTGGGAAAAGGCTAGGCAGATTGATTGTATTTATTAGCTGTCGTCAAGTTCATTAAAAATTATATCATGTCTATCGCTAATATATGACTCATCACATGTTTTTTGAGTATATTGACAACAAGGAAAACCCCAAAAGCGATTTTATTAAGTCATCCAATGTTTTGTTATTGGTTTTCCTTTATAATTCGGAGATAAAGATGATAATTGCATTGAAAATCTAGTGATTAGTATTCTGAGCTTCAAATGACGGAATAGACAATTGAAATGTGTACAGTGCATTCATTATAACTTGAGGCATGTCGCGATTGGTAGCATTGAATTTTGTAATCATGTGAGTGGTAGTACTGTTCTGTCAGTCGCCATTTTGAATTCTATTAGTATTGAAACTAAGACCTCAGACCAAATAAAAAAATAAGACAGCGCTGCAAACAATACAGCGAAGCATGCCAAAACTACACCACCATTATGTTCATACACGCTTACACGTACACTTTTACAACCATTGATGACACTACAATCAAACTACACCTCACTAAGTGCACACATGTTACGAAACCGGCTTCACGTCACTGTCGACAAAGCTGTCTTTCTTTTTTATTTGGTCTGAGATTATAACGACCCGTGACGCGATTGTCAGCACTGAATTTTGCAGTCATGTGATTGGTAGTACTGTTCTGTCAGTCGCTATTTTGAACTCTATTTTTATTGAAACTAAGACTACAAAATTCAGTGGTACCAATCGTGTTATCGGTCAAGATATAATGAACGCACTGTACATACAGTATCTAAACCAAGAAGATATAATAAATGAATCAAACAGAAGATCGCAGCGAACACCTGAATGAGACTCGCACAGACCAGGGAAGCATGGCACAAAAGGGAGAAGGTCTATACTCAGAAGTGTGTGGAACAAGGCTGCCAATGATGATGAAGATGATGATCTAATACACAGTAAACATATTATTATTATCTGTGATTGTTGGAATAACTTATATGTCTAACCCTTTTCTAATTAGGTATCTATGTTGGCAATCGGTTGGTGACTGCCATCTGAACTCAACTAAACAAATCTCTGACAATTTTTTTAAAATAAAAGCTTCTGCGTCTGCACTTACTGGTTTGTGGAGTACAGATAGGCATTCACTCCAGGTAAAATATTGGTATTCAGCTGCATCCGGTTAGACTGGAAGCTGACCCCAATATAGTTGGAAAAGGCTAGGTAGATTGTTGATTATTGTTTACATTTGCTTTTCTAAACGATGGGATTAACCATTACCTACCTAACCTACTTCAAAAAACTGTAAAACAATATCATCTGGGACCCAGAACCAGGAAGGTCAAGGTTGGAACCAATGGCAACAACACAATTTTATTATACAATTCGCCCCAAAAAATTAAAGTTTCATATACTTTTTCTAACGTTTTCAAAATATCGTTTACGAATTCAATTTGGTATGTAACGTCAAAAAAACAATGCATAACAATGTCCAGGATTGAAATTCAACACATTATATTAAGAATAGGAGTTTTCTATCAAATGCCCGAAGGTCACGTTTCTAAAGATATTTTTGTATTCATACAGATTCGAGAAAGGTGCACGTGACAATTGTGAAAGAAAAAAGTGCAGAAGGCTTGTCCTGCCAAATTGGTGAAATGGTCGAATTCTTACTTAACGTTCAAAAGTTCATAGTATAAACAGAATTGTATCTACACCGTGAAATTTGAATCACAGTTTTGCTAGAACAAACCTTGTTCAGACCATGGTCTACTACCATTCTACAGCAACCAATAAAAAAAAAAAAACATACTTAGTTTTTTGAAAAAACACAAAAAAGACAAAGTTTAAAATGTCAAGATTATCTACTGCTTACTAAATTTAGTTTATGGAGGTACATTTCCCTGTAGACAATGCTGTGTCCCGTGCGTGGTGTCTGTGTTGCAGGGAGTAACGATAATCTTGACATTTTTAAACTTTGTCTTTTTTGTGTTTTTTCAAAAACCAATTATGTTTTTTTTTTTTAAATTGGATGCTGTAGCTGGTAGTAGATCATGGTCTGAACAACGTTTGTTCTAGCAAAACTGTGATTCAAATTTTACGGTGTATAAACTTCAAATCTGTTTGCATGGCGCAGCTGGTTTGATCTTTATAATAAGCACTCCGCCAATCATAAGATAAAAATAAGACCGGATTTTAATAGTTGCATGCGATTCTGCAAAGTTCCCTCTGACTCTCACTCAAGCGCATAATTAGAAAGTAAACTGGAATAGGACGACAGGAATGTCGGTGTCCATAGCAGTACTTACCTGTCCCTACTATTTTAAGGACTTCCAGGGGTTTTCCAGGGCGCTTACTAGGCGTTACGACGCCGGTAGCACGGCAATGTATGGCCCGGCCTTTTTTTTTGTGTGGGTAGTTATCAAATAACTTCTCCCGCTCTGGGCGGAGCGGGAGGGCGTGTCGGACTCTTACTGACTAAAACCCACCCGTGTTCCTTCGGTTGCCATGTTGCGGGGGGCCACGATCTCCCTTTCGGTTTTCTTCGCAACTCCGGCAGGCATCGGCCCTAGCGGACCCCGTCAATTCTGCTGACATATCTTTGAGGCGCGTGTGGAACACAACGCACCGTCGACCCGGGCCTGGTCCTGATCGGACGGCGAGTTACATGTACTCACCTGAAACGATGGAGTGAAGAACGAGACTAGTAAGAGACGCAGCGGCAGCTTGGCTTTATATGCTTTGTGTGTCCATAGTCTGTGGGCTCCAGTTGATATGCTCAGTGTCGTGGCTAGGTACAACAGATATGCTGGAAAAAAACGAGCGAGCATTACAGGCTCATTAGTCAAATCAAATAGCGCGCGCTTCCTCTGCTTCCTGTTACACACTTCCGTCCCTTTTCGCGAAATGACTCCCACAGATTGCAGGAAAACGAGAGAAAAGACACACACCAATAAAACATTACTATGCACTATTATTACGTAAGAGCGTTTATTCTAAAAGTTGGCAACGTTGCAAATGGCTGTCAAATATTTACCTGTTTTGATAATTTGGCAATATTACTATATGGAAATATGAAATATCGCTAACTAGTGAACTAGAATATTAATAATGAATTGCAATTATAACACTGAATTTGATGTTTGATATACTTCAAGCACAAGGGTTTTCCAGGGCGCTGTCAACAGTGACGTGAAGCCGGTTTCGTAAACATGTGTGCACTTAGCGAGGTGTAGTTTGATTGTAAATGGGTGTTAATGTGTGCGTGTGAGCGTGTATGCACAGAGCGGAGGTGTAGTTTTGGCATGCTTCACTAATAACGTATTGTTCGCAGCGCTATGTCTTGGTTGCGGTATGTTCAAGTCCCTTGTGAGGATATGAATAAAATATGAGTATTTCTGCTGACGTAAATGAGCTTAATGTTTTCCATTTACTTAAGTGAACCTTTTTAAACACAATCTTTACTATGTCCCAGTCAATCGAAAGCTGATAGGAATATTTTATTATGAAATTTTCCAGTCCGATGTGAAAATGGAAGTCAAGAGTGAGTTGTTTGTCTTTCGGTAGCACGTGCAGACGGTCAGGCAAACTGTTCTATCAATGTCAACATTTCGGCACGTGTCTAAATGGTTAATAGTGAAACGGGAGAAGTTGTAAGAGTTTGTGGGGAAAAAGAAATCAAGTGACCTTATTGGTGATGTTCTTCAGAACGGTCAAGTGCGTAGTACTCGCAACCTTGCGTGCGTGTATGACCAGATGTATGAACGTAAACGAGGCAAAAGGAGTATGTTAGGATCGTAACTAGTGGAGTTTTGTAGTAGCTTTTGGAAAAATATTGAAAAAATATATTTTGCTATACCTTAGTAAAAAAAAAAAAAAAAAATGGATTGCTTTCTTTGGTTAAATAATCTTTTAAACTATGCTTACGTAAGGGTAAGTGCTCAGCGACACGACGCCGTCGCGTAGCCGCCGCCGCCGCCGCGCCGCGCTTCCACCGCGACTCTAAGCTGTGTATAGTATATGCAACGTTGCCAGCCCGCTGCCGCGCCGCCACCGCCCCACAACCACACCGCTAGTATAGTACCTATTGTTTAAACTATTTTGTATTCGATTTTTTATTCGGTCGCTTGCAAAAATGCACGCGCTTTACATAAGTGATATGGAAAATCAAGCGGAGAAGGCGCGGTAACGACGAAGCGGCAGCGGCGCGGTGGCGGCTCGATTATGGCTTCGTGTCCCTGAGCACTAAAAGTTGTAGTGAGCACGATTACCTCGTGGAGGCCACGGAAACCCGCTGCATGCAAGAAGCACAGAATCGCTCGATGGTTCGACGCTTGGAGGAAGCTTATGTCCATTGTCCAGCAGTGGACGTCTTTCGGCTGAAATGATGAAGTAAGCTCATTTGACAAGCGCTTCAAAAAAATCTCTGTACTAATAGAAAAAATCCACCTAGCCAAGTGCATGGGTAGTGAAGAATCACCATGTGCTTATTAGAATACACACATATAAACGAATTTGTTTCATACTTTTTTTAAATAGGGCCCTATCACACGTACCACACACAACACGTGGACGGGCGTTTGTATAAAAAAAAAATAGTTTAATCACACCTAGACCACGTCGCAGCCACAACGTAACCACCTACGAGACCGCGCACTAGCGGCCGGCTACAATTAAAATTAAATTAAATTAAATCAGATTTATTTCAGACCCATAAATGTCCATTTGGTTAGTATACACACGACTTAGAAACTAGTGTTAGTAAAAACATCTAAAAAAAAAAAAAAAAAAAAAACTGCAAACTATACATTAATACGCCACAGTGGCATGTAGGCGTATCCAATGTCCCAGTATGGGGCTGTCCCACCTATCAGCTATAGTTTTTAGGATGCTAACACAACGTTGCGTCGACCATTTGATTTTGTAGCTACCACAACACAACTGCAAGAAGCTGCGGCGACACTATACACACGTAACCACTGCTTGACCACATTTTATCGCTGCGATGTGGTAATGGTTGTGGTACGTGTGATCGGGCCCTTAGGGAAACCTAAAAAATGTATTGTTCAAACGAAATTATTATGATTATTTTCAAGACAAAATAAGTCCGTTTAGGGAGTATCGACAAATAGGTTATGCATTGAGATAACAATGCCTATTTACAATCTTATTATGCTTCGTTGTATTGTATTCATCTCATTATTATGTTATCACTCGATTCGTTCAAAGACAACGTATTTACCGTAGAATGACATAATAGCTATTGATACAATTTTGATAGACAATGGATAATCCACCCACGTAACAGAAATACCTACTAGGTTTCAGCAGACATTATTGTTCAACGTAATTAATACAGGATAAGTTTTTATCCAGTGCGCAAACTTTTACACGTGACTTTACTCATCATTATGAACAACTTTTACTATGGGACCAAACCTGAAATCACAAAAAAAATCTGCTGTTCACTACTTATGTTCGCATAACTCGTCAAAATGTAGGGAACAACAGCTGATTTTTTTTTGCGATTTCAGGTTTGGTCCCATAGTAAAAGTTGTTCATAATGGTGAGTAAAGTCACCTGCATCCTGTATTTCTAATATTTTCGAAGGAGCTCGTGGCTAAGTAATAACAGCCGCACGGGTCGATCCATCAGGTTAAGCTACGCTTGCCTGGGTTGGGCCGTGGATGGGTGACCATCTTTACATACCGAGACTCCTCCGTGCCTCAGAAAGCCGTTGGTCCTGGCTGTCATTCGTGGATCTTTGACAGTCGTTACGGGTCATCAGAAGCCCCAAAGTCTGACGAGTCTTACCAAAGATATCGTAATACCCAGTTACTGGATTGTGCAGGTTATTTAGGCAGTCGATCCATGTAAAATACGGTAAAATATAATAAAATGTCAAATTACGCGAATATTGTTGATATTTACATAGGAGTCAATCGGCGTCATTTGGTTGTAAATGAGGCCTCCAACATCCCCTGAATGTATTGCCGACGTCTAACCATTAACCCGTAGGTATACCAGGGTTATTGGTTACATTTTACATTTTTATTTCATACATTTTAAAATATAAAATGTTATTTTACTTGAAAATGGTTACTTATATCTATCAGGGTTATTGGGTACATTTTATATTTTTACTTCATACATTTAAAAAAAGTCAAATTACTCGAAAATGGTTGACATTGGCATAGGGGTCATCAGGGGTAATTTTGTTGCAAATGACCTCTCCTACATCACCCCCTTAATGGATTGCCGACGTATAACCAATAACCCTGTATATAACTTCCCGACATCGATCGTTGGGCAGTTGCCGGCCAGACACGACTCTCATCTAGTCGGAGCATCTTCTCTTTTCTATAGAGGATGAGTGAACTTTACACCCACGGAGCCCTTCGTTTGCGGGTCCGACTCGCACTTGGCCGGTTTTTTGTTTCCATATTTATTTAAGAAAACAAATACCTCCACTTTTAAATAAATTCCTAATTAAATATTGACGATCATTCGTTTTCATTAACAATGCCCCACGTAAAATGGCTAATTTGCAAGAAATGTCTGGAAACCATGCTAAGTTGAAATTGACCGTAACTTTCAAGTATAAGGTTTGAATTAGCTTGAGGGCTATTTTAAATCTAATGGTAAATGTCTTACACAGTAGAAAACAAGTGTATAATTGATTTTAAAAGTGAAATTGTGATACAGTTGGTGACAGAATTTGTTTTGGTTTAAATTGTTATCTTCAATTATTTTAATTTTTCTTCGAATTCAGTTTGTCAACCTTCTATACCTCTCTAGACAAGAAGTTGCTATACCTACATAGTCTTCTTATGGTCTTCTTAAGAGTCTATACACCGTGAAATTTGAATCACAGTTTTGCTAGAACAAACGTTGTTCAGACCATGGTCTACTACCATTCTACAGCACCTAATTCATTGATAAAAATATATTAACTTAACTGTAACTATTCACAAAATAAAATATAGCATCAAAAAATTCATCTGCATTCATACTATAAAGTAGATACTATGTTTTCTTATTCTTTTAATTATTATTATTTTCGAGGTAAAAAGAAATTACCTTAACTATTGACGCCTTGGAGCCTTCTCCCCGCCCCGCCGCTCAGTCTCGCTCTCACTCAGTCCGCGAGTTGTGTCGTGCGAACGAGATAAAGAGTGAATTTGAGCTGAGGCATGAGTATGAATGTATAGCTATAAGAATCTTGCCATCCAAGAGACAAAGCTAAAATGTACATGTGCCTGGAATTTTACCGACCTCCACTTTGCAAACCCTGGTGGTGGTGGTATAGTACCTACTTCTCCGGACGAGTTCTTTCATAATGAGCTCTATTGCTAGGTACAGACGGCAGGCCGAACATCAGTGGTTACACTTTGACCTTGAGCTGGCCTAGCGCAGTACAAATACGGTTCCAATACGGTCGTTGCCTAAGTAAAAAAAAAAAAATTGTTTAGTCCTTCAGATAATAAAAAAATGTTATTTTTTGCTTTATCTTATTAATCAAAAATAACTTAGAAAACATGCATTAAAGTTGGGGAGTGGAGGCTCGCTACGTCACAACGCAGTATTAAATCTAGCAAGGCGTGACGTCATGCCACATTTTAACTCAATGTATCGCCGTAATCTTTTGATTACGTCAAAAAAGAAAAAATATGTGTTGAATATTTTTTAATAGTCTACAAGAAGGACAAAAAATTTTTTTTTGGCCACAGGCGTTTGAATAAGACGCCTAACGGTACAATTCCGTAGCCGTCCGCAGGCGGCAGCAGCAGGCGAAATCGATGTATCGCTAGCTACGGAAGGTATTTTATAGAAATACATAGAAACCAGTCGTGTCGCGGCGACACATCGGCTACGGAATGGTACTTTATTTTTATTTTTATGAATGGCATCTTGCAGGTCAATCTAGGAGGTTGTCGGCTACTTAACCGGACTTTCTTGTGGCTGCCTCAATAAATTAAGGCCTCCAGCCAGGGCATAAAACTTAGAAACTAAGCGACTACACGCTAAGGGCCCCCCTGTGGGGTACGGACCTCGGCTTAGGGCGTCGCTGAGGGAGGACAGCAAGGTACAGGCTGGATCGAATTAATACGGAATGGTACTTTTAAACTGGTTTTGTTATCACTGAAGTGTGACATACTGTACCACTAAAACTACGAATGTCGTTTTTGTGACGGACTGTACCTGTTCTATCACATCGATCGATCGTGGAAAGAATTATTATTGACAATGGAACATAAATATTAATACATTATTATAATATAAAGTACAAACCATAAATATTTGATTTACATAAGTAAATATTCGCTGTTGCTAAGTTATTATCTGACTTTATTTACATTTGATTAATATGTGCATTTCATAATGTAGGTATTAGTTTTTTTTATAATCTCTGTGTAGGTTAAATCTTATAGGGCAAAGATCCATGCGGATCTAAATTGATCGTGATTTGTGAGCTAGGAACTGTACCTGAACGTACCATACTAAAACATAGTCTGCAACAACATTGAATGCTTCTGATTGTTCAACATAATGTCGGCTTCATATTATCGTCCAACAGTCCAGCTGTTCGTCCAACCTTCCATGAGTAGAGAGATGGTAAATATTTTATGACAGCTACGCGCACAGATTGTAATAAGTCTGCGGCGCGTGAGTCGCCGACGGCACGAAATGTTGCCATTTTAAATATTATATTTGTATAAACATTTAGGACTAGTATTGTATTTATTTAATTTTTTGTTTTGTTATTTCACTATGGTGAGTGGTGGTGGTTGTGGTGGCAGAGGTGTACCTGCTACAGGTACACCTCTGCCAAACCCTTCGGGGAAACAAGGCGTGATGTTATGTGTTATGTATGTATTTCACTATATGCTGTACCGGTTGACGTCATCACGTCAGCGCCGGCTATCGCTGCAAACCAGCGCTGGGGCTCTGTCTCGCATGGGGTCGCAGCTTTATGCTGAGCGATGGCCGTTTTGCGTGGATGTGACGCATATTTTCCCCTAATTTGTTATTTACGTGTTTTTTTAATCTTTCTTTGCGTCATGTTTACCGCAAATAAACGAATTTTCTTTCTTTCTTTCTTTAAAGTTCGTGCATGTTTGACGATGTTGAACAGTCTGATTTCATCGATCGTGAGTTTGGACAAACAAGAGTCATGTTGGAGTATTAGACTGTTGATGGCAATAAGCTCGCCCCCTATTAAATGGGACTTAAACATAACTGGCGGAATGTGGGTGTACTATAGGTACCTACACCTCTGCTTATGGGCCTTAGTTGCCTGATAATAAAATGATTATTATTATTATTTGTTGGTATACATTTTTGTATCTCGACCTGTGCCGGTTTATTATTATTATTAAATGTCTTTGACAAATCTCGGGGTCCCGGACCTTTGGAAGGCGTACGAGGGGCCGAAGCCAACTCGCAGAGGCCCTTTAGACATTTTTAAGTGTTCAGGCACCAACCGACGATTATCCTTGTTCGCACTATGCAACGGCACCCCAAGGACAACCCCCGGTTGGTCTACATCTACACCAACCGGGGGTTGTCCTTGGGGTGCCTATTGCAGGATATGGAAACAAAGATATTATTATTATTAACCCCTCCGGGTATTACAGGTGTGATATTTTGTTAAGTTTTTATCAACAGGAAGGTTTAGTTGAGTTATCAGCAAAACTATGTAAGTAATCTGCAAAATTAGTTATCAGTTAATCCAGCTCCATGCTAACTTCGAAAATACTTCGATAATTTCAGTGGGTTTAAAAGTAACTTCAGATGGTCGAGAGGATGGAAAGTAGCATTTCCAGTGCTAAAAACTATATCTAACTTCAAACAAGAATGCACGATTTTTGAAACAAACTTGTTTAGGCGCGTTGGGCATGTTTGAGATGGGAAAAAACAATTGAACTGGCGACACCGTTACGGACACCTCATTTTTGTAAACGCGATTGTGCTCTTTATTTAAATAAGGTTACGGACCAATTTTCTGTACAAGTATTTTTCTTCCGCCAAGGCGATCTTGTTCAAGTCTTCACTTCTGTCGGCACTCCCGGAGTGGCACAATTTTTTTGTATTAATTGCTTACGCGTTTGAACCTTGACCTGAGACCACCTGGTTAACTGGGACCCCCAGATAAAACGTGCGTGAATTGAAAACAGTATTGGTGTCAAAATGCATAAAGAGTTCCATGCTACAGGAAAGAACAAAAGGCTCACTTCACATAACCTTTTACAGCGTTTCCTCAAAATGCTGAAACACTCCTGAAAAAATGGAGGAGGCGTATTTTTATGCTTGATGCCAACTGGTATGAAGTTGTGGGCTGAGTCACAAAATATCACCCTTCTATGGTATTATTAGTTTTCTACTTTTATGGCTTACTGCTTGATTCGCACGAATTTAATCGCCCGAAATGTGCTAATCGACACTTTTAAATAATATTATTTTCTCTTGAGGCTATTCGCACGAACTTAAATTATTTGTAGGCGAATCGACAACTCCAGAAATACTAATTAGGCAATTGGCACATTTTGAATTTTTACTTTTTTTTTAACTATATTAGTAACGAGTAAATTCGTGCGAATCAAGCAATAAGCCATATGTCCAAACGACCGAAGTCAATGTCAAAGTCGTTTATTTCGATTAGATCATTATGTATGCATGTAAGTATATTTTTTATTGTATGTTGTTTAGGTATATTTAGTGAATTGTTTTTTCCTTCTTTGATTTTTGTTTTTTGTTTTCTTTTCTACTGTTACATACGTTTCAGTTGTCCTCATCTGTTTTTATATACTTTCCTATCGCAGGTCTGTATGCTGGAAGACATTTATTTTTAAGCTATTGCATATCTTTTATCGCGGGCTTTGAGCGCGGCGACCGAATCAAGAAATTCCGTAACGAAAATAAAATCTAACACCCCCCACTTCACCTACCATGTAATGACGGATGATGACATAAAACAAAAATTACGTTCCCATCCCAAGTGTAGCGTTGACAAATAGGAAGTATGGAGGTTACAAATGCTATGCAATAGCTTTACCGCAACAGTCCCCGACGTTTTTTTTTTTTTTAATGGCCTTTCGCTGTTGTGACCACTAAGGTCATGGCTGCTTAACCGGATTTTTCCTGTGGTGGCCTTAATCTTCCACGCTTAGAGCCTCCAGCCAGGAGCTTTTAAACTATGCTAAATTCCGACGTTAATAAAATTATTTATTGATGAGAAAGATAAACCTTCTGTTCCATTTTACCCTGTGACACAAGTGCCAAAGTCCATTCTGATACTCATGTCATGTCATTACCTAACGATGACACAACTTATCGACTAATGTAACTCTACTCGTCTCACTTACAAAAGTACTTACTATGAAGAACTTATATTATTGTGTTATGTGATGGGTATATGAATAATAAGTACATATTATTACTTTTTAGGGTTTCGTACTCGAAGGGTGCCAAACGGGTATACCTACTGGGGTAATTGCCTATTATTAAGACTCCGCTGACCGTCCGTCAGTTCGTCTTTCGGTCAGTCTGTCACCGGGCTGTATCTTATGAACCGTATAAGGTAGATAGTTGAAATTTTCAAAGATTGTGTAGTTCTATTGCCGCTATAACTACAAATAATAAAAATAAAATAAAGTTAATAATTACAAATAATAAAAATAAAATAAAGTTAATAATTACAAATAATAAAAATAAAATAAAGTTAATATTTACAAGTAATAAAAATAAAATAAAGTTATTATTACAAGTAATAAAAATAAAATAAAGTTAATAATTAAAGGACCTTACAAAAACGAGTTTTTTTCGGCGCTTTTTGCTTGATCTTACTGTGGTACGGAACCGTTCGTGTGCTAGTCCGAATCTTGGCTGGTTAAAAATTTTTTTCGTAGGTGCCTACTTAAAAATTTTATGGACACGTGACTTTTAGAGGCAAACTAGCTGTTTTTTGTTACCTCGGGCTTAAAATTTGCCCCTATAAAATGTAGGTTATTGGATTTCGAAAAGGCCTGAGTACTAGGAGATCAGCTCTTTATGAAGTGTTCTCGTTCGGCGATGTGCTACCACGATACCATTGTCAAGCGGTGTTGCTGTGTTCCGGTTGAAAAGGTATTAACTGCCGGTGTAGTTACAGGCCATAATGAAGGGCGGGATGTCAGTTTTGTCGCCGGCATGGCAACCTGATGTACAATACACGCCACGAAAGATGAGACTTGACCGCGCCTCCCGCGCTCTTTCGCCGCCTCGATGACGCCCCGGCTCAGACCTCACACCGCTAAAGAGATCTATAAATCGACAACTGTGCAAGTAATTTGCCTGTTTTACTAATCGTCTGTCTATCTCTCTCTCTTCTAAACCGTATACACCCAATTCTTAGTGAAGGTCTCCTTCATTGCAAGCCACTTTATCGGGTCTTGGGCCTTCCGCATACAACTCTTACCTGCTATTTTGACCAAGTCTTTGGTCAACCTGGCTTGTGATCTACCAATTTTTTTTTTTTTTTTTTTGGGTGGGAAATTATCAAATAACTTCTCCCGCTCTGGGTGGAGCGGGAGGGCGAGTCAGACTCTTACTGACTAAAACCCACCCGTGTTCCTTCGATTGCCCTGTTGCCGGGGCCACAATGTCCCTATCGGTTTTCTTCGAACCCCCGGCAGGCATTGGCCCTAACGGACCCCGTCAATTCTGCTGACATCTCTTTGAGGCGCGCGTGGAACACAACGCGCCGTCGACCCGGGCTTGGTCCTTATCGGACGGCGAGCTACCCATTGCTCACCGTCCGCAAGCCCGCGCCTACGGTGGCCGGAAATCGGCTCGCGATTCCCGCCCCGGGCGTCTCCTCCTGCGGCGGTTAGGGGCGTGAGGGCGCGAAATTTGCCTCTCCCTCACGCGTTCCGCCTCCTCCTTCGCGAGCATTACCGCTTCGCAGAAGGAGGTGACGGCCTGCCATTTCCTCTCGCTCTATACCATGGCCTGAACCAGGGCCGGGCCTACGCTCCTATGGCGTAGGTCACTGCTGAACCAAGAAGGTGGATACATCAACATAGTATGATACGTGTCGACCAAAGCACGATCAGCAAAAAAATAGAGACAGGTACACACGGCTATACATCAAGCTATACATTTCCAGTTTATGTTGATCTCGCATTGTATAGGATTTCCGTACAATGCGAGGTCAGCTTATACTGGAAATGTATAGCTTGATGTGTAGCCATGTGTACCACCAAAAATGTTGTCACCGCCAAAAATATCTCAAACAAAAGAAGTGCTCATAAAATACAAAAATAAACTAGCTGATAGTAAAAGGAGCTAGCAACCGATTCTTGATAGAAACTTGACAGTTAGGTACTTGAGTCTGACATTATGATGTAGGCCACCGGAGACGGACATCAGACACTTTACAGCCTTGGGAGAGTGGGAATGATGAAGCAGGTGTTACAGAAGTTTTAGTATAACGTGAACCCTGTTAAATATAACTAGTAAAGTGACATATTTCTCAAAAAACAAATCAATTTGTCACAGTGGGCCCTATCAGAATACCAGCGCTGCGGTTTTTAAAGTGAAACTTTTATTACATCGTCTCAAACTTTTTCTTCTGTGTGTTGCATGTCGCGTGACGGTCGGCCGCGGAGTAGGGATAAAGTGAAAGGCGCTCGTCAGAGCAGCCAAGGCCAATATGGCGGCGCCTATAGTTCGCTTAAAAGTTTCACTTTTACCGTGGTTTCATAAAACCACACAATCATTTTTTTTTAAATATCGCAGCCTATCCTGAGATAGGAGCCTTTTTGGCCTCGCACAGGTCGTTTATTATTTTTTTTTTTCCTTCGAAATTTTTTGTTAGTTTTAGATGCTCCTTTTTAGTTGTTATTACTGTTTGTATTTCCTGTACGTGTCCCAAATAAAATATTTTTCTTTCTTTCTTTTCTTTGTATGTCAATAAAGCAGAACATGAAAGAAACTTGAAAAATTCGCAGATTGCCACCTGGCTAAGAGCCTGTGAATACGATATGTTGCGGCGGCGATGCGGCGCCGGAGCAATGTCGCTGCGGCGTCCTACATACAAATATCCATGGTATGCCACACGGTGCGTTCAGCCGGCATCGCACCGCACGTACACTGGACTTGCAGTCCGCGAGACGAGGCGGGGAGGGGTGTACGCGTTGCAACACCTGACCAGCACCGCTCAGTTGTTTGTGCGTTGTTAAAAACAGAGATGATTGACAGATGACAATTTACGCACTTTGCGGCGCGGCGCCGCTGCGGCGTTACAACGTTACGGCGCAGCGCCGCACAGTGGAAAAAAAATGACTTTTTTTTTCAAAAATCTGCCTACACCACAATTTTTGACGTATCGCTGCCATTTTTTTTTATACACTCCTGAGATAACACACTTTGGTGTGTCACTGCCACTTCGCGGTCGGGCGGTGTACGTGTGTTAGGCATCAACGGATTTATTAGAGGTCAATGCGACATGAGATCCGCTACACCGCCTACCGCGGCGGTACGCGGTGCCGTGTGTTAACCGCCTTACTAAGCCTCCGCTGTTCGTCCGTCCGTCCGTCCGTCAGTCTTTCTGCCAGCGGGCTGAAATTTTCACAGGTTGTGTATTATATTGTCGCTAAAATAAAGTAAGTCAATAACATAAGGTGCCCCCATACAAGATACGTGTTTTTTTCGGCGTTTTGTTGCTAAATATTGTACGGTGGTACAGAATTTTCCGTGTGTGAATCCGACTCGTATTTGGCCGGTTTTTATTCGCTGCCATGATGGTGGCTATATATTATTAAAGTAAGTACTGAACACGTATTCTGTACTTTATTTATTTATACGAAAAACCTTTACAAAGTTAACCTTCTTATATTCACTTGTATTGCCTTTCTCCACAAATATACTGTGTTTTACCGAACAATGTGTAGGTAAGCAGGCAACTGAAGGAACACGGGTGGGTTTTAGTCAGTAAGCCGCGTATTAAGTACTTAATAAAATCGCGACGGGATTTTATCGCACACTGGATTTTCTACAGCGTTTGGATTTTCAACTCTCGGCGCTAAGCAGAGCGTTGAAAATCAAGTGCACGAAAAAATATCGCCGCGATTTTATTACGTCCGTGCGAACGTCGGCTAAGAGTCTGACACGCCCTCCCGCTCCACCCAGAGCGGGAGAAGTTATTTGATAATTTCCCACCCAAAAAATCAAAAATAAAGGTAATGAGTACTTAACTTAATAAAATAAAAAAAAAATAAAATAAAATTTTATTCAAGTATAAAGTAAAATTATGATTTACATTAACTACAATCGAGGAAACTTTAATTCTAACTGTAATGTAGACTAGCCTGATCTAGGTTTATGAAAACCTGTGTTTCAGGCCATCAATTTACATCAAACATTTAAAAAGAGAACAACAATACATATATTAGAGGCTAAATTAAAAAGAAGACATAATATTTTCAATGTCTTAAACAGCAACTATTTGGGTATATTATTTTAAAACTAGATTATGTAAGATATATTATGTTTAAATAAATTAACGAATAATATTGAAGTAGACAAAGTATTATTAATTTGGTAAAGGAAGAGACAGTACTTAAAGAGTAATTTGGTAAAGGAAGAGACGTACGTAGATATAAATTTTATTTTAAAATTTCTAGTAGTTTTTCCGTGTCTGCATAATTGAGTTTTGCCAATGATAATGATAATGAGTACTTAAAAAGGAAAATTATTAGTACTTAATTGTTTTATAGAAAGTGAAATAGAAATACCTAATAAAAATAGGTACCTACTTCATTAATATCACGTTACTAGGTATTTTAATAATTGTGTAATTAGGTAACATTTACACGTGTAGAAATAATTTGATATTGTTCAGTAGTCTTGATATTGTAAAGGTTATTACTCCGAACGTTCTGACTGACCTGCTGATCTTATGTCACATAGTGCTATTCTGTATATCGGTGCAGGATAGCCTTTACCAGAAATGGTAATCGTATTATGTGGTTGAGCAGCTTCAATATCAGGATTCTGCCAGAATATACAACATGTAAAAAAAAACCTAAGCATAGGTGGCCCAGTGGTAACGGCCGCGACTTACGAGTTGTAGGTCGTAGGTTCGAACCCAGACAGGCGCTTTACTTTGTGTAAATTATTTCATCACCACTGTTCTCAAAACGGTGAAGGAAAACATCGTGAGGAAACCGGCATGTCCTAGAACCAAAAATTCGAAGACATGTGACATCTACCAACCCGCACTGGGCCCGCGTGGTGGATTACGGCCCACTCCCTCTCACAGAGAGAAGGCATGTGTCCCAGCAGTGGGAACATCTATAGGCTAATGATGATGATGATGATGAAAAAAAAACCTGTCCGATCCGTGAAGATGTTGTTAGGTATTGTACTGAGAGTATAAATTTACGGGGTAATTTTAAAGAAAAAAAAAATCCTCTTTTTTTTAAATGAAGAATTTTGCCGGATTACATGGGGCGCCGTCGTCTAGCGGGTGGTCTACAAGACTTATCGTAAAACCCCTGTTGAAAAATTTCAATTTTTTATGGATTTTGGGGTAGGTAATTTTAGTACAAAAAATGTGAATTTTAAATAGCATTTCTTTTTTCCAACGTCGAATTATTAAAAAAAAAATTGGTAATGTTATTGCAGTACCTATGCGCCGTGGACTTGGTACGACAGCGGATCCCCTGACATCATCTGTCATTAGAAGACATGCCACTTGTATATGCGGCGACGATTTGCCAGAACAGTGACAAAGTCAAAGTCAAAGTCAAATCATTTATTTCAAATAGGCCCATGTATGGCACTTTTGAACGTCGAAATTTACAAAATATTAAAAATGATTCTAGTCGCCCCTTCCAAAAGGTAGTTTTCGTATGGAGAAGAATGGGCAAGAAACTCCACCGTTACTCTTTTAAAATGTTTTACAATAGTTTGTATAGGTACGTACATTAGTTAAATAATTATATGTGAAGACGATGCACCTAGAATAAAATTACTATACCACAATAGGTAAAAAGAATTAAAAATGAAGCAACGACAGATAATTTAATATGTGATAGATACATAGTGCTCACATATTTACAAACATTGTAAAAGTAGACGATTTTCCTAAAATTATGTAATTAATAAGTCAGTGTGTGAGAAAGTAATCACAGAATGTTAAATCAATGTCATAAAACACAAAATAATCAATTTTACAATTAAATTAGCAACCAGTTTGATTTTGTCTTGATTCTAAATTGTCCTATGGAGCAGGACCAGCATGTTTCCAAGCACTCTTATCCTGGATATAATCCTCTAATTTGTAATATGCTTGTTTACAAAGTGCACTTTTGATATGAGTTTTAAATTTTCTTTCATTTAATTGCAATATGTCACAAGGTATTTTGTTGTAACATTTAACACAGTACCCCATAAAAGATGTATGTACTTTAGATAATCTGTAAAATGGTTGATCTAGTTTATCTTTATTTCTAGTATTAAAATTATGTCTATCACTTATTTCATTAAAGAGATGTGGATTTTTCCTTACAAACATAATATTTTCATAGATGAATTGGCAAGGTACCGTCATAATATTAATCCTTTTAAAAAGTTCCCTGAGAGATTCGCGGCGACGTAGATTATAAATGGCTCTGACAGCTCTCTTTTGCAAAATAAAGATGGATTCAATGTCAGCAGCCCGACCCCACAGTAAAATGCCATACGACATAATGCTGTGAAAGTAGCTAAAATAGACCAAACGCGCGGTTTCCACATCTGTTAACTGTCTTATCTTTCTAACAGCATAAGCGGCCGAGCTTAACCGCCCCGCAAGAGATGTTATATGAGGTCCCCATTGTAATTTCTCGTCTAGCGTGATTCCTAGGAAAACTGTTTGATTAATAAATTCCAGTTTTTCTCCATTCAATATGATGTCACATTCGCTACTTTTAACATTAGGTAATTTAAATCTAATGCATTTGGTTTTTTTTTTATTAAGTACCAGATTATTTACCGTAAACCAATCTTGGACTTGCAGAATAGAGCTATTCACGTCGTCAAGATTTTGTGACCGTCGGTTTATTTTAAAGATTAATGATGTGTCATCTGCAAATAACACCATCTTCGGTTGATTTTGAAGTAATTGGGGTAAATCATTAATGTAAACTAAAAAGAGGAATGGACCCAATATCGAACCTTGAGGAACGCCCATTGCCATTTCAGACCCTAATGAGTTTACGCCGTTTACCTGAACTTTAACATTTCTATCTTTCAGGTATGATCTAAATAAATCAAGAGCTGTATTCCTAATCCCATAGTGCTCTAGTTTCAGCAGAAGTGTCTCATGGTCTACACAATCGAACGCCTTCGAGAGGTCGCAAAAGATTCCAATGGCATCTTGTACTTCTTCCCAGGCATTAAAAATGTTCTTTATTAGGGTGACACCGGCGTCAGTAGTACAACGCCCTTTGGTGAAACCGTACTGTTGTTTATGAAAGATGGAATTTTTATTAAAGTGAAGTAACATTTGATTGAGCATCAACTTTTCAAACACCTTACTGAGAACTGGCAGAATTGACACAGGCCTATAATTGTTGGGTTCTTTACTATCACCGGATTTGAACAATGGAACTACTTTACTGTGTTTCATGAGATCCGGAAAGACTCCTTGGTCTACACTGGTGTTAAATATGTAAGCTAGATAGGGCGCAATGGTTTCGATAATAGATCTACAGACTTTTACAGACATTCTCCAGAGATCTTCTGTTGATTTAATTTTAAGATCTTTAAAAGCTTTTATAACAGCCTGGGGGTTTGTATGCTGAAACCTAAACTCTAAAGGGCATGCCTTCACATTTTGTCTAAGTAAAGCAGCAGAAAGCGCGGGTGAGGAATTTAAAGCTTCAGTAGTTTTAAGGGGAATATTAGCAAAAAAGTTTTCAAATTCTTGAGCTACTTCTATATCTGAGTTAATGGGGCCATGTGCAGTCTCTAAATTAAATTCAGTATTTCGCTGTTTTTTCCTACCTGTTTCATTATTTATTATTTGCCTTTTGCATTATTTGCATTTTGTGACAGTAATCAGACTGATTTCGACCCTTTCGGTGATTCCAATAACTTCGTGAGAAACCTTGGCGGCGCCGCTTACTGCACCATCATGTAGGTATTTCAAGAGAACTCACTTATTTGAAAAGTAAATGTACCATTCCGTACCCGACCGCAGGAGGCAACAGCAGGCGACGTGTCGCGGCGTCATGTCGCTGCAGTCATGATTCCGAACCCGACCGCAGGCGGCAACGGCCTGTATTCCAGTCGGTAGATAGAAGATAGAAAAACGTGATCGCTCGAGCGTTGGCGGCACTGCTGGTCTGCGGTCGGGCTGCACGTGTCACTTGTCTGGCGCCCGTAGCAACCAACGACGTGTTACTAGCTACGGAAGGTATTTCATAGAAACCAATCATGTCGCGGTGACACGTCGCCTGCAGTTGCTGCCCGCGGTCGGCTACGGAATGGTACCTTAAATCATAACAATTAAATTATATTCAAATATGTCCACAACGCAATTTCTTAAAAATTAAACCCGGAAGAATACATTTTTGCTAAAGTAACTATAACAATCACGAAACAACATATACTAATCATTTTCGTCAAACATGTACTGCAAAGCTTTAAAAATCCGCCTTTCACATCAAATACACAACGTTCCATCTGCTTATTTTACGTCATAGATTCCTGATAACCTTAGTTGTTTGATTCTGAACGAGATGAGTAATAGACAGATTCCGTAATCAACGGTTTCAACTGTATACATAATATTTACATAAAAAGAGTGAAAAGAATCTGTCAGTCTATTGCAACACACCTACGAATTGCGTGGTACCCCGGATGATTAAAAATAAACAGCTATTTTTAATCTCGTTTGTAAGTTTATACCATTAGTGATGTCGGGAACGTCTGGAACAGAATAGATAATAATAGATTAAAAGTTTTATGAAAGTCTGTGGTATTCTAAAATTGCAGTTCTAAATAGAAGAAAAGTTAATACTATAACATAACATTATGTCTGTATTCTCGAAGGGTTAGGCAGAGGCGTAAGTGTAAGTATTCTGGTACCGCCGGGACGGGACGCCCTAGAAGGACATAATCATAATTTAATATAGTATCTTATTGGTGATGATCTTCAGAAAGGTCAGATGCTTACAATAATAATACCATTTATTTCAGGCGTCACAGGCCCTTAGAAAAATACCTTAATCTAAAGATACATATTTTAATATTTAAAACAAAACTTTAAAAACTTGTGTTAGTAAATAGCTTAAAACTACGTTAGTAGCACTTCACTAGCTTGTCCTTGTGCTGTCCTGTGGTACTTGTCCGCGGAAGCGACGGAACACCACGTCCTGCGGTCAAAAGTTTTCCTCCATGACGACGACGGACAGAAAACAATTCGGTACTCGCACCGCACCACAAACGTCTTAAAATTGACGTTGCGGTGCGACTCCAATAACTATAACGTGTGTAGGGTTACCATCATTCTATGTAAGGGAGGATGCTTGTATTGGATGTACAAAATGCTATATATTTAAAAAAAAATTAGGTCTATTGTAAAAAAACTGTAAGACTTAAAATAAATAATACGCAACTGATAGTTTTAAAGACTGACATTTTTTCAAAATGAACAATTTATGACCACTAAACTTTAGAAAAACTAACTTATTAAACTGAGTGATATTTTATCGAAGACATTTTTTTTTAAATAATTCTTTTGTTTCAATTTCAAAAAGCTTTCAATTTTAACAGACAAAATGCAATGACTGTTTTTTGACCTTAGTTGGTACCTACTCATTGACCTGGTATGTTACACGTGTCATTTTTGTATCATTTTATAATTATTATATTAATCTTTTCTCTCTTTTTGTTTAAACTTTATTTGAATATTGACGTAGTAAACTTTTTTTTCTTTTGGACATATATATTTTTCTTGTTTTTAATTTTGAGAAAAACAAACAATATATTTTGATTAATGTAATTATGTTATAAATTTTTAGTATCAATGACAACAAGGTATAACATCGCGCGCTTGTAATTTTTTTTATAACAACTATTTTATTGTACCTATGTTAACAAATGACGTTCAGTCTATCAGGCGATTCCTTTCTTTACTCAACTGTGCATTTATAATTAGGGAAATTAATAAATGCCTGTCTCAGCTTAGCGCCGGCCGCACGCCTGTCTTAACCGTAAAATGCCTGTCAAACGAAGCAAAAAGATGTACTTAAGGATATTAGCGTGTTCTGTAGTTTCTAGCTAGAGCTACCTCATGGGAAGAAGGTGTGATTGTATGTATATCTCATGATATATCTATGGCGGATCCGGTCATTAGTACGGACACGAAACGAATCGCAAGCGCGCCACTGGCGACATCAAGTGATTCTACCCACACCAGAAAGTGCGCTTCTACCACAGACATATAAAGAGGTGATGTTCTAAGGCCACGGCGAGGAGGGGATTCAGCCTCGGATCGCATCGGAGTTAAGACGTCGCGGAACTGTTCTCGATTCGTGGTGCTCAGTTATTGTGTTAGTTGTAATTTGTGATCATTGTGTTAATTGGTGATTTTAATAAACGCCGTCGCACCCAGTTTGTGTATAATTTAGCTAGTGTGATTCATTTAATAGTAAATTATAATGTGATCTGAACTGCAAACGGTTTTTCTATTGCGCATTAACCAACACTACCCAAACTACGCCCACAGCAGTTAAAATATCGCTGATAATAACGAAAGGGTCACATACCCGTCTCCGACATCTATATATTCGGGCACTGTACTAATTACGTCGCTATCCAGCAATCAAAATCTCGTATCACTCAACACGGAAATCGCGAAACAGTACACTTGAGCTAAACATGACGCAATCAACGAAAGTGGGGCGGCCAGAGCTCTGGGAACTAAGATAACAATGGTACCATGTGCTGTGAATGAATGCAACACGCCATGAATTATTTATTTGTAGTATATCTTGCTTAGAGGAATGTGGTAAGATATGTCTTGAAGTACAAATATTTATGAGAATTAAATGGTCTTCCTTAACATGGTATGGCTAAGGTGTAAAGTACCAATAAGAAGTGTAAACGCTCGTGTTAGATGTCCTCCCAAGGCTTGCAAAATATAATAAAAGCTGCATGTTTATGTGTGTCCTGGTACCCTAATTGCATAACTTATTTTTAGTAAACAATTATGCCTAATTTGTTTCATTTTGACAGTTCAACCACATTCACTGCGTTATTTACGTTGTTGAGCAGATTTTTTTTTCCAACTTATGAATCAATGGATTAGCAATCTGTTTCAAATCGAAACAAATTGTGATTCTGTTGTATTATGCAATTAGGGTACAGGTACAATACCAAATTAATTGAAAAAACAAAAACAAGATTGTTCAAAATTAAATTATACAAATGGCTATCTGCCAATAGTTTTTACAGTGTTAGGGGAGTTAATGGAACATAGAATGGCATGGTGACTGTTTGTTTCGTTACGCAAGTAAAAGGAGAATGCTCATGGATGTATGGAATCCCGTACCATGTTGCATCAAAATCAAACTTTGTTTTTAATAGACTACACTGATCATATTAACTCCTACAAAAGTTATTTTTGAAAAAAAAACCCGGGTTTTGGAGTTATTTTATAAAATCGAAAATAACCTAAAAACTAAGTTATTTTTTTCGACGCTTCCGACGACCTATTTTAAATAGACACGTTAAACACGAACGAACATTATTGCTCTAAAAATAGCGTAATCCACTAATATTAGTAAGAATTACGAGCTATTGCAACATAATAGCCGCGCCACAGGATGCGTGACTGAAACTCTGAGATTTTTCCGACCTTTATATTGCCAATACTGTGAGCAGATCTGCTTACCTGAGTAGAAGTTATCCATGACTGTAACAAGTTAATCATTGGAGTAGACGCTTGTTCTAATGAATGTGTAGGTTGGTTTCTGGGTATTAACCCGGTTGACTGACGGTGTCAATCGGTCGACCCCACGACTCGCCATATTTGCACAATACACAACACAGAAAAAGAAGTTAAAAAAATACAAACAAGTTCTACTTCTCAACGCACAATTCCATAATTATCTAATATAATCTCAAGTTCTCAACTCTCAAAAACAGTACTCGCTAGCGCAAAGATAGTTGGTACTTGATACGTCAGTAGAGTACAACCAAAAATGTCAAATCAATTCACAGACAATGCACAGATTATAAAGTAACTAGTCGGGATTTAGGGATGTAATCGATAAATAAAAATCTTAAGGGTATGAAAATCGATTTTGTGTCAATTAGCAATAAGCCAAACTAAATCGATTTGGTGTAATTAATTGTTTGATTTTACTTAATTGTTGCTGATAATCAAAGAAATCAAAGCAAAAACATATAATTCGTGAAATGTTTTTCAAGCAAACATTATAAGTATATTAATTATTTATTACTCAAAAGAAACTATTACTGGTTAGTCGATTCATCATAAATGGATTCTATTGCATTCTACATCTCTAAGACTGGCTGTGAACAGCCAATTAACCATAGATAAAACAATGATACTCATACAATTAGATTCCAATATATTCTAGTTTTTTTTAATAATGTAGAATCGGCAAAGTATTCTTTTTTACAGTGGTCATGACGCTTTCAAAAATCAAGGGTTAAAAAACGAAGGACGCCAACGGTTGTCATAAAATGTTATGCTTGCAAACAAGGCATTTCGTAACATCTAATTTGTTGACAAGTCGACAGACAAGGGGAAACGGGAACTGTTCATGTGAAACGGAACGTCAGTTATAGGGAGTGAAACAATATCCATACTTTTAATCTCAAAAGTAAATTCCCTGTTCACAAATCAAATCCCCGACGTGTAATATCGTAAAAAATTATGAAAGTAATTACTATAAAATTTTGGTCTTGATGCGCGAGACTTTTTGGTACCACTTTTGGTCATTGTCCTTTCACTCTAATATTTACCAAGCAAAATATGTCTGTTCACATTATTAACATTACCATCTTTTATACCATGTTTTTAGCAAATAAATGATATTTCTTTCTATTCAAAACAAAACAATTTGTTCAAGTATTCTTTCACAGGATAGATCCCCTCATCACAAACACATACAAGCTTTGTCTTCAAGCATCATTAATATAATAATAAACATAGACGTATGCACCTATGTTATTAAAGGCAATAACTAGTAAGTCATACATACGGCCTTTCCGAGAAAACCCTTGCATGCTTCAAAAATCAATTTGCCTAGCCTTTTGCCAACCATGTTGGGGTCGGCTTCCAGTCTAACCGGATGCAGCTGAATGCTGAATGCTGCCTCTCTGACCTCCACAACCCAGTAACTGGGTAATACGATACCCCTTGGTAAGACTGGTTGTCAGACTTTCGGGCTTCTGACGACCCGTAACGGCTGTCAAAGATCCACGAATGACAACCCCAAACCCTTGCATGCTTATTACAGTGAAATATGACTTATGGGCCAATGATCAGGACGCGTGGTCTTGGCACACATTCGAGAATGCAATCATGGGCATTCAAGGGTTAAGTTTGTTTTAACATCTCACCTTTAGTTCCCGAAAGGTTAGGCAGAGGTGTAACCCAAGAAAAATTTAAAAATGAATCGTGTGAAGATTTTACTATTTATATAATAGAAAAAAAAAAGTTTTGTCTTCGTAAAAATATCACTCAGTTGTAGTAAGTTCGTTTATTCTGAATTATTATTCGTAAATTGTACATACTTTTCATTTTGAATAAATGTTAGTAGGTATTTAAAATTATCTGTTGTGTATTATTTATTTTAAGACTTCGTTTTTTTTTTTACAAAAGACAGATATATTTCTGAAAAAAAAAAGAAAACGGGAACCGAACGGGGTCCGCTAGGGCCGGCCCTCAGTCAGTAAAAGTCCAACACGCCCCTTCCGCTCCGCCCAGAGCGGGAGAAGTTATTTGATAATTTCCCACGCAAATAAAAAATGCATTTTTATGAAAAAGCAGGCATTGTACATCCTCCCTTTCATAGATGGCAACCCTACTTGGGTTTTAATCTTTAGGCTTAAAATTCTTCAACAGACTCGTTATTATAATGGATTTTCACATTAAGAGCTTATTATGATTACTCATGAGGAAATAAAATCTAAAGACTTCTAAACTTGGCAGTTGGAAGTTGGAAGACAACGCTGTTGATTAGTACGTACTTAATTGTCCAAAAAACTTCCACAAAACTGCCTGAATAACGTCGCATTTATTGAAATGAATGCGACGATTTTCAGGCAGGTGTATTCACCAAGTACAGAAGTACATGAGCATAAATATCTTACACTTACGCAAGATTCAAAAGCGATTTTTTCCTAAACTTTTGACAGTTATTGTATGGTGTAATGCTGGGGCCACAACTGCGTCTGTCGTGACGAAGCTTCGCACAGTGATACGATACATCATCATCATCAGCCTATAACGTTCCCACTGCTGGGACACAGGCCTTCTCTCTGTGATAGGGAGTGGGCCGTTATCCACCACGCGGGCCTAGTGCGGGTTGGTAGATGTCACATGTCTTCGAATTTTTGGTTTTAGGACATGCCGGTTTCCTCACGATGACGATGTGATACGATACACGCAGATGTAACCAACCATTGTCGGCTGTCATCGCGATAGTTTGGGCTGCGTAGCATTTATCGCCCGGGTACATCAAAGGGTTTCAACGCGGTAATTAGCGTGGCGCGTGTGGTCGGACTACCGTTGTTAATTTCGACTGTTATCTCCGAACTGCGTAGACGCTCTGTTAAAATAATGGAGAGCCATCTATATTGTACGATAATACGAAAAATTATGAAATGTTACCACCGCACTATCGCGATAACTTTTTAGTGACCAAAACATACCAGGCTTCGGTACGCATTGCTTGGTCACGATAGACGCAGGTGCGGCCTCATCATTAAAAGAACATAGTATTATCGCAACCACACTATTATGAAATAGGTCTTATCTCGAAGTTGCAATTATTATTTCACGAGAAAAACATTTGAATTTTGAATACTTGGTGAATTAGAATTGTGAGATTGCCTTTGCATCAGAAAATCTATTTTAAAGTTATTCTTAAAGCCACGCGATCAGGTTCCCCAAGGAGGAACCCCCTTCTAATTTCGTGAAAGGTGAACAGGTGTTTCTCTAAAAATACCAACAATTATCATTAGCACGTGCATTAATCTAAATTTAAAATCCAATCCATTATAATCATTAGATGTCTGAAGATTGCAACAGAGATAGTTTTCCATATTAACAAAACCCCTAGCTATTTCGATCAAAATATATTTTTTTATTAAAATATAGCATTATTTGATCGAACCTCTAATAATTCCTATTTTATGCTCTTAAAATATTATTGAACATTCTAATATAGGTAATGATTGCCCCTCTTTTTGTGAACCTCAATTAATTCCTATTTTGGGGTTCTAAAAATACTTAATAGCCAAGTAATTGCGACCACTGTGAGAAAAGGTCAGAAAGTGAAAAATAAGCTCAATTATTTAAAAAACCGGCCAAGTGCATGTTGGATCACGCACAATGAAGGGTTCCGTAGTGGGGATAAATTTATCGCAAGAACAAACTTAACATTGTAGTTGAAAAACATGTTCTCCCGTACAATCCATCTGCAAATGTAACATGTACGCACAATATTGAGAGATTTACTGTTATTTTAAGACCATTATAAGTGTTTATTTTAAAATTAAAAAAAATATATACTTGAGATCCTCACAACAAGCCCATTAATTTGATATGTCACACGGTACAGTTTTTTTTCTAATTTGCCCTCGCAAAGTGAACCTTCATTTTAAAAATTCATCTATTTACGTTACACGTCCGTGTTTGGGTTACAGAAATTCATATGTGTACCTACCAAAATTCAACTAAAGTGGTCCAGTAGATTTGGAGCAAATTGGCTGTGACAGACGAACAGACAGACAGCCAGCCAGCCAGACAGACACACACGAATGATCTTATATGGGTTCCGTTTTTAAGCTATTGCATAGCTTTTATCGCGGGCTTTGAGCGCGGCGACCGAATCAAGAAATTCCGTAACGTAACGAAAATAAAACCTAACACCCCCCACTCCACCTACCATGTAATGACGGTTCCCATGACAACATGATATTGTCATGGGAACGTAATTTTTGTTTTATGTCATCACGTCATCATCCCAAGTGTAGCGTTGACAAATAGGAAGTATGGAGGTTACAAATGCTATGCAATAGCTTTACCGCGGCAGTCTCCGAGTGCCACACGTTTTTTTTTTCATTCGGACGTACTGAACCCTAATAAGTGTCCATCATTAGTAGCGCAAAAAGTGTTTAGAGTATTAGTTAGATATTTCCCATATCGTACCTTATCACTACATAATAATATAAATACTGAACAGATTTTCATACCGTTTTCATCAATGAACGGAGTGATTTATGATGAAGGTTTCATAATGCCGACTGGGAGCTTTATTGGCGTGCGCCGTAGTACGTTCCCGTGGGGTATTTTCCGACATCCACGTGAGCGAAGCTGCGGGCAAAAGCTAGTATAAGTTATAAAACATAGGTACATTTTTTTTTTTCTGATTTTTAAAACCGAAATTGTCTCACTGCAGGCCAATGAATTAGCACTGATCTCCACGTTTGCTTAGATACTGGCCAGACCATTTATCAGTCCAACTCTCCTTTTCATCCTCTTAGCATATCGATGGCAAAAAGTTTAAACATGTTTGGCCCAAAATTCACCTGCGCGAACTCCGCTAACTTTCTTCATGATGACAAAAATAAATAATTTTCTAAAAATCTTTAAATAATACTACCATTTCATTCCTAGCAAAAAAACGTCTTAAACGCTTAAAAAGTAAATTCAATTCCGTAACGCTTCATTAATTCGGTAAACAACAGTAAAAACGCCTTAAAGCATCTGTCCCACCGCCCCGACGAGTTAGGAAGCGACTAGCTATTAACGATTTTCTCGCTCAAGAAACGATTGTATTGATATGATTCCGAACATCGCTGCACGCGGCAGTGCTGCCGCATAACTACTGGTCCCCATACATTTTGTATAGGTTTAGGTATTTATTTATTTAGTTAACCATTTATATATGCACACTCATATAAACAGACGAGAAGAAAAGAACAGAAAAATACGTACAAAGGCAATGCTATGAGATTACGGCAGTGCTTTTTGCAAGTTTTTTGTGATAATAATTATTTTTAACTATCATCTACAAGATTTATCCGTAATCTGATTTTTTCATTGACTAGTGAAACTTTTCAGCTAGCCAGACGTTTTTTTTCGTAGCTACTACTTTAAGTTTTCTATGTAAACTTATCAAAACCCTTAACACGATTTGCCTATAGCCGATCCTTAAAAGGGTAATCATCATATTACGTTTGTATGGAAAAAAGACTGTCGTTTTTCCATACAAACGTAATATGATGATTACTCGTCTGTTTGACGGTGTACGTTCAAAACTAAAAATTAAGTCAATTTGTCTTTGTCAAAGGTCTGTTCATGAAATACGCGCTCGTTTTGTTATAAATCATCGTCTATTTTACTCAATGAATAAATAAATGAAAACTAGATAGATAAATAAAAAATAAATAAAACGAAAAAAAAAATAACTTTACTAAATAGCATGCATATTAGCTTACGCCACAAACGAGTTCGAGCCGTTGATTAGTGGAACCTTAATTGCTGGGGCGGTGGGACAGGTACCTAAAGAACACTACCTTTAGTGACCTTAATCCGACCGACAAAAAGGGACAACACAATACCTTTTAAGGATATGACAGTTAAATTAAGGTTTTTTTAATTGTTCGCTTGTGAAACAATTATGTTCAGGAAGTAAATGTTTTGTTCGTCAAGACTAGTCGTTTTTGTGGGTTTACTTTTGGTAATTCGAATGTTCTAGGTTGTTTGAGGTTTTCTTTAGACGAGTTATAGGTACATCCACATTTATTAATATTTGAAGAGGGAAATATGAAAATATAAATCGTTTATATTGTTCCTTGTTTGAGCTAATTTTGTATTTGTAGTTGGTTTTATGTTTGGTCAATGGAGAAAGTATACTTACATACATAGAAACTCAGGTCTTCTTCGCATGGGGGTGGGCAGAAATTACAGAACGCCACCTGCTACGATCCTTACATACTCCTTTTGCCTCGTTTACGTCATACACGTACGCCGGTTGCGAGTACTACGCACCTGGCCTTTCTGAAGAACATCACCAATAAGATCAGTAAATGTCTTCCTAGGGCGTCCCCTCCCGGCGTTTTCACTCATATCAGCCTCGTAAATACATTTTGTTAGTCGCCTTTCATTCATCCTCTCAACATGAACAAACCATCTCAGTATACCCTTTTCAATTTTTGTCACTACATCTTCTTTTAAACTGCACCGTTGTCTTATTACATCATTCCTTAGCCTATCATTCATAGTCACACCAGACATGCTTCGCCAAGAACACATTTCTACAGAATTTATTCTATTTAAGTACATGTTTTTGAAGTGAAAATTTCTTTAGGCGCGTTGGGCATTTTTGAGATGGGACTAAACCATTGATTTCGCGACACCATGACGACACCTCATTTTTATAAACGCGATTGTGCTCTTTATTTATATTACGTTACGGATCAATGTTTTATGCAAATATTTTTACTTTAAAGGTTTGTAAACGCTATTGTGCTCTTTATTTATATTAGGTTACAGATCAATGTTCTATGCAAATATTTTTACTTTAAATGTTTCGGAAGTATTATTTTTTGTAAACGCGATTGTACTTTTTATTTAGACAAGGTAACGGACCAATGTTCTATACAAGTATTTTTCTTCCACCAAGGCGATCTTGTTCAAGTTTTCACTTCTGTCGGCACTCCCAGAGTGCCACCACTTTTTAACCGACTTCCAAAAAGGAGGAGGTTATATGTTCGACGCGTATGTTTGTTTTTTTTTTTTTTTTTTTTTTTTTTTTTTTTTTTTTTTTTTTATGTATGTCCACCGATTTCTCCGTCATTTGTGGACCGATTTTGAAAATTCTTTTTTTGTTTGAAAGGGTATGCTCCCAAATTGGTCCCATATAAATTTTATTAACTTTGCTTGGGTAGTTTTTGAGTTAGCTACAAAATACGTATTTTTTTTCCCACTTAGTATGTAGATGATATGATAAGTTCGTGACACTGGTAGTAGGTAGTGGTTTTCGAATGTGTGTGGGGTAGGTACCACAACTAAAAAGTGAAAAATAAAAACTTTTTACAAAAAAAAAACTACCGACTTCCAAAAAAAACACTACAAAGTGAAAAATAACTTTAATTTCGGAAGTCGGTGGCAAAAAACGAAAACACAAGACCCAAGACACCGACTTCCGAAATTAAAGTTATTTTTCACTTTGTAGTGTTTTTTTTTAAGTACAAGTATAATAAAAAAAAATATAATATTTAGTTTTTACCTGAGATACAGTTTATTAATTCTTCTTTTCCAAAATTTTTAACACGCGTTTCACAGATTCGTTATAATTTTAGAAAATTACCAAAATTCAGTCACCACTTTTTGTCATAAAGGCTAGGAAAGCTAAAGGATGATGATAGTGATAAATTACGAAACCAAATGACAAACATGCAGGCAGAAATCCTTCGAAAATCTATATTGAAATTCCTCTCTGTGACCGGAACATTGTCCCATTAACTTTAATTCCTACATGATACATAATTGGGCAGTGTCGATATTGATCACTCTCCGTATGATAACTTTTACGTCACTCAATAAAATTCTCTATTTTATACCTTGCCATGAAGCAATAAGAGCCAGTTTTGTTTGGATGTTTTAGTAAATGAATGACGTTTGTGGACTGCGCGCACGCACTGTATCATAAATTGACGTAATATGAACACAAATGTCTGAAATATTTTCTGTTGTAGGTATTGTTTTCTGATTCCGCATAGTTTCATAATTAATGTTACCTACTTCAAAAAATATAATAATGTTTGTGGTTTCAGTTTCATATCAAGAATAAGGGCGATCACGTTTTGTTTTTCTTTTACGATTCGGGAAAATCCCGTCCGTTCTAACCGACGAAAGTGTTCTGCAGGCCTAACATGACACACGCGACAATTATCCACTGTCGCGCGATACAAAATACTCGACTCGTTCTGTCAAACTTGATGTTTTGTCGACAAACCTTAAGGGGGCCCTTCCCGATCCGTCTATCGTCAACGCGAGCATGGTCGAAAAGCTTGTTGTTTCATCCAGCGCAAGTGAGAACCGCTAACAAGCAAGTGAGAACGCGATAACATTGTACGAAAAATAACTGGTTTCAGGAAATACGTGTTTTTGAAAACGCCTTACAAGTTTGTAAAATATTTTTTTGTAATTTAGAATCTCCATTACATGGGCGAGGTTTCTATAAAGATGTTTTCTTTACTTTTACAATTTATAAGTACATTATGAACGGTCAAAGTTGAGGTAAAATTTGTGCAAAAAAGCAGATTTTTGGAGGCTTATATTGAATTTGTTTCGCCAAATTTTTATTTTTTGATTTCATAGAAACCTAGATATAGTGCACAAGATACCCATTAGTTTAAAATAATTAAAGAAAGATGTGTTACAACGCCATAATCACGTACGAGCGTTTGTATGAAAAGTATGACGGGTTGGCCGTTCTTAACATGACACGTTATTTATCTCGTTTTTTGACAGTTCAACACGAGATAATAAGTCATTTTGTCGTATTTAGTCGTCATCGATTTTGATGACGAGAAGAGTAGACAAAAAGACAATATTATGATACATAAAAAAACTCGAAAATAAGATGGCAGATTCATAGTCGTACTTATTGTAGGCCATTTTTTTTTCTTTTTTGGAATGTGGGTTTAGACCAGTGTTATAGTGGAGGGGAGCACTATCACGTAGACTATTACTTTCAGTAATAACCAGTAATTTTGCCAATTATGGTGATTAAATAAATAAATTAACGATCGTTGACCCATTTTGTCATTTGTGGTGATTATCTAATGAGTATAGGTGCCACTAATTTTAATTTTCGTCATTTTGTATTTTAATTTTAGCATGCCAAAGAAATCATTTAATTTTAATCAAAAAGTCGGTAACACAAAAAACTAATCATAAATAATTAAAAGAGAGAGACGTTTATTCAATAAAGTACATAATTCCATGCATAAAATTGAATGAATGAAAAAGAACTTCAAGCCGATGTTGCTATCATAAAAATAATTTGTTTTTAATCATTTGCAACATCGGTCTCTCGTCGCGCGATAAAGAAGTGTCAAAGTGCCTTTTTTATTATTATTTTTTATTATTTAATTTTTTCATTTTCCTTTTTTTATCCTTGTTAGTATTAATTAATTGTATTTTTGTTTAAAATTTATGGAAAATTTAATTATAAGTATAAATAACTATCCTAGTTGGTCCGGAGGAAGGTGATGGCATTCGTGATACAGGGTAATCCTAGTACGAGTGCCAAAGCACTCCTTTGACACCTAAGTGCACATTATATAAGACCACATTTGTACAAGGAGATTTACTGTACCCATTCTTCTAGTAATAAAGATTTTTTATATTTTATATTTTTCGAGTTTACTTGTCGTTTACGGTCATGTTAGGGATTAGAATCACGTCAGAATCGTAGACAAATTACGATAAAACGAGAAAAAGAGCGTTCTCGCGCTTGTCATGTTAGCCCTTTTTTTTTTTTTTCTTGGGTGGGCAATTATCAAATAACTTCTCCCGCTCTGGGTGGAGCGGGAGGGCGTGTCAGACTCTTACTGACTAAAACCCACCCGTGTTCCTTCCTATGCCATGTTGCCGGGAGCCACGATTTCCCTATCGGTTTTCTTCGAACCCCCGGCAGATCATGTTAGCCCTGCTGGTACACTTTTGTCGGTTAGAACGGACGGGATTTTTGCGTTCAATCCAGAAAGCTTCAACTTGCTTTTAAAGTTCAGGGGAGGAAAAGGTAGTCTCATGTTAAGATTTCCTCTCTTATCTCGTACCTATCTGCAGAAGCCTTTACCTCTTGTAGGTATTATCATCATTATAGGCCAAGCCTTTTCCCAACTATGTTGGGGTCGGCTTCCAGTCTAACCGGATGCATTTGAATACCAGTATTTTACATGGAGCGACTGCCTATCTGACCTCCACAACCTATTTACTGGGTAACACGATACCCCTTATAGGATAGATAGGTATTATTATCAAGATAAAATGATTAGCCAGTTTCTAACGTTGCCGTTGGTAGTGACTACATAACTATCCAGAATGCTAGTGCGTCGGACGTAGGTAGGCGGGTAGGTACTTGGTTTTGCACACCTTTTTAAGGTTTCATCTCCATAGACGGGAGAATCGCGGCGATGGTCACGCTGTACCTTCAAATTATCGCCGCGATGATATCGCTGTGGAGATGGCGCCTTGGTGCCTCTTCTATTTAGGGCATGATGGACGATTCGCCTCGGCCCACATACATGAATCCATCAATGCCTGGTTTCGGCCAAGGCTTGTATAGTACTTTTCTTAAACAATGCGCGGAAATTCAAACTAATTAAATTAATTATAAATACCAGAATCACGGACGAACATAGAAAATATTTCACGCTCTAATATGTTCATTTGTTTCTTCGTTACTTTAACGGCACTATTTGCTAAGCCGGTTCGAAATTTAAATAAAATCTTTGGTAAGTTACCTCCTTGGTTGCTATGGGTCGAAGTAATAAGTTCGTTCTATTTTTAAATAACACGACAGGTATGGATTGCCGGCCGCCTACTCGCTTGTTTTTGACCAGTAGTACAGCAATTTCGATTTATCTCGAAGAAGGTTGTCAAAATATCCAAGCATCTTCAACTTTCGCAAGAAGGGCGACTGTTGCGCCACTGTGCCATCTGTTATACATGTGGTTCTAACTATCGCTACAACGTGCTATATCCAATGCTAAGAATTAGCCAAGACCGTGTTTGGTATTAATATAGATAATAATCAATATTATTGACAGAGAAATACACGTGGCTAAGAATCCTTTATCATTACAGTTTAATTAGAATTATTTCTGTCCATTACGAAATACTTCCTCGTTGGTTTAGTGGCCGCAAGCGCTACTGCTGAGCATGAGGTCCTGGGTTCGATTCCTGGGTCGGGCATTGTGTTATTGGGTTTTTCCAACAGGAATTTCTCAGTATCAGCCTGAGAGTTTGGATTTGTACCCGGTTGATGGCAATAGGTTCGCCGTATTACATGGGACTTAAACATAACTGGTTTAAAAATGTGTGCTAGTGTGGGGGGTACACCTCTGCCTAACACTTTGGACATTATAGTCGTGATGTTATGTAATATACGTTACGAAATACTGCCCGGTTTAAGGCAATATATTTTAATGCCTCTGTGGTCTAGTCATCTAATGGTTAGACCACCTGCCTCAGACCCAGAGGTCCTGAGTTCGATTCCCAGTGAGGGCAAAATTTTCTACTCGTTTTGGTTGGTGGTAGGGCTGATTTTAAGTCCGCCTAGCTAGTGTAGCGGTTACACCGCCACATACGAACTTCGCATCATAGACATGACGTCACACAAATCCTGCATCGCGCAGTTAGAGTTTACCGAGCGATCGACATACATACAAGATTTCAACTTCAAACCGATGGGCAGTTGCCCGCCAGACACAACACCCGTCTGGTCGGAGGATCCTCCCTTTTCTATGGTGGATGAGTGAACTTTACACCCTGTTCCTCATACCACTAAACTAGCTACCACCATCTCATTTAAGTCTGTCGCCATAACAACAATGTTAACAGCATTGTTGTGTTTCGGCAGTTAGAGGTAAGATAGACAGTTCTTCTGTGGTTGAGGATTCCGGGTGAAGCTCGCTTCCACCTTCGGCCTGAGGCCTAGTGTGAGTTTCGTTTAACCATCTCGACTTTACGCATCGACCGTGTTCGGTGCTCCGACTGGCCTTTCACCAGATAAGGCCAGCGAACGCCCAATCGGAGCGCCGAACGTGGTCGATGCGTAAAGTCGAGATGGTCAAAAGAAACTCACACTAGGGCCTCTGATCATCACTTACCACCCAAGTGAGACGCTGGCGAACAGATTCGCAATTGACGAAAAAAAAAAAAGATCCTTTGTTTTATGGGACTTGAACATAATCGATAATCTCTGCCTACATTTTCGGGAAATACCGCCATTACGTTCTACGTGTACACAGACACGAAATTCTCATAGGTAAGCATCCTCTACATTGTTTAAATTCTCTGAACCAATTTATCCTAAACCACATTACGCTTCATTGAAATATTCTTGGTATTGTATACGTTTTGTGAGGTTTTCTGGGTTTAATTTATGTACTTATACTTTCTTTCTTTTCCAGGAAATGACGACGTGTACCTAACTACGTCAATAAATGACATTAAGTATTGCATCGTTTATTTTAACATTGAAATTAAAACCACAAATCAATACAACTGTTTCATGTCTGTTGACATCTAGCATATTCTTAAAGGGTTATTTTTAACATTTACGTATTTTTTTTGTAGCGTTCTTGGCTTTATCCTACTAATATTATAAAGGTGAAAGTTTGTGAGTGTGTGTGTATGTTTGTCTCTTCTTCACGCTCAAACGGCTGAACAAATTTGGATGAAATTTGGCACACAGATAGTTTATAACCTGAATTAACACATAGGATACTTTTTATCCCGATATTCTCACGGGATCAAGACTTGCGGTGAAACCGCGGGGCGCAGCTAGTTATATTTGACAGCTATATTTGACAGCTATATTTGACAGATAATTTTATGGCATTAATGTTTGAATATGATTTCGGGCCTGTGGCCGTCGCGGCTGACGCTAATATCCCCATAATACAGTCCTCCACACCGTATTTCGGACATATGGTTACCCCAACGGAGATAAGCCTTCGGCGCGGGAGATATTATATTGCACAAGTGTGTGTGCAGACACAGGTGCACTCTCTCTTCCCTCACTCTCATAGTGCGATGGGACGGCAATCCGACACGACCGGAGAGAGATCAGGCGCAGGACCAACGGCTTAACGTGGTTTCCGAGGCACGGGGGGTGGTATCACACCGCCAACATCCAAACTTCGGGCTGTTACTAAGAAATTCCTAATGGAAAACCCAATAACACTTTGCCCGACCCGAGAATCGATCCCAGGACCGCTCAGCAGTCGCGCTTGCGACCACGAGACCAACGAGTCAGCTCCATAACATTATTACCATTATCAAATCACCATACTTTGTGTGAACATAGATAATCGCCCTTTATATTTTTGGTCGAATTCAAGTAGATATGCGTTAGAACCGCTTTAAGATAAAATCAGGTCGTCAGGTGTGGTGATTAGGGTTTAGAGGCATGAGGAACAGGGTGTAAAGTTCACTCATCCTCTATAGAAAAGGGAGGATCCTCCGACCAGACGGGTGTCGTGTCTGGCGGGAAACTGCCCAATGATTGATATCGGGGAAGATAGATTATGCTGTTCGCGCGGTAAATTCTAATTGCGCGATGCAGGATTTGGTGACGTCAGGATTTTGTGTGACGTCAGTTTTTGATGCGTAGTTCGCATAAATCTTACATATAAGGAAAACACGGCAAGATGCCCGATAATGTCGCCATCGCCACCAAATACTATCATCATCGACGGCATAATCGACTCGGAAATTAATAAAATGTTGTTGTAGGTATATATGGAGTTACAACGTACTCGGACCTGAAAGATAGGAAAAAAGTGTAAGACTTTAGAGATGAAAACGGCAAATAATTAAGAAACAATCAGCAGTTAGCCCACGTTCACACGGACGTAATAAAAACACGGCGATTTTTTTCGTGCACTTGATTTTCAACGCTCTGCTTAGCGCCGAGAGTTGAAAATCCAACAGTGTGTTTTTTCAACGCGCTGGGACGAGAGTGCGTCTCAGCGCGTTGGATTCTCAACGCTCGGCTTAACACCGAGAGTTGAACATCCAGTGCGCGATAAAATCCCGCCGCGATTGAGCTATCCGACAACTGTCTGATACGGTGAGTTTAAAACTGATGATTTATTGTGACGATGACTAACCCCTTTCCGCCTTTTGTAACTCGAACCTAACCTAGGATAACAAAACCCGATAAAAATTAACAACATGTTTGTTTAACAATACCTAGAAATGGCTGACACTGGCATGGCTACCATCTGGGATTTTAATTTTGATAACACAAAAAATTTTATTAATCGCTAATTGGTCGAAATTTGAATTTTTATGAATTTATAGGTCACTGGTTCAAAAGTTATAAGGGTTTAAGTATAGGTGACCGATCAGGGGAGCATCTCCCCAGCTTGATAAAAATACAATAATTAAGAAGCAATCAGCAGTGCATTATTGAATTAAAATTGAGCTATCCGACAAAACTGTCTGTTACGGCGAGTTTAAAACTGATAATTTTATTATGACGATGACTAACCCCTTTCCGCCTTCTGTAACTTGAACCTAATCTAGGATGACAAAAACCCGATAAAAATTAACAACATGTTTGTTTAACAATACCCAGAAAACATAAAACAAATATAATATACTAGCTTCTGCCCGCGACTTCGTTCGCGTGTTTCATGCCATCGCCTGCCCACGCTATTACTACGTTCTCGCTTAGCGTTCTTTTTCACTTTTTAGGGTTCCGTAGCCAAATGATAAAACGGAACCCTTATGGATTCGTCATGTTTGTCTGTCCGTCCGTGTCACAGCCACTTTTTTCCGAAACTATAAGAGCTATGCTGTTGAAATTTGGTAAGTAGATGTATTCTGTAAACCGCATTAAGATTTTCACACAAAAATAGAAATAAAACAAAAAAATTTGGGGGTTATCCATACTTGGAACTGAAACTCAAAATTTTTTTTTTCCAACAAACGTGTGGTGTGTGTGGATATGTCTTTTAACAATGATATTGAGGTTTCTAATATAATTTTTTTCTAAACTGAATAGTTTGCGCGAGAGACACTTTCAAAGTGGTAAAATGTGTGTGTCCCCCCCCGTAACTTCTAAAATAAGAGAATGATAAAACTAAAAAAAATAATATGATGTACAGACGCCAGCATCACAAGCTACTACAATCTGTCAAATTTCTTTAATAGATTTTCAACTTTACCACTAAAGCATAAGGTTTAAAGTTGATTGGAAAAATTTGACAGTTTCGGGTAGCTTGATGTGCTGGCGTCTGTACATTACCATGTAAACTTCCACCGAAAATTAGTTTGAACGAGATCTAGCAAGTAGTTTTTTTTTTAATACGTCATAAATCGTAAACCGCAATTTACCTTTCATTCAATGTTACTTGCTGCTACGGAAACCTTAATGTTTTTTCATTTTGCTCGGCTCCTAAGGATCATTGCGTGATGTTGAATAGCCTTATAACCTTTCTCAAGAACTGGGCTACCAAATGCAAAAAAATAAAACATTTCCGACTTGTAGTTTCAGAGATTAGTGTGTTCAAACCAGGGTTCGGATAATGGTATATTTTTCGAAACGGTTTCGTCTTAAAAACCTAAAAAACGATTTGTTTCGGTTACGTTCGAACGGAACGTTTTAAAAACGTTTTTGAAGAACAAAATTTAAAATGTTCTCGGTTAATAAAACGTGTCGACAGTTTCGGGTAGCTTGATGTGCTGGCGTCTGTACAGACGCCAGCACATCAAGCTACCCGAAACTGTCAAATTTTCCCAATCAACTTTGAACCTTATACTTCAGTGATAAAGTTGAAAATCTATTAAATAAATTTGACAGATTGTAGTAGCTTGATGTGCTGGCATCTGTACAAAGAAGAACGAGAACTGTTAGAAACGTTTTAAAAACGTTATTTTAAATAACGTTACCGAGCCCTGGGGGCCTACCACAAGCTCATAAAGCAGTATTATTTTAATATTACTTCAGTGTGGGAAAGAGATGAAACTCTACAGGACGTATAGCTCCATCTCTTTCTCCCACTGAAGTAATATTAAAATAATACTGCTTTTGAGCTGGTAGTAGGCCCCTTGATTCAAACAAACAGACAAACTCTTCAGCTTTATTATATTATTAATTTATTAGTATAGATATTATTTTACGTCATTACGCACAACTTAGATGTTGTGTAACGCGATAGCTGGTAAACACTGATCGAAATGTCAATCGCATACGCAGTTGAATTTTATGAAATTCCGACGAGCAATATAATACGATAGACGCCCACTTCCAGTTAATAATACGCCTCTTATTATTTACGCATTGGGATGTAAAACAGGGAAATAATACGATATAGCTGAGATTGTACTGAAATATACAGAGGTAATTGAGAAGAAATTTTTATTATTGTCTTGTCCTTATCGAAATGTATTTGTCTTTTCTTCCATACTTTCTCTATTATTTGTTATGTCGGTAGTCACCCCCTGTATTATTTTGGTCTTCCCTTACTCTTATAGCCATTTTTTTTTTATTTTTTTTTATTTGGCTCACCAACTATTGAATACACCGATACAAAGATATGAGATGCATGCGATAAACTTATAGACTAGTGTATCAATTTCTTACAGGTAAGCACATCATGCGTTACTTATTTGTTGTTTAGTGCCTACTTAAAATTAGAAGATTTCTTATACTCACCGAACATAATTATTATTTCAACAAAATTCCAATTTAAAATCTATAATTGAATTTAAAACAAAAATTAAAATCATAATTAAAATCACATAAAATTAAAATAAATCTAAATCAAAACAAAAATTAAAATCGAAATTTCCACACTGAAATGATTTTACAAATTTTTGCATAATAATGCTTCGGAACTTACCAAGTGAGTCAGAGTGCATATCATATTCATACTCAAAACTTTCCTCACGACGTTTTCCTCATTCCTTCGCATCACATCCCTTTTTTTTTGGGTGGGAAATTAGGGAGCTTGAGGGCGTGTCAGACTCTTACTGACTAAAACCCATCCGTGTTCCTTCAGTTACCATGTTGCCAGGGGCCACGGTATCCTTTTCGGACTTTCCCGCGACCCCTGCAGGCATCGGCCCTAGCGGACCCCTTCAGTTGTGCTGACATCTCTTTGAGGCGCGCGTGGAAGACAACGCGCCGTCGACCCGGGCCTTGTCCTTATCGGATGGCGAGCTATCCATTGCTCACCGTCCGCACGCCTTCGGTGGCCGGGAATCGGCCTGCGACTTCCGCATCACATCCCTGACAACTGATTTTCACACCTTCTGCTCTTTCTTCTAACTTTTCAGTCAACGGTGCCACTTTCAGGATTTCCTCATACTCATTTCTTATATATGACGCTTTACTTTGTGTAAATTACGTCATCACCACTGCTCTCAAAACGGTGAAGGAAAAAATCGTGAGGAAACCGGCATGTCCTAGAAGCGAAAATTCGAACACATGTGACATCTACCAACCCGCACTGGGCCCGCGTGGTGGATTACGGCCCACACCCTATCACAGAGAGGAGGCCTGTGTCTCAGCAGTGGGAACATTATAGGCTGATGATGATGATGACTCATTTCTTATTCTATCCATTTGCGTAACACCACACATCCCTCTTAGCATTCTCATCTCAGCTGTTGCTTGTCGTTCATACTTTTTGTGGCCCAAGATTCTGATTCATACAAGACAGCAGGTCTAATCATTGTCTTGCATAAATAAGAAGGAATTGTAATAACAACAAAAAAAAAAAAGATTCGATCAGCTGTTTTTGACCGTTGTGTTGTTTTTGGTTTAGCTTAGTTTTTTTTAAACCATAACACAACAGTCGTTTTCATGTCAAACTCAGTGTCATTTCAAGTTTTTGAACAAAAATCGAATGCTGAAAAAAAAAATGTTTTTGTTTAATTTGTTTCCCAACACGTGGAAAGTTTGTTTAGCTAATTTCATTTGACCTTGTTTCGTGTATGAAAAGATAGACCTTACATATTTTTTTTTAATAGAATTTGAAGGCTGAACAAACAGGCGCGAACCGACTCTAATAAAACAATTTCTGCACGAGCCCTTATCCTTTGCTTTGATGTGAAATTTTTGTGTTAAGTTATATTTTCTTCAAACAAAAGTTGCTACTTACTTTTAGATATCTACGTAATAATAATAACAACTAAGTGCTGGTAATTTTTTCAATAATTCTAAACATTGTGATGATAATTGGTCAGAGATCATTAAACCTACCTACCTCAATCTGGCCCAAGGCGAAGACCTTGTCTCGTAATTGCAAACCTTTTCATCGTAATTGCATTTATTTAATACGAAATACCTTTGTTTACTATTATTATTTTATCATATCCAAGTGGGACACCCAATGAAGAACCTCACAAATGCAATTTCCATAGATAACAATTCCCAAAAAAAAAAATTGGTTGCCTGTAAAGTCGGTATACGGGCGAAAGTTTTACGTGACAACGACTTTGAGTGGTAAAATAATTTGAATGTGAATATTCATTCGTATAGTAGGAAGAAGGATGAAATAATAGTAACAATTTAAAACATTTATTTATACACATGAACCGGTGTGTATGCCTATCTCTCTCACTCTCTCTCTCTCGCTCTGTCTCTCTCGCTCTTAGGCGGGCTAACTGTGCTCGAGTGGAAGGGACGCGTGCCTTTCACTTTTTATGTCTGTCTCTCTCGCTCTTAGGCGGGCTAACCATGCACGCGTGCCTCTCACTCGCTCTCATTGTGAGCGCATAACGTGAGCGGAGCGTAACGCAGTTTCTTGAAGTGTCACCCGGCAAACCAATTTATAAGACGTTGTCACGTCAAAAAACAATATTCTACCTACACATTGAACGAACCGACCGTAAACAAATTCACAATACATTTTTGAAATTGCCCGAAATCCCTTTCAAAAACTGAATTACACAGGATTACTACAGGATTTTCCAACAGTTTTTAAGAGGAGGCTAATTGAGCCTTACGACTTTTAGTTCCGTGCTCGAACACGATCAAACAGAGCAAGCGATATTCAACTTTAAGCTACTGTTGCTCTAAAATACTAATTTAATACCGAATATAATTATCAATATTTCAGGGATAAGGAAAATAATATGAACACCAAGATATTTTGTCAGTCATTTATATTACTTTGCCAACATCAAATTCAATATTCTACACCATACCATCACATCTTCTACTCCCCACATAATATCACAATTCAATCAGTATTCTAATATTTACCATAAAAGTAATAGGTTACCTTAATTTACAGTAGATCTCCAACCAATACTATGCCAATCTATCTTTTTACCGACACAGCCACTAAGCACTTACTGCACTTGCAAACTTATTTTTTTTTTAATAGCTTTTATTTAGCACATAGTGGAGCAGTGGGGTGCATGGGGGCGGAGTTTGCGTGGAAATTGTCTTTGGAGTGCCTGGTCTTAAAGTCCCTTCATTCAGCTCAGTGGACTCTCAAAGTGTGGAACTCCTTGCCAGCGTCTGTTTTCCTTACCTCTTAAAGTCCGTTAAGATCATCGTCAAGAATCTTCTGGGTGATTTCTCTCCATTTCGTTTTCCACCAGGAACAATCGAGGTCAAGAGTAGTCACATTAATAAAAAAAATAAAAGATGTAAAATTTTCCAAGATGGTGCTGCGCCGTGCACACGTGATAAGGTAACACGCGCCGATATTGGGCAATGAATCGTAACAACGTGTAATCAATTAATGTTTGTTATACAAATTTACATGTGATTGATAAAGTGCAGCATTCCACTCGGATAACGGTAAAAGTGTGTAGGAACGGTTATGTGTGTACGATATATCATGTGTATAGTTGAAACGTATGCACTTAGTCCCACGACAGAATTTTACCTCTAACCCAGGTCCACACTCTCCAGGAGGCAAGACGAGGACGAGTGCGATAGGGAGGATGGCGCCCTCGTCTCCTCTCGCCTTGCCCTGCGCGTGCTCCGCTCGGAGTCGGTTTTTTAACAGGAGTCAAAGGACGCGATGCGCATGGCGTGACGGGTAACTGAATAAAAGGAGAGTGTGGATGGGTAACACTCGTGTAGCCTCCGCTTGCCGCGGCTAGTGCAAGGGCTTCCACGAGGCACACTCGCGAGTGTGTGGACTCAGAATAACCACGGGTCCACACTCTCCAGGAAGCAAGACGAGGTGAAGCGACTGCGATAGGGAGGATAGCGTAGCGCCCTCGCCTCCTCTCGTCGTCGCTCGCCTCGCCTCGCATGTGTTTCTCTTGTGTCGATTTTATAACCGGAGTCAAAGGACGCGAGGCGTGACGGGCAACTGAACTAAACAAAAGTGTATGGGTAGCACTCGTGTAGCCTCTGCTTGCCGCGGCTCGTGCAAGGGTTCCCACAAGGCGCACTCGCGAGTGTGTGGACCCGGGGTTAGATGTAGTTAATAGGTAGTAAAGATAGAGAGAAGCGGTACATTTTTCCCACTCTTTGACAGAGGCACACTGGGCAGAGGTAAAAAAAACAGAATCTATGGGCCACAAATTCCTTTAATTAGCCCGTTAGGCCACAAACAGTCTTTAGTTGTCAGTAAGTACCTAATTTAAGATTTCATGTTTAGCTACAAAAACAAACAAACCTACAAACAATTTTCTATTTCTATTCATTTATCTGTTGGAAAATTGCGGAAACCGCCTTCGGAACTGGCCTTTTTTTTGTTCCCACTGCTGGGCCAAAGACCTCCTCTCTTCGAGAGGAGGTGGGCTGTTATCTACCATGCACGCCCAGTGCGGTTTGGTAGATGCCACATGTCTTCGAATTCTTGGTTCTAGGACATGTCGGTTTCCTCACGATATTTTTCTTCACCGTTTTGAGAGCAGTGGTGATGAAATTATTTATACAAAGTAAAGCTCCTGCCTGGGTTCGAACTACGACCTACAACTTGTAAATAGGGCCGTACCACTGGGCCACTACTGTGTGTGTATCTGTTTAAGATTTGATATGTCTTAATATTTTTTTAATAGCTGATTGAAACGCGTTGTTATTGTAACACATCTTGTAACATACGTGTATCGCGTTTGTTTACAATTTAACTGTAGTGTTATTACAACATTAATTTGATTGAAGGACAGGGTTGTACTAAGGTCGGCCGAAAGGTGCAAGAATGTGTCAGTCCTGTGTGTATCAAGAACCAAGGATTTAGAAGAATATTCTTTTAAAATAAATAACTATCACACGGATTGTTATTACTGTAGGCTCTTTTGGTACACAGATTCAATTCAATTCTATTGAATCGATAAATATGTAAGATATCTTCGAATCATGTGTGGTGTAAGTACTTACCCACCTGCGTGTCTATCGCCAGGGTCGAATCAAGGGTCGGACAGAAGATGCAATTGTGTTGATTACAAAAAATAATTATTACTTAAATATCGTGAAAATAATATAAGGTCAATAGAATGTGTATTAATATTCGGAACACCTTACCTACCTGCGTGTCTATCGCCAGGGTCGAATCAAGGGTCGGACAGAAGATGCAATTATGTTGATTAAAAAAAAAAATTATTACTTACATATCGAGTAAATAATATAAGGTCAATAGAATGTGTTTTAATATTCGGAACACCTACTTAGTGTTTTTTTTTTTAAATAGAGATTTTCACTTAAATTTAAAAAAACACAAGCAATTTAATGTTTCTCAAAATATGACGTTAACTGTTTAATTTCGGACGTAGTAAGTACAAGAGTACTGAGTATATACACTACATACCTACCTCATTAATGAATGAATTTATTTAAGGAAGTCTGTAATATTTGCGGTTACTATAAAAGTATCTTGTATCATACCTACTAAAATAAGGTAACTCAATTATTTAATTATCCTTTACAGTGACGCAATGGTTCATTCATTCTTCTCCCAGCTACGTTTGTAAAATATTATGATAACGTATTTAAGTATAATTTAGCTTTAAATCGTCAATGGAATTTTCCACAATCATTAGGTAACTTTTGATTCTACGTGACTCCTGTCACAGGAAAGCAGTAAATTACATTTACGGCAGTGATAGCCTAGTGGTAGGTATGACTGTTGGACTGCCAAGTCATAGGTTTTGAGTTTGAACCCAAGGTACGCATCTCTGACTTTTCGGATTCATGTACAATTATCCCTTGCTTCAAAAACGATGAAGGAAAAACAGCGTGAGGAAACCGGCATGCCTGAGAGATATTTCTCGACGGCATGTGAAGTCAAGTCAGAGGCCCATGGGCAGCATAAACACTCTGACACCAGGTTAGTCACTAACCATACGAAAAAGAAAGAAGTAAATAAAAATAACGACACGAAAAACAATGAAATACATTAAACAGAATCTAATATTATTGTTACTATAGAGGTATGAGGAACAGGATGTAAAGTTCACTAATCCTCTATAGAAAAGGGAGGATCCTCCGACCAGACGGGTGTCGTGTCTGGCGGGCAACTGCCCGACAATTGATGTCGTAAAGTTATATGTACGCGCTGTAAACCTTGCTTGCGCGATGCAGGATTTGTGTGTCTTGGATGCGTAGTTTGCAAGTGGCGTTGTAGATCGGCAGGTAGGGTAATAAGTATAATTTAAGAAGTTTATTTCGCAAACAATAATCCTCGCCACGAGTTTAAGGCATAATTATATTGATATGTCGGATCCGGTCATTAGTACGGACACGAAACGAATCGCAAGCGCGCCACTGGCGACATCAAGAGTGAGCTACCTACACCAAAAAAGGCGCGCTTCTACAGAGTCGTGATGTTTGACGGCCACGGCGAGGATTCAGCCTCGGGTCGCATTGGAATCAAGACGTCACGGAACTGTTCTCGATTCGTGGTGCTCAGTTATTGTGTTAGTTGTAATTTGTGATCATTTTGTTAATTGGTGATTTTAATAAACGCCGTCGCACCCAGTGTGTGTATAATTTAGCTAGTGTGATTCATTTGATTGTAAATTATAATGTGATCTGAACTGCAAACTGTTTTTCTATTGCGCATTAACCAACACTACCCACACTACGCCCACAGTAGTTAAAATATCGCTGATAATAACGAGAGTCACATACCCGTCTCCGACAGATATATATTACCAACTATAGCCCCCCCTTCAACTACCATAAATATTGAGGAATAGGAAAGGAAAGCTCTATGCCAGCATCATCATTATTACAGCCAAAAGACGTCCTTGAAAGCATACAAAAAATAAATGAAAAAGTTGTTAACAAAGTTGTTTACACAACAGTACGGTCAAAAGGTCAAATAAAATGAATTACGCTTCTCCAACTATATTTCACTGCAGTCGCTTCCTTATGTCAAGGAAACAATTGCATCTACAATTGTTCACACAGTTAAATAAAATTAATATAAATCTCAATCTGCCTCCTATCTTTGTGGTATCAGAACATAAATGTTTATGTCTTTCTGTTTATTCATTGGTGATTGTAAATTTTAATATTCCATTAACCACTGTGTTACTAATTGATGCTGTTTCCGTTTATTGTTAAATACCTATGAATTATATATTGTGTGCTGATAAATGTATGTTTGATAGAAAATAATTTAAGTTAGTGTCATAAATAATATTAAATTATTGAAATGCATCAAGGGGCCTCTAGCATTGGCTCAACGTGAGCAGCCGGCCCTGGATCTTTTAGACTGGGTAATCTTTTCACTACAGTATAAGCCAGGGATCCCCAAACTATTTTGGACAAGTGACCCCTTTTCCAAAATGAACTGTTACCTCAGACCTCCATGGCCAAATTACCTACTTTTAAGATCAAACCCCTTATTCATAATGGTCTGCTAACTTAAAACAGCTGCTACAGAGTGTTATTTTTCATTCTGACTTCGTTTATGTCGACCCCTAGGAAACCGATATCGACCCCAAGGGGTCGATATCGACCACTTTGGGAATCCCTGGTATAAGCTATTATTTCTAAAGAATGAAGATAATAATTAAAATATGCAATGTTAAAATTAAAATATGTACTTATGCTTACCAAATTTTGCCCCAAAACGAAGCTCCCAATCACCATAATGACCGATAGCCATAGAATACTGTGTCTGTGGCCAAAATAGACTAGACAGCACCATCATCTCACCCCGGAAACGAAAGAAAAACGAAAAAGAACGAATATTTGGCACGTACAATTCGCCAATTCTTTTCTAATCAATTTCCGTAAACAGTAATAGATAGATGATAAGTCATTGAACGATACCATTTGACGGTCAGTCATTGAGGATTCGAGGTCTTTGATAAAGCAATTAATTTAGTTTTTCCGGTAAGAATGTAACTCATTTAGTTTTGCTGTAGTTAAGTGTCTACTTTTTTGCAACATCATGGCGCTAAAAGAGGTACCTTTTTTTTTTTGTGTGGGAAATTATCAAATAACTTCTCCCGCTCTGGGTGGAGCGGGAGGGCGTGTCAGACTCTTACTAACTAAAACCCACCCGTGTTCCTTCGGTTGCCATGGGCCACGATCTCCCTTTCGGACTTCTTCGCAGCCCCGGCAGACATAGATAGTAGGTACCTCTGGCCTTTTTTCCTTATTGCGAACTATTATTCCAACCAGTATTTTTTTTGTGTTAGAAGATGTTGAAGAAATTTTAACTTTTAACCGAATTGCATTGCCTTTGTACGTATTTTTCTGTTCCTTTCTTCTTGTCTGTTTATATGTGTGTGCATAAATGGTTAAATAAATAAATAAATAAAATAAACACAATCCTAAAAGCCAATTCCCGTAATTAAAAACATTCAAAATCTAAGTAGTCGCAATCTCATCTCAGCGATTAACAATATCAATATTTTTTCTAAAATTTATAAAAGTTAGAGGTATTTTTGATAGATCGATACTGACATTAAAATGCGAAAACATTTGAAAAAATATGGAATTTTCCGCTCTGATCTTAAAAGTCAAATCATTTATTTCGAATAGGCACATAAAAGGCACTTTTGAACGTAAAAATTTCCTCAATTATCTTACTTTGGCATCTTTGGAATTTATGGGCCCATGGTCTTGCACCCCTCCTCACTCCGGTCCTGTCGCCCCATCTAACTTGGAGATATTTTTCTGAGCATTTAAAAATTATTCTCATTTGCTTCCGTGAATTCTTTGTGTACTTAACTGTAGTTACGCGTATGAATGTACTCATTAGTACGATAGGAATTATAAGTGACTGAGTGGCAACACAAAGAGTGCGATGTCACAGTACAGACACGTGTGAAAGGTTCGTTCAGGGGCGCTACAGATATGTTCGGGTCGGCATGATTCAACAGAGGCTGGGCGGCAATTTCGAATGTATATTTTGCCGGCCGACTGTGCCGAATCATGCCGATCCGAACAAGTATGTAGCACGGCTCAGAAATAATGTATGATTGTAGGATCACAGATGAAGTTAGTCAATCATCATTCATCTCGGTCTTTCATCGCTTAGCCAATGATAAAAGCCAGTTCCTTACCAGCACGTTTTGCATGACAACCATAGAAACGGGTTTTGTCGACGGAAGAATAGACAAAATGACAGATTGTGATTGTTTATCTGTTATTGTGTCTATTCTTCCGTCGACAAAACCCGCTCCGTGGCCATGCTAACCTGAGGACAGCTGCTAATATAAGATCTGTGGAGTTGTGTACGGTGATATGGGCGCGCGAATTATTTTCTCGCATTAGTACCTATGTACTTTTGTACCTTCTGCATCTTTTTATTTGGTGTCAATACGTTTTTCCTTCACACGGTGTGAATCATTATTTTGTTTTTATTATAATAAAAATTAACACCTAGTTATATTTTTTCCTGGCGCTTCTTTACGAACTATTGTTATGTTTATAAAATAATTTACAACAAGCTTAGGTTTTATAATGGTTCTTCAAATATTTGTATTTAGTCTGGCTTTACAAGTGGTATCGATTTTAAACTTCGTTAAACCTAGTCATCTGGTGACCAGTCATCTTAAGTTTATTTTTGGATGAATTCATTATACTTAGGTCTGTTAGCAGTAATGAACAGATTCGCTAGGTGTGTTGGATTATTTGGTTCCCTACAAAATGGTTGAGCTGGATGTTGCTGATCCACGCGTCATGTTCGTGTACGAGCGCCGTCAGTTGAAACTGGTCAACTCTTATCTGCCAGGGCTTCTTATATTTTCAATTGCTTTGACAATTTTTTGTACATTGTTCTCACATAAATATAGAAGCAATAAGAATAATGTACCCAGGATTTTGTAATATCTATATTTAAAAGAGTGTCCTTGGAGTTTCTTGCCCGTTCTTCTCCATAGGATCTACGTTTTGGAATGGGCAACTAGCTTCAACTTTCTGACTAACTGACCGATTCTTTGACAATTCAAAAGTGCCTGTAAATGGTTTAATTGAAATAAATGCTTTGAGTTTTGAGTTTGACATCTTCTTTTTGATTATTGCCGTTTAGACTTCCAATTTGAGATGAATTTCATCCTAGACTAATTTGATTGGATCGAAAGTTATAGAGCGCCCTAACGAGGCAGCTGCTATTTTTTAAACCGCCCTTATTTCGACATTAATTTTGTATACTGTCTCAGAATCGATCATCAACTCTTCAGTTCACTGGTGGATAATAACATAATCAGTCTATAACGTTCCCACTGCTGGGACACAGGCCTCCTCTCTGTGAGAGGGAGTGGGCCGTAATCCACCACGCGGGCCCAGTGCGGTTTGGTAGATGTCATGTGCCTACGACCTACAACTCGAAAGTCTGCTCTCACTCTCACACATATCGCGTGTTAATACGCACGTCAACAAACTATATCTAAAGATGGAGATGTAATCGGAATTAGCTTGAATCTCCTTTAGATGTCAAACTCTTAAAATGTGTACACACTACCAAAAATTCGCCTCAAAAAATAAAATGGAAGAACAGGGTCATTCTCGTGTATAATATAAAATATTAACGGTCGTAAAGTGACGTATGAATGTAATGCTACCGTCTGTGTATGTTTGTGTGGGGGATGTGTGTGTGTGCGCTTGCAAAATCTTGTCCTTTTTATACACGTGCCATGACGTTTCTTTATTGTGTTTGATTAGGACCACGCGGTTATAAACGGATGAATGAATGAAGAAAATAAATATGTATATAATGTTGATGTATTCTTGAGATTCGATCATCATCATTTCAGTCAGGAGTTACCTACTGCTGGATTTAGGCCTCTTCTTTCTGCCACTGTCCCTCGCCCAGGTGTATCCAGCAATTTTGACGATGTCGTCAGCCCAACACGTCACAGTGGGTATAATTGAATGGCGTTTTTCAGGACGCGTGTAGTTGGCGTGATAATGGCCCCCTATTTATGTATTTTGCACACTGCGTAAACCGTATCATCCAGATTTCAAATAAATAAAGCAAAATCATGTCAATTCATGACACCTATACTCATGATTTTATCAAGCCGAGTGGGAGTTAGCGCCTCCACGACTGTGTGCGTTCACGCGTGACGTGATCTTGCGAAATCTTGTCCTTTAGCACGTGTTTGTGTCGTGTTTACAAAATAGTGTCTGCTTGATGGCAATTACTCACATTGCCTATCAGTATGTGTCTAGAAAAAGGTTGTTTTTCTTATTAATCATAATTATATTGACATGTGCGTGCAAGCGCAGCGTCGCGCGTCGGCGCACGCATCCACACGTGAGAGCTGCTATGATACGTGTCCTTTGACACGTGTTTTTTGCGATTGGGATTAGATGATGAAGCCTTGGTCACACACAGCGAATACTCGTTGCGATTAGGCACTCGCAGCTAGAACTCGCTGTGTGTGATAGGCTATTCGTTGCAAATAGATTCATTCGCCGCGAGTTGAATTCGCAGCGATTTTAATTGAGCATGTTCAATTTTACTATCTGCGAATGCGCACTCGCTGCGTGAATTCGCTGTGTGTGACAAACTCGCTGTGAGTTGGCTCAGCGCGCCGCTCCAGACTACACACCCCTGCTACAGTTTCGTCGCTGTATAGATAATTATGTAGAACTCGTTGTGTGTGACAGACAGGCAGCGAATTGTCGCTGCGAGTATTATTCACAGAGACTACTACACTGAGGTATGTTTCCTGAAAATCTTTTCCTATAATAAGGTACCTATTTTCCTGTGTATCTGAAACGTAGGCGCTACGTGGCCGTTCAGTGAAATTCTATTGCTAGTCCTAACTGTCCATAATCAAGATATTGATTCATAGATTATTAGACACAGGTACATAAGGCTTCTATGACTTCAATGACGTGCCCATGGGTGGCATAAAAGCTCTCAGGTTAGTCACAAGAAATAGAAAGACGGACGTCAATGGAAAGAGGACGTCAATAGAAAAAGATGCCAATAGTTGGCACTATTGGCATTTTTTTTTCTATTGACGTCTTCTAATCAACGAATACCAGTGTCCCGTTCGAAGAATGAGCAATAAAACTGATAACGAATTATGCAAATCTCGTTGCATCTTAATGTGGAATGTCGATGCATTAAAACATTGATGATATCATAATGATTCGGGGATATAAAGATTAATCTATCTGTTATTAATTTCCAAATCTTGACCACCTGATAATCCTTCCACTCTTGATTATCAGTGATAACTAAGGATTGAATCGATTAGGACCTACTTACAATATTTTCCCACGAGAATTGATTAATTGTCACAAAGCTAGATTATGCCAACAGATTATGCACGTGTCTTCACAAAAACTAATCGCTTTAGAAACAGTCATAAATAATTGAATAATAATTTAGTTGAAAAAAGTAGATTCAATAGGCTGATTAATGATTTATTGAACATCAAATATTTTATTAACTCGATTATCAAAACGACCCAATGAACTACGGATCAATTGGCTTTAATAATAATTTGGTTACCGCTGGCAATATGTACGCGCCGAATACGCGTTTATGGACACGTGTCTCAAGATGCGCCTGAAAAACGTGCTGTGTCTGATTGGGTCCAAGATGAATGAGATGAGCAATATAAGTAATTTAAGACAAGAATGATGTAACCAATATTTTGTAACAATTTTTTATTTAAATGAGTGTCCGTGGAGTTTCTTGACTGTTCTTCTCCTTATGTACCTACTACGCTTTGGAATGGGCAACTAGCTTCATACTTCTGACTGACCGACTCCTTGAAAATTCAAAAGTGCCTGCATATGGTTTAATTGAAATAAATGCTTTGAGTTTGAAGTCTCGGCTGATTGCTGCTTGATGAATTTCTTACCATGATTGTTAGCCATACAATTCTAAATTCTGTACACATTTTACGAAAAAATTGCATTCGTACAATAGGTTATTGTAAAAAGCGAGTATAACTTAAAATTTTAGTGTTCTCCCAAACTTATGAGGGAAAATATTTAAGAATTAAACATCGTTTGGTTTTTTGGGTTCCGTAGTCAACAAGGAACTCTTATTGTCTCCTGTAATTGAGATTGCAGGTGCAGGGTGGATATTGGTGGCCGTAAATAATAACACTTTCTTGAGTACACAATATTATCACAATATAAAGACACTTTTAATTAGATACAACACGAAAATAGCTTACGCACTAAAATAGACTAACGATATACCTATTAGGATTTTTTATTTTTTTATTTAGAAACGTGATGTTCGATGTTGCCCAAAAAGAGACTGAACTGAGACTGAAGTCGATTTACACCAGAAACTTGACTGAAAACTTGATTATTCAACGGACTAGAAACGGACTACGAACTTGTATTATTTTTTTCTGTATGTCCTCTCATAGCTGACCTCTGAGGTCATGACTATTTAACCGGTCAATCCTGTGGGTGTCTTAAGCTGCTAAATTCAAAGCCTCCAGCCAGGGGCGTATAAACTAAACTTATAAACTAGGTGAACGATTGCTAAGGGTACCCCCTGTGGGGTACGAACCTCGGCTTAGGGCGTCAACCGGAGGGAGGACATCAAAGATGGGACGGGCTGGAACGAACTTGTATTTATTTTTTATTTTTTTCTGTAGGGCATCTCTCAGCTGGTTTTGAGAAACCTTCGCTGTTTAACCGGTCAATCCTGTGGCTGCCTCAAGCTACTACACTCAAAGCCTCCAGCCAGGGCACATTTATAAAACTAAGCTAAAAAGCTTAGGATGAACGCGCGCTAAGGGCACCCCCTGCGGGGTTCGAGCCTCGGCTTAGGGCGTTATCCGGGGGGAGAACATCAAAAGATGGGACGGGCTGGACGAACTTGTAAAGGAAGCGATCCCTTACAAAGGTTTGTACCATAGCACACTTGGCCTGTGTGTAGCGTACGCCGCTAACGAGATTTCCCTATTAAAAACGAGCGGCTCATGGTGAGGGGGTGTAGTATGTGAGCGGGGAATGCGGGGTACGCCAATTTGTAAGTTGCCTCACTTACGTACAATTCCCTTTGTTATTCTCTAAAAGCGTACATCCCCAGTACTTTTCCTTATGTAAAAGATGTATTCTAAGGGGAAATGGTGAATTAAGACTTTCCCATTTCCAGATTCTTTATTTTTGGCCTAGTTTGGTGGCTATTCCATCTTTTTGACAGTACATAAGGCGGATCTTTCTAAATTAGGTACAATCGTCAGGGTTGATTGTCCTCTAGGTATATTCTTTATTTAAAATTGCTGATATAGTGATATAGTCAGGTTACTCTACAGCAGGGTAATTTAAACAGGCAACAACAGATATTTTTATTTCAGACTAACGAAATGGTACAAAGTACCTAACTATAGTATGGATCCATAAATTTATTAGATCGCTGTGCTTCTCAAAATCTCCCAAAACGGGACGACAATGCAGTGCCGTATTTGTATCACTGGGTCAATGGACTGGTGACCGTAGATGCATGAGCAGCAAAACTACACTGATCTAGGTATGTTTTGTTTGTCTACAGATATGTTATCCGAGCTCTGCCGATGTCGCTCGAAGTTGCGCGATGTTGCAAGCGACACTAATTAATCCTATCTAAAATTACCGCTTATGTTTGATGTTAAGGCATGATGAATATCCCCATAGTGATAAACAAAAATATAACAAAGACTAGTAAAAGTAATAAAGGAAGTAGCGTTACTGTAATAAAAGAACCACGTTCTCTTGCGCGAGCGCCGCTTCGACCTCGCATTATTGAAGTTAACAGCTCATTAATTCATTCGACGCACGCCAATCTCTGTTTGTTTTGTTTTTTATTGTTTCATTTGTTTATTTTTTTCTTTGCTTTTATTGTCTTACTTGGCTTTGTTAGCTCAATTAATTTGGAAGTTATTAAAATGCATGCGTGGAGGTTTCAAAATTGACAAGTCTTTTGGTAAGGTTACCATTAGGTAAGGGTACGATTAGTAAGTCGTTGCAATGTAACTCTTATGTCGGTAAGATAAAGTATAAATTAGATAAGAGATATATTGCAATGACTTACTAATGGTTTTTCGTCATTCATATTTGATCGTGAAAGAGCTGCTTTTGAAAGAAAGAAAAACATTTTATTTGGGACACGCACAGGAAATACAAACAGTATTAACAACTAAAAAGGAGCATCTAAAAGTAACAAAAATTTTCGAAGACCTGTGCGAGGCCACAAAGGCACTCTGCATAGGCAGCGATATTTAAAAATAAGTACTGCAGCGCTGGTATTCTGATAGGGCCACACAAATCCCACTATGGGATTACAAAATAAATAAACAATAATTTTTATAAAAATAAAAATAATTCATAACATCACGCCTTGTTTCCCCGAAGGGTTGGGCAGAGGTGTCCGTCCCTGTAGCAGGAACACCCACATTTCGCCAGTTATATTTAAGTCCCATGTAATAGGGGCGAGCCTATTGCCATCAACCGGGCACAAATCCAGACTCCGAGCTGCTACTGAGAAATTTCTGATAGAAAAACCCAATAACACTTTGCCCGACCCGGAAATCGAACCCAGGACCTCATGCTCAGCAGTAGCGCTTGTGACCACTAGACCAACGAGGAAGTCAAAAATAAAAGTTTATATGATAACCGTAAATATGTACCTACATACATATTACAATAAGTTCATACGCCCGACGCTTCAACATCACTTGTCCATGGTATAGACTATTTATTGTCTATGGCATGGTGCATGACAAGTAAAAGGACGCGGGTGCACTGCATGATGTTATAGTCTGTGGTATGGTTTACATTATGTATGAGATTCCCTCGTTCATTCCGCGTTGACAGGTCTTGACCAGCCTCTTCACCTGGTGGGCCCAGACACTCTTCAATACGGCTGCACTAAACTCTACAATCAACCCAGGATTTCAAGAGTGTTTTGATCATGATCTATGCCAAGCCTTTTCCCAACTATGTTGGGGTCGGCTTCCAGTCTAACCGGATGCAGCTGAAAAGAACCAGTATTTTATATGGAGCGACTGCCTATCTGACTTTCACACCCTAGTTACTAGGTAACACGATACCCCATGGTAAGACTGGGTGTCAGACTTTTGGGCTTCTAACGACCCGTAACGACTGTCAAAGATCTACAAATGACAGCCGAGACCAACGGCTTAACGTGCTTTCCGAGGCACGGAGGGGTCTTGGTATGTAAAGATGGTCATCCATCCACGGACCAACCGCGGCAATATCTTTACCTGATCGATCGACCCGTGCGGCTGTTATTACTTAGCCACAATCTAGGTTACTTAAATCTTTTCTGAATAACAGTGGATACAACAGAAAGTTTGACTCGATTGCAAGGGTTTGACTTTTTATACACTTCTCTTTCTCTTCGATTCTTTAGTGGTATGTGGAACAGGGTGTAAAGTTCACTCAGAAAAGTGAGGATCCTCCGACTAGACGGGTGTTGTGTCTGGCGGGCAACTGCCCGACGGTTGAAGTCGGAATCTTGTATGTATGTCGATCGCGCGATAAACTCTAATTGCGCGATGCAGGATTTGTGTGATGCGTAGTTTGTATGTGGAGGTGTAACCGCTACAAGTCGATGGAAAAATTAAAAATATTATATTATGTTAGATGAGAAGGGTCCAGTTAGTGACCACGCCACGGCATCAGTGGCGTGGGTTCCGTACCCGAAGAGTGTCAAACGGAAGCCTATTACTAAGTGCACTGTCCGTCTGTCTGCCAGCGGGCTGTATCTCATGAACCGTAATAGCTAGACAGTTGAAATTTTCACAGATTGTCTATTTCTGTTGCCGCTAAAATAACAAACAATAAAAAAAAAATTAAAGGGGTCCCCCATACAAGAAACGTGTTTTTGACGTGATAATGTCTTATAAAACCGACTTTACAGACAACCATTTTTTTTTCGGCGTTTTTTGTTAAATATTGATCGGTGCTACGGAACCTTTCGTGTGCGAGTCCGACTCGCACTTGGCCGGTTTTTTAGGTCCTCAGAAGTGCAGGTGTAAGGAAACTATGGAGTATGTAAAACACTCTGAAGAATATTAATGTAGCCATAAGTCATAAGTCATTTATTCATCTGTTTAACATAGGTGTACAATAGTAATGGTATATAAAGATAAAGAGTTCGCCATGCCAACAGCCAGCTTTAAATGTTAAAGCATTGTTCAGACCATGGTCTACTACCATACTACAGAATCCAATTAAAAAAAAAACCTAATTGGTTTTGAAAAAACACAAAAAAAACAAAGTTTAAAATGTCAAGATTATCGTTACTCCCTACAACACAGACACCACGCATGGGACACAGCATTGTTTACAGGGAAATGTACCTCCATAAATGAAATTTAGTAAACAGTAGATAATCTTGACATTTTAAACTTTGTATTTTTGTGTTTTTTCAAAAAACAATTATGTTTTTTTTCTAATTGGATGCTGTAGAATTATAGTAGACCACGGTCTGAATAACGTTTGTTCTAGCAAAACTGTGATTCAAATTTCACGGTGTATATTAGAGATGGACCGACTATGACTTTAGCCGACTAGCCGACTATTCGGCCAAGCCGATCATTGCTTTCGGTTGAGTTCGGGTGACATCGGCAATGTTCGTGACATACGTTTTCAGCTGGTAGGGGCCGGCGCGCGGCGCCCGGCGACCAGGCAGACTTGTCGGGGCATGTTTTTGTTAACTTGCATTTTTTCTATCATTGTTTACGTGCGAGCCCCCGGGGGTTCCTATTCCTTCCTATCCTAATTTCCTATCTTATTCTAGATTGCACTGAAAGTAAATTGTAAAAATAATAACAGTAAAGATTTCAATTACCTAATTTTTTTCATTTCATCTTTAAAAATTTTGAGCATTGTAATACGAGTAAAAAATATGGCCGACTAGTCGGCTTTCCCGACTAGTCAGCGACTAGTTGGTACATCACTAATACCTATTCAAATACCAAGAAGGATTGTAATATTTTTTTGCCGCGCGAAGCGAAAGCGTTCGGACGTGCTTATTGTTGTGTGTAAATTCACTAAGTTTTTTGTCTCACTAGATGGGTACGAAATGTAACGGCTGCGATGCCGATATCATTGACAAGTTGTTTATGGAATGTTCCCAAGGAAAGTGTAAGAAGTGTTACCATCTCGTATGTCTGGCTGTGACGGCGGAGAAGTACGAGGCGTTTACAGACGAATACAAGAAAAAATGGGTGTGTCCATTATGTGTAAGCACTATTCCAAAACGAGGGAATTCCGAAACGCCAGTTCGAGGAAGCATAATCACTATGGATAAAACTTTTACGGCTGATGCGAGTGACTGCTACGTAAATACTCAGCGCGGTAGTCGTCGCAACCCGAATGATTCAGAAATTGAACACGATAATGGACCATGTGAAGGATTAAGGGAGTTTCGATTGGAAATAATAGCACGACTGGATGAACAAATTAAGCAGTATGCATTGCTTCAAGATAGATTTATCAAGGCAGAAACTGAATTGCAAAATTTGAGAAAAATTATGGAGGTAGTTCAAGAAAAGGCGAACAAAGTAGATACGTTGGAAGAAAAAATCAAAGAGTTATTAAAATCAAACGAACTCCTACGAGCCCCTATTACTAAGGAAAGTCCAAAGCTGGATAGTACAGAAGGATTTGCGGGGCCTACGGGTCAAACAATGCCATCATCTAAAACATTTGTCGAAATTATTAACCAAAATCAAAAGAGGGTAACTGGTAATTCCACCAATATTATACCAAACAAGGAATGTGTGGCCACGAAAACCACAAGTTCAGTATCGGAGGACAAAACACCACTGTCAATAAACGAAGTGAGTGAAATGAGTACTAGCTTAGGGGTGGTAGCTGAAGATGAGAAGAAAAGTCCGAATAGAGAGGATAACTGGACAGTCGTAAATAGGAAGAAAAACCGATATTCAAATAAAGACGTGAAAAGAGGAGGAAATACTACAATAAATGAAATTCAAGGAACAGAAAAAAATAAATATTTACATGTCTGGCGGCTACAGAAGGAGACTAAAGAAGAAAACTTAGAGTTATACGTAAGAAACATTTGTGGATTGAAAACATCTGTTAAAGTAGAACGAATTAAACATAAAACAGAAAGGGATTATGCATCTTTTATGATTGGAGTACCGGAGAGCAAATATGACATATTATGTCAACCTGAAAATTGGCCAGTAAATGTTGAATTCTGTGAATGGGTTTGGTTTCGTAGACCATTTCAAAAACCAAAACCCTCGGAATAAATCTACTCTCGACATATATTATCAGAATGTAAGAGGCCTGCGAACTAAGTTAGAGGAGTTTTACGCAGGAATATCAAGTCATAACTCGGATCTATTTGCTATCACGGAAACTGGCCTAAACGAATCAATTTGTGATACGGAATTAATTCCTCCTGGGTTCAATATAATTCGATGTGATCGAGCGGATGGACGAAAACAAGGCGGCGCGTGTCTCGTGGCCACACCGCGAATCGAGCTGCGGCGAGTACCTGTGCTGAGCGGTGTAAACATTGATGACCATGTTTTTGAGCTAGTAGGTGCCACTGTTTATTTACGTAATAGGTTTTTGTTTTTTATATGTGTTGTTTATATCCCACCAAATAGTAGTGAGAATGAGTATGGGTTGTTATTTAGAATCATTGAACAATATTGTAATAATTATCGTGAAGTGGTAGTGATAGGGGATTTTAATTTATATTCGTGTACTACAAGCATTAATTCATATTATGAGTTTCTTATGACTTATTGTGGGTTTACCCAGAGCAACAGAGTTACTAATTGCAATGATCGCTGTTTGGACTTAGTATTGAGTACATTTGAGGAGGGGGAGTGTGTGAGTGTACGGACGGCGGAGGCACCGCTCGTGCCGGTGGACGCTTATCACCCGCCGCTGGAGGTATCCGTCAGCCCGTGTTTACGTGCTAATACCTACTTAGAGCCAAATAGCACATCGGAATCGGAAGCGCGCGCACAATATGTCAGGTGGAATTTTTATAAAGCCGATTTTTTCCTATTATATTCAAGGATCGCATCCGTCGACTGGACTCCTTTATATAACTTAGATTTAGACATGAGTTTAAAGTATTTTTATGATACGATTTATTCAATTATTGATGACTGTGTTCCCAAGAAAAAGCGAAGTCGTGTACGCTCGAGGTACATTTACCCCGAGTGGTATACGGGTGAGATAATTCGCGACATAAAACTCAAAGCTGCTCTTCATAAAAAATATAAAAGTAGTGGGCTGGGGAATGATTACGAAATGTTTGCTCAGTGTAGGACCCTAGTAAAGGGGAAGATTTTAGTAGCACAGGAACAATATCGCCAACGTATGCAAAAGGAAATGTCGAGCGACCCTAAATCTTTTTGGGCTTATGTTAATTCTAAAAGAAGTAACACTAGCAGCCAAAAGATTTTAAAGAACGGACAAGCCTTGTCGTGTGAACAAGCGGTTCAAGAATTTGCTGAGTATTTTTACTCAGTGTACAATGTAGATAAACCTAGATTAGATGTGGATGCGGCGATAGTGGAAGCGGGCAGTCAGAACGGAGCAGGGTGGGTGCATCTTGACAGCTTAGAATTGGATGACGTGGTTCGCGCCATGCAGAAACTTAAGCCGAAAAAATCGTCAGGGCCCGATGGTATTCCTCCTTACATTTTTAGGGACTGTCGAATGGGATTAGCTAGACCGCTATTACACATCTACAATCTTTGCCTTAAATCAGCTGTGTTTCCCGAAATGTGGAAGATTACCCGAGTCATACCGGTACCGAAGGGAGGTTCGGGAACTAAAGTTGAAGAATACAGACCGGTTGCAGTATTGTCAACAATGGCTAAAATATTAGAATCTGTTATTCATAGGAGCGTTTTCCAGCAAGTTAGCTCGCAACTCACAGAGGCGCAGCATGGATTTAGGCCGACTAGGAATACTACCAGTAATTTACTAGGCTACATGGCGGATGTGGTGCCGATAGTAGATGGTGGGGGACAAGCCGATGCTGCATATTTCGACTTTAAAAAAGCGTTTGATTTAGTCGATAATGACGTGTTACTGAAAAAGTTAGCAGGGGTCGGTTTCACCCCACATTTACTTAAATTTTTTGCTAGCTATATGAGTAACAGACAGCAGTATGTTGACTATGCAGGATATCAATCGAACGCATATTATACTAGATCTGGGGTAAGCCAAGGAACGAATCTGGGGCCTCTGGAATTTCTCTTAATGATTAATGACCTACCAAACGTTGTGCAAGATGCTAAGTGTTTACTGTTTGCCGACGACCTCAAGCTTTACCTCCCCATCACAAACATGAAGGACTGTGAAAGACTGCAGAGAGATATAGACAGAGTGGTAGCTTGGAGCAAGAGCAATCTCCTGCAGTTTAACACATCTAAGTGTGTGACCATAAGTTTCTCGCGGGCACACACACCCATCACATTTACCTATACGGTGGACGGGGAGCCGATGGATAGGGCCACTGAAGTGAGGGACTTGGGAGTTCGTTTCACCACTGGACTAACATTTCGTAATCATATAGTTAAGGTATGCAAAAAAGCATATAGAAATCTAGGATTTGTATTAAGAATGGTTAAAGGCTTCACAAATATTAAAGCTATAACAGCTTTATATAATGCTTTAGTAAGAAGCCAACTAGAATGTAATGCAGTTATCTGGGCCCCACATGAAACTAAGTATAGTCTCATGTTGGAGCGAGTACAAAATAAATTTATTAGGTACAAATATATGAGGGAATACGGGGTATATCCATTTTATCCATTGATGTATCCAACTCTGTTTGTCTTGGGAATGGTCGGATATAACGAACTAAGGGTCAGGAGGCAACTCACACTAGTAACGTATATTTTTAAGATAATCAGAGGAAAGATACACAATGCGGATATATTGCGAAGGGTGGAGCTAGCCGTGCCAGACAGGTATGTGGGTCGTCGTCGACAGCCGCAGTTGCTGGTAGAACCGCGCGCGCGAACTAACTTGCTGCGCGAGGCACCGCTCACGAGCGCACTCCGCACCCTCAACCTCATTGCTGAGGACTTGGATATATTCTGTTGCTCTTTGGGTGAATTTACAAGAACAGCTATATATAGAATTTGCTATGTCAAAAACAGTTAAACTATTTAAATTATAAGTGTGCTACAATATCGCATTGGGTCTAGCCTGTAAGGATATTTGTATGTTTAGAGAGTAAATAAATAAATAAATAAATAGCTTAAGATTAATGACAGGGCTCCATGATTGTAATTGCATACAATTAGTCCTAATACGAATATTCACGAAGCAATTTGTCTTAATACAATTTCAAATTGCCTTAATAGCTGGTTATAAGCTGGGAGATTAGAAAGTGTTGATTAATATGGCATCCTTTTAAGTTAGTACCTAAATGTCTCTCTCTGTGAAAATAAAAAGTTATTTGGGAAGAAAACAAGTCCATTTGTATTAGTTCCACTTAAGTTACTTCTTGTATAATACAAAGTGAGAGCATTTTGAAAATGGGTCGAGCACAATTGTTAATTTTCCACTTAATTTACCGTTCTTAAGCGCAGGCCACACTGGGGACGAAGCTGAGTTCGTTCAGCTTCACTCATTTAGCTACCGTGCATTTGTATACGTCGGTTCGTATCGCGAACTAAGAACCGAAGTATGAAAAGACGCGGTAGCTTCATGAGCAAAGCAAAACGAAATTAAGGCCGCGCGAAATTCTGATGCGTTTTCGTACGAATTTCACTCGTGTGTGTACACGTACAGTAAGCGCTCAAAAGTGCATGAGCACGCTAAGAGTCGTATTGCTGTGAACACGCGGTATAGTCCGTACATTTGTATGTGTAAACAGTCAGACGTCTGTGGTGTGAGTGCCGTACACACACCACAGAGAACGCAGTTTTGAACTACACACTATCGTATCGTCACGGTTCGCGGGCGCCGCACTTATATTTCCATAACTTTTGTTAGCACGCATCATACTCGTACGCGTGACCTTGGCCAGTGTATCGCATTGCTAAAATTCGAAAGTAAATTATATGTGCAGATAGCAGAAGGCGTTAAGCGTTGGTCTTAGATTCAAGATGGCTAAGGTTCTAATCTCGTAAATCACAGCGCTGTTTTTGCAAATATTATTATTTTTGTTTGCAATAATAATATTTTTAAATATCCTGCCTATTTATTAATGTTGTTATTGCAATAAAGGGTTTAGAATAAAAAATGCGTGATATGTTATAATAAAAAATAAATAATATTTATTCGTTATGTTTATTTTACTTAAGTATAGTTATCAAACTGCTACAATTATTTATCATTACTTCACCTGAATAATATGTGAAATAGATGTCTTGAAACTTAGAAGCAGTTTGTATTATTTTGACATATTTAAATTTTGAAATGTTTTAAATTTTAAATGGATTTTTTTGCACCATAAATATAAAGCTTTGATCATGGTCTAAGTAATTAAGCAATAAATAAGAATATAAGACTACTTAAAATGTAAAAAAATCTACTGACAAAATTGTTGATTTTAAGGTTAAAGGCAGTTGTTCATATTAATTATTTTAAACTTTATTTGGCTTTAGTAAATATTGGTTGGTATTGAGGTTATAGCTTAAGTATTCATTTTCTTTACGAAAAGAAGATTGAAACTAAACCTCAAATTTTAATCCTAAAATAATACTATTACTAAAATAATATTAAACAATTTCGGTATATCTGCAAGAAATACGACAAACACCCTATTGAAACGTGCTTAAAAAATTCGTTACCATAAATTCATGCAATAACGAATCTGTTGTTTATTAAGTTGGTACGGTCAATATTTTAAGGTCAAAAACGGTTTTCTAGCTGGTCTTCAGTGATGCAAGCCTTCAGAGTGCACGGCGAACGGTTCATAATGACGTGTTTTTAATAATTCAGCAAAATATCTCGTTGGTATGAAACCATTTGTTTCATTCACCATTTGACGTCGCTGCTACTCGATAATAAGCCCCTTCCTCATATCTCTTAACCGTCACAGTATTTCTCTAGAACAAAGAAAAACATTGTTTTTATTACACATAATACCTAATTATTTATTATTCACTAATCGAATTAAACCTCACAATGAATTTAAAACTTTAAAGGCATCTTCTGTCTCAACAATACCTCTGTTCTATCAACAATACCCTTGATTAGGATTTATGTTTAGTAAAATATGAAATATATAAATGATAACACTCACACTTAGTCCGGTTTTATTAGATATTCACTTCACTTTTACGCAGCGCAATAATATTCTCTGATCTGATCTGATCTCTTCAATATATTTTATGCCTGCTTTTTGATGATAATAACCACAACACTGCGCTAAATGCTCGTCACCAATATTATCACGGCACGAACCAACAAAGTTCTATTAATTGAATACTTGTAACAAACTGCATCTACCCCACAGAAATCGAAATAATTTACTTAGTTTTTTGTGGTCTACCTGCTAAACTTTAATATTTATGTGAACAAGACGAATGAAACAAAAAACGAATGATGATTATCGAACTAGTCATTGGTTGCAGACAAAGTGAGTGTGTGTGTGTAATGTGCGTGTCTACAGTATTGTAACAACTTATAGAAGAAGGTCGTAAGTCAAACCGAAGCGTCAGTCTATTGCTTTGTGAGATTGCTTATGGACTTTTGGTCGGTACTGTACAACCTTGGTCGTACGAATTAAGTGCGCACACTGGTTACGTTTTTCTCCGTCAAATAGAACAAATCCCAACAAGTTTGGATGTCGGATACGTACATATACGTACGACTAAGTCGCACCCAGTCTGCGCGCTGCCTTTATACTTGGAAGGTCGGGATTGTTCGTGCGTGTTCGTCCGTGTACGCACGAGTGAAATTCGTACGAAAACGCGCGATGCCTAACTTCGTTCCCAGTGTAGCCTGTGCTTTACGCAGAAAGAGAGAATTTTCTAAATAGGTCAACATAAATATTTTACAACGGGCTTTTCGGAGGCAAAAGAAAACTTTAGAAAAAAAAAACGTAATTTAGGTAATATTAATTTTTCTACGAATATTAAACAAAGAAAAATATTAGTTTTCCTGTGCCTGAAAGTTAACCAATCAGTTTGGTTAAGTTTGTAACGAGAAGGGAAAACTTATTCTTTCAGTATTGAACAAATCTCGTTAGCTTATCGATTAGGTATCTATATACAATGAAACTTTTTTTTCAAGCCAATTCGTACCTGAGTATCATCATCTCTGAAATATTTTCTAGCAATAGAAAAACTAAAATGACATGACTGTGTATTTTTCTCGAAATCATAAAAGCTATAACTATCGAGAAAAATTTGACACTAATCTTAAATATACTTAGAAGTTTTCTGCCGCGGTAGAAACACCCTTTTTTTTGGGTGGGAAATTTTCTAATAACTTCTCCCGCTCTGGGCAGTGCGGGAGGGCGTGTCAGACTCTTACAGACTAAAACTAAAGGAGCATGGGTGAGCCATGCTCCTTTAGTTGCCATGTTGCCAGGGGCCACGGTATCCCTTTCAAACTTTCCCGCGACTTCGGCAGGCATCGGCCCTAGCGGACCCCGTCAGTTCTGCTAACATCTCTTTGAGGCGCGCGTGGAACACAACGCGCCGTCGACCCGGGCCTGGTCCTTATCGGATGGCCTGTCCTCCGCCTTCCGCATCCGACTGGATGCTAGACAGACTTGTCCCAGCTACCTTTTTAAGGTCGTCGGTCCATCTAGCTTGGGGGTGTCCCACGTTACGCTTAACAGTGCAGCCCAGTGCCAGGCCAGCCCGCTGCCATTTCTGCTTGCTTACTCTGCAAGTTATGTAAACACCATTTCAATTAATTCAAGCCACGTCCCACAGAATCATTTATTTACTTAATTGTTAATTTTTATTTGTAATTTAACATTCACTGTTCGTATTGTAGTTGAAACCGTAAGTGACCTCAAAATTACCTTGAGTGGTACAAGATAATGTAAACTTCCTTTGTAGGTCATTTGGCGTGGAAATTATGTTATTTTTATGTGTGAATTTTATTAAATAAAGTGTAGTACATGAGGCAACGGATGTTTGGGGTTTGAGTTTAATTCCCAAGGCACAATAATATAACAAATGTAAGGAGGCAGGAAAATTATTGATGAGAAACGATTGAATCTTTGTATTATTTTTATAGTATTATTTAATAATTTGTCCTCGTGGTATATTGTGTAACCGACTTCCGGTCCTGCATATACCAACTCGACTTTGTAATTTAAATGATAGTATTTCAATAGGTGCCTAATTGTTATAAAATTGTTTGATTCATTCTTGGTGATTTAAAATTATCAGAATTGTTGAATATCCATTGTTGCGCCTTCAGTTTGTCAGCTTACGGCGCGCTAAGTATTAAGTTTAAATTAATGATTGTTTAAGATTATTGATTTAAATTCTTTTATTTCTTCGTTAATAATTGTTATTTAATTTTACTCATTATAGTAAGTAATGCAATTTAAATATTAAGTTATTAGTTAAACCTATAAACGCCAATGTGTTAGGCAGTTTTGCAATCGTCACAAAGTCCAAAAACCGTAAGTGCTCGGCGACACGACGCTGTCGCCGCACCGCCGCGCCGCTGCGGATTGTAGAATGATATGGCAAAATCAAGCGGCGACGGCGCGGCGACGATTGAACGATTTTTTTATCGAAAGTACAACTGTCTTATAGCGTTTTAGTTGAAGTTTTTGCGACAAGCACAATTTTGTATCTCCCAATGTCTCCTATAGAAATTAATCAAGATCAATCTGCCTAGCCTTTTCCCAACTATGTTAGGGTCGGCTTCCAGTCTAACCGGATGCAGCTGAATACCAATATTTTACAAGGAGCGATAAGACTGGTTGTCAGACTTTCGGGCTTCTGACGACCCGTAACGACTGTCAAAGATCCACGAATGACAGCCGGGACCAACGGCTTAACGTGCTTTCCGAGGCACGGAGGAATCGTGGTATGTAAAGATGGTCACCCATCTACGGACTAACCCCGGCAAGCGTAGCTTAACCTGATGGATCGACCGACCGCACGGGGCTGTTATTATTTAATCACGAGCTTCCATAGAAATGGATAAAGTCTTAAAACTGCCCTTATTCAATGTTACGTGGGGTCGGCGCACTCGTTTTATTTTTCCATTCTCCATTTTTTCCATTCAACCGTCACGCTATCATTCCCTTTTGTTTCATGATATTATATGTGAAACGAGTATTTATAAAATCGTGCGAATTTAAGTTAAGTTTCTCTTCACTAGGCCTAGTGAACCCAATTTGGCAAATGGCGACCAACTAAAAAAAACCCGCCAAGAAACTGCTTGGCGGGTCCCAAAAAAAAATGATTCAAATCTGGAAATCTAAAGCGTAATTCATCAGAAAAGAAAAATAGAGAGGATGACAATACCACTTGGAAGAAAGTGACTATAGGTAGGTATTACACTAAATGTACGCTCTATCAAACTATAATGGCATCCGTACTACAATACCTTCAGTAGGTACTAAGGTACTACTAATATCCTACATAATACATTTTAATTCCCAGAAGGAGCTTTACTACTACCCCTGTAAATATATTTCGTTTCTGATGAAACAGGTCGCTATAACATAATACTTATTAAGTCCTGTGTAATTCCCTGAAGGCATAGCTCTCACGACTACTTTGTTCCGTAAAAGGTAATTACGGGATTATGTCAAAGGATATATTGACATAATACCCTCTTCACCTTTTGTGTCCTCCTTTTCACTTAGTTTACAAATAGATACTGTGCCAGTATGGGAATTTGGAGTCTGCTGGATGCGGTAAGCACAGAATTGACCGTTGGTTGTGGTTTGATGTTTGGGGGAGCCCTATATCCAGCGATCTTCTTCTTCTTTTCATATGGTCAGTAAACTAACCTGGTGTCAGAATTTTAAAGCTGCCCATGGGCCTCTGATTTGGCTTCACATGTCGTCGAGAAATATCTCTCAGGTTTCCTCACGATGTTTTCCTTCATCGTTATTGAAGTAAATGATAATTATACAATACGCACATGAATCCGAAAAGTCAGAGGTGCGCCTTGGGTTCGAATTCTAGACCTATGACTTGTTAGTCCGACGGTCTCACCACTAGGCTATTACTGCTTCGTCCAGCGATAATCTCTGATGATGATGATACTGTGACAATTTAGCAATATTTGCTCTAAATTTATTTTGTACTTATAAAGACTGCTTCCGTAAAAACCCAAATCCATTCATAATCGTACATAGTTGATAACCTAAATTATCTAAGAATTTTTGATTAATAACATAAGGCCTACTTGTAGCAAATATCTTTTGGCTGATAAGTGTGACGAAGATTAGCAATTTTGCAATCTTACTATGTGGATTAATTTGGTTGTCACGCACTATTGGTATGATACTATGAGCTAGTCTAGTCCTGGTCGAAAAAATATAATTTCGTATTTTCTATTTTCAAAAGGAGAAAAGTTTTCTGTAACAATAAAGTCCAAGATTCCATATGAGAACAAAGTAGGTTAACTTTTTTTTTTTTTGTTTGGTTTACTATCAAATAACTTCTTCTTCCGCTCTGGGCGGAGCGGGGGGCGTGTCAGACTCTTACTGACTAGAACCCACCCGTGTTCCTTTGCTTGCCCTGTTGCCGGGGGCCACGATCTACCTTTCGGTTTTCTTCGCAATCCCGGCAGGCATCGGCCCTAGCGGACCCCGTCAGTTCTGCTGACACCTCTTTGAGGCGCGTGGAACATAACGCGCCGTCGGCCCGGGCCCAGGTCCTTATCGGACCGGAAATCGGCTTGCGATTCCCGACGCCCAGGGCGTCTCCTCCTGCGGCGGTTAGGGACGTGAGTGCGCGAAATCTGCCTCTCCTTCACGCGTTCCGCCTCCTCCTTTGTGAACATTATTATATTCATACCTTTATTTGCATTCCATAATGTTTAAAGATCTTACAAAGGCTTAAAGCCAAGGTACCTACTATTACGGAGCCTGTAGGGCACAGTAAAAAGTATAACATTGGAAACAATTAACGTAGATAAGCCTATGAATTGATTAAAGATTACGTAGGTTCTCTAAATTAAGAAAATGGACAAGCATTTGTTAGTTAACGGTTATAATAAAATAGAGAAATAGAATGGAGGGATTTGTGGCTAAGTAATAACAGCCGCACGGATCAATCCATCAGGTTACGCTACGCTTGCCGGGGTTGGTGCGTGAATGGGTGACCATCTTTACATACCAAGACTCCGCCGTGCCTCGGAAAGCACGTTAAGCCGTTGGTCCCGGCTGTCATTTGAGAATCTTTGACAGTCATTACGGGTCGTCAGAAGCCTGAAAGTCTGACAACCAGTCTTACCAAGGGGTACCGTATTACCCAGTTACTGGGTTGTGGAGGTCAGATAGGCAGTCGCTCCATGTAAAATACGAGTATTCAGCTGCATCCGGTTAGACTGGAAGCCGACCACAACATAGTCGGGGAAAGGCTAGGTAGATTGATTGAACGGTTATAATAAAATACTTTACAGTTTAACCTCTAGTCAGTTAGCCGACGTTCGCACGGACGTAATAAAATCGCTGTGATTTTTTTCGTGCACTTGATTTTCAACGCTTTGCTTAGCGCCGAGAGTAGAAAATCCAACAGTGTGTTTTTTCAACGCGCTGAGACGAGAGTGCGTCCCAGCACGTTGGATTCTTAACGCTCGGCTTAACACCAAGAGTTGAAAATCCAGTACGCGATAAAATACCGCCGCGATTTTATTACGTCTGTGCGAACGTCGGCTCAAAGTCTAGTAAGATCTCCTCAGAAGTTTTAGGGCTTCTCTGTTCTATATCTACTTCTCACTATTACACCTACTCGTATATTATATGATCGACGTTCCTCCACATATCACTTGGCGTAAAATAAAAACTCGTAAACATTATCAATTGATTCCCAAACAACACGGGATGACGTCAATATGTTATCGCTATCACATAACGTAGTACGACAGTAAAGATGATTAATTCACGAATTATTTCGATTCAAACCAAGGCGAAAATAACACACTGAATCATATTATTGGGAATTCCGATTTATTTAAAGTAATAACAGAATTATTAATATTTTTAAGCAGTTGGATCAAGGGATTGAGAAAATGGAATTCAGCCTGTATTCTTAAAGGCGGTTCCTTACGAGAAGTACTTGAAACTGAAGTTTCTGGTTGTCATACTATTCCGTGGAGGTCAGAAGTGAGAATCCTTCGAAAAACAACATTAAACCAGTAATCGTCCATCGTGGATTCATGATATCAGTCAAACTCGTCACCTGTACAGTGCGAATCTATGCTTAATTTTACGGAAGGAATAAATATTTAAAAAATCTAAATACATTATTTATTTTTATTTTTACGGAATTAAAAAAAAATAACAAAACGGTGTAACTTTCAAACTAAATGATCTATCGCGATGAAACAAACTCCATAATGATTGGAAGTAATTAGGCGTCCTCGTAAAATGAAAATTGTGGAAAAAAACGACCCTAAAAAACATGTTTATTTTCAATTAAGTAACATGTTTTTTTAGGAAACATTTTTTTTATCCATTTGTTTTTTCGTCAATTTGTACAATAATCGTAAAATTTCTCAATAAGACGCCAAACAGAAAAAAAAATATTTTTTTTGGTTTCCGTCGATAAAATTAAACATACTATAAGCATATAATAAATTACTCACACTGAACAGGCACTTTCTGGGCATGCTTGTTTCATCAAAGACCCCATAGCTTTTCATCAGGTGACATCGAAGCCAAGAGAAGGCTCATCAGGAAATAAAAACCAGCCGGACTCGCGTACGAAGGGTTCCCTACCATCTATATATATAAAAATCAATTGTTGTTCGTTAGTCTCACTAAAACTCGAGAACGGCTGGGCCGATTTAGCTGATTTTGGTTTTGAAATGTTTGTCGTAGTCCAGGGAAGGTTTAAACGGTGAGAAAAACTGGAAAACTCACGTAAAAAAAAAATATGAAGAAAATTCACGTTCTCATACATTTTGTGTGGATCGGCTTTTTTAATATATCGGTAGGTAGGTAGGGTAGGTAGGGTAGGTAGGGTAGGTAGGGTAGGTAGGGTAGGTAGGGTAGGTAGGGTAGGTAGGGTAGGTAGGGTAGGTAGGGTAGGTAGGGTAGGTAGGGTAGGTAGGGTAGGTAGGGTAGGTAGGGTAGGTAGGGTAGGTAGGGTAGGTAGGGTAGGTAGGGTAGGTAGGGTAGGTAGGGTAGGTAGGGTAGGTAGGGTAGGTAGGGTAGGTAGGGTAGGTAGGGTAGGTAGGGTAGGTAGGGTAGGTAGGGTAGGTAGGGTAGGTAGGGTAGGTAGGGTAGGTAGGGTAGGTAGGGTAGGTAGGGTAGGTAGGGTAGGTAGGGTAGGTAGGGTAGGTAGGGTAGGTAGGGTAGGTAGGGTAGGTAGGGTAGGTAGGGTAGGTAGGGTAGGTAGGGTAGGTAGGGTAGGTAGGGTAGGTAGGGTAGGTAGGGTAGGTAGGGTAGGTAGGGTAGGTAGGGTAGGTAGGGTAGGTAGGGTAGGTAGGGTATAATAGGTAGGGTAGGTAGGGTAATTAGGGTAGGTAGGGTAGGTAGGGTAGGTAGGGTAGTTAGGGTAGGTAGGGTAGGTAGGGTAGGTAGGGCAGGTAGGGTAGGTAGGGTAGGTAGGGTAGGTAGGGTAGGTAGGGTAGGTAGGGTAGGTAGGGTAGATAGGGTAGACATTTTAAAATCCTAAACATGCACATTCATTGACTGTTAGGCGGAACGAAGTTTGCTGGGTCAGCTAGTTATCTATAAAAACGGCAAAAAAATCATGTCTTTTGTATGGGAGCCCCCTTAAATATTTATTTTATTCTGTGTTTCAGCATTTGTTATTATAGCGGCAACATAAATACATCATCTGTGAAAATTTCAACTGTCTAACTATCACGGATCATGAGATACAGCCTGGTGACAGACGGACAGACAGACAGACGGACGAACAGTGGAGTCTTAGTAATAGGGTCCCGTTTTACCCTTTGGGTACGGAACCCTAAAAAATACTGAAGTCGAACTCAATATAGTTACCAAAGGCATGATGAACCAGTAGACTGCTCCAAAAAATTTAATTAATATGATGAAATTCTAAAGTAGAAGCTAGTGATCATTTGAGTTTACGCCGATACATATCTTCTTGAGATAGCCACGAATTCACGATGACAGAGGAGTAGGTAGATAAGTACTAAAAAGCCAGTCATTGTAAACAAATAATCAAGGATCTTGATTTTTTATTACACTGGCAAAGTTACATTTAATAATAATATGATAAGGTTACTCTGTGATGCAATTCAATGCAAGTATGAACATAAATGATGCAATGATTAAACTTTTCTATGGTTTTTCAGATACTACGTAGAGATGAGGAGGAGAAGAGAAAAATTGCAATTTCTTGTTATTAAATACCATTGAAATTTCCATTTAAAGATTGCTTCCTCATTATCAATTGAATTTTTATACAGGATGAACAAAAACCATCCGAAGGAAAACCTTTCTCCATTTTTATAACGGACCTTGCAATGTCATCAATCAATCAACATTTCAACAAATATCATTTTTAGACCGATTTCCACAGGATCAAGATAAATATACACAAACCTCTATGGGAGCAGTCACTTTGATTCAGAAAATATAAGAAAAGCATAACACCTGATTTCAAGGGTTTGAATCTCAATTTCTGCAGTGAGTTAAGTTTAATGATATTCATAAATTACAGTACCAAAATGTTCACACACCGATATTCGGTGTAAAAATTATGAGAATCCAAGATAAATCCGTTTCAAATATGTTATTGCTAAACTAACAAAAAGTACCGACCTATTTTGTAGAAAAGTAGAAAAGTGTATTTTACAGATCACAAAACCTGCAGAGGCTTTAGCTGCTTAGTGCGTGTCGGACCACGCACAATGAAGGGTTTCGTAGTTGGGATGAATTTATCCCAAAAATAAACTCAACATTGTAGTTGAAAAACATGTTCTCCCAAACATTTCAACTGCAAATGTTAATTGAGAGATTTACCATGTTCTTTAACCATTTATAGGTTTTGATTTATTTGCGAGTATCAAAATATTTCGTATAAATGGTCTTAGTATAGAATAGAATAGGTCTTTATTTGCTTAGAATGTAAGTACATAAAAATAGGATAGGATAGGATTAGGAATAGGGTAGGATTTTTTTATTGCGTTGACTTAGAAGCTTGTTTTTTTTTTAACTCCTTTCGTGGATCTACGTATTTTATATTAATTTCAACTTGATACCTCTACGCATTCCTGAGAAAAAAAAACGAAAATGCACTCTTTGGTTGCTGCCGCTAACAACAATCACACAGATAAACATTTCCTTGCAGATTCTGGTTTCCTGGTAACTTCAACGCTTCTCTATCGAACGAAAAATCTTATCGGAGATATAAGACATCTTGATTTGGCTCTTAAAGCTGTCGACACGGGCGATTTTATCTTTGTCTACTAGGTAAATGAAATAGGCCAATGGCCTTATGGTCAAGAGCCTCAACCAGAACTAGAAGCTCTCGTTGTATGATTGAATTCAGAACCTGATACAGGAATTGTTACTCCTATGGTCAGGTGAGTAATCTAACGGATATTTCATTTCTTTGAGGAAGCCTGATCTTGACGCACGAACAAACTTATTAGTTTTCACGCTCATTAGATGAAATATTTGGATAAACTAATTATATTTTCTGGTATCCTCTAACGTCATCAATAAGAACTAATGGTGTGGTCAGTCCATTGAATAACCATTAAGTGCATAATTAAATTATGCACGTTCTAAAACAATACTTTCTGACGTCATCAACGAATAATTCAATTTGAATGTATCCGGTATCATGGCGCCCGGTGGTTTAGAAATTGTGTTTTGTAAATAAAATTCTTGGAATTACAGAATTGAATGCAATTCAGTTTCTACAGGTAACAGTCATTGGTAACGCATTGTTCTATAGACGTATTAATCATTGAAAAGAATGATGTCTTATAAGAATGTAATTATAGAGGAAAACGATGGATGACTACTCTTGATAATAGTTCCAGACAATAGTTATTTTGCAATGCGTGGAAATGAGCCAAGACTGTTTTTATTCAGACAACGGCTCTATAAAAACAATTATGGCGCGTAAATTACCCACAAACAGACTCATAGTCAAAGTTGCGTTAAATCATAATCATCTGCCGAGCCTTCTTCAAACGATGGTGGAAAACAACAAAATAAAGTAGTACATAAGCAATCACGAACAAAAAAAAATAGTCGGCAACTGCACGTCATGACTGTGACAAGAAGGCTTCCACTCAGCATGATACTGTACTATGGGGACTCACAGCACAGCGCTGATTTTCAGTGGTCACCCGAAAAAGAAGTACGGAAGACGGTTTTTTTTCTGTAGGGCATCTCATTGCTGGTCTGAGGCCATGACTATTTAACCGAGCAAACCTGTGCCTTAAGCTGCTACACTCAAAGCCTCCAGCCAGGGACTTATAAACTAAACTTATAAACTAGGTGAACGCTCGCTAAAGGCACCCCCTGTGCGGTACGAGCCTCGGCTTAGGGCGTTTACCGGAGGGAGGACATCAAAGATGGAACGGGCTGGATACGGAAAGCAAGTTAGGTTCAGTGATTTGTACTATATAACACCCCTTGGTAAAACTAGTTGTCAAAATTATCATCCATCTGCCTAACATTTTGCCAACTATGTTGGGTTCGTCTTACAAACTAACCGGATGAAGCTAAATACCAGTATTCTAGGTACAGTAAGCGCTCAAAAGTGCATAAGCACGCTAAGCTAAGTCGTATTACTGTGAACACGCGGTATAGCTCGTACATTTGTATGTGTAACCAACACGATACACACACCACAGATAACGCAGTTTTGCACTTAACGAAACAACAATATATTTCCGTCGCTTTAAACATGCTAGCACACACGCACTATGCGCGTGAACTTGACCAGTTAATGGCATTGCTAAAATTCGATAGTAACTTAACAAGTGCAGATAGCAGAAAGCGTTAAGCGTTGGTATGGAATTCAATCTGCCTCAGGTTCTAATCTCGTAAAACACAGTGCGGTTTTTTGCAAATATTATTATTTTTGTTTTCGATAATAATATTTTTTAAATATTGCTGCTTTTTTATGTTGTTATTGCAATAAAGGTTTTAGAATAAAAAATGCGTGATATATGATAACAAAATTAAAAAAAATATGTTTAGTCGTTATATTTATTTTACATAAGTTAATAAACTGCTACAATTATTTATCATTACTTCAGCTGAATAAGATGTGAAATAGATGTCAAGAAACTTAGAAGCAGTTTGTATTATTTTGACATATTTAAATTATGAAATATTTTAAATTTTTAATGGATTTTTTCACCATAAATACTAAGCTTTGATCATGGTCGAAGTAATAAAGTAACAAATAAGAATATTAAACTACTTAAAATGTAAAAAACTACTTACAGAATAGGTAATTTTAAGGTTAAATATGGGCAGTTTGTTTATATTTTATTTGTATTAATTATTTTACATTTTACTTGACTTTATTAAATATTGGTTGTTATTGAGGTTAAAGCTTAAGTATTCATTTTCTTTACGAAAAGAAGATTGAAACTAAACCTCAAATTTTAATCCTAAAATAATACAATTACTAAAATAATATTAAACAATTTCGGTATATCTGCAAGAAATACGACAAACACCCTATTGAAACGTGCTTAAAAAATTCGTTACCATAAATTCATGCAATAACGAATCTGTTGTTTATTAAGTTGGTACGGTCAATATTTTAAGGTCAAAAACGGTTTTCTAGCTGGTCTTCAGTGATGCAAGCCTTCAGAGTGCACGGCGAACGGTTCATAATGACGTGTTTTTAATAATTCAGCAAAATATCTCGTTGGTATGAAACCATTTGTTTCATTCACCATTTGACGTCGCTGCTACTCGATAATAAGCCCCTTCCTCATATCTCTTAACCCTCACAGTATTTCTGTAGAACAAAGAAAAACATTGTTTTTATTACACATAATACCTTATTATTTATTATTCACTAATCGAATTAAACCTCACAATGAATTTAAAACTTTAAAAGCATCTTCTGTCTCAACAATACCTCTGTTCTATCAACAATATCCTTGATTAAGATTTATGTTTAGTAAAATATGAAATATATAAATGATAACACTCACACTTAGTCCGGTTTCATTAGATATTCACTTCACTTTTACGCAGCGCAATAATATTCTCTGATCTGATCTGATCTCTTCAATATATTTTATGCCTGCTTTTTGATAATAATAACCACAACACTGCGCTAAATACTCGTCACCAATATTATCCACGAACCAACAAAGTTCTATTAATTAAATACTCGTAACAAACTGCATCTACCCCACAGAAATCGAAATAATTTACTTAGTTTTTTGTGGTCTACCTGCTAAACTTTAATATTTATGTGAACAAGACGAATGAAACTAAAAACGAATGATGATTATTGAACTAGTCATTGGTTGCAGACAAAGTGAGTGTGTGTGTGTAATGTGCGTGTCTCCAGTATTGTAACAACTTATAGAAGAAGGTCGTAAGTCAAACCGAAGCGTCAGTCTATTGCTTTGTGAGATTGCTCATAGACTTTTGGTTGGTACTGTACATGGAGAAAATGCCTATCCGAACTCCACAACCCAGTTACTGGGTAACACGATACCCCTTAGTAAGACTAGTCGTCAAAAATTGTCTCAGAAATCGACTGAAAACGTTTCTGTCGGCTACAGACAAAACTGTTTTTACTCAAGTGTGCACTACCTTAGACAATAGACAAAAGATAGCCATACTTTTGGTAACCATCTCCAGGAAGACTGATCCAGTATTTGGTGGGATGCCCAATGTCAAAGTTGAACATGATAAGAACGATGGAAACGTATTACGACCGAAGTAAATCACAATATATATTTTATTTATTTATTAAAACTATGCACAAGTAAAAAAAATACTGTACAAAGGCGGACTTAATGCCTGTGGCATTTTCTACCAGTCAATCTTAGGGTGATGCAGACAAAACATGGCAGGTGCAACATAATTGATAGATAACTCGAAAAAGAATTAATACATGAATACATAGATATATACATATAAACAAAATAAACTTAGTCAGGAGAAATAACTATAGGTAGAGGAGAAAACGAATCTAGCAAATCAGCGCTGGGATGATTCTGCCAACTTCTTACAAATATGTTCACGTGTCTTCACTTTAAAAGATAACCGACTGGTTGCCGTCCTGATATGCCATTTAGTACTTATATTTTTCATGAACCGGCTGATGAATATTATCAGTTTTTATACTGTTCACATAAGTACTGCGCATACTTTAATACTATAGAAGTATCAGCTTTCCAACTTAGTGATCGTTAATTTTTTAATATTATTAAAAAGAAAGCCTACATTTTACCAACGGGAAGGAAAAAAAACATTTTCTTCTCTCACTATTCTTGAAACATTAAACTTCCATTACAAAAACGTGTTATAATTTTTTACTCCAAGTTTTCTTTACGAGTCAACGTTCGATAGTCGATACGGTTGTGAAAAATTTGTTGTTGAAAATCTAGCGTTTCAGTTTAGCGAGTTTATCACAAAAAGTTTCATCAAAAATGTTTTGTGATAAAGGGGCTTTTGGATTGATCGATGAAGTTTGTACAATGACCTCTTCTTTCCTCGGAGAAAGAGGTGCCGAAGGTTCAGTTTGTCATATGAATTCCAATGATAGTTGAAAAGGCCAGATAACAGGTTGAAAGTCAAGAATTTAGCATTGTCATTTAACATGGCAATGCTGCCAGTCTTCTGGGCACGTTTCCGGATGACAGCGATGCGGACGAGTACTTCGACGATGTCCTTTTGTTTTTTTATTTATTTGTGTAGTTAGTATAGTTAGTAATTTCATTTATAATTATTATTTGAAATGTAAATAGTTGTGTTAAACATTGTAATTTTTATCATTAATTATAATTTTTAAATGTTAATAGAAATATAAACTAGTCGAACCTTATATCCCTGATTCCGTTCCATGCGGTCGCCTGCACCGAATGGGTCATAATAATAGTGGATGTTATTAAGGGTTACCAAGGATTAAAAATATGTGCAATTGTGTACTGTTTCCCAAGTATTATTTTTATTGACTATTTCTAAAATACCAATAATTGTTAGGAGCAGTATGTAGTAGTGGCCCAGTGAGGAGCAGTGGTGCCCCAGTAAGGAGCAGTGGTGCCCCAGTGAGCAGCAGTGGTGCCCCAGTAAGGAGCAGTGGTGCCCCAGTGAGCAGCAGTGGTGCCCTAGTGAGGAGCAGTAGTGACCCATTGAGGAGTAGTAGCGGCCCAGTTAGCAGCACTGGTGGCCCATTGAGGAGTAGTAGCGGCCCAGTTAGCAGCACTGGTGGCTCGGTGATAACGGCCCCGACTTACGAGTTGTACGTCGTGGGTTATAACCCTAGCGGGCGCTCTACTTGTAAATAATTTCATCACCATTGCTCTCAAAGCGGTGAAGGAAAAACATCGTGAGGAAACCGGCATGTCCTAGAACCAAAAATTCGAAGACTTGTGACATCTTTCTACAGCCCACTCTCTCTTGAAGAGGGAGCCTATGTCCCAGCAGTGGGAGCATTATAGGCTGTTTATTCTATAATTCTTACAGTTATTAGGAGTTGAGTTTCAGTGAATCGGGAAATAAATATAAAAAATCTCAAATCATCAAAGAGGAGATTAGATAGAGTTTCCTTTTGTAAAATATGTAGGTATTGACACAGAATTATACAGATAGTTCACTCCGCATTTTGTATGAAGCTACAAGTACGCGGTGGGCTCGTCTTGTCGGGCCAATTTACGTAGTCAGAAGAAATAAGACTTACGCGATAGAAAGAGAGGCAACTTCTAGGTGAATATAACTGTAGGTAATTAGCGCTGTGCGACCTGAATTGCACTTTATTGTGTCGTAGCAAGGTGACCTTTTTATTTAAATGATGATTTTGCGGAGTAAACCATCTGTATTCATCTGTGGTATTGATGATTCAAAGTGAATCTTACATAGCTGGTAGAAGGCTAGACTGTGATTAATTTGTAATATTCCATACTAATATTTAGTTATGGATGAATTGATTCCCTTGTATTTGAGTGTGTAACTGTGTAGTATCATTGATTAACACTTATTGTACTTATGTTTATTGATATCGCTGAAGTGCATTGAAACTTGTATGATGAACGTAAACATGCGCATGTTCACGCTGTTTATTGTATTGCAATTCAAATCTGCGTACTCCAGTACGCAGATTTGAATTGTAGTAAAAGTGTTTTGTGTGTTGTGTGTTTTGTTTTGTGTAGGTTATTTATTTATTATATTTATTATACTCTTTAGTACCATTGAACGCCTTCCTGCTTTAATTAATTTGTGATAGTACATATACTATTACAATTATTAAGTACTGGCAGTGCCCCGCGGTTTCAGCCGCATAAATCTTGATCCTGTGGGACTATCGGGATAAAAAGTATCCATATGTGTTAATCCAAGTTATAAACTATATGTGTGCCAAATTTTATCGAAATCCGTTCAGTTGTTTTTGCGTGAAAGAGTAACAAACATCCATCCATCCATCCATCCTCACAAACTTTTGCGTTTTTATTATTAGTAAGATTCTTTTTGAATACAGTCATTGGTTTAGGCGGTCATACCAAAATTATATAGCAATGGAAAGTAAACAACTGTTTAATCCCGTCTCAAGGCTAATTTAATCGTAAGTAATTAAACATTTTGTAAATCAATGATTAACAATATTGTACCTACTTTTAACTTCAAACATATCGTTCTGAACGTTTAATCATCATCATTTCAGCCGAAAGATGTCCACTGCTGGACATAGGCCTCCCCCAAGTATCGTCACTTCGACCGGTTCTGCGCTTCCCGCATCCAGCGGGTTCCTGCGGCCTTCACAAGGTTATCGGTACACCTTGTGGGATTCCTTCCAACGCTACGTCTTCCGGTACGCAGTCGTCATTCTAGAATCGATAAATGTATGCAAACAGTGTTTCTAAATCTAAGTGAATTAATTGTATTCTGTTTTTGAGAAATAAAAAAAAGGATTACTTATGTGGTTTTATGAAACCACGGTAAAAGTGAAACTTTTAAGCGAACTATAGGCGCCGCCATATTGGCCTTAGCTGCTCTGGCGAGCGCCTTTCACTTTATCCCTACTCCGCGGCCGACCGTCACGCGACATGCAACACACAGACGAAAAAGTTTGAGACGATGTAATAAAAGTTTCACTTTAAATGTCTTAAATCAAAATAAGTCCGGAAGCTGATCACCTAAACTGAAACAATAGAAAACAATGATGATTAGCAAATTATGATCTAAGATTTAATCACAAAAAATATTACAGCTTATTACAAAACAAAATTGATAATTACGGGGATGTACCTTTAATAACCTCTTACTTAAGTATATCTATCTACACAAATAAAATTGAAGTGTCAGTTTGTAATGTCAAAATAACAGCGTTTTACTTATTAAGTTTATACAGCACTCATTAAAAAAAAAAATTGTCTGTCTGTTTGGGCTAATCTCTGAAACCGCTCGACAGATTTTGATGGGACTTTCACTGGCAGATAGCCAACTAAGGCTACTTTTATTTATTTTAGAAATAGAGCCAGCAGCTATCATAATTAATTGTCCTCAAACACAATGATTTACAACCTTCGTAGACTGATAAGAAATTAGATTCAATGAAGTTACTTACGTACATTTTTTCAATTGTCCGATTTCATTGATGATTCACCAACATTATATATGTTGAAGGTAATATATTAGTCATTTGTTGGATTTCAATCGGTTGTTACCATTTCAGAATGGCTGAAGTGGCAGTCGGAATGTTAAATATTGATTTAATTGAATGTTTTTTTATCAACCGTCGAGAGAATGTGTTCTTGACACCTGTCAGTGTCATACTAACGAATATTGTGTTTTGCGAATTTGATCCTTATTAGTACTAGGAATTGTCCTACTGACAGATAAAATACAATAGACGTGGAAATATTTAGTAACCTAATCCGCTTAGCTATTTCTAAAGAGCTATAAAAAACCCGAGCGCTGAACGCAGGGAAACTCGCTCTAGGTTCAGCGCTCGGTATGGCAACACGCCGTGTTCGGGTTCGCGATAAGTCAATCGTCATCCTGAGGATGCTTCGTTGAGAGGTGAAACACGTGTCGATTTCTTTCAGGGTTTTTATAAGTCTTTAGAAATAGCTAAGCGGAACAGGTTACTAAATTATATATACATGTCTACTGTATTTTATAATGGATATCTGTAAGGTCACGCCTGAATCAATGAAAAATATTTTCATCACCACTGCTCTTAAAACGGTGAAGCAAAACATCGTGAGGAAACCGGCGGCATGTCCTAGAATCAAAAATTCAAAGTCATGTGGATTCTAACAACCCGCACTGGGCCCGCGTGGTGGATTATGACCTACTCCCCCTTTCACGGAGAGGAGGCCTGTGTCCCAGCATTGGGAACATTATAGGCTGATTATGCATTCTTTTCAGTTTTGTGATACTTACAGATAATTTTTTTTTTGCGGATTTCAGCTACTTGTTTCGTAGTTAAAACCCATAGAAATATATCCATGTTAAAAACCAATTGAAAAATACTAAGTATATCAGGTTTGCTCAAATAGTTTCCAAATTCGTACGGTGCTTTAACTTTTGAGAACATTCAAATAACTTATACTGTTTTCTTTGGTGTAAGGGACCGTGCACGAAATTGACTGATTTTGTTCAATTTTGTTAAATAATTGTGAGAAAAGTAAAAAGAATTTAAACAAAACTATTTGTGACTTGAAAATTCGTGTTTTTTGTCTTGCACGACGCTGAAAGCGATTTTTCAAATAAATTAAGTATTCATGGAAAATCACTAATATTCGCAACGAGCTTTCCGAAAAATTACGCCAGACTGATCATATTTTTACAAGAAATACTTTTGATTTTGAACTTTATAAAATATCATCAACATCATTATATAGGCTACTTGCATATGGCTGAACCACTTTTTCATCTTCCATACAAAATATAGCAGAAAAATAATGTTGAAAAATCTTCTTTTTTTTAAACATATTCAGTAATGTATTTTTTCCTATTATTTAGCAAACCATGTAAAGAAATTTAAAAATCACACATAAGTCTTTGGTATCTTAAGATAGATATTTTTTATTTTTGTTATAATACAATAACTTCATTAAGTAAATCAAAGGCGAAATAAACCATATTTTCGAGAGCGCAAAAGTGATGCAACTATTAACAGGTGCTGTGACTGACACGAATGGTTTAGCACCACGAAAACACATTTATAGTTACAAATTATTGCAAGCTTTCTTACAATTAGATAAGTTATTGACAAAAAAGGTTTTTTTTCGTGCACGGAGCCTTAACTTTCTAACTAATTTCGCTTCTCAGCCGTCTGTTACCAGCACAGGAATTTATGGACCAGCGAACAGCCTATAAAGGTAATTGATGGTGCTAATAGTGTTTTAAGACGAATAGTTTCAAGTCACAATCACATATTGAGTTGCTCAGAGTTCAAAGACCCTGTCCTACCTTCCCTTTCTTAGGTAAAGGTGTAATTAAGTAATTTCGCTGTGTGTGAATTAATTACTATGTGCGTGCTTTTGTTTTGGTATTCCGTTTAAGTAATGGAAAAGTTGAAAACATTTTTGTAGGTAGACTGCCTCGTTGGTCTAGTGGTCGTAAGCGCTACTGCTGGGTTCAAATCCCGGGTAGGGAATAATCTTATTGTGTTTTTCCATCTGGAATTTCTCAGTAGCAGCCCGGTGTCTGGATTCGTGCCCAGTTGATGTCAATAGGCTCGCCCCCTAATACATGGGACTTAAAAAAACTGGCGAAATGTGGGTGGGTGCAGCTTTTTTTTTTGGGTGGGAAATTATCAAATAACTTCTGCCACTCTGGGCGGAGCGGGAGGACGTGTCAGACTCTTACTGACTAAAACCCACCCGTGTTCCTTCAGTTGCCTGTATGTTGCCAGGAGCCACGGTCTCCCTTTCGGTTTTCTTCATAACCCAGCTCTGCCTAACCCTTCGGGGAAATACTGGCGTGATGTTATGTTATGTTTTTGTAGTTGCTCGTCTATAAGTTACAAGTCAGAAAGTTGTACATGAGTACAGTGACCCATTTCCAGGAACAACTTTTATTTCTCCGTATATCCTTATTGGGGACGAAGAGATAGAAAGTTTTTCACACATAGTTTACCTCCAAAAAGGGCAAATTATTATTACTAGGGATGGGCCGAAATTCGGTTCACATTCGGTTCAACCGAATTTCGGCAGCTTGAACCGAACTTCGGCATTCGGCCGAAATTCGGTTCAGATGCCGAACATTCGGCACAAGAAAAATAATACCTACTTGCACCATTTTGACTGTTTAATAGAATCAGAATAGCATTACTGTAAAATAAAATTATGTCTTTTACTCACTCATGGTCATTTATTTTAGTTAGAAACATTGTAAATGTAAACCTTAAATTAAATCTGTTCTTCTTATTAGCCTTAAAAATCTGTTCTTATTAGGCCACGCGGTGGAAGCGCGGTGTGCAGGCGGGGTACATCTAGCAATAATTTTATTGAAGTAAATACGTAAACAAGTCACGACGTGTCGCTCTCTAGAAAAGCGCGAAATTGAACCGAAGTTCGGCCGGATTTCGGCCGAACTTTTCATTTTAACCGAATGTTCGGCCGAAGTTCGGATTCGGTTCAAACCACATTCGGCCCATCTCTAATTATTACTTATAACTAGCCGAGACCATCAGCATCATTATTATCTTGCTGCCCTTGTACCATGTTGCTAGTCGCAAACTTAACAATTTGCCTAGCCTTTTCCCAACTATGTTGGGGTCGGCTTCAAGACATGGAGCGACTGCCTATCTGACCTCCACAACCCAGTAACTGGGTAATACTATACCCCTTGGTAAGACTGGTTGTTAGACTTTCGGGCTTCTGACGACTCGTAACGACTGTCAAAGATCCACGAATGACAGCCGGGACCAACGGCTTAGCGTGCTTTCCGCGGTACGGAGGAGTCGGTATGTAAAGATGGTCACCCGGCCATGGACCAACCCCGGCAATCCATCAGGCTGTTATTACTTGGCCACGAGCTCCACATTCCTAGTCGAACATAACTTAGTAATAAAATGTAACTGAAGTTATACAGAACCTTCTTTCAATTTATTTTAAAAAGGCCTTTAAGGCTTGCATGTTTCTCTTTGCCTAAAAATAGTACATATTAATCTGAACCTAAATACCTCAACTCAAATATTTTGACTATTTTCAGATTTTGCTGATAACATCATATTAATGTTGGTAATATAATAAGTTCGGACTTGGCCCAAATAACTTAATAACTACGTTATTATTTTATAAGTGGACTATATATTTGGCTATTTTTAGTTACTGATAAAATGTTGAAATTAGTCTAGACTCGAAATAAACACCTCGGTCTATACAAATAATGATATACACATATGACATACAAGCAAAAAAGCGTAGCTAAGTAATAACAGCGGCACGGGTCGATTCATCCGGTTAAGCTACGCTTGCCGGGGTTGGTCTGTGGATGGGTGACATCTTAACATACCGAGACTGCTCCATGCCTCGGAAAGCAAAGCACGTTAAGCCGTTGGTCCCGGCTGTCATTTGTAGATCTTTGACAGTCGTTACGGAAAGTTTGAAGCCCAAAAGTCTGACAACCAGTCTTACCAAGGGATATCGGATTAATCAATTACTGGGTTGTGGAGGTCAGATAGGCAGTCGCTCCATGTAAAATACTGATATTCAGCTGCATCCGGTTAGACTGGAAGCCAACCCCAACATAGTTGGGAAAAGGCTAGGCAGATTGATTTTTTGTACAATAAATAGATTAAATATTCGGAGTTTGGATGTTTGTTTAAGTTATTTACATTTATTTAGATTACTTACTTACGACTTAGGGAATTCCTTTATGGGATTTTCAGCGTAATGTGTTAAATATTACGTGTTTGGCATGTGGTACCAATATTATTTATTTTTTGAATTATTGACCACGAGACCGTGTTTGTATACCAGCATGAATGATCTACAAAAAAATCGCGGGTTGAGATATATGTGTCCCACTTCACAATATTATGATGAAATAAATATTATCAATTTATAAGCTGAGATTTCAATTGCATCTTCGTTTATTTTAAGAGTTAATTTCATCATTTAAGGATGATGAAAAATTTACTCTTGAACTTCTGGTGTTTATAATGGTTCTTTTTTTAACTGTTTTGTTGGTAAACATTGCTTTTAAGCAATAATTGAGTGGGATTATATTTTTACATATGACACACTATGGCTGAAACATGATTAGTAGAATCAATCCCAGTACCTGGGCGACCGAGCTCTGCTCTGGTGAAAATAGAGAATGCTCATTTAATGGTATAGGAAAGTTCATACAAATTCCGTGGATAGTACATACTAATTCCATGCTGCCATAATAGTTGGTACCTACTTACTAATTCCATGGTCCCATGATAGTAGGTACTTACTAATTCCATGCTGCCATGATAGTAGGTACTTACTAATTCCATGCTGCGATGTCATTAATCTAAGGTAGCCATCTTGTTCTAATCTTTGGGCTACCGAGCTCTGTTCGGGTGAAAATACGGAGAAAACGAATTTTCCCAGATATGAGACATAGCTAGATTGATTTTTCGCTCCCATTAACCCCCGTTTATTGCAACTTTCATCGAGATCGTTAGAGCCGTTTTCGAGAACCCTCGTGGACCTACTGGTAGGACAAAATAGTAGGTCCACGAGAAAACACCCATTACAAATACATATATTATACACGCTGGCAGGGACATCGACTCGAAAACTGTTACCATGGATTCAGTACATGATTCTGAACCCCCTGCGTTGAAATTTCTCGTCGGTTATTTAAAAAAAGCTGTTCCATACATTTTGACCGTGTAGGTATTGCACTTTTCTATGAAACAGCAGATTTTTTTTTTAATAACTGGCGAAGTTCCGGAGATTACCTACTACATACAAACTTGCAAATAAATTTTGCCTCTATATGATATTATTATATAATAATAATATTATATAATATTATTATATTATAATATCATAAAGAGGTAAATAATAATATATATAATAATATTATTATATATATTAATTATTAATATAATACCATTAATTCTATTTTTTGTAAATTTTGACGTTCAAAAGTGCCTTTTTGTGCCTAATTGAAATAAATTATTTGACTTTGACTTTATATAATAATATTATTTTATATAATCATATTAGTAAGTATTAGAATAGATAAAATATTTAAATTTTTATGAAACGGCAAATTGACTTAGTGTGTCAATTTTATAAGCAATTTTATTTCACATACTCACTTTTATTTATAATTTTTATGGTGAACGTAATAGAGTATTCTATCTATCTATCTATGGACACGAGATCCATTTCACCAATAATAATAAAAATATACTCTAGACACTTGTCACGTTGTTTGCTCTGAAGGATAAATATTACAGTAATGACGCAAGCCTAAACCATCATAATTTTCAACCTGTTAACACTCGGACAGTTTCTAGAACCAAAAAATCTCCGCTTACCATAGTAAAATCTTTCCAAGACCTAATCCTACTGTTATCCTTATCAGTGACCAGTTGATGAGTAAACTTGATAAGTGGATAGCTGCAGTCTGACTAATGCCTAGGATTAAAGAAGTAGGTCTAGGGTGAGGCTAGATTATTAGTCTGGAAAACACTGAGTGAGTAATTTAATGGACAAAACATATGTTATCATAATTATTGGAAATCTTGGGAATGTTGGAGATTAAAGTGCCTGCTACACGGTTGCCAGCCGCGTCCCGACAGAGGTGACCTTGGTGGCTTACAACCGTCTCGATGGTGGTTTACGACCAAATTTCAAACAGCTCTGCCTGTCGCTAACCAAGGTCAACTCTGTTGGGGACGCGGTTGGCAGCCGTGTAGCAGGCACTTAAGCCCTCTTGCAACACAAATCTCTTAATGCGTTTATCGCTAAACGTATTTAAAACGTCATTCTGTTCGTTCGTTTGAAGATGACAGAGAAAACGACGCGATGTTTTAAAGTTGTTTAGCGTTTAAAAACTTCCGCAGACAGGCGCGATGCGACTGCGCGACACAGCTCTAGTGTCAGGAAAACGTCATGGAAATTGTTCTATTAGAGTCGCGTCGCGCCTGTCTGCGGAGCTTTAACGTATTTAGTGATTTGTGATGCAAGTGGCCCTTAATATAGGTATAAACCAGTGTGCTATATAACATTAAAACTTGAGACTTAAATTTCCTCTATACTCGTACGCTTTATTATAAACGAGCTGCGCCCCGCGGTTTCACCGACATAAGTCTCAATTCCGTGGGAATATCGGTATAAAAAGTATCCTATGTCCTAACCCAGGTCATGATCTACTCATGTGCCAAATTTCACCCAAATCCGTTTAGCCGTTTTTAAATAAACAAAGAAACAAACTCACTTTCACATTTATAATATTAGGATAATACATAATAAATAAATAAAATCTTTATTTAGTTCAGAAAAAATACGATGCAGTATTCAAAAACTAGTTTACATAGGAGCCTTAAGTGCTAGATTTTGACAAATCCCCTAAGCCCATTAAGATTCCCTGTGTCGTGGGTTTATTCAGATAATTGCACTACGCCTACAGATCTAGACTTTGTAGATGTAGTGCAATGTCACGTAGCGTAGGATTCCTAACGAATGGCTTAAAAAATCCAATTTGTGAGATCAATAATCCTTTACTATTAAATGAGCAATATTTGTATATATGTATACAGGGTGGCAGGGACATCGACGCGAAAACTGTTACCATGGATTCCGTACATGATTCTGAACCTCTGCGTTGAAATGTTTCGTCGGTTGTTATTCAAAATCTGCTGTTTCATAGAAAAGTGAATTTTGACCTACGCGGTCAAAATGTATGGAACAGCAGATTTTTTTAAATAACCGACGAAAAATTTCAACGTGGCGAGTTCAGAATCACGTATGCCACCCTGTATATATAATATATGTATTTGTAATCACCTTCTCAAAAACGGCTCTAACGATTTCGATGAAAGTTGCAAAATAGGGGTTTACGGGGTGAAAAATTGATCTAGCTAGGTCTCATATCTAGGAAAATTCGTTTTCTCCGTATTTTCACCTGAGCAGAGCTCGGTCGCCCAAAGTTTAGAACAAGATGGCTACCTTAGAATAATGACATGGCAGCATGGAATTAGTTAGTACCTACTATCATGGTAGCATGGAATTAGTATGTACTATACATGGAATTTGTATGAAATTTCTTAGACTATTAAATGAGCATTCTATATTTTCACCAGAGCAGAGCTGGCACTAGTATAATATGTACCTAAGAGATCAATAAATAATAGCTATCATGCCAACCAATTATTTGATTAAAATAGAAAATATGTTTGACCTAATTACACGCAAGAAATTCTCACGTAGCACTGTAAAACACATCAAGACGCAATCTAACTATTTTTAAATCAGAAACATCTATTCACTATTATAATACAAACTTATCTGATTATGTTTTCCATTGCGCGTTTTCTACTGCCAAATTTCTTATAGCATCTAACATAACCAGCAATGGATGATGTCTTTAGCGATTTCTTACAAATTCTAGAATGATTTGCTAAGTTAGATTGTCAGCGTTGATAGTAATACCTTCTTCAAGGTTTAACTTAAGTGTTACTTATTTGGAACAAGTAATATGCGTTCATTAAACTTGATAACTTGTGGAGGAGTTCGCAGATTCGTATTATTTATTTTGAGGTGGTGGCTTAATTTATTTATTTTGAGGATTTAAATGGTTCTTAAAACAAGCAGTTTGTTAATATTAGTTGACTATATTATATTCTAGGGTTTTCGAGATTGAAAACAAAATCCTAATCCTAACTTAATATTATACATGCGAAAGTGAGTTTGTTTGTTTGTTACGCTGTCACGTTAAAACGGCTCAACAGATTTCGATTAAATTTGGCACATGGGTAGATCATGACCTGGCTTAGGACATAGGATACTTTTTATCCCGATATTCCGACGGGATCGAGACTTATGCGGGAAAAACCACTAGGCGCAGCTAATATTATGTTTTTTCTGTAAAGAGAATTGAACTGACTTGTGAAATGTTGTTTCTATAAGTACAGTGCCTAACCCTTCTGGGAATACAATAGCTGCATGAGCTGATGCCCTTGTAAATAGATCAGTTAGCGAGGAAGGTTGACTACCGATGAGATGACCCCGGAGTTGCTAAGTTAAATATCGTCAATGTAGCCACTTGTAATGCAACCATGATGTCATAGTCAATCTCAATCGTGTCAGTCTGTGTGGCGACGTTGTTTTTCTAATAAACTATGCAACGGACTTATCCTCCGTTATATCGAAAAAACTGCAGCAGTAATTTTGAAATAAATATAATTTTGGTAAATTGAAAAGGGTATGCTGAGATGGTTTGGGCATGTTGAGAGGATGAATGAAAGGCGACTAACAAAATGTATTTACAAGGCTGATGTGAAGGGAAAAGCCGGGTGTGGACGCCCTAGGACATATACTGACCTTATTGGTGATGTTCTTTAGAAAGGCCAGGTGCGTAGTACTCGCAACCGGCGGCGGCGTGCGTGTATGACCAAATGTATGAACGTAAACGAGGCAAAAGGAGTATGTAAGGATCGTAGCAGGTGACGTTCTGTAGTTTCTGCCTACCCCCATGGGAAGAAGGCGTGAGTTTATGTATGTATAATTATGGTGAACGTGACTATGTTTGACGAAAAGACGATTCCATAAAATTTTCTCTATAGAAAAAAAATCCTAAGTTACCTACAAACCGAACGATAAACCGCTAGTATTCATAAATACTTCAAATTAGATCATGAAACTTTGCATAATAACTGAATAACTATAAAGCAGTTAATTTGTATTTTTTTATTTTAAATTACTGTTATATTCGCCGTAAAAAGAAATTATTTACCTAAACTATTGGCGCCTTGGAGCTTTCCGTCGCTCTGTCTTGCTCTCACTCAATCCGCGAGCAGTATCGTGCGAGCGAGATAAGGAGTGAATTTGAGCTGGTATTATGGACTCTTAAACTTAATGCGGTTTTAACTATCATTTAGAGAATTTTATTTATTCCGGAAGGTTTATGTGTAATACTTAATTAATATTAAACTTACATTTAATAAAGAAACGATGTTTTGTCAATTCGTAAAAACCGTGCGAAGGGGGTTCAGAATCCATACAAAAATCTGTTGTTTCACAGAAAAGTGCAATCAATACCTACGCGGTCAAAATGTATGGAACAGCTGATTTTTAGGGTTCCGTACCTCAAAAGGAAAAAACGGAACCCTTATAGGATCACTCGTGTGTCTGTCTGTCTGTCTGTCGGTCTGTCTGTCTGTCTGTCTGTCTGTCTGTCTGTCCGTCTGTCACAGCCAATTTACTCCGAATCTAATGGACCGATTAAGTTGAAATTTGGTACACATATGTATTTCTGTGACCCAAACACGAATGAGTAACGTAAATAATTTAATTTTGAATATAGGTGTCACTTTTGGGGCGCAAACAAGAAAATTAAAAAAAAAAGTTTTGCTAACAGTACGTGTGACATATCAAATGAAAGGGCTTGTTGCGAGGATCTTAAATATATTTTTTATATAATTTTAAAATAAATACTTTTAAAGATATTTAATAAATTCAATGAAAATTGACCATTCCCCCCCCCTTATCTCCGAAACTACTGGACCAAAAATTTTGAAAAAAATACATGGTATGGTTCTTTACTCATAGATTACAGGAAAACCTATAAGAAGTCTATGGTTTTAAGTAACATGGTAAATCTCTCAATATTGTGCGTAAAAACTTACATTTCGTCGCTCGGCATCCAAAAGGCCCATCTCTCTAGCTACTATAATATCAAAAGTGTTTGACCGTCTGCTTAATACACAAATAAATAAAACTGTAAATGTTCATGACAACCAATTCGGTTTTCGGCGTGGTTTGTCAACAGAAAGTGCAGTGTTGTGCCTTAAGCATACTATCACATACTTACTATACACAGCGTGGGACGCCGATTTATGCTAGGTTCATCGATTTATTCAAGGTTTCTGATCTGGTTGCTTATGACGTATTGTGGAGAAAGATGGAGAAGGATAGGTTGCCAACGGAGCAAACATCTTTAAATAGTGGTATGGTAACCAGATCAATAGTGTACGATGGGCTGGAACTTTTTCCAAGCCATACAGGTTGGAATGCGGGGTCAGGTAGGATTGGCGAGCTCAGCAGCACCAGAGTGGGTTGCTATATAGATGGTATTTGTGTAAATAATATTAGCTATGCAGATGATATGGTGCTTCTGAGCGCGTCAATCTGTGGTCTCAGAAAGTAGTTGGTCGCTAAATGTGAGCAGTATGCCAAAACACATAGTTTGATGTATAACTCCAATAGGTCGGAGATCATGGTCTTTGAGGCTGGGGGCAGACCGGGTTATGTACCACCTGTATTACTCAATGGGACTCCACTACAAAAAGTTTTTATTAATAAATTTGTATTGCATAAAAATCAACTCATGTAATTGGGAGAAGACACTGCCTCCTGTAACACAGGTGCTATACCTAGCGCAGGAGTCAGGGCCTCACTATCTTTGTTAAAAATTATTTATGCCAATAAAGAAATTATTATTATTAAATTATTTACGTTTAAATATCTTGATCATATATTGACCCCTGACCTCAATGACGGACTCGATATTGAGCGAGAGCGAAGGGCGTTGTCGGTAAGGGCAAACATGCTGGCTCGCAGGTTTGCACGCTGCTCACTTAAAAAGCCAAAATTACTCTGTTTCGAGCTTATTGTACAACGTTTTACACGTGCAGCCTGTGGGCTAGACATACCCAAAGGTCATGCAACGCCCTTCGTGTCCAATACAACAACGCTTTCAGGGTATTGGTGGGGCTGCCCCGTTTTTGTAGCGAATCGGGAATATTCGCGGACGCTCATATTAATTGCTTTTACGTAACGATGCAAATGAGGTGTGCATCCCTGGTACGCAGAGTACGGGCCAGCTCCAACAATATCGCTAGCAGTCTGGATTGCATGTACATCAATCACTGCAGTGCCTTCTCCCATGGGGTGAAATAAATTTAAACTAGAGGCACTCAGAAAGTTTTGTGATACTAGAAAAAAATATACTACAGGTTATATTTTTTTTATTATATCTTTTGAAAGAACTCTCCATTGGCGTCTATACACAGTTTTATACGTCTAAACAAATTTTCATAACACATTTTCCAGTCCGCATCAGACACCTCTCCAATCTCCTTCTCAAATGCACCCAATGCATCTTCAGGTGATGAAAACTGTTTTCCTTTGAGTTGATTTTTTATTTTGGGGAACAAGAAAAAGTCGCACGGAGCCAAATCGGGACTGTAAGGAGGATGACCTATAAATTTGACCGGTGTGTTGTCCAGAAAGTCTCTTGTTTTGAGCGCCGAGTGAGCCAACGCGTTGTCGTGGTGAAGCGGTAGCGCACGGAGGCCAGTGTTCGGTCGCTTGCTGCTTGCAGTAGTAAAAACTTCTGGCAAACATTTGGTAACATACCATTCAGCATTGATGCTTCTTTGATCTCGTCAGGGTACTGACACCAGATAACTTGGTAGAAAAAAAAAAAAAACTTGCGGTCAACATTTTGCCTGCACTTCTGGCTCGCTTCACTTTGGTAGGCGTTGGTTCATTTTGGTTCAACAGCCACACGGTCGACTGACGCTTCATTTCTGGATCATATTGAAAAATCCAAGATTCGTCACCCGTAATGATATTTTAAAAGCGCCGAGACGAGCCTGCTACCAATTTTGCTATCATGTCTCGGCACTATTCTACCCGAACCTCCTTCTGACCCTGCGTTAGATTTTACGGTACCAGCGTGAAACTATCTTTCATAACCGAAGATGCCTGTTTCATGCACACTTCCCGATCCAATCGGCAGTATACATCTATATATCTTGACATTTTAAACTTTGCTTTTTTTGTGTTTTTTCAAAAACTAATTATGTTTTTTTTTTATTGGTTGCTGTAGAATGGTAGTAGACCATGGTCTGAACAACGTTTGTTCTAGCAAAACTGTGATTCAAATTTCACGGTGTATGCTGAACCTCTTCATATGTAATTCGCCTATTCTCTTGAATTAAATTTTTCACAGCCAGCACTTTTTGTTATGTAACAACCGTCATAGGGTGGCCACTTCTTTCTTTGTCTGCCAAAATTACTAGACCACCCATAAATTCGTTGAACCAGCGAAAAACAGTCGCTTTAGAAGGGCTTTTTTCTATGAACACCATTCGAAGTCTTTCAAACGATTCTTCTGGTTTTAGTCGACATTTGAAATCGTACAAAATCATCGCGCGAAAATGTTCTCGTTATAAATCCAGTTTTCAGTAAGACAGAGTATTTTGATTATGCTCGTAAAAAAATGTGGAGGGAATTTCGAATTTGGAATGTTATGTTTTTTTGTAATAAGTAGTCATCGTTTTAATTGACATCAAAACCAGCCAGTATTCTATAGACAAAAACTGTTAGTCGCAAAACTTTCTAAGTGACCTCGTAAAATAAGTTAACATAGTTCATAAGTTTACTAACGTAATGAGTCCTTGTTACTTGAATAAAGAAAAATATTTGGATGATAATTTTTTTTGAACGACGTTTTCTAAAAATGAAACCTAACTAGATCGATTTATCGCTCCTGAAACCCCCCTGCATACTAAATTTAATAAAAATTCTTGGAGCCGTTTCCGAGATTCAGATTATATATACATAGGTATATACAAGAATTGCTGGTTTAAAGGTATTATTATATTAATACCGCGAATGTGATTTTTTTTACGAAAATCTGATTTTTGTTTTATTTCATTCTATATGTTCAAATAAGTGACACTGCAATTTATTTATTTTTTTAAATGTCACATTCGCGGTATTGGATGCCGAGCGACGATTTGCAGTTGGAATGTATGGGAGAACATGTTTTTCAACTACAATGTTAAGTTTGTTCTTGGGATAAATAAATTCATCTCAACTACGGAACCCTTCATTGTGCGTATTCCGACACGCACTTGGCCGGTTTTTTTAATAACCGACGAAAAATTTCCACCCTGCCACCCTGTATATTACGAAAAACCTTAAAGACTCCCGTAGACAGGCGCGACGCGACGGCGCGACGTGACTCTGAATTTCTATGAAAACTTCACGGAAACTGTTCTACCGGTGTCGCGTCGTGCCTGTCTGCGGAGACCTTAACACACACCTTGCGCTAAATTGGAAATGAAGAGTATTAAATTTAAAAAATAGGTATGGATTTGTGAAGTGTTTATGCGATAGTGAAACTAGATTCTGAAACAGTATGAAAATATACCTATTATTTATGAAATAGTAACAATGAGGAGCTCGTGGCTAAGTAATAACAGACGCACAGGTCGATCCGACAGTTTAAGCTACGTTTACCGGTGTTAGACCGCAGACGGGTGACCATCTTTACATACCAAGACTCCTCCGTGCCTCGGAAAGCACGTTAAGCCGTTGGTCCCGGCTGTCATTCGTGGATCTTTGATAGTTGTTACGGGTCGTCAGAAGCCCGAAAATCTGACAACCAGTCTTACCACGGGGTATCGTATTACCCAGTTACTAGGTTGTGGAGGTCAGATAGGCAGTCGCACCATGTAAAATACTGGTATTCAGCCGCATCCGGTTAGACTGGAAGCCGACCCCAACACATTTGGAAAAAGGCTAGGAAGATTGATTGAGTAACAATGAGGTTCATTTTTAATCTTACACGAGTTTCTAAGTATGAATTTAGTAAGTTTATTGCTCTAATTACCTGTAAAGAACCGTAACTCCTCAAGATAGTATTATTTAGTGTCCAGCCAGACAAGTCATGTTAAAAGTGCCCTACAAAGATTTTGATCGGGTTCATTTATTTTGATAGTATACGACAAATAATATCCGTGTATGTTTGTTTGTTTCCAAAAGCGTGTATGTTCTTTATTTTGCTGTTGTAGATGCTATCAATGTTTTGATATTTGTATTACTTATTATTATCCGAGTTATGATATCTAAGATATCTAAAATGAGACTGTAACTATCGGGTAGTGACCATTATCGATTGATCAGCTGAAGTAGATGAGCTAAAAATAAATCACTATCTAGAAAAATATTTTTAGAATCAATAATATTTTTTTAGGGTTTCGTAGCCAAATGGCAAAAAATGGAACCCTTACGGATTCGTCATGTCTGTCTGTCTGTCCGTCCGTATGTCACAGCCGCTTTTTTCCGAAACTATAAGAGCTATGCTATTGAAACTTGGTAAGTAGATGTATTCTGTGAACCGCATTAAGATTTTCACACAAAAATAGAAAAAAAAACAAAAAAATTTGGGGGTTCCCCATACTTAGAACTGAAACTCAACATTTTTTTTTCATCAAACCCTTTCGTTTGGGGTATCTATGGATAGGTCTTTTAAAATGATATTGAGTTTTCTAATATAATTTTTTTCTAAACTGAATAGTTTGCGCGAGAGACACTTCCAAATTGGTAAAATGTGTGTCCCCCACCCCCTGTAACTTCTAAAATAAGAGAATGATAAAACTAAATAAAAAATATGATTTACATTACCATGTAAACTTCCACCGAAAATTAGTTTGAACGAGATCTAGCAAGTAGTTTTTTTTTAATACGTCATAAATCGTAAACCGCAATTTACCTTTCATTCAATGTTACTTGCTGCTACGGAACCCTTCATGGGCGATTCCGACTCGCATTTGGCCGCTTTTTTTTCTTGTTATATCACAGCGAGATAAAATATTATTGATTCTAAAACTATTTTCAAAAATGTCTAAAAATCTTTTTGAACCAAAGTTGAGGTTGAAGTTGATGATTAAGCTAATTGTTGGACACAACATCTTTACAATAAAATATTTTTTATTGTATTAAGACATGGTACAATAATGGTCTTATTATTAGGATGTCTCGCCAGCGTTGATGTTATTTTTGTTTATAAACCATAAAGGTTCATGCACACACGTCAGTCACATCAACGTCAAGTCGCCGATCAGTCACGTCACAAAATATAGTTACGTAGAAGTTGTAGGAAGTTGACAACACACATCAGTAACGTCACTATCGGCGCGTCTCAGTCGACGTCGCGTTACCGGCAAATCAAAACTTGTATTGCTACGAACGTGTAGATTTGTAACCGAGGCGTTGCTATGACTGACTATCTGTTCACACACGTCCCTGAAATTGACGTGACTGGTCGGTGACTTGACGTTGACGTGACTAACGTGTGTGCATGAATTTTAAAACGAGTGCCTGTGACATATCAAGCTAATAATTTTAAATCATTTCAATTTTATTTTAAGTTTTTGATGTTTCGTAAGCAACGTTCCGGTAAACCTTCTAGTGTTGTATGTGCCTAAGGGGGCAGCGCCTAACCATTATCCACAAGGTAGGCTGTCAGGCCTGTTTGCCAACTTACAATAACATAAAAACAATTAAATGCGTAATCCTTACTACATAGATGTCATTGTGTCACATATAACGACTCTTTAAGACCAATATGGCACCGGTTACATTAACCGCTAAAGGACCGCGGACGCACCGGTGCGTCCAAGTACCCACGCGGCTTACAACTCTATTTGTATTCGCTGTAATGGCTATTATTGTCTGTAAATTTTTGTGTCTATGGTCGGATAGATATTCTCGTCAAATAAATCGACTAAAAGCAAAAATATTAATAGGCAACATTTTAAAAAAATGTTGAAAATCACGTTCCCGCGCGGTAAAATGTCAGTCAAATGTCACTCCCGTTCGCTGTAATAATTCGTTTTTTAATGGTTTTTGTGTGTAAATCGTCGGAAAGTGGTGATATTTTCATTTTGAAGTAAATATTACATCGTTTTAGATATAAATAACATCATGTTATACCTATTTTGACCCAACCAAAAAAGTGTAAACAAACAGATAAGAGAAAGTTCCCGTCAATGTGAAAGTTGTGATATTTTGTGGTTTTTCTGTATGGATCTGATCCGTAAGTGTTTTATTTCTTTTCTATATTACATGTATCATCGTATTAGACAACATTTAGAACAAAATAATACAAAAAAATATTTTTTTGGGACGGAGAAAGTTACGTAAGCATTAGAAAATCTAGATTATCTAAAATCTAGATTTTTTGAATTTTTTGTTTTGAATGTTTGTCTCTAAAAACGCTTTTGTTAGATAACTTATCTATCCATAATGTACCCTGCAAAATTTCGTGTGAATTGGTACGGTAGTTTTATCAGAAATCGTTATCACAAAGAACAAAAGAAATAATAACAAAAGCGGGTAATAAAGATAAGTGAACGTTGTTTACAAAGACTGTAACCATTTGAAACGTATTTCTAATCTATTCGAGTAGCAAAAAACATAAACAATACTACTTGAGACGTTATAATGAAACCTGAGTAATTGTTTATTTAAGTGCGGTCGTAAATCTGTCACGGCCGTTGGACGCACCGGTGCGTCCGCGGTCCTTTACCGGCTAAAATTTTATCGCAGGTGTCAAAACTGTTGATAAATACGACATCCAAAAGTAATTATGATTATGGTCTGGCAGTATTAAAGATCGATTTGATTGACCAAATGTATGACAGGGCCCAGCCGATGGATTGGCAACGTTAAAAAAAATACCTGTCTACATGAGTCAATCAATCTGCCTAGCCTTTTCACAACTTTATTGGGGTCAGCTTCCAGTCTAACCGGATGCAGCTGAATACCAGTATATTACTTGGAGCGATTGACTATCTGACCTCCATAACCCAGTAACTGGGTAATACGATAGCTCTTGGTAAGACTGGTTGTCAGACATTCGGGCTTCTGACGACTCGTAACGTAACGACTGTCAAAGATCCACGAATGACAGCCGGGACCAACGGCTTGGCGTGCTTTCCGAGGCACGGAGGAGTCTCAGTATGTAAACATGGTCCCCCATCCACGGACCAACCCCGGCAAGCGTAGCTTAACCTGATGGACCGATCAGTGCGGCTGTTATTACTTAGCCACGAGCTTCTATCTACATGAGTGCTGATATTTATTGCCGATTCGAGGGCATACTGGGCTGTCAGTGCCTTTACCAACCTTGCTGATCTGCCAATCTTTTATACCTCGACAAGTACTTTACCAGTAGAGGCAGCAGTGATCCATCTTGGTGGTGTGACCGTCGGACTGCCAAGTCATAGGTCCCGAGTTCGAACTCAAGGCACGCAACTCTGACTTTTCGGATTCATATTATAATTAACACTTGCTTCAAAAGCGGTGAAGGAAAACATCGTGAATAGCCGGCATGCTTGAGAGATATTTCTCGACGGCATGTGAAGCCAAGTCAGAACCATGGGCGGCATAAAAATTCTGACACCAGTACCCTAATTGCGTAACTTATTTTCGTAAACAATTTTGCCTAATTTGTTTCATTTTGACAGTGCGACAACATCATTGCGTTATTTACGTAGTCGAGCAGATTTTTTTTTCCAACTTATGAAGCAATGGATTAGCAATCTGTTTCAAATCGAAACAAATTGTGATTGTGTTGCATTACGCAATCACAGGTTAGTCCAGGCTGAAGAAGAATAGAAGGTTGAAACCGCAAGTTATTGGATGTCAAGGCTCAAATCTAGCAAAGAACTATGGCAGCACAGCTGTGTTGAGGCGTGTACGCACGCACGAACAAAACATAGTGAACACGAACATCGAACACGACACATTTGGTCCGTACGTGTGGACGTAAAAAAGCAAAGCAAACACGAACACCATATGAATACAGTTCGATTTGTGTTTGTGCTCAACCGCCTCGCTCTCTTTAGTAGCCACTAGCCATGGATGAGCATGAGGTCTTGGGTTCGATTCCCGGGTCGGGAAAGTGTTATTGGGTTTTTCTATCTGGAATTTCTCAGTAGCAGCCCAGAGTCTGGATTTGTTTGTGTTTGTTTGTTGGTTGATGGCAATAGGCTCGCCCCCTATTACATGGGACTTAAACATAACTGGCGAAATGTAGGTGTACCTACTACAGGTACACATCTGCCCTACCCTTCGGGGAAACAAGGTGTGATATGTTATGTAGCCATGGATTCGAAATTGGATTGCCACGAACATTTTTTACGAACACGGTGTTTGATGTTTGTTAGTGGTATGCACATGCGAACAAAGTGTTCGATGTTCGTGTTCACCATGTTCTTGTTCGTGCGTGCGTACACGAGTTTACCAAGTAGTTTCTGAAGAGCCATACGTCACCATGGGTCACATAAAGGCGTCTAACAAGGTTTTTACAAGAGAATGTGCACCAGCGTTACCTTGTTTGCTGCTACGGGTAGCTAATTAAACTGAGTTAATTGAAGTTTGTTGTGTGTGTTTTTTTTTCTCAAAAGTAGTACCTAAGTATTGTCATAATGACTTCGAACAATTTCCTCAGTAGATGTTGGGAGGCTTCTTTATCACCAACTAGCTTCCGCCAGCGGTTTCCCCCGCGTGATCCTAACTACTATTATAAATGTAAAAGTGAGTTTGTTTGTTCTTGGCAGACACTGGTCTACCCATGTGCCAAATTTCAACTTAATCTGTTAAGCCGTTTTAGCGTGAAAGCGTAACAAACAAACAAAATCACTTTCGCATTACTTTTATATAATACTAGCTGACCCAACAAATGTTGTTTTGCCATATAAATGTTTAGGGTAGACAACCAGTCTTACCAAAGGGTATGGTGTTACTTAGTAACTTTGTTGTGGAGGTCAGATAGGCAGTCGCTCCATGTAAAAAACTGGTATTCAGCTGCATCCGGTTAGACTGGAAGCTGACCCTAACGAAGTTGGGAAAAGGCTAGGCAGATGATGACCCTTATCACTTAGGGGTATTAAAAATAGATTACGACCGATTCTCAGTTTTACCAAATATACATATAAAATTTCATAAAAATCGATCAAGCCGTTTCGGAGTAGTATGGCAACTAACATTGTGACACGAGAATTTTATACGTATAGATTATATAATTATATTACAGTTACGATAGCCTGTTACTCAGTGATAATTTAGCATTCCACTGGCGAATTAATTTTTAAAATCGGTCCAGTAGTTTTTGAGTATTTTCATTACATTCAAAAATAGAAATCATTTCTCTTTATGATAATAATTATCATAGACAAAAGCCTCTTTCGTATGAAAATAATGTCTTCTACAAACAAAAATAATCTCTACTATCTCATTTAGACAAAATAATGTTATATAGAAACATTGTTTTGATGTACAGGATTACGTATGACGTCACATTATTGTTGTTTTTTTCCAAAATATGATCGAGTGTATACCGTGTGTATCGCGTATCTTATAATACCCTAGTATCCGTATCATGGATTACTGAAGTGATACTTGGTATTGCCAAGCAAAACTTGGTAAAAGTATGTACGTATGTATGCCTTTGTATGAATTCGGCCAGAAAACGGCTAAGACCAATTTCTGTTACTATGCGGCATACTTGCAGGCATAAGAGATTTTTCATGTAGTCTCTCAGGTTGACAACTTACCGACAGCCAAAATTTAAATTCAAATACAAAATATTTTATTTCACATAAACCTACTTGGGCACTTATGAAACGTCAGAAGCTAGGCGCTCGGATCCAATTAGTCGTTTCCTATGGAGAAGAGCCGGCAAGAAACTCCACGGTTACCATTTTAGAAATAAATGGCTTTTACAATACTTTCAAATAACAGCGTAACTAGATATGGGAGGACAGTGTAGGTCTTTCAATAAGTACCAGGTACTTAACAAAATAGAAAATGGTCAACAGATCTACAGTCCACTAAGCCTACAGCGTTCTCATATTCCTAAAATAGAAAAGAATATATGCAAAAGATAAATAAATTAATAAAAATAAAAACCTATATTAATTAAACGCGATTACATGATTGCTGTGGAGTGGCGACCACGTACCGGAAAACGTAGCGTTGGAAGGCCTCCCACAAGATGGACCGATGACCTTGTGAAGGCCGCAGGAATCCGCTGGATGCGGAAAGCACAGAATCGGTCGAAGTGGCGGTGCTTGGGGGAGGCCTATGTCCAGCAGTGGACGTCTTTCGGTTGAAATGATGATGATGACATGATTGCTATTACAACTGTAATAAATCTGAATAATTATCATGTCCAAAAAAGCCACTAATAAAGAGTTGAAATTAAATCGTAGGTATATAATGTCAAATAATAGGATCAATACGTCAAGGACGAAAGTAAAAAAAAAATGTTATAGCAACCGTATTGCAATAGCAGTGATAGCCTAGTGGTGTGACCGTCGGACTGCCAAGTCATAGGTCTAGAGTTCGAACCCAAGACACGCACCTCTGACTTTTCGAATTCATGTGCGTATTGTATAATTATCACTTGCTTCAAAAACGGTGAAGGAAAACATCGTGAGGAAACCGGCATGCCTGAGAGATATTTCTCGACGGCATGTGAAGCCAAGTCAGAGGCTCATGGGCGGCTTTATAACTCTGACATCAGGTTAGTCACTAACCACACGAAAAGGAGATCGTATTGCAGGTGTGCATTTTGGACGAAATACCTCTACTGCTGGAGCACAAGTGTCACCACATCGACCGGGCCTGTGCTTCTCTCGTCCAGCGGATTCCCGCTAGCTTCACCAGGTCATCATTCTACCTTGTGGCAGGCCTACGAATACAGTTAAGCAGTGGTCACTACTTTTTACAAGCTTTATATTAAAAGCGTTTATTTTGAAACTTGGCAACGTCGCAAATTGCTGTCAAATATTTACCTGTTTTGATTAATTTGGCAATATTACTCCTTATATGATATTACTGTATGGAATTAAGAAATGCGGGAAACTAGTGAACTAAAATATTGATTATGAAATGCAATAATTAATATCGTAACTTCGAATGTTTAGTTTTAGAAGTAAAAAATGTATTTGAAAACTTTCCAAATCCTTTTTTTACACCTAAAACGGTTATAACATCAAATTCAGTGTTATAATTGTAATTCATTATTAATATTCTAGTTCCCTAGTTAGCCACATTTCTTATTTCCATACAGTAATATTGCCAAATTAATCAAAACAGCGAAATATTTGACATCTATTTGCGACGTTGCCAACTTTCAGAATAAACGCTCTTAACTTGCTTCGTTCGTGTGTGTTTCCGGTTACTCTCTTTGTCATCCATTTTGCAAGCACTTCCTGGTGTCTGATTCTTATCTGGTGTATATGCTTGTGCTTATAGTGGGTTCACATCAATAGTACAAAGTGAAGTAGTGTGAATTAGTTCAAACTTCTCACCATTGACTCGACAGTCTGACGCCCTAGTGCCAAATTCACTAATGAAACCGAACGCGATCTCTAAACTACTTTTAAGAGCTTTCTGTCAGTGTCAATATTCCACAACAATGACACTGACAGCTGTTGAACGCCGTTTAGATTTGTGCTGATCGTGTTCAGTTTCATTGGTACAATCCGCCGCCCTTAATCGTCGACTTTTGGCTACTATTAATTTAGTTAAACTCATCACCACGTCAGCATGAGTTATTCTCATACATCTCGTGTCGACACGAGAGACCAAGAATGCTGACCAGTTACATGTTTCTACATTGATAAGACTCACGTAATAATATTACTTCATAGTTATTTCTAGCTTTGTTTTTCCCCGTATAAGGAAGCCACGCCCTCTGCTTTGTTGATACGTCATTAAATACTACGTCACGCAAACATAGTCAGTCAGTCAACAGTGTTGTGAAGTCATTAAAACGGTCAGGAAGAATAAGCAGGTCTTTGATCTTGGAAACGTATTGGCTCCTTAGTTTTTCTGGTTTCCTGGTCCTCAGGCGGCGCAGTTACCACTTTCTATTGCGTGGGGAGTCGGTAAAGTCTCTTCTCTTTTATAAAACAACCTCTAAATTGGTATTGAAGGAACTTTTCTACCACAGTTTTTAACCCCCGCCGCAACCAAAAGAGTGGTATAAGTTTGACTGCTATGTGTCTGTCTGTGGCACCGTAGCTCTTAAACGGGTGAACCAATTTGAATGTGGTTCTTTTATTTGAAAGCAGGTTTTTTAGCGATCTGATCGATTTGAAATTTGGTATTCTGTTACTTCAATGATATTAGAAGAACATAGTAACTTTGAACTGATGCTGCAGCATCACCTGGAATTTGCAGAATACCCAACTCCCTTACCAACTTACAGCACAAGTATTGTGTTTGGGCTCATTGGAATGGTCTCAATGAATAGGTTATTGATAGATGATGAACAGGGTCTGTTGATGGAGTAGGAAAGAGAAGTGAGGAAATGTTTGTGTCGGGGGTTTTTTTCTATTTGAAACCAAACTTGTTTTTTCTTCAACTTGGACATTCCAGAAAATTATTTTCAGAAGAGTGCTTTATTAATAGTAAGTTAATAAATAGTAAGGAATAACATTTTATATCATTCATCATCGTCATCATTGGTAGCCTTGTTCCACTCACTGCTGAATATTAGGTCTCATCCCTTTTGTGCCATGTTTCCCTGGTCTGTGCGAGTCTGATCCAGCACCCTAATTGCGTAACATACGATCAACCACAATCTGAATCATTTTGAAGGATATTGCTAATCCATTGCTTCATATGTTCGAAAAATTTGTTTCATCAACAATTTTGCCTAATTTGTTTCATTTTGACAGTTCAACATCATTCATTGCGTTATTCACGTTATTGAGCAGATTTTTTTCCAACTTATGAAGCAATGGATTAGCAAACTGTTTCAAATCGAAACAGATTGTGATTGTGGTGTATTACGCAATTAGGGTACAGATTGTGATTGATCGAGTGTTATGCAATTAGGGTCTTCCCCGCGGTCATGTCAATAACATTAATTACTTAATGACTCATTCATTACTAAACTCAAGAAGAAACAAAACTGGTTTATTATTCGTTAACATTGTATATTTATAAATAGACACAAGAAAAACACATTACGCGAACAAAAAAAAAAACTGACTGAGGGAAAATACATCATCAAGTAAGAATGATTAAATAATACAAATGATTGATTTTCCATTAAGGTAGAAACCAATAATTGCAACGGTATCCTTTTTTTAAATTAGAAGAACACAGTAATAATGACACACGCAAGGAAAATATGTTCATTGATGAGTTACGGAGAATAAACTAGAATACGAGCAAAGAATATCTACGTCATAGGTTCGTTGAGAGCACAAACTTCATGTTCATTTATGTAAATATGTAATATTTTACGGTATTCATCAGTAAGGTTAGGTTGGGTTAATGAATCGGGAATGTTCACTAGCCCTAGAGTTGTACCCGCCGTTGAATTTTCAACTTTCGGCGCTAAAGCTTAGCGTTGAAAATCCAACATCGCATTTAGGTGTCGACTAATGTTAGTGAAAACGGTCAGGAGTGTAGGTATAGTCGCCTCAGGTTCATGAGTTACTGAGAAAACAGCAACTGCACGAGCATACAATACTTATAACATAAGATTGTTGATAGTACAAAGTCCATGTTTTCCTGCAAGTTTAAATATGCTTTGGTATTTAAGACGCAGATATATGCCAGTGACTTTGACTGGTTAGCTTGAGTGTTCAGGGGGCCATACTATGACCTGTTAAAGCTATCAGTGTTCCATTGTGAATAAGGAAGAGTGCTATTTGTCCCATATAGCTCCATCTCTCTCTGACACTGGAACAATTAATGGCTAGTTTTGCCCCTGAGCTCACGCAACGCGTCGTATGTCCAGCCAGTAATAGGACTCGCCCATTTTGTGAACACCTTTATTTATGTACCTACTCTCAAAGCGAATAAATGATTATGATTATGAAGGAGCGCTGTCCCAAATTAGACGCATTATTATTAATTTATTATACATAAAACAACCTTTTGTTTTAACAAAACACGTATACTAAAAGATGAATAGTTAAATTATCTTTAAAATGGTGAAGGTTTCAGAAAAATTCGCTTGATAGATTTTGCGTGATTCTCAGTTTTTTATCCGCGTTAGACATAACTTTACAAATTAATTTCACTATGTAATATAAACATAATCTAAAATATTGATATAGTAAGTTATTAAGAAAATGCTCTAATTTAACATATATTTTTTTCAAATCATTAACACTACTCGTTTAGATGTGATTTTCAGTATAAAATCATTAAAAGTCGGTTATCGTCGCCTTAATTTACCAATGAAGTTAGGCACAGACTGCGTATGGCAACGTTTGGTATCGGTATTGTGTGAGAAACTACAGAACGCCACCTATCCTAAACGCCACGGATCCGTAATTCCTTTTGCTTCGTTTATGTCCTGGGCCCTGTTTAATAAACATTATTCACAATCCTACAATTTTGTAAACAAGTGACATATTTGTTAACTTTTACTACATGTCATCATCTGCCTAGCCGGTCGGCTTCCAGTCTAACCGGGTGCAGCTGAATACCAGTATTTTACATGGAGCGACTGCCTATCTGATTTCTGAGATGGGAGCCTTTTGGCCTCGTACAGGACTTTCTGCTTTTATTTTAATTGTTTTTATTTTTTAATGTTTTTATTTTTATTAATGTTTTAATGAGTGTATTTTAGTTTAATTTGTGATTTCCTGTGCGAGTCTCAATAAACACTTTTTCTTTCTTTCTTTCACAACCCAGTTATGTACTATGTACTGGGTAACACGATACCCCTTGGTAAGACTGGTTGTCAGACTTTCGGGCTTCTGACGACCCGTAACGACTGTCAAAGATCTACAAATGACAGCCGGGACCAAAGGCTTAACGTGCTTTCCGAGGCACGGAGTAGTCTCGGTATGTCAAGATGGTCACACATCCACGGACCAACCCCGGCAAGCATAGCTTAACCTGTTGGATCGACCCGTGTGGCTGTTATTACTTAGCCACGAGCTAACTGAACCGAACCGAACTTTTACTACATGTGCTGTTTAATAAACCTTATAAATATGTAAAGATATATTACTAATTATAGCTATATTTTTTTTATATACGCAAAATTAATACACGCATGCCACCTGACCTTACTGAAGAACATTACCAATAAGGTCAATGTCCTTCTCGAGCGTCGGGGTCCCGGTATTTCTTCTCAGATCTGCCTTAAAAATGCCTTTTGATAAAAAAAACCCTGTAATAAAAAAAAACAGTGGCACTCCGGGAGTGCCGACAGAAGTGAAAATTTGAAAAAAAGTCGACACCGGGATAATCAACGCGTTGGTGTCTTTTACTTCATGTACCGCGGTAATTAACGCGTTGATGTCTTTTTAATGGTCCTTTTGACCATTAAAAAGACATCAACGCTAGTGTCGTCACAGTGTCGTGAAATCAATGTTTAGTCTCATCTCAAAAATGCCCAACGCGCCTAAAGAAGTTTTCACTTCATAAAAACTTTTTACAAAAAAAAAAAACAACCGACTTCAAAAAAAAAACACTACAAAGTGAAAAATAACTTTAATTTCGGAAGTCGGTGTCTTTGGTTTTGAATTTTCGCTCTTTGTCACCGACTTCCGAAATTAAAGTTATTTTTCACTTTGTAGTGTTTTTTTTTTGAAGTCGGTTGTTTTTTTTTTTTGTAAAAAGTTTTTATTTTTCACTTTTTAGTTGTGGTACCTACCCCACACAAATTCGAATACCACTACCTGCTATGTAAATAACAGTGACAAGAAGTTAACATATCATCTACATATTAAGTGGGAAAAAATACGTATAATTGAAGCTAACTCAAAAACTACCCAAGCAAAGTTAATAAAATTTTCAGACGAATTGAGAACCTCCTCCTTTTGGAAGTCGGTTAAAAATTGGTTATGAGCGTCGAAACTTTCAAATTTCAACAACAATTTTAACGCATCTTTGGGCGTAAATAAAAAACTGAAAATGGCAAAATTGTTACCATACAGGGATAGATAATTTATTCAAGAATTCAAATAACTTTATTTTGTATCCAGTCAATCCAGTAGTTTTTTCATAATATCTGAACACCTAAACAATGGTCTGTTCATGAAATTTTACGCGTTCGTTTTCGTTATAAATAATCGTCTAAAATAAAAACATGTTGATGATTTTTTTTTAAATCTGCAGCGATAACCGATAAGTGGAGTATGACAAAAAATCATAAATAATTAGTACTATAACCACCTGTAAGGATATTACGGTTTTCTTTGCCGTTTAAGAGATAATTCGATTTTTCATACTAGCTTCATACAAATTTTTCGTAAATAAATTATAATTCCTTCGTTTTTGTGCAGAATTAACTCGGGTGTCATTTTTGTATACGGTAATAATTAATAGAAGCGATATCCGGCAAAAAATCCAGCACTTGCAAATTGAAATCTCTAAGTCTATGAAAGCCGATTTTCAGCCCACCGTGCGGCGATCGTCAACTAGTGCCTTCGTCAACTTGTACCTTTACTTTTATTCTAAATAAGATATTAAATGGAATCTTTATTCAACTTTATATAACTAGAAACCCTTACTGGGTTGGTTCTGTTTATAGATAAATAAAGTTTAAAGTAAAGAAAATTGGAATGAAAATATCTGCTTATCAGTCTACCGAAACTTATGCGGAGATAGTGTAGGTATCAGATTTTAACATTTAAGTCTTTTTCGTGGAAATAACTCATGAATGAAAATCATGAATGCTGTGAATGCATGATGCATCGGAATTTAGTGTTAAAATCGCGAAAGTTAAAAAACAAGATAAGCTGACTACTAAAGAATGTCTGATAAGATTGGACGAAACAGTTAGCCCACGTTCGCACGGACGTAATAAAATCGCGGCGGGATTTTATCGCGCACTGGATTTTCAACTCTCGGTGTTCAGCCGAGCGTTGAGAATCAAACGCGCTGGGACGCACTCTCGTCCCAGTGCGTTGAAAAAACACACAGTTGGATTTTCAACTCTCGGCAGTAAGCAGAACGTTGAAAATCAAGTGCACGAAAAAAACGCTGTGATTTTATTACGTCCGTGGGACTCCGAAGAGCAAAGACAAACTATCTCACTTTCATCCAGTAAGTAGGCACGTTACGTTATTGTTACGCGCGAAAGTTTGTTTTGATCCAGACGCTATGACATAACTCCTTGGACTCTTGAGCTCCTGATGCGACCACAATGAAAACAATAATGAAATGTGACGTCAAACAAATTATTTATTTTTAAATAGAAACTTGAGGTTCTCGAACTTCTGCAAGATCTGAAAATGTTGAAAGTCAAATGTGTTAATTAATTTAAATATCTCTTTCCACTTTTAAATAAATATGCACTTACATTCGATTAATTACAAAATTTCATGGCTCACCTATTTATAAAGCACTTTCGGAGAGTGATCGTTTAATAAAGAACTGTCTAAATGTAATGTCAACTTGTAATGTGCTTTTTTCAAAATAAAAAAAGCTCTACCTACCACGAGATAACGAAAAAAAAAACATATTTATGATTTGGATGAAGATTTGTATATTCTCTACTAGCTTTTGCCTGCAGTTTCGCCCGCGTGGAGTTCGGAAGTTATTCCACCGAATCGTACTACCCGGATAAAACGTATCATATGTGTTCATCCAGGAGACGCCCTGGGCGTCGGGAATCAAAGGCAGATTTCCGGTCACCGTAGGCGCGGGCTGGCGGACGGTGAGCAATCTGTAGCTCGCCGTCCGGTAAGGACCAAGCCCGGGTCGACGGCGCGTTGTGTTCCACGCGCGCCTCAAAGAGATGTCAACAGAATTGACGGGGTCCGCTAGGGCCGATGCCTGCCGGGGGTTCGAAAAAGGCCTAAAGGGACACGGGTGGGTTTTAGTTAGTAAGAGTCTGACACGCCCTCCCGCTCCACCCAGAGCGGGAGAAGTTATTTGATAATTTTCCAAAAAAAAAAAAATGTAAACAATCGTCATGCAAATCCGTTCAGCCGTTTTTGCGTGATTGAGTATTAAACAAACATCGAAACATACAAACTTTCACGTCTATACTATTTCACATTTGTAATATTAATCAGGATATTAAATAAGCTTTTGCCCGCGGCTTCGCCCGCGTTGACGTCGGAAATTATGCCACTGGAATGTACTACCGGGATAAAACGTATTAAATGTAATAAACTATCTGCGTGCTAAACTTCATCCAAATCCGTTCAACCATTTTTAAATGAGTAACAGACATCCAAATATCTAAACATACAAAGTACAAAATTTAAAATTTATAATCATTCATTAATTTTTTTACTTATTAAATACATTTTTAAATATTTTTATAAAATCATTAAAAAAACATTTAAAAATATAAAAAATAGTGGCCCATCGGCATCAGAAACAGGGTCCAAGCTGCCGGTGGTTAGGGCTCTAGAGAGAGGAACCTCCTCACTATGCGTGCCGTGTCTAGGAGTACTGCTTTCTGAATGAAATGAAATGAAATGAAATAGTTTATTCTGTAAATAGGATATCGAAATCACTTTTACACGTCATATAAAAAAATAGGATCAAGCCCTTGACCCAGCCGCGCAATGAGAGCCTCCTGAGGTGTTGGTCGAGGCTCTTCGCTATTAGGCCATTAACCGTAACGATTATCGGTACAATGATTGCAGAGTCCACATCCCACATGTCAACAACCTCGTGTGCTAAGTCAAGATACTTGATTTTTTTATCTTTGTCAGTTTTCACGAGATTCTCGTCATGAGGAACAGCGATATCAACAATCATTGCACGGCGCTCTCGTCGATCTATCACCACAATATCAGGCTTATTGGCTACAATAGTCCTGTCAGTGATGATAGATCGATCCCAGTACAATGTGGCGTGACCATTTTCAAGAACTGAGTCGGGCACATAGGTACATGTAGTATGGTACTTCGGACTCCACAAGGTTGTACTGCAAGGCAAGTTGCTGGTGAATAATCCTAGCCACTAGATTGTGTCTGTGCAAGTACTAACCATTAGCAAGACGAGAACAACCGGAAACAATATGTCGGATTGATTCACTGGGACGGTGGCATGCCCGACGGATGTCAACCGTACCGTCCTTGACAATGTATTTCCGATAATTATTCGTCATGATAACTTCATCCATAATCGCACAGACAAAACCTTCGGTTTCCCCGAAGAATACAGACGCCAAATAGTCTACATCCGTGGAGGGCCCGGAAAAAGCGTCCTTGTAGCTCTTTACCCTGCCATACTTCCTTACGATCGTTAGTATCAAGTACTGCAGGTTTGCGTCAGTTCTCTTTAGCCAAGGAGAGCGGGGTGAGGCCCTTGTTCACTGCGACCACATCTCGGCATACCCACGTCAGTTTGAAGGAAATATTCCCTGAGACTGTAAATCTCGCGGTTGTGGAGGGTTTTAGCATTTAGGAAACCTCGACCCCCACTTCCGCAGGATGTACAGTCTCATCACTGATGACCGTGGGTGATGCATCCGATTTGCTGTCAGCAATGTACAGACCTTCCTATCCAGAGCGTCAAGTTCTGTCTGAGTCCATTTGAGTATGCCGAAAGAATGCATCAAAACAGGCATGACCCAACCGTTGAAGGCACGCACCTTATTTCCGCCCGATAAAAGACTATTTAATACTTTATTCAGGCGGCCAAAGAAGCGTTCCCAAATTTATAATATTATTATGTAATAAATATAACAACATCACGCCTTTTCCCCCAAAGGGTTAGGCAGAAGTGTACCTAATAGTACACCTACATTTCGCCAGTTATGTTTAAGTACCTTGTCCCATTATACTACTACAAACTATATTATATAAGTAGGATTTATCTTTATTTTCCTTGCTTCAGTCTTGGATTAATATTGTTCTCGTCTTCTTTCTCCACTTCACCTTATTTTTCATGTTTTTGTCTCGAAAGACTTCACATTCCATAAAATCTTCCCTAACCTTCCTTTGAACCTTTGTTAGTACACCAACTATTTCTAAAGTTCAAACACTGCAACTATCACCGCTTAGCAACAGTCCAGACTATTTGAGTCTTGTTGCTACGCTACATATTCTCTAACTACTCGTATATCGCAACTTAGCAAGCTATCCGACACCCATGTATATTTCCAAGAACATTGAGATCGGCTTACAGTTTCACCTAATGCTATTGGATACCGTATTATTATTTTTGTATATGTCGCAGGAATATTGTCAAACCAGTGATATTATAATTTCACTAGTGAAATTATAATTGCACGAAACTTTGTCAACCACCTCCATTTCTCACTATTTTAACGAACTTTCTTTAGTGTTATTGTAATTTCATGGGACCGCTGCTGTAGTGATTTTATAATAACCCTAGGTATATTATGAGTCAAGTTTGTAGTGGGGTCTTCGTGCGTTTTGATTGGTCAACTCTTCTTCACCCGCCTTTAAGATCTGCATAATAACGTGTAGAAGTTTATTCATTTTATAATATAAGTAAGGCATGACATTGGAAACGGACCAATCATTGACCGTCTCACAGTTTCACTGTATGTGCAAATACATTGAAATTGTTAAAATATTACTGCCTTGCAATATCACTGCGTGGGTCCAGTGGAATTATAATGTCACTGAAATGAGCCCTTTAAATTGTGAGAAATGGAGGCGGTTGACTAAGTTTCGTGCAATTATAATTTCACAAGTGAAATTATAATATCACTGATTTGACAATATCCCTGCGACATATACAATGAACTGTGAGATCTGTCCTCATGTTCCTAAGGAAATCGATCAGTCCATTGTTGTCCGAATATATCTCGGATTTCAACAGAATATTGCAAGCGTACTACAATATTCAAACAGTGTTCCATAGTTCCAATAAGATAATAATATTATGAAAGTTCTGGATTACATCGCTTGATACTTCGAATTTCGAATGAAAATAACTTTTCGAGAAGATTTTGTCTCTGCTTCGAGAAAATAATCACAAAAGTAAGTTTTGTTACAAAATTGTTTTCTACAAAAATATGTTTATTTACTTACTATTGTAGCGATTATACCGCCACATAAGAACTACGCATCATAGAAATGACGTCACACAAATCCTGCATCGCGCAGTTAGAGTTTACCGAGCGATCGACATACTTACATACAAGATTTCAACTTCAAACCGATGGGCAGTTGCCCGCCAGACACAACACCCGTCTGGTCGGAGGATCCTCCCTTTTCTATGGTGGATGAGTGAACTTTACACCCTGTTCCTCATACCACTAAACTATAACTATGATAATGTGTAAGCAGTGGTTACCTGTATTTGAGTGTGCGTTACAGGATAATGTATTATAAGTTATAACTAAGTTTTACTATTGTAAAAGATAATAATTGTAATGTAACTCGTTGGTAATCCTTAAATAAATTTCTTGTAGGTCTTTTGATAAGTTACCTAACATGAAATCATAACACTTTCTTTACAAATCTTGTATAATAATCATATAACTGAAACTTGGTTATACCGTCTCGTTCCTTTGTAAAGAAAATGACAACAACAGGCTATTTTTATACCGGTTATCGGTTATGGTTACGTAGAGATTTCATGAATACAGTTCATAAAACATTTCTGGAATACATTATGTTATGAATTGCTTTTGCTTGGTATTGATACAATTCTACTACATATTAACGATATGGTAAGTAGTAAGTTTATGGCTAAGACAAATCAAATGGTCAAACTCAAACTCAAAGTATTTATTTCAATTAAATAAATTACAGCTGTCAAGGGGTCGGTATTCAGAAAGATGAAGCTAGTTGCCCATTCCAAAGCGTAGTCAATTCCTATGGAGATGAACGGGCAAGAAACTCCACGGACCGGACATTTTTTAAAATTTATATTACGAGAATAATAGTGGCCACTTAATAAGAGCTTAATTTGTAAAAGTATCTTCTCAGGAGATGTAGTTACAGAAAAAAACAACATTAACTTACCTAATAACGAAATCGACAACTTTGATGGAACGCATGTAGCAAATGAAGCCACAGTTATTGTAGTATATGTAACAGATGTAATAGGTGCATAGGAACTGTAACGACATAATTTCCTCACCCATTTGACGACTTCCTTCTGAAAATAAGAAACAACTTTGAAATCAAATTTTCCAGCACATTACCAATATACATATACTTAGGTACGATAAAAATACACGTTTTAGTAAATTTCTAAGTTATGCTCCTTGAAACTGGTAAAACAGAATTATTTGTGGCTAATAAAGAATTGATTGAAGATCTAAAGATGCTAAAGGTTGTGTTGACGGGCTTAAAACTTCTAAGGATTATTAAAACATTGAGCAGAAACTTAAATTAATAGCCATCCAGAAATGACTACTGAGAATAACGATAAGGAAAGAAAGATCAATGACTGACTGTTGTATTAATATTACTGATCAATTCAAGCAAATATTTATAAGGACGAATAACGGAATTTAATCATCATTCATTAACAATAAAGTATTTTTTTTTAGATTAGATCATTCGATGATTCAGACAGATTTCGGGAATACTTAGTTCAGTACGAAAGCAGTAATTATGTTGTAAAGTTCTCGAAACACCTAAGAATCAATTACAAAATTCTTGAAATAGATTTATTCCAATGACTACATATTGAATAAACCAATCAGTCGCGTAAACATCTAAAACAGTTACTGTTTTCTATTCAAACATTGATTCAATCAGCTGAATACCTGGCTTCTTATTCATGTTTTAATCATTAAAAAACAATTAATCAATTTGCTGTAGCATTAAATTAACCTTCGGAGAAATCGTTATTGGCTTCTCAGGACCTTTAAGCCATCTATTGTACCAGCATAATATATCTTTTGTCGCAATCACTAAAGATTCACGATTACAAAATTTTAGAACAGTACGTTTTTTTAGTGGGTCTGCTATTGATTTGTGGCTGCTAATGAGTAGGTACATCCGAAATTTGAGATGAAAATGACTAATGAATCTGAAATCAATATCGAGTGGGCTTATCCAATGATGATTGGGAAAGGTCCAATAATACAATATATATATCCTAATAATATTATAAACGCGAAAGTTTGTGAGGATGGATGGACTCTTTCACGCAAAAACGACTGCGAGGATTTAGATCAAATTTGGCACACAGATAGTTGTTTATAACCTGGATTGGTACTTTTTATCCCGATATTCCCACGGGATTGAGACTTATGTCGGTGAAACCGCGGGATGCTGCTGTATGTATATAATATAATAAATTAATAATAGAACCATTAGCATTTGTAACACTAATCCAGTGAGCAAAAAAATTTAGATAAGATATAATAACAGGTAGTTTTGTTAGTGCAAATTCGCTTTCAATCGGTAGCATCTTCAAAACAATAAAAAAAGATGCAAACTAATCTCAAGACAAACCGCAAACCGCAAATTTCACAAGCGATAAAACAAAAACCCAGGATGTTGACCGACATTAGTTGTAAATGTATATGTACTGTCGCCAGTGAAGTACTCGCGGCGGTGACTGGTGGGGGCCGCCACGCGCCGGCCGCGGCGGCGGCTCCGGCGAACGGAGCAGCCAGTTGTCACACGGCAGCCGAACGAGAAAGACGCGGCCTAAACGACCAGCGTGTTCTCAAAACTTTACGCGACTAACAACTGCAGGATTCAAAAACATTATTGACTGAGAGTGTTCAGTTGCAAGTTAAAGTGTTGTGATAGTGATGACATTGTCTCGGAATATTCGGTTCTCATGTCTCCTGGACAAGCTTTGATGTCAGGGATGGATTTGAGAGACCGACTAGTGGAGGAGATTGTACTCCTAGCGCTGTTCCTGGTGTCAACTGCGGCCAACTCGTTGGCTTTACTTGTTTTCTGTCGTCGACCGGGACTTAGGACTATATCAAATCGGTAAGTTCACCTTTACTCTTATGTCACCTTAGAATATCACCTGTGTAAACTTTAATAGAAAAAAAGCATCAGGATTCTGAGTCATCAGAATTCAAGGTCAACAAGTTCCCAAATACAAAACCGTTAAATATTAATGTCGTTACTAAAACTTGAAGTTTCACAAGTTTAGATGGTATATCGAAAACTGTTGAACAAATACAAGAGAGAGTTGTGTATGTCGTAAATAATAATTTATTAAATAGATTAAACATGAACGTTACTGGCGAAAGCAATAGTAATAATAATCGACTTTCGACATGACAGATACTTATGTCGAATGATGCAAAAGCTAGGTAGGGTTGGTAGTTTGGAAATAGTTGGACTTTTTGGTTAAGTACAAAAAGAACATATTTAAAGCGATGCAATGAAACTCCAAACGAGTGGTATTTTGAAATGAGAAGTGTACTTTGTTATATGAGAACCTTAAGTTGGGCCATCAGCCAAAACCAACAGTATTATTAGACTTAGTTCTGTAATCTCTCTACCTGATGCCTCTTTTAATTTATTTTGCAGCCGCCATGTATGATTTATGATTCGTAAAGACGGTTTTTGACGTATTGCAAAACAAAGTTTACAATATCATCGTAACCTTGATTGATGTCAATCGTTAATCATTTAGTATTGTAAAATCTATTATTGAAATGGTTAAGTAAGATATAAAATTCCATCACGTATATATTATCTATCAAGCATAATCAATTTCATAAATATATTGCGAAACTCCTCACTGAACAATTCACAATAATAGATATTTATCATGAATTTAGGTGCCTCATTGAGTAGGTATCTAACGGGCCTCTGCGAGTTGGTTTCGGCCCCTAGCATGCCTTCCAAAACTCCGGGACCCCAGGGTCCCGAAATATGCCAAAATATTTTTTTATACAATAAGAATATTCATACAAAATAATATTAAAATTCAGAATGAGCACAGTTTCTAGTTGAACAATAATTAAAACCAAGAGCATGAGAAACAAAGAACTGAATACAGTAATTCCCACATTAACGTTTTATGACTTGGATTTGAACCAAATGTTGTTTAACCAAAATTAAAATTCTCTTCAAAAACTTGTTGAATATTTATTACATTTAAATCTAGACTAATCTGAATCAATAGTTATTGTTCTACATTACAAAAGGAATATCAAAATGTATTTGGTCTCGAAACGCTTATTTTATTACTTCTAAAGTCAAAATTCCTTTTTTACAACAACAATGTGGCCCACTGCTTTGTCCTGCTGCGAGCCTGGTCCAAAAGTTTTTTGCTCAACTACTTAACTACCCACGAGTAGCCAAGAAGTTTCGACAGAAGGTCAAAACTTTAGTTTCACACTCCAAAAACGAATTAAAAAGCCGAAACTAACTCTTTGCATCTTTTAGAAATCCATTAAAATTCACCCAAACTTTACTTGTGCTTTATTGTCAGTTGTGTTTTCGCTTTTTTGTTTATGTGGCAGCCGTTAGTAGTAGTGTTAAGTGAATTGTAATTACTTATACCACCAACAAGTGGCCAGTTGCAGTTATTTTTTATCAATCTTCCAAATGTTTGTACAACGCACCAAAACATTGGACGAAATACTTGATCAAAATGTTGGGAAAACAGTTAAATCTTGGAAAAGCCGCTACGTAAACTAACGAGTCAATACCTGTTACAGAAGTCCCAAACAATGTTTTCTGATACAGAAGTAATTTTAAATAAACTTTTCCTCAAACACATTAAAATAATCGTTATTCCGCAACGTTATTATCAGAATACTTGAAAACGAAAATTCTGAAACTGATTACTCGGGTAATAAAATTGGCCTTTGGTTCCGGTTAAGGCCGTTACTCAGTTCAAGATCTGACTGATATGAAAGATAAGACAAACCCAATAGATATAATTGTACGATAGAAAAGAACCTATAAACTCCAATCCATTAGAACCATACTTCAAGAGTTGAAGTGAAAAATGGACATAGAATAGTAATTGGTGCAGTTTATCAAAACGTCAATTTCATATTTACAGTAGCAGGGCATATCAAGGCAAAACAATGCTTATTTGCTCAAGCCGATAAGGAATCATTGGCCCGTGAAGATAATTAGGACGATAGTTGTATTGGTTGTTTAGAACCTAAACTTGAAATTGTATATTATGTTTTCAAGCATGTCATTATTTCAAGAGTAAAATGGGACATGACGAACTATGAACATAAATCATTGGCCCAAAAGAACTAATTCTGGACAGGATGTAAAAATCATTAACACTGAGAAACATTTCCACATTTCAGATTGCACAAAAGACGAAAAATTTGTGTTCTAAGTAGATTTTGGGATAATAAGAAAGATGAAATAAAACAAATAAGATAAACAAAAAACAGATGCACAACCTGATGATAATGAAAACAAAAACTATATCTGTTCGCATTGTTTACTACACCAATTGTTAACGTCTCGAAAATTTGCGTTTCATTCATTGTTAGTCTATAAAAGTCTTAAGTAATCTTGTTTGCACCGATTTATCAGGTTTTTAAACTCCAATGCACTTCTTGGTTCAAGATTCGTGTATCAAGGACTGAGATTATAGGAAAAAATCTTTGTTTGCTTCTAGATACATTTACAGTAGAAATCGAATTTTCGCAATCTAAATGGATGTCTGATTGTGATTACATCTCGACTTACGATTTTACACCAAAAATAAAAAAGAAGTGCTACCACGCGTAAGCACAAAAAAAATCGTGTTCTGATCTACTAGATTATTGTTTCCAACATCGAACGTGCCGAGCTAATTGTTCCTGATGGTCTGAATCGCTTTTAATCGTCTTTTTAATTAGGATTCCTAACTAATTTAAGACATCATTTAACAATGCCGATTATTTCAGTCTAAGAGGCGTGAAAGTCTAAAATCCCATCCGACCATGACTCCGATTTGCATCACGGTAAAGATTAATCTAGAATATAAAATGGAATCCCGAAGATCTAATCGAGATTACAGTGTAAAACACTGGTACTGACCTCAGTACGTGCGCTGTGTCACAAACCCGAACACTAATCAAAAGAACAAATTACTACTGCCATTACTAAAGAACTCATTAACAATCCCCTTGTTTATACTTAAACAAACAATTCTTTTAAAAACAATCATAATGATTCTGCTCAATTTGGTGTCAAACGATTTAACGGTCGAACGGAGAACTTGAAAAAATAAGCCAATCAACGCTCAGAACTGGATCACGCTATCTGATCATGGATTTGATTAAACTAGTCGAATCTTTCCTCATCTTAGATTTTGCTATATATATATATAGTCAAAACTGGAAATCGCGCCTTCTTCATTCAATACTATGGCACTATAATCACTTGTATTTATATATTTACTATTAACTTTGATATGCTAATGTTGACTAACATCATCAAACAATGCGTCTACCTCATTAACTACTTCGATTACCTCTTTAGATACCTATTCAATTACTTCATATCTATTAATATCCCATAGTAACTTCAGTTGTTCCAAAACAGTTTCTCATGAACCGTCAATATGATTCATCCAATCCTGACCCCTAGTGGTTAACCAGCCAATTGTGAATGGCTCAACAGGCGTGGGGTACCTCAAACATTGGGTGTCGTTTCGCAATTTGTCCGGGTACCATGCAATCTAAAGGTTCAAATGCAATAAACATACTGTTGCTCTCTTGTGTTGTCGTAACATACTTTTCCTCATAAATAATAATTAATAATGATAGCATTGGATCTGATGGAAAATCACAGCTTCTTTTGATTGTGAGAATCGAAACAAACAATGGAATTTCTTTCTTGTTTCCGTAAATCTTGTACATCATAAAATGTTTCCGAATTTTTTTATGCGCTCTATATATCGAGTACTGATCTAAATTTATAGCAATCCGTGGCACGTGCCCGTGCATTGATCGTGCATACAAAGTTTGATACTAAAATAATAATAACTTTCGGCTACATAACCTTTAATAACCTAATAATATCATGTCTCATCTGATTCCTCGTGTAGCAAATCGCAATAGCTATTAGAATTGACTTCATTTTTCCTTACTTTGATTTTTATTGTTAATTCCTTATCAGTGTCAAACACATTGTTTTGAAACTATGCAAGTACATATTTGTAAAGAGGAATCTGGTTTAATGTTTATTGTTAAATCACGACTAAAGAATTTCAACTCGCGTGTAAACTAAATTAACAAAAAATGGTTCTGTTTGGTTAGAGAGAAAAAACGGCTTAATTTTACCTTTGATTTAGTACCTGGAGTCTAAGTGAAGGCTCTCGCAGACAGGCACGACGAGACAGTGCTACACGATTATTTAATTATTTCTATAAAAACTAAAACAGCCTTGAAACGCACAAAAGCAGTGTTTTTTTAATTGCTTCACGCTTTCCCCAAATCCAATTCCGATGAAATGGAATCACTAATTACGTACGTAATTAGATTAATTCTGACATAGTAACCTGTATCCATCCATTACGGACATGGATTACAAATAAATGTAAAATTCATTACCATTGTAATTTCCTTGATGTCATTTGGTACTTCAATAGTATTGCAATTTATTTTATTTAATCATTTGGTAAATGGATTAATTGGATTGAGTTGTACATTATTATTACAAAAATTTAAAGTTTGGATGTAATCTCTGAAAGTATCCGATTTCGAAAATTCTTTCACTGGCAGTAAGCTACTCTATTGCCGAGTACCATAAGGTATGTTTTACAGTATAGTTATAGTTGACTACATCGCAGGCGAAATCGCGGGCAGAAGCTATAGATATAAATTATCTGTCATTGTTTCTGGGTTTACATATGTTTTTTGTTATTGCGGATTAAACAGCACATGCTTTGAAGAAACTACTGCATACAGTGATATCACTTAGTCCATAATGATATTATTAGTTCATGTAACCTCATATTAAAATAGTTTGTAGTTGTATTAATAGTTCACATGACCTCACGTGGGTCACACTGAACTCTGCTTACACCACACCAGATAAAAGTGTGATAATATTTATCAGTTGCATAATAGTAATGGCTATAAACTGTAACAACAATAGTATTTAGTATTGAAAGGTCGAGGTGATTAGTTCTGGCTCTGTGCCATTTGTTTTTAGACTTAACAATTATTCTTACTACATTTTGTCTCTAAGCAATACTGTTGCAAATTATAGGTAGGTAGGTAATGACTAAGGGCGAATTTCATCAATTAAATTGAACGCGATGCACATCTAAACCGCGTTCAAAAGCTGTCAGTGTCAATATTCCACAACAATGATGACACTGACAGTTCTTACAATTTTTTTTGTAAACTCACTATCATTTACAAATAAAACCTCAGCGTTTTCCCGTAAGATTAGACTTCTATGCCAACTGACCGTTCATTCCACAATTATCAAATTTGTCTTACGCCTTCTACAAATATAGTTAGTGTACCGCATGACTCAGGCGCAATATTGTAAATCAATGCAACGCATTGCCGGATAACAGTTATTATTGAATGGAAGAAACCAAGTAAACGCCGACGCACGATAATCTTACTCTTGTTTACAGTATAATCTTAATTAATGGCACCTAGATTTTGATTGGTGGAACGTGACGATGAAGCCAGACAGACGGCCATTGTTTAAAAACGTGCAGCTTTTGAATATGGAACGAGAAGAATAAAGAAGAAAAAACAGCTGTAATATTGTTTATTGAAAGGTGAACTTGAACGTGGAACAGGTAACTTTTGAATAGGAAATGTGATAGAAAATGTGTAACAACTGTAACAAGGTGTATGTATTATCGCAAGAATTCTCGATTATTACAAATCTAGTCTTTGTAAAAATAACAATGCCAGCTTTGTAAAAATAATAATGATATGATTTGGTTACTCTTTTTACAATAACAATATTTTTAACCTTAGGTTCATTTTGTAACAGAGTTTCCTAACGTTTTTACCCTTGGTAAATCAACAGATAGTGAATTGCGCTTCACTTTAAAATACAAACTAAAAAGAGTGCAACTTACGTTCATTCTCACATATTTCATAAGTTTGTACTTGACCTCTTATTTTGGCTATGTTAAAATTAGTGCCGAGTAATTTTAGCGCGAAAACTGGCCATTGTCAAACTTTAAAAACAGGCGCAATCTCGCTGACAGGCGCGACGCGACTGATTGTTCTTGGTTCTCCTAGTCGCGTCGCGCCTGCCCTCGAAAGCCTTTACGTTGTCTTTGGATGGTAACTTTTAAAGTTAAACCAAAGCAATTAACCTAATGAATTAACTATTTACGAAATCAATACTTAAACAAATGATTTCAATACACAAACTATCGGAATACAATACCGGTATTTTTTATAAATACACTAGCATGTCAATTTTAATAGCATCTGTTTGATCAACCATAATAAAATTGTAATTAATAACAGACAACAGTTTACGTCAGCCGTTTTGTAGGTTCCGTTACGTTTTCAAACGAATAATATTGATTCAATTGGCAATGTTCAATTGAAGAATTGTCTATGATCACGCTTTGTTCCCTTTACCTAGTAAACTTGAATTATTTTTAAACAGAACTTACCTGCATTGGATGGTTGCTACATGAAAAAAAAAAAAACGAGAATGTCACCTGCGTACTAAACCTATTTTTGACACAGGTCATCATTTATCCAGCTAGCCAATTTACTTCTAAATTAAACAGTAAATTTATCAGTGCCCAGACTGCCCAGTTTACGTCTAGTGAATGGCCTGATGGAAATACATAGTCTTTGGTCGTTGCCAAAAGGTTTCACTCAAAATGTTAGTCAGGATTGTTAATCCGGTTGTCAGAGGTTCGTCGAAAACACTCATTTGTTGTCTGTGGAGCTGTTTTCACTTGTTTTTTTTTAAAGATACCTTTCCATAGACTACCATTAGTGATGATACAATCCATCTTTCTCGCAGTAGATTAATATCAGATGTTATTAGAGTAGTTTTGAAATCGATCGACTGACATTTTGCAGAACACATGGATTGACTGTATGTAAACTATGTCAAGTGCTAAACTACTTGAAGTAACCATTGGAAGTGCTGCCAAGATCAATAATAACTTATGGACATACTTCTTATTTAATAAATTGAATGATTAATTAGGAGAATTAACTATTAAATGGCCTATTATTAATATGAGTGAAGGAGATCTAAATACTAATTTTTGGCAGCTCCCGGTCACTATGACTAATCGTAAAATTACTATTTTGACCTTACAACAATATGAATGAGGCCAGAGACTATCAATTATCTAGATTTACAGCTGGGTTACATTATTTTTTCAATTAGTTTTAACTATGATTTTGATATCGTTGAAGTGAATCATGAATGTCAATGTCAAAGATTGTTTCAACGGAATTTGTAAGATCAAGTTTATGACTTTAATTTATATTATACTGCTGATGGGCTAATTTAAAGTTTGCATTTTAATTATAAATTGGTCATATCTTTTTAAAAATTTACTGCTAATATATTTAATTTGAATATTCGGTAATAAAATTCGTTGATAACCAATTGCAGATTGGGATTCGTAATACATTTTGTTGGACTATAATTAACATAATATTTTAATTATTATTTTACGCCTACGAGCTCACTTAAACACGAAAGCATTTATAATTCTTAAACAACCGAAGATTTATGAAGCTAAATTAAAATTTCTTCTTCCCTACATTAAATCTGTTAAGCGGGACTTGGCACGATATTTTATTGCCTATGCGTTTATAGTTTTAAAACATTAAGAGACCGTAGGAAATTATTTTAAATTTCCTCTATCCAGCAAATAAAGATCCCACAAAATATAAGTAAACAACTTAAGTGCAGCGGTAACGTTGGGCAACACTAATGACTACAGTGACTTTCTAAGACATTTTCACCTTTTTTACTATCTAAATGGGTACCGTGTAGAACGCAGTTAGTGATATACTGGCTGGAAGCATTTATGTAAATGACGACTACATTTTTTCAAAAGTGGAACGCGTTGACAGTCTGACGGAAACAAAAACGTGCAATCGAAAAAGAAAATCCATGTGACAGCTAAAAAGGCGGGAATATAATGTACCATAGATATAAAGTTAGGTACTGTCATCTATCAACTGTAGGCAATTTTTAACTGAGCTTCAACTTCTACGTTTTAGTTGCTGTATTAACAATTTATGCAAATCGTTGTGGCTTTGGTCTAGAACAGCTTATTTATTCCACTTTAAAATCGACTTTGACTGGAAAGGTTCTCGAAGTTCAATAAATCATGAAAATTGACACTAAACTAAAACTTTACGTCCCACAGACGTCACAGGTGATCTCTTTCAGACCTACTCATGTATGGGCATGAGGTATTTATAAATTTGCTGGATGATTAACGACACCGTGACGCGTAACTCGTCTAGATCATAAAGCTGAGACGTGGGCGCCTACCTCTCGATTGACTGAGCAAAAACAAACGTAGAATATATTCCGTTCCCTACGTGCGGAATCTCATTAATCATTATACATTCATAATAATAATGATCTCCTTGTTTACAAAGGAAATAGCACGCGTAAACTAAATGGGAACGCTAGAATAGAGGATATCGCGTTCGCTTTACAAATCCGCATTAAATAACTTTCAGTGAAGGAACGTTTTCTTCAATAAAAACAGAAGTTATTTTGATCGATAATTCATCGATTATTTATCGTTTAAGACAAATTAATCGATTCGTCAGCAGTGAAACTAGTGGTTTGACAAATGAGTGATGTAGCTTTCATTAGTTAGCCACTTTCCATTCCTTATAGTTCGCTTGTATTGTGTTAGCCTTGATTGGTAGATTAATTACCAACTCTTACTGACGAAATAGAATTAATGTGTCTCAAATTCCTTGTTGCGAAGGTAGAAATAATACGACAGAGGTAATTAATATTACTTATTATGTAAAACTACGCAAACATTGTACTTAAAAACTAGTGTCAAAATGTCATCAATGACAACTTTAATACCTACTATTGTAATTAAAAATCAATGAAAAATATATTCACACAGACCTCGTGCCAAGTTCAAAGAACTTGGTGAATTGTTTTACAATTAAAATTTATTTGACTTGTGGCTTCTATTGTATAAGTACCTACCTAGATTACACTTTGTTATATCTTAATGACAAAGGGCTTTCCTTTGTCATTAAGATATAACATAAAGTGTATTTTCCTAAAATAGTCCATTTTAAGTTAATAAAAATATGGCGTAAGAAATGTTTGCGAGAAAATAAATGTGCTCAAATGAAAAATCCAAGCAGTTTCTTGCAAAAGTGTGTGACTGGCGCAAAAACTCCAGATTCTCGAACCGAGATTGTTTACTAAATTGGAAAAGTAAAAAAGAATAAACTGTAACGTGATATCGATAGTAACTACTTGTAAGTAGTTGTAACGTCATGCTCTTATTGCTTACTAGGTAGGCAGAAGTCCCAGGCCTCTATAATTACGTACGATGTAGGCACCGTTCCCTTGCTTACATTAAGGTTAACCTTGCTTCACGAGATTACTGCAACTATTACCTAGTGTGTAACTCTGACCAATCTTCGTAAACCAAAGTGACTTTTGCAATCTGACATTTCATAGAATTACCAAGTGAACCAAACTGTCAATTCCATTTTGACAGATGATTTTTACTTTTTTCGCTCGCCTATTAAATAATATTTTAAAGTCTAAGACTAATGCATTCATCCACACTATGACTAACACTTCAATCGAAATTATTTTCGTACTATACAGGATGCTTTGATTTACTGTGGTAACGGAAACGCTAAAGCCACATTTTCGGAATGCATGAAGGTAAAATACAGACATTGTGTTCAAAAATTATCGTTATACATTACTTTGCCTGCAATTAAGGTAATTACGACCCTGAGTTAGAAAAAAAATGTTTTGTTTATGCATAGGTAATGAAAAAGGTTACGTCAGTTGGCATTTTGTCTATGGAAAGTGTTGTAAGATTTGACTCTTTAGGAAACGTGTTGTTTAATTGGGGAAAAAACAAGGCTTTTTGCTAAAATTTTATGTTAAATAAATCGAAGTTTCTTACAGATATACAATTATTTTTTAAATATTTTAATTAATTCTTAAGACTTTGTGTAAAACAAAGCAGTCTAGCAGATAGCATTGAAATGTCTGTGTTATTCAAACATTTGGGTCATCATAAAACAAGGAATTAAAATAATTGGGTCACAGCTCGCTTTACATTTAAAAGAGTCCTCATTCATAAATCTCTTTACTTATTTTAATGGAACCCTAAAATATCTCTTTTGAAAAAGGTTTTTGTTTTGTAAAATAAAACTGCGGCTAACATAACCCACATTATTTTCCACAAGAATATAATATCACCATATCATCGTTAGTAAGCAGTCTAAAAATAACCAGCGATTGGTATAAACCATGCCGAGAATAGACAATATCATTAATTTTTTTTAGGTGAGTTCTTGTTTCTTGTACCCAGTATAATTTGACAGCTCAAAATGGCGCTGTCTGTAAAGACGAACGTCAAATAGGTTTTGAATACAGAACATTTAAATATCGTTACTTAAATTACCGTGTATCAAGATACTATGGTTAGTTAAATTCTAATTTTAACTTTACTGACCAAAGTAACTGTTTGTTATCTTAAAAAGGTGGGCAACTTTTTTGGACTTTGTCCCTATTTTATTCAATACGTGGGCGCATACATTGGGTTGAGACAAGTATGTTTCTCATATAATAAATTGTTCATCGATTTTAACTATGACACGATGCAACAAAAATAGATCGATTGAAATAGACAATAGACAATCAAGGTACTTTAATTTGTTTTATAAAAGAATGAGTAATAAACATAGTTTTGTAGTACTAAACAGACTAGACTGTTGGAATATAGCAAAATATATCGTTCCCATTTAAGTAGTTTGAGAGTGTTTCTCTTTCATACGTAAGTATTTACATAGTGCATTACTTTATTATAGTATGGACGCTAGTGTTCCGTCTAGACTAAGCGAGAGCGCACACACACCTCTCCTGCCAAATAAAGAAAATAAATAATTCATAGAAATTATAACTGTCTTTCATTGGTTCTCAAAACCCAATATAGACTTCTAATTTTGGGCATTCTTAGACGTAATGACATCAAATGCAGTGATTACTTTATCCATTTAGGATGCGTAGGAGTCTCAATCTCAAGTAAACAAGCTTCTCCATCTTATTCCTCCAAACATAAAGGACATTGCTTACTAAGATCAATCAGTATAACAAGCCACTTATCTTGATGAATGAAAAAGTAATCTATATAATTTTGTTCCAAAAGAGACCATTTAAATTGAATACAGTAATTAATATCGACTGACAATAAGCTACAAGGCTATTAGTTGCTGATTTCACGGTCAAACCGCCATTGTTGTAAAAAAGATTATTTTTCGCATGCTCATCGAGTTCAAATTGAAACCTCGGAAAGTTTTCCAGTTATTTGAATACTGTAAGTATTCGATTACAGTAAAAGTACGCGTTGTTATATCTATTATTATTTTAATATAATACATTCTGTTTGTGTCTGTAATATAAAGCCTACTTGAAGCCAAAAGGTCATGAACTTGGCCGTCATTGAAAGCTTTATCTATTTAATCTTACAATAATAAACTTTCATAGTAATTTCTCATGTCAATCTTCAATATCCCGAAGCTACAAAATTTTGCAACAATCCTTTTGTCGCATCTAAAGCCATAAAAATCCAAAAATAAACGTCAATAAAACCAACGAAAGTATGGTAACTCCTATTCCAAATTCGAATATGGGAGGCAATGAATCAAGATGGCGGGTGCAGTCACGAACTTCAGTCTAAATCGGGGTTTGCATGGCGTATAGTCGTTTAACTGTCATTCAATAAATCGCTAACATCGATAGTTTTGAGGTTCGTCTTTTATAGTACTTTTTATATTATTGTTAAGCAGAAAAATTGCACGGTATCATGTCTAGAATGCCTACTTATGAACGAAATACACAATTATTTATTATAGAAACGTCAAAATGATGACGTTCTTTCCATTTCCTAATTCTTTTTTCAAATTACTATTGCAAAGTTCGTCTCACTCTTAACCAATTTCCTTTTACACCACTGCCATACCGTTCGGCCTTTAAACTTACATTATATTGCTAGATTCGCTTTCATATAGCCTTTGGCTGACATTGCAAACGCAATTAAATAATTTTGTAGTCCATGTAATTGCACAATTTGAAGGGAGCGGTGTAAATCGTTTCCTATTTGTTGTTCAACTGTAATTAGACAAGAGCAACATAGTTTAATGTTTTCTTTCTTGACAGTTGACAACGGGAATAGGAACTAATAACTATATATTATATTACAGAAAATTGTCACTTATATTGCAAATTCTCGCCGTAAACATTATTTGTACAAGTTTTACAAAATATGAAAAAAAAAATTGGTAGTCGCTTGTTTATTAAAATTAAAGCAATTTAGCCGAATCTCTACAAAATTGATATTCAAATATATTAATCTAACACATATCTAAATTCTAAATATGACTGTCACTGTAATCACTGTCAGTTTTCAATTATTCTAACCGCAAGTTCCTAAGCTTATTGTATTTTTGACAACGAACTGTCAAACGCAGCGCGTATGTTCAGGTTCTACTAATTAGATAAGTCAGGAGCTGTTCGTGTCATACATTGTCATTGCTGAATTATTTGGTACCAGTGAAAACAATTGTTGCTTCACTTGCCATTCAATCTATGTATATTTTTACTCCTACTCTAATTTTTCATCCATAGACAAAAGAAAAATGTCAAAAATAATCAGGGGTGGTCAACCTTAACTTCAATTCAAGCTATGATAAATAAAATGTTTTACAGGAAAAGATTTTCTCGTGAGAAAAATTACAATTTAATCGATCTACCTTCATTCAAAGTTATACAACATTCTGTATTTATCTCAGTAATTATCTTTGACGCATTAAACTCTCTGGACATGTAAGTTTGACGTCTTATATAAATCCGGGTGCAACGATTATTGTTTATAGTACAATCTTCGTCACGTCATCTGCTTCTGCTTAGGTTAACTAGTCGCTGGGTAATTAAAGCTCTTCGGAGGATAGTTAGTAAGAAAAAATTCATGTTAGTTGTCATAATTTTTTTTATCAATTTCTATGTCGACTTAGATAATCTTTGCAATGTTAATAAGAGTTAAGGATATAATTTAAAGAGGAAAATGTTCCAAGCTGTAATCCATTAGCTAATTAATTTTATGTCACGATAAAACATATTTTTACAGTAACTGCCAATAACTTTATGTAAAACCAGGAAAACGCAATAAATCTATATTTAAAGTGGTTAATAAATTAATCTATTATTAAGTCCAATAAAATAATGAAGTTGTGGCCAGTTTTGCCTCTCTTATAGCTATATACAATATAATTATACAGATAATTAATAAAACTAACGTTGTTCTTGTGAAAATCATCGTTTGAAATAGGAAGTGAAACTACGATTGCAAAAAAACTATTTGAGTTTGTATTGATACTTTGAAACAACGGAAACAAAATCCGACGTTTTCCGCAATTGTCAATTACTGGTTTTTTAAATGCGTACATCTTTTTATTGTCCATTCAATCGTTGATCATTGATTTGTTGTAATCTTCCTGAGCATTTTGTTACTGTTTTCACAAAGGTGTGACAGAATTAAAAGTATGTTGCTGCCATTAAAAACCTTAAACTGTATAGCTACTTTAATTGCTAGATATCAAAATCAAAAGACAGTGACTGCAAATCAGTCACCAAGTAATTACCAGCACTCATTATTATTTAAAAAATATTCTAGCTTGGAATTTCCTAAACACTATTGTTTCTCTGAGAAATCTGAATAATTCCGACTAAATCTAAGTTCTAGCACTTATAATGGCAAATTCCTATGGTTGACAATAGTAATTAGTAATTTACTCAATCAACCTTTTTTCGAGCGTGAGAACATAGCACAATGGAACCGATCACGTGTCGTCTAAACGTTGACAATTAGAATTGCTATTACAATTGCCATTATGTTGTCAACGGCGGACACGCTTCTCTTCGTAGAAAATTTTTGTATCATTATTAGATAACAGGTTTAAAACATCATCATCTGCCTAGCCATTTCCCAATTATGTTGGGGTCGGCTTCCAGTCTAACCGGATGCAGCTGAATACCAGTATTTTACATGGAACGACTGCCTATCTGACCTCCACAATCCAGTTACTGGTTTATACGATAAAATGCAAAACCATTTGAAGTAAAGTCAAGCTTTCGGAAAAAAAAATAAGATTCATACCATTAGGTACAACAGAAGTGTTAATAAAAGAATTTTCCTACCTCACAAATGAATGACAGTAAAATCTTTTTTCACACTAAACGGCTCCACCGTTAAACCAACGATCCAGAAAAAAAACTCATTAAGTTCTATTACTCTATTCCACGTGTACAGCGAAACGAGCTCTCGTGCACCAGGTAGATGTAGGTTTGCCTTGATAGCCGCTTCCATTGACCCATTTAACTGCTATGTGCATTAAGTTAGTGGCTTTTGCAAACGCTTGTTACGGTTTTTGGGTTAAGTGATAGGAAGTTAACTAGCTAGCCAGTTTTGCGTGTAGAAACAGAAGTTTGAGTTAGAAATCTATCATCACAGCTTTGTTTTTTTAAATTGAAATTCATGCCATGGCAGTATAAATAAATGTCACAACATATTAAACGTCAAGTGCTCACCATAGATTCTAGAAGTTTGCATTTACGCGCCAATAAATTCGTATGACATTAAAGTTTTCCAACGAAGAATAGAGAATACAGACTCCTTTGTTTTGTTTTTAAATGGCTCAGACAAGTTTTTGTATAAGGCATCTTGGAATGGATATACAACCCACAGGCATGCGGTCACCAATGTGTATAAACTAGACTCGTTGCTAACCACAGTAACCTTGATATAATCGGGTTTTTCACATATTTGCCGACGTAGTTGATATTATTTCCAATAATAATTGAGTTTGTATCTACGAAAATTCTAACGTAAATGCCTTGCCGAATGAAAGCTAGCTTTCTAGAAAGTCTGCTATTATAATAAATAGTTTTTATTGCAAAATGACTTATCAAAATTGGTTTTAATGGGTGTTTTTTAAAATAAATTCTTAATTTTGTTTCTAAATCAAAACAAATAGTTTTCGCCGCAAAATAGACAGTTACTTTATAGCAAAGAAAGATGGACCATTTAGATGAAATTACGCATAAATGGCTATCAGCAAAATGTTTATGATCACTCAAACTTGGTATGAGAGGAAAATTCCCCGTAAAGCTGTCTATTTAGAAAATATTTCACTTTGCTTTAATAGCTTCGTGAATACGGTATAAAAGGAAAAACTCAAGTTTACATTACCTACTTGTAGTTAGGGCTGGCAAAAACGGAAAAATGTTTACTTATTATATATTTTGTAAAAAATAAAAATAAACATTTTGTCTTAAATTAGGAATGAACAGCATAATTGAAAATCTCATAAGAACACTTGTTATTAAACTCCTTAGCTCCTTACTTTACTTCTTGCCATAGCTAATAACACCAGTATATTTTCCAACCTGTCTGTCAACCAGATTCAACCCTATACCCTCGGAATCAGGTCAGCTCCTATAACCGGTATTCATGTTAGCAGGTGAAGGTGAATCCAACGTATACAAAACAATAATAATTATTATAGAGAAAGCTTTGATGTATGCAGTTTATCAATATGGGACAAGACTTTTAAAGAGTTTCAGAGCTTTTTTTAATGTTGTTGCTTACAGTAAAGTAGCTAATGATTGTTGATTTATCACTAAAGTAGGAGGAATATAGTTCATCCATTACAATAAAGAGGAAACTCCGAAACTGCACTTTCAGATTATTTAAGGTTCCAATTTACATTTTATCCTCAACATTTTCCAAACTGTAACTTACTCAAATACAATATCTCGACGATCTGTTCCAAAATTGACATCCATGACATTGGACACAATGGGGTTAAAAATAGTGCCTATTTTGATTTTTTTTATCCTTCATCGTCGTCGGCCATCTTGAAGCGGCTGCGCATAACAATGGCGGTTTCCGTTCACGCATGCGCATTGTAGGAACCATGTAGTAACACGTCGAGGTGGAATGATACCTGGGATTGTCAGTATGTCAGAAAGTTATGGTTATTGCTTGATGTCAACCACTTTTCATGTACTTTGCACCGTGTTTACTGCTTGGAAGTTGTGATTGTCCATTGTTTCAGTGGATACGTAAAAAAAAAACTCTGAAAATGATGTAAACAATATGAAGATTAATCATACTGCAGAAACAGTTGGGTAGAAATCCATTTCACAGTGGGTACCTCTTCCTGAAACAGTTTTCCTTTTTTGAGATAAATGTTCAAGATTCTGTTCTTGCTAATGACAATGTCACAGATAATAAAGTGAGTGGGCCAGTTAGTGACATTTCGGCTTGTAGCCAGAAGTTTGGTCACAGCACAGCGAAATTGTATGGGACATAAATAATAATGAACAAACGACAATGTTTTTAAGACTATAGAAATGTTAGTACAAAGGTTTAATTTAATTAACATTTTTATGATGTAACCAATTAAAGTTCTTTGCCAAAACATTGTAAACATCAGATTCGTTGTTGTTTAAAAAAAAAAATACTTAACTTGTTTTAAAGGTCTGAGTAAATAAACGTTGTTGTTGTTATAATCAAATGACTTTAAATTAAAGGTATTTTTTTAATAAATAACATCCGACTCTGAAATTATATCTGCTAAACAGAGTACTATTGCACAAAGTTCCTTTCACTATGATATTAATTAAAAATCCTTTGTCCATACCTCATACAGGATCTGAGTCTCGAAACTGAATATTTCCTCAATTCTTTTTTTTTATTAATTCGTGTCTACGAAGGTTGTTAACCCTTTTTAATTTTAAGAACATAGTAGAATGTAAGCGTTCGACATTGATCCTGGCAGGTTTTCGAACGAATAGATTGACATTTTAAACGTGCTATTTTTAATCTTCGAAACTTCTAAATGTCAAATTGATTTTTTGAACTGAGAATAATGTTGCATTATTGTTTGAAACAATTATTGCAAGTTTGCGACCCTTGTTTACACCCTATACTGCGCAAATGCTCATCTTTCTAGAGTCTAAGATTTAAGGTCAAACCGTCACCTTGACTGATCAATACCTATGTACAAACTGATTGCAATCTTCTTCTAGACCGAAAATTTAACTTGCAAGAGGAAAACGTATACTAAATCAGTATTACCTGCCACAATTGCTTTTGACATTCTCAGCTCCACTGAATACTCAATACTGTATTCATATAGGTTGATAAGATCGAACGTGCATTATTAGCTGTGTTCGCAGTGTTGCCAGTGTTCTTAATTGAAAAGTTTTTCAATCACGTTTCCGTGCTGCACTTACTGGCAAACAAAAACGATAATAATTGTCTTTGAAGATCATAGATAAGATTATCATTTTATTAAATGCAATAAGTTGCGTTGCGGATTTTGTAATTTGGCATTCTAATTAATCGTGATACGTATTTATATTATTGCAGCTAATAACTTCTAATAAATAGGCATTGACACATTAGAACATAGTAGGTTACTCTTTGAAGTAAAATTATAATTTATGCATTTGTTAGATTTATTACTCACTATAAAAATTGTTTGTCCAATTGAACGGTTGCTTAAATACAGTTTATGTTATTTATTTACTTACATCTGTTTGCATTATACATTCCATAAAAAAAAAACCGGCCAAGTGCGTGTCGGACTACGCACAATGAAGGGTTCCGTAGTTGAGATGAATTTATTTATCCCAAGAACAAACTTAACATTGTAGTTGAAAAACATGTTCTCCCATACATTCCAACTGCAAATCGTCGCTCGGCATCCAATACCGCGAATGTGAAATTAAAAAAAAAAAAAAATTGCATTGTCACTTATTTGAACGTGTAGAATGAAATAAAACAAAAATCAGATTTTCGTAAAAAATTTCACATTCGCGGTATTAATATAATAATAATACCTTTAAACCAGCAATTCTTGTATATACCTATGTATATATAATCTGAATCTCGGAAACGGCTCCAAGAATTTTTATTAAATTTAGTATGCAGGGGGGTTTCAGGAGCGATAAATCGATCTAGCTAGGTTTCATTTTTAGAAAACGTCGTTCAATAAATATTATCATCCAGATATTTTCAGATCCAGATCTTTATTCAAGTAACAAGGACTCATTACGTTAGTAAACTTATGAACTATGTTAACTTATTTTACGAGGTCACTTAGAAAGTTTTGCGACTAACAGTTTTTGTCTATAGAATACTGGCTGGTTTTGATGTCAATTAAAACGATGACTACTTATTACAAAAAAACATAACATTCCAAATTCGAAATTCCCTCCACATTTTTTTACGAGCAAAATCAAAATACTCTGTCTTACTGAAAACTGGATTTATAACGAGAACATTTTCGCGCGATGATTTTGTACGATTTCAAATGTCGACTAAAACCAGAAGAATCGTTTGAAAGACTTCGAATGGTGTTCATAGAAAAAAGCCCTTCTAAAGCGACTATTTTTCGCTGGTTCAACGAATTTATGGGTGGTCTAGTAATTTTGGCAGACAAAGGAAGAAGTGGCCGCCCTATGACGGTTGTTACATAACAAAAAGTGCTGGCTGTGAAAAATTTAATTCAAGAGAATAGGCGAATTACATATGAAGAGGTTCAGCATACACCGTGAAATTTGAATGACAGTTTTGCTAGAACAAACGTTGTTCAGACCATGATCTACTACCATTCTACAGCATCCAATAAAAAAAAAACATAATTAGTTTTTGAAAAAACACAAAAAAGCAAAGTTTAAAATATCAAGATATATAGATGTATACTGCCGATTGGATCGGGAAGTGTGCATGAAACACAGGCATCTTCGGTTAAGAAAGATAGTTTCACGCTGGTACCGTAAAATCTAACGCAGGGTCAGAAGGAGGTTCGGGTAGAATGGTGCCGAGACATGATAGCAAAATTGGTAGCAGGCTCGTCTCGGCGCGTTTAAAATATCATTACGGGTGATGAATCTTGGATTTTTCAATATGATCCAGAAATTAAGCGTCAGTCGATCGTGTGGCTGTTGAACCAAAATGAACCAACGCCTACCAAAGTGAAGCGAGCCAGAAGTGCAGGCAAAATGTTGACCGCAAGTTTTTTTTTTTTTCTACCAACTTATCTGGTGTCAGTACCCTGACGAGATCAAAGAAGCATCAATGCTGAATGGTATGTTACCAAATTTTTGCCAGAAGTTTTTACTACTGCAAGCAGCAAGCGACCGAACACTGGCCTCCGTGGGCTACTGCTTCACCACGACAACGCGTTGGCTCACTCGGCGCTCAAAACAAGAGACTTTCTGGACAAAACACCGGTCAAATTTATAGGTCATCCTCCTTACAGTCCCGATTTGGCTCCGTGCGACTTTTTCTTGTTCCCCAAAATAAAAAATCAACTCAAAGGAAAACAGTTTTCATCACCTGAACATGCATTGGGTGCATTTGAGAAGGAGATTGGAGAGGTGTCTGATGCGGACTGGAAAATGTGTTATGAAAATTTGTTTAGACGTATAAAACTGTGTATAAACGCCAATGGAGAGTTCTTTCAAAAGATATAATAAAAAAAAATATAACTTGTTTTATATTTTTTTCTAGTATCACAAAACTTTCTGAGTGCCCCTAGTTTAAATTTATTTCACCCCATGGGAGATGGTACTGCAGTGATTGATGTACATGCAATCCAGACTGCTAGCGATATTGTTGGAGCTGGCCCGTACTCTGCGTACCAGGGATGCACACCTCATTTGCATCGTTACGTAAAAGCAATTAATATGTGCGTCCGCGAATATTCCCGATGCGCTATAAAAACGGGGCAGCCCCACCAATACCCTGAAAGCGTTGTTGTATTGGACACGAAGGACGTTGCATGACCTTTGGGTATATCTAGCCCACAGGCTGCACATGTAAAACGTTGTACAATAAGCTCGAAACAGAGTAATTTTGGCTTTTTAAGTGAGCAGCGTGCAAACCTGCGAGCCAGCATGTTTGCCCTTATCGACAACGCCCTTCGCTCTCGCTCAATATCGAGTCCGTCATTGAGGTCAGGAGTCAATATATGATCAAGATATTTAAACGTAAATACTCTTTGTAGTGGAATCCCATTGAGTAATACAGGTGGTACATAACCCGGTCTGCCCCCAGCCTCAAAGACCATGATCTCCGACCTATTGGAGTTATACATCAAACCATGTGTTTTGGCATACTGTTCACATTTAGCGACCAATTACTTCCTGAGACCACAGATTGACGCGCTCAGAAGCACCATATCATCTGCATAGCTAATATTATTTACACAAATACCATCTATATAGCAACCCACTCTGGTGCTGCTGAGCTCGCCAATCCTGCCTCACCCCGCATTCCAACTTGTATGGCTTGGAAAAAGTTCCAGCCCATCGTACACTATTGATCTGGTTACCATACCACTATTTAAAGATGTTTGCTCCGTTGGCAACCTATCCTTCTCCATCTTTCTCCACAATACGTCATAAGCAACCAGATCAGAAACCTTGAATAAGTCGAGGAAGCTAGCATAAATCGGCGTCCCACGCTGTGTATAGTAAGTATGTGATAGTATGCTTAAGGCACAACACTGCACTTTCTGTTGACAAACCACGCCGAAACCCGAATTGGTTGTCATGAACATTTACAGTTTTATTTATTTGTGTATTAAGCAGACAGTCAAACACTTTTGATATTTTGATAATATAGTAGCTAGAGAGATGGGCCTTTTGGATGCCGAGCAACGAAATGTAAGTTTTTACGCACAATATTGAGAGATTTACCATGTTATTTTAAGACCATAGACTTCTTATAGGTTTTCCTGTAATCTATGAGTAAAGAACCATACTATGTATTTTTTTCAAAATTTTTGGTCCAGTAGTTTCGGAGATAAGGGGGGGGGAATGGTCAATTTTCATTGAATTTATTCAATATCTTTAAAAGTATTTGTTTTAAAATTATATAAAAAATATATTTAAGATCCTCGCAACAAGCCCTTTCATTTGATATGTCACACGGTACTGTTAGCAAAACTTTTTTTTTTAATTTTCTTGTTTGCGTCCCAAAAGTGACACCTATATTCAAAATTAAATTATTTACGTTACATATTCGTGTTTGGGTCACAGAAATACATATGTGTACCAAATTTCAACTTAATCGGTCCATGAGATTCGGAGTAAATTGGCTGTGACAGACGGACAGACAGACAGACAGACAGACAGACAGACAGACAGACACACGAGTGATCCTATAAGGGTTCCGTTTTTTCCTTTTGAGGTACGGAACCCTAAAAACAATAAACTTTATAGTTTAGTAAATACGATGTGTTACAATCAGTGGCACAAATATTTACATAAGATTTAAAAAAATACGATCTTGAATTATTGTTCATTATGGAAAAAAAGGTTTAATATTTAAAAAAAAATAACCTCTGGTTTCTTCTTCTAAAATAGAGCAAATAGTTTTAACGGTGGCTTTCAACTACTTTGAGATAATATTGATAGACATGCTTTTTGTCTAGAAAGCCTATTCATGGGGCACGTAATGCTTTGTCTACTAAAGTTAGATAATAAAAAATCTACATTATTCAACGTAGAACCCACTGAAGGTCTCACGTAGGTCTACAACGATATGTAACACGTTTGAAATGATTTGTATTCGATGGCTGTACGTTTTATATCAAACAAAGATCGTTGACTTCAAAAGGTTTCTGATATTTTATGAATATGTTTAATGTTTATTATATGTTGAAAGAACAATAAAAATATAGGCTGTTTTTATGCGTCAAGCGTTTGCAGGTGGTAGGCAATTTTTGTTATTTTTACTGTAACATTTCATAGATTTATTTTTGGTATAAAACTAAAACTGTTTCAATAAAAAACAACCGACTTCCAAAAAAAAACACTACAAATTGAAAAATAACTTTAATTTCGGAAGTCGGTGTCTTGGGTTTTGTATTTTAATTTTTGCCACCGACTTCCGAAATTAATGTTATTTTTCAATTTGTAGTGTTTTTTTTGGAAGTCGGTTGTTTTTTTTTAAGTTTTTTTTTTTTTTCACTTTTTAGTTGTGGTACCTACCCCACACACATTTGAATACCACTACCTGCTACCAGTGACAGGAACTTATCATATCATCTACATACTAAGTGGGAAAAAATACGTATTTTGTAGCTAACTCAAAAACTACCCAAGCAAAGTTAATAAAATTTATATGGGACCAATTTGAGAACATACCCTTTCAAACAAAAAAATAATTTTTAAAATCGGTCCAGAAATGACGGAGAAATTGGTGGACATAAATAAAAAAAAAAAAAAACAAACATACGCGACTAACATAAATAACCTCCTCCTTTTTGGAAGTCGGTTAAAAAATAAACGACGTCAGCAAAGACTAAGCGAAGAAGAAAAACATTTCTTGAAGAAAATAAAAGTAAATGAATTGTTCCAAAATCAAAACTACAAATTACCGCGACATTACGTTTTGACATTTCGGAGAAAATTATTGTCGTACATTTTTCACTTTCGCTACGACCTCTTTTCACGCATAACCTTCAATGAGTTTACGTACTTGCGTTGCGGATTCGTTCATTAGCGTTTTGTGTCAAAATATAAACATGACGACGTCATTATTAGTACGTTAACAGATAAGGTTGCAAGTTCACGAAATCAGGTAATAAGTAGTAGGGAAAAACAAGTGAAAATTTTTATGAAAATTATACTTACAAGCTTTTATGCAGACTTCAGATTCAATAATAATATAATTCATTATATCGTTACTACCGATTGACATCAAGTGTAATCTTATTTCAGTATATTATGGAATGGATATTTTACTATGACGATTAACGTTCATTCGAAATGTTACCATTAAGTTTATTAACCCACAGTTCGTACAAGAGAGAGTGCAGTTTCTAGTGTGGACTTGCGACGCAAGAATCTAAACAGGTTTTAACAGCATCACTACGTAAGCATTCGAAGCTCGAAGTTAAAAAAAAAAACAAAAACAAACAGTACATTTTTTATGACTACATAACAATGCAAAAGTCTAAACGTCATTAAGTTAGTTATAAAACCTTTGATCCAAAAGAAAATAAAAAATAATAAATTACCAGCCCAAAAAAACCTAATGACGCTATCGTGGAAAATTAAATTAATTATGTAGACAAATAAAATGTTATTAGTAGATATTTTTGTGAGAATGGTAACGTTTATAGACCATTGTTTTGTCTTTGGTTTTTATGTTATACTTAATTTTTTTTTTTTCATATACATCGCCGTTAAGTTTCATGCTGCGTCAGTTACATTTTTAATAAAAACGTCAGTCTCTTGAGTGTCCAGGGGTAAAGCTGGTTAATGTCCCTGTCCACTAGTAAAATATATCACAGGTATAGACAAAAACATTCCACTCTCACTATAGACATGGCTGCCAAAATCCGCCAAATAATTCTGCCATTACTAGCAAGACATTTGGCTTATAATGGCATATTACCGCCAAATCGGTTGGCAATTACACTTCATGACACCATAGCAAAGTTAATTGGCCGTTTAGCTTTCGGCAAGCGTTTGGAGGGCTCCATAGTATTTATTGCTTTTTTATGAATGTGTGTATGGTGGTATGTGCATACAAGGTTGACTCTGCCATCAATTATGTTTTATGGATCAGTGTCACCAAAACCGGAGATAGTGTCGTGACGTATGATCCTAGGCATGAATATTTTTTTTCTTTTTTGATAATCTTATCACGTAGATAGCAGCCATTAAAAAAAAAAACTGTCCTCATTTAATTCTAAATAATAAAATTCAAGAAAAATTGCTTTTCAGTTTCTTGGCACAATACTAATTTCAAAACATAAATTATTCTAGATTATTAACAACGAAATAGACTGAGTCCGACAGAGAACAAGCGACTTGCTTTGCCAGCTATAACTCTTCAAACGTTTAAGCCATTTTCTTCTTGAAATTATTAACGAGAGTAAATTCTCACTAATTTATTTTCTTCAGCCTATTTTGACTGTGGACCATTTTTCTAAACTTTTGAAAGTTTTGGCCGACTTTGGCACAATTTCAATGAGTTTTCATAGATTGCTGCCATTTTAATATAAATATCTTGTCTATGCGTAGAGCAACGAACTTTTCTTCACTTGAAAAAGGCAAATTAAAGACGGTAGGTATTAGACTGTTCAAAAATTTTTCTTTTTAATTTCACGATTGCCTAATTTTGGTTGATTCATCCAAATTGAAGGACATAAGTGAACCGTGTAATAGTGGCATAAGTTTACATATTTGATGTTCTTTTTTCGAATTTTTGTTTTATTCACAATTGAATCTATACGGATATGCATAAACGGAAAACCCTTACGACCCACATTCACAAGATGTTTATCTAAACAAGTACTATTAATTAACTGGTTTGCGACATCGTTATTGTTTGCAAAGTGTATGTTTATTGTGGGCTGTAACCTACTGAAACTGCTTCCTAGTTCCTAGGTATTAGTAGTTTATGTACTAAGTACCTGCAGTAGGTTCCGATGATCAAAGTCCTTCTACAGGTTATTGTGTCGTTAATAAGGATTAAAATCATAATTAATTTCATTTTTATGGCAGATTAAGAGTTATAATTAAGTTGAGCTATTAATATGAAGTAATTATGGAGGTATAGAACAGGTTAATTGATTTTGTGTTAAGGGTACAATAATTTGTTTTTTAAAACAGTGGATCGTAAACCAGGTCCAATTCCATCCGAAAAAAAAGCGATCTCTTCCGATGCACAAATCATTTTTAGCAGCCAGTACGTTGATCTCAAATGTTTACTCACAGCTTTATAGTAAAAGTTTTAAATGACGTCACGGAACATCAAAATTTGCAAACGCGTGTACCGTGGCTAATTTGAAAAGTAGGACAATCGCTTTTACGTAGACAGATGTGCCTACTTCTAAATTTGACCGGGTAACGCCTAATAAAGCCGAGTGGCTTGGAAGTACCACTTTTACTAGTGACACAGTTTAGGGTAATGACAACAAGTTAATTATCTAATGATGTTTTAAGAAAGTTTGAGTTGTAAGTTTCAATGAAAAAGTATTAATTAATGAAATGAATAAGGATTTTGATGAGAAATTCGGTGATTTCAACACTGTTGCTTATATATCGTAAAATTCATAAATTATTGTTATTCTTCCGTAATTTACCGGTATTGGCATTAGTGGGGAAGTTTCTAGTCATAAACAGTTCCTGTACAAAAAAATGCACAAAAAAAAAAATTGCCTTCCATTCTTCAGGCAGTGCGGAAATAATCCTGATGTGTGTGTTAGAGCAGGTTTATTTTTGATCACAATAAATGGCATTGCCACTTCTGAATATTTTATATATGTTGTCATTGCTACACATATGACAAATTTCAAAAATAATAAACCAGTCGACAGACAATCCATTCTTAATATAATAAATGTTGTTTCCACGATAATATGGTGTTTACAAACAAAATACAAGCGCATAGAGGAGAAAAAACACAAAATAATAATATTAAGATTACTTCGGGGTAATTTAATTGTAAACTACAGTTGAGTTATTTGATTGTTTGAAAAATGTATTGTTTTAAACAAGTGCTTCCACTTTCAAGCTAGCTAGTCACTGCTTTCCATTAATCACTAGTAATTATCTACTGAAATATTTCACTAGCGAATAATTTGAAACCACATGCATTTACATAAAGTGCAAAATTCCAAAATTAAAAAAATCATGTCAATGCCGAAGTTCGAACATTTTAGGCCACAAAACACACAGACAGATTAATATCAAAACATTTTTACATAAACAAAATTCGTAAATTCGCGTAATGTCATCTAACTTCCTCAAACAAGTCAAGGTTGGCCACCTCATCAATCATAATCAGTTCAACTGTTTTCGAGATTCGGCGACACAAACGTGTACCTATTGCATCAGTGCCCTATTTGTGGCGAAATGGGAAAATGATTTGTGTAGTGGATCCACATCATCATCATCATCATCATCACCATCACCATAGGCAGCCTTGTTCCTCCCATTGCTGAGTATAGACCCTTTTGTGCCATGCTTCCCTGGTAGGTATGTGCGAGTCTCATCCACTTCTCCTCCGCGATCTCCTGTAGATCGTCCACCCACCTACTCTTATATAAAATGTAATATTTATGTATGTATGACGCGTAATCATTTGTATTGATATACAAATGATTGCGCGTCACTAATTGGCATTATAAAATATATTTCTTATTTCTAACCCTGTCTTCATGCATAGCATCCATCTATCTTCCGGTATAATTTATGAATATACAATTTCTTAGAAATTTTGTGTTTGTTTATACAATATTGGCACTTGTAGTCAGCTATTTAAAGACCAGTTGCCGCGAGAAAGTTGCGAATCACGGCCAACATTAATCAAAATAGTTGTGGAGAAATAACAGGTGAACTGCACTGGAAATCTGGAATTAACCGGTTAAGGAACGATGTTTTTACATCACATTTAGGGGGGACCTCTGATCTAGCAATCATCTTCAGCACGACCGACATGCATGATCTAGACAAAGAAATCTAAAAGGATGTTGCCAACGATACACGGGACTCCACTTTTCTATTCATTGAGCTAATAGTTCTGTTCCTTAATCAAATCATTCTTGTCTAAAACGCAATAGCTATGGTACTATTAAAATATCACATTTCCAAATTATGTAACAGCGCAGTAATCGTCTCCGCTTGACGTTTGAAAGCGTTCAAAAACGTCACCTGTCTATTTTGAAGTTTGTGAACGACCTTCATTCTTGTCAAACGATTACAAGCTTTTAGTTTCACTGTATTTTTTTTATAAATCCAGTGTTGATTTTATAGTCTGCTTCCTGGAATATTTAGTTTATGATGATGAAAATTTAATATGAAATATGCTATAAATATAGCAAGCAGCAAGAGCTAGTGTCATTGTCTTGCAGATATTCATTTGTTTTGTAAAGGACGCGCTACGAGTAGTATGGACAAAAGATTCGTAATATGTAAACTAGTTCATGATCTTATTTTGCAATATTATAATCACATACTTGGAACCACACGAGTAAGGTAGTTAGTGATTGTCGCTTGCAGCAAGTAATGGACAAATAACTTCAACAGGTTTAGTAGATTGTTTCTCACATCGGGGTTTCCCCGACCTTGTGCTTTTATTTTTGGCAATATCGACCTTAAAACTACAAATAAATCTTCATGTTTACGAAATTGTGGCAAATACGCACGCTTATTTACATCTTAACACTTATTTTTATATGCCTCGTTGAAATCTAAATAGTTTTTCAAGTAAATAATGAAAGGTCACTGTAACAAGGTAAACGGAATGAAAATTTTACTGCCGGGTTGTAGCTTCAGAGAAAACATAACTATAAGGAAAAACAAATATCGATAGATGAAGCTGTCATTGCTAGAAGAAATAATAATGAAAAATAAATTTCATCGCCGTCATAAAACTTGATGATTTAAGGAAAATAAATCTTGATATTTCACTTGACATACATTTTCGCACATCCCCGGATGTAAAGATTAATAAGTATCGTTTTCAAGTCTGGGAAGTGACATTGAGTGATTTTTAATATTCATACATGATTTCAAGGATTTTGTAGAGTTACAGTACCAACTTCCGGATCTAGTGATTACATTCACGATGGTAGGAAAGTTCCTACGTTACTTTGGTTGCAGGACCATTAGGTACCTAATTATTTCCATGTGTGTTTTTTGGGTATTTCAGACTCGTTATCTGGACTGGTTTCTGCTTCAAACTTTCATTTCCCATCAAGTAATTTAAAAGTTCCATAAATAGACTTGATTATTTCTTTAATTTGTTTACATCTATCATTTCTATATATTCCATCATTAAATATATCTTCTTTAAGTCCAGTTAAACTAACTTAACTTATTACTTCAATGTGCATCAGACCATCAAATTAAATTGCGCTTGCTTCCAAAAATTTTGCAAATCTGAGATAATAAACTTAACATTGAGTACGTTTTATACGTAATTGGCCTCGACACAATAAAGAATTGCCTTTTGTTGTTAAAATAGCAAAACAGTTTCACCTCTGTTATGGTCATACACCATTAGGACCACCTTCGCGTCCCACATAATTCAGACATCAGATTTATATATATGGGAATGTTTAAGCTTTTGAGCTAGCTTACTGTGACTCGTGATTTTGTCTCTTTTATGTGTAATATTGTGCTTTTCCCTTTACAAATCAGCTCAATGTATGTTCTAGAGCCAATCAAGAATAACTCTTCTCAAGAATCATTTATCATTTTCTGATTACTAACAACAATCAAGCTGAATCAAGAACAGTATAATTTATCATCAATAGTAAGACGTCCTTTGTCTTCAAAACCAATACTTTTATTTACTTCTTCTATATAAAGCCCGCTTACAGAGAGAAAAATAACATGAATAATTGTATCTTTCAATTGATTTGTTTTTCAAATGTCAATTCTCTTGCATACAAAAGCCATTGAGGAGACAATGTCATGCTTTATATAATCTACAAAAGCATTGTTTAATATTTGTGTAAATAAAGGAATAATCTGGACGATCGATAAATAAAGATGGGTCTACAAGGCTATAGAGATAGAGTTGCAGTAGTCATGTCAGTACTTCCAATCTGTTTTCTACCACATGAACTCTGATCCTAATTATGACAATTATCTGATAGCCGAAGCAAATGGCGCATCTAAAAATTTCATGAACGGAAAAATTTTTGATGAATCAAAACATATAAACAAGGATAAGTTTGGAAACCCCAACAAAACTGTTAGTGGTGTTATTCCACATGTTGATGTAAAAACAATTCCAAGACTCGAGATTTTTTGCCCCTTTACAAAAGACATCTTTCAAAACTTGTGTGTTAATGTTAATACAGATGAACATGTTTGAGACCGAGTCTCTAGTGAATCAGACCGCGACTGGTTTTACAATATTATACTAACGACGACAAATCGAATAATAATGGATTTCGAATACGATATTGAATCGATTCGATTTACCGCTAATTCGACCTCCTTGGTTTCACCCATAATTATCTATTTTCGAACAGATAAAAATATAGTTCAAAGAAAATCCTGAGAATTATGAAATGGGTAAATGGCACGGAATGCACGGATGGAATGTTTGAATTGGTTTTCCCATGTTTTCGGGCGTTTGCAAAAACAATTCCGATCAAAGATTCCACATTGTCTCAAGAACCAGTTACATTATGATTCAACCTGGTTTTTTATTTATTCAACAGAGATATTCAAGCACGTGATTTTCACGTGGAATCTAAAGTCGATAAAACTACTTCCCGATTATTTGGGAGTGACTAACTGTTTATTACACCTTAGTCAATCTATTCATGTGTTTGCTTGTTAATATTTAAAGGCAACCTTCCCTTGAAGATTGTTGAAATATGGAGTGATATACTGTTGATGTTCCTTTGAGCAACACTCTTCATTGACTATTTTTATATTAAGTAGTTTACGATGAGTTGAGTCGAAGTCTTATTTTTACGAGTTGTTTAGTAGTAACCCTAAGGCTAACAAAACATTTTATTATTAAATATTTACATCATTGCAATTTAATGTTATGTATCAATATTTATACGATCTATTTGCTCAATAACAACAAATAATTCGGGCAAATAAAATTACTGCTCTGTAAACAGTTATAATTTACATGATACATAAAATTGCAAACAATAATAAATTGTGGTTTCAAGATTTACAATCTGCTATAATTAATTAAATAAAAAGTTTCCTTCTACAGTTAATTACGGTTGTGCTTGCGAATTAATTTAATCAAGTTGTTTTAGTCAATTTGCTAAGCTTGTCTCGAAAATCTTGTCTAGACGGAGCCATCAAAACAATGATATAACATTAGATCGATACTAACAGAAATATCTGTTCACGTCGGAAACTACAAGTTATATTACTAATTGAATATGCCAAGTTAAGTCTATTTACTATTCAAATTCATTTTAATCTGCTGTAGACGCATAATAATTAATAATGTTTTGGAGTCTCAAAATATAAATGTAGATTAGGAAATATTCAAAGTCCGTATCTACTTCATGATTTTATGTTTAAAGTTACTAAGCTAGTGCCATTTTTCAAATTTTTTATTAGGAAATGTTTTATGTACAAACTCACTATAAGCTATTAATTGTCTGACATTAACATTATTAGTACTAATAATAGTAATTATAAGTTTGTTATCAAATAATTCGTGAACATTGTAAACTCGGTCGGATTGCGCATTCGTTTCGGTGGTGGCCAGTTTACGAAAGTTCTTGCACTCTCAAAATGTTCAACATAATCTACCAACACATCTAATTCTTGCGACAGTAGAATCACCAGGATTAATGGAGACTTGTGTAAGTCAAGGGGCCTGGTGTTTTGCCATTGCGTACTAATCAATATCTTTCGGCGGAATGGCTTTGTTTAGCCACTTCCTTGTCGCAATACGAGGTTCATGAAAATTGCGTACCGAGTTTATGGGTTACTATTTTTGTTAAACAATGTCGAATGACGTGGCAAATGCTTATAAACAAAACCTAATCGGTTCCGAATGTTATCGTTTGAAGCGAACGTCAAATTAATTGCTGTTGAATCGAATCCGTAAAACGTACGAAATATGGCCTTTCTGATGCAACCTTGGTACGCCAACGTTCAAACGTGAGGGGCCATGTAAACATGATCCGACTGCTATAACATTATGTGGATGTTGTACCAAAGTATGCTAACGTAGACTTTTTCATTGTTACAGGTTCGTCATCAATCTACTTGCGACGAATCTTTTGACGACCTCCCTGCTGGCGCCCGCGCTGTTCGGCGAGCACTCGGCGAGGGAGGAAATTCGGTCGTGGGTGGAGGCCGGCGACGCGGCCGCGGCGGCCTGCAGCCTGTCCTCGCTGCTATCCATCATGTTGATCGCACTGGACCAGCACCACGCGGTCACGGACCCGCTCCGCTGCCACACGCGGCTGCTGCAGCGCCGCCCGGCTGCTCTATGCGCTGCCACGTGGCTGGCAGCCGCAAGCGCAGCCGCCATTCGCGCTGCCATCGCCGTAGTACGCCACTACTACCCAGTCGAGCCCATTGTTCAAGGAGTCGAGCTGGCTTACTACATTGTGTACTTAATACTTGGAGTTATGACACCCATCGCCATCGTGTGCTTCATGTACGCAAGGATCTACCGTGCGGCGCGCTCCTCTGGACTACGAGCGCGAGCGCATGGCGCCAGCGCAATGCAGCTACACGAACCTCCCACGATCCTACCCGATCTTGCTGAGGAAGGGGAGGGACTTACTCTTAAGATTGACGGGCCTGAGTGCTCCGTAACTGTGGAGAGCGACAGGAAATTCGGGCCATTCCTACTACCGCCTGAACGACCAGTTCGTTGCCCATCGGTTGCCAGTTTACGCAATTCCCGTAAGGAAGGAAAGTCTAACGAGGATCTGAGGAAAGGGCTGCCGGCTGTGAGCTCGGCACCGTCGCTCGCTGCACCACTGCTAGCCGCACAGCCGCGCACGCCGCTGCCTAGCCACAATGGATCCAGAATTACATCGATCAGATGCCGCATATCAAACGCGTCACTGTTTAGATATAGAGAAGAATCTCGCGCGGCCCGAGTGGGGTTGCTGACGGGCGCGCTGGTGATGCTGCACGTGCCACACGCCGTGGCGGCCGTGGTGTCGGCGGCAGCGCCGGGGCTGGCGGAATGCGCGCGCACGCCGTCGCTGGCGCTGTTGTTACTGGCGTCGGCGTTATCACCGTTCTTGTTCGCGCTGCGCTCACGGCGCGTGCAGAGAGAGGCGCGTAGACTTCTTCTACCGGAGAAGAGCGCGTGGGAGAGAGCGTCGGGGGTCGCATCTGCGGCGGCGGTGGACGGGCAGCGCGCACGAGCTGCTCTTGAACTGTTGCGCACGCTGTCCCCGGGTAACTCAGCGCCCGAGTCATGCACGACGGTTGGCAGCGAGGTCTGCCGCAGCTCGTTCAGCTCGGGCGGCAGCACACAGTTGTCCTCCGCGTCGGACGAGTGACCGCCACCTCGCGCGCCCGCGCACCTCTCCTCGCGGGTGCGCTTCGCCCCGCGTCCCACCGCTCTACTCATCTGTGATACTAGGCTAAGCCGCAACGCGCTCGGCGCGACCGTTAGACTGATTTAGTATTAAGTTAATTTATTAATGTGTCCATGTACCTTTCCGCTGAGCGGAACCAATTTTTATTACCTGATAAATGTAAGAAAATAAAATAAAATCGTATTAAAGTGAAAATAAATTGTCGTTTTGATTGCACATGACCCTAATAGTCGTCGCGGGTTGGTGGCGAACCGCAACGAGCAGAGTTTACACACGAATGAAATAGAAATGTGAAGGTTGAGACCAAGTCTACTGAGACAGTGACTCATTACATACTAGGTTACAAAACATAAGATTATTTTACACAATTCAACACTCAGAAGAGTTATAGATCGAACTCAACAGCATAATAAAAGGAACAAAGTATTACATAAAAATATAACAACACATTACTACACAAAGTAAATTAAAGACACAAAACCTTCCATTACAAATTGGCTAGTAACAGTGAAAGACGCTGATAACGAAATTGTAGCACAGACAATTTATTGCAGTCTACTGTAATAAATGATAGACTATCACTAAACTGACTTGAAAGTACTGAAAATAACGATAAAATACCAAATAGGAACGATATATGAGTACTACAAATGCTGCTGCTACAGATAGCTATGGAAATGAAGATAGTAAGTATGAACTAAAAATAATTATAGAGCAAGTACAATTTCACAAAATTGTCTAGTAACATCGTAAGAAACTGATAACAGAATAAAATTGTAAACACAATTGCCAACTAGTCTGTAACAAATGACAGATGATACCGTATATAAAGTAAAAATAGTGACTGAACTAACTGTAAAATATTAATAATATGATAAAAATACTTGGAACAACAACTACTACTTACAAATGTTGCTGATGTTACAGGCAACGTTCGAGATGAAGATAGTAAGCATAGGTAATCAAAAATCGTAAGTATTGAGAAAGAAAGAGACAACAATAAATCCCAAAAATAGAGACAAAGATAGTAAGTAAGATGAAACAGAAAGAAGCACTAATAAATCTCAATGTAAACAACCTGTGAGTAGGAAAGAGACAAAACAAAGAATCAGAATCTAATCACGCTAGAAAGCAGATTCATGATCGAATCACGTTATCAACATACAAGTGCATGCTTATCTCACTGATAATTGTAATCCCTTAATACCCTCTTATGGCCCGCACATGGGAAAAGAGTGGCATATTAACGGCTGACATACACACACTCAAACAGAGTAAATCCCGTGGCATGGTTTATATAAATAAAATTGCGGGTTTAGGAAAATTAAGTGACCTAAATTGAAAGAGTAAGTTATAGAATTAGATATTTACAGATTTATTTTAGATACTGACATAACATCACACCTGTAATACTCGAAAGGGTAACATAATATAACATCACGCTTGCATTTCCAGAAGAGTTAGGTAGAGGTGCACTGTACATAGGGCCGCGCCGACCTGCCGTCCTGTTTCGCCGCATAATTATTTTTTTTGTTTCAAATTTTTGACGTAAATGTGTTCTCTAGTTTTATATTATTTTCGTAAATAAATTTAAAAAACGGTTCGCTACCGCTTGGCAATTACTGAGAAAAGGAAAACGCGAATTAAGTTATTTACATTCTATATTCAAGATATTTACAATATGACTGTTTTTTTTTTCTGGGAGGAGCTAGTTTAAAAAAAAAACAATAATTGGCGCTGATATTTAGTTAAGGGCATGGGCACTATGGCGCCTGTGTACGCCGCACACTTCGCACATACGGGCGGCGCGGCCCTGACTGTACACCCACATTTCGCCAGTTATGTTTAAGTTCCATGTAATAGGGGTGAGCCTTTTGCCATCACCGGGCACAAATCCAGACTCCGGGCTGCTTCTGAGAACTACCAGATAAAATACAATAGACGTTGATATATATTTAGTAACCTGTTCCGCTTGAGCGCTGGACGCCTGGTGTGGCAACACGCCGTGTTCGGGTTCGCGCCACGTCAATCGTCATCCTGAGGATGCCTCGTTGAGAGGTGAAACACGTGTCGATTTCTTATAGGGCTTTTTATGGCTCTTTAGGAATAGTTAAGCGAAACAGGTTACTAAATACATCAACGTCTATTGTATTTTATAATGGATTTCCGCAAAGTCATGCCTGAATCAATTAATTAAATACCAGATGGAAAAATCCAATAACACGTTCCCCGACCCGGAAATCGAACCCAAGACCACATGCTCAGCAGTAGCGCTTGCGACTACTAAACCAACGAGGCTGTCGTATACTGTCAGATTAATAGTTTTCTCGATGTTCATCCTCTAACAAAGTATGTAAAACCACTTTCCATATGACTATGTTGTAATCCAATATGAGATTAATCCTCTTGAAGCTATAACAATAAAACTGTACCACCCAGAGTGCATTACTATGCACTTAAGTATTTAATATGGGCATAACCCAGCTGTTAGTACCCACGTGGCTTTCACATAGATACCTATTTTTAATATCGTCTGCTAAATGAGTACCTAGATACTATGTTTGTATGAGTAGGTAACTAGGTACTTTTGCCCACGATTTAGATAATTTATAATGTAAGTAACGTTTACATGATAATCATCAGTTGTTGAGAAAATGAATTTAATTTGAATTTTTACATACATCAGTTATATACTACGTCTCCTTGACTACACTGTAATTTTTGAGCCTCAGTTTTTCTGCCATCCAAAATCAATCATCTCATGGCACCTCTTAAGAACATACATTTCTTTAATTCCATATGGAAGATTTCTATACTGGTCTGTACAATATCTGTTAACCAGTCTAAGTTTACAATGCCTGATAAGTTAATTCGATGTACACTAAAACCACTTGATTAATTGTAGGTTGACTTATCAGCTGGGTTAAGAAAAACGTTCAGGCGACTGAATAATCACTAAAAACTGTTGGTAGACTGTTCACGTTAGCTGGCCTATTTTTTTTAGTGAAATGTTTATTTCTGACACTTTTACGCGTCAATATTTTGGTCAATATTTTAAAACTAGATGGCGAGAAAAACTCAGAGGTTTCTGTTTAGGTCCCTTAGTACCAACAAATTCATTTTTGGCCAAAGAATCAGCATAGCGATTCAACGTGGTAATGCTGCCAGTAGACGTACACATGGCTACATATCAAGCTATACATTTCCAGTTGTGCTTAACCATCTCACCGTGTTATCTTAGGTGAAGTGGGCGTGGAGTGAGCTGTCAGTTGCTAAGGATTGACACTATTGGCAGCTCACTTCACCTAAGTTATCACGGTGAGATTTTTACAGAATAGCACTATTGTATAAGCTGATCTCGCATTGTACGCAAATCCTATACAATGCGAGATCAGCTTATACTGGAAATGTATAGCTTGATATGTAGCCCTGTGTACATAGGCACACAGGGCTGGCAGTATTACCACGTTGAATCGCTATGCTGATTCTTTGGCCAAAAATGAATTTCTTATTGCTATCAACTGAGTACAAAACCAGACTCCAGGCTGTTACTGAGTTTTTTTTTAACTAAAGTAGACATAATATTGACAAACGTAATAGTTAGTTTTATGATAACTTTAGGTACGTTAGACCCTAGGTCCGTGCCAGACTTACTCAAATATAATGTACCTAGGTCTCTTTTACAGTAGGTAACAACGCCCAATCCCTAGGTCACTGACCGACCTTGATAGCATGTAATACCCAGGTACTTAGAGGATTTGATGGATTACACGCTGTATTGTAAGATGGTTAACAATGGTGAAGCGGTCTTTACATAATGGCTGAATGCCTGAGTGATGTAAAGGGATTTTTTTCAATAGGATCAGTATACAATTTAGGCCTCCCAAGAGCTGGGCCGTTGACCTGGTGAAGGCCGTGGGAAACCGTTGGATGCGGAAATCTCGAACCTCACATCTATCAAAACGCGATTATTTCCCGACAGTTAACTAATCAATTTTTTTTTTATTTGCATCTTGCTGGTCAACCTAGGAGGTTGTCGGCTGCTTAACCGGACTTTCCTGTGGCTGCCTCAATAAATTAAGGCCTCCAGCCAGGGCATAAAACTTATAAACTAAGCGACTACACGCTAAGGGCACCCCCTGTGGGGTACGGACCTTGGCTTAGCGCGTCGCTGGTGGAGGACAGCAAGGAATGCCTTTTTTTTTTGGGTAGGAGATTATCAAATAACTTCTACCGTTCTGGGTGGAGCGGGAGGGCGTATCAGACTCTTACTGACTAAAACCCACCGTGTTCCTTCAGTTGCCATGTTGCCGGGGGGCCACGATTTCCCTTTCGGCCTTATTCGCAACCCCGGCAGGGATGAATCACAACAAAAAAAAAAACTGTTAAAACTTAAATCAGTTTTGACCATCCTCCCAGTATTGTTAATTGTTGGATCCACTGATTATACTTTAGTACCTAGATTGTGAGAAGTGCTTAGAGCTAAGATACGAGTGTACACGTGTGTACACGAGTACGAGTAGGTATCTTAGATATAAGCACCAGACGATAAGAGCCTCGCAACACGCATCGTCTGTAAAATCATGAGGCCTCGCGCCTGACGTAATTTGTCACGAAGTGTAGATGTACGAGGCTCTACTTTAAAGCAATCTTTTGAAAAGAAAGAAATAAAGAAAAACACTTAGATAAATGATTGGTCTCGCTGCGAAAAACATTTATTTGGACACAGTTCGTGAAACACAAAATACAAATAACAAAATGAAAAAGTGAAAATAATGTTTACTTAGTTGAAATGTATGTTTTGTTTTTTTGTGTTAGTTTTTTTTTTTGCTTCTTTTACTGATAGACAGAACATAGTCCATAAGGTCACCCTCTTTTTTTATACAGCGTGTATCCGAAAACTGTGGGCATGAGAGTGAGGTACAGACTATGAAATTTTTCGCGACTACGATGTTGGTCCAATGTACAGTATAACATCTTTCTTAATGTCCCTCGGCAAACTTCGTGTTTCATCAGTCGTCGGATTTCTATCAGTTGCTCTTTGCACTTGGTGCAGACCGGATGCTCTCAATCGACTTGGAAGTATATGGAGTTTAAGATAATTAATTGATTCAGGCGTGACCTTGCGGAAATCCATTATAAAATACAATAGACGTGGATATATTTAGTAACTTAGCTAAACGGAACAAGTTACTAAATATATCCACGTCTATTGTATTGTATATGGAGTTGTTAAAACTCTTTTAACTTAATGTAATTTATTTAAAAAATGGGAGGAAAGCTGCTAAAGTCATAGGCACAAAAATAGTTTTACAGCTCTATTTAAAAAATGGGAGGAAAGCTGCTGAAAGAAGAAGAAACTGAAAGTTCACACGGAAATCAAAACAAAACAATAATAAAGTACTTAGTTCTGAATTCCAATTATTATACACGATAAATCTAATAATTAATGTACATGGAAATTAGCATTCGTTTGTATTCGGAAATGCGATGATTGAAAATAGTCAGACTGTAGAAAGTTGTTCAGCTTGATGGTCTGTATTGCACCCTTATATGACCACACATTTCTGATACACGCTATATAAGGTAACCAGATTTAACGACCCTTTTTTGCGTTTGAATAGCCAACCTAACGGTATGAAATCATGCAGAGTAATTACAAGCCCAACTAACAAATTAATACAAGATATCAGCTGAAACACAATTTTATTCCGCTTTCGTTTCGTGTTATGTAAACTAAACAAACGGCCGGATTACAAACTTTAGAACAATAACCATTGTCTGTCGTGTAGTGTCCAGCACTCGCGGTAATGACAGCGCATTTGACCTTTTTTGTGAGACAATATTGTAAGTTTGTAACCATGAACAATATGTTTGGCCCAAAATTCAGTTACGTCAACTGCACGTACTGACAAAGTCATAAGGTCACCAAATGTAGAGACTCAGTATTTCTTTTTTTTATTACTGATTCGCACGATATTTCTAGACAAATTCTGGAGTTGTCGATTCGCGAGTAACTAATCCTACTAATATTATAAATAAAGAAAGAAAGAAAGTTTGTGAGGATGGATGGATGTTTGTTACTCTTTCACGCAAAAACTACTTAACAGATTTGGATGAAATTTGGTACACAGATAGTTTATAACCTGAATTAACACATTCAATAATTTTTATCCCGATATCTCACGAAACGGATTTAATCGTGACTTATGCGGGTGAAGCCGCGTGGCGGTAAAGTCACCAATAAGCCATAGATCAAGATTTTTTATAATACAAGATTTGCATAAATGGCGTTAAGTATATATGAATCTATTTTAACTATAAATACCCATTTTAATGATACTTTCTTGCCAGTGGCATGCAATAAGATTGAAGCCGCAAATGACTTGCATTGTCTATACACTTTTTAAACGGTGTTACTTTTATCATTGCTTTAACATATTAAAACATCATCATCATTATTATTCATCATCGTCATTATATTGAAACATTTTCATTATTCTTTCTATTTTTTATTGACATGACATCATTATTATTGATCGTTATTTTCAATATAAATTATTATTTTAAATGAATAGAATCGTACTAATTTTATTAATTGCATTGTAATCAAAATTTAAATTATGAAATTATTATTAGTATTTTTGTTTATTGCTAATTATTAAATGTGTACCTACTGCATGCTATAAGTATAACCAAGATGTAAATCTAAATATTTGCACGGCTGAAATGCCGAATATAGTGAAACCCATAGTACTTAAGAACAGATGTACCTATATTCTAGCAAATAAATATCATTCATTCATTCATTCATTCATTCATTCATAGGTACTAATGGAAATAAAATAGCACCGTAAAAATTTGTCTTAAGGCATAAAAAAATAACCACATGATCCGGATGAATTTATCCCAAAAATAAACTTTGTATTTGAAAAACTTGTTCCCCCAAACATCGATATACGTCACGGTCAATTCTCCAACTGCAAATGCAAGTTAGTAATCGCAAAAAAAATAAAACAAATTAAAGATTTTCGGACTTTTTCTTTTACTTGTGCTGTGAGACCTTGCTTCCCGCCTAGCTAGGTCAACGGGAAGTCGAAGTACCATGTAACTTTTAATTTATTTGCGAGTATCAAAATATGTCACATAATTGACCATATTTTTTTATTGCGTTGACTTAGCAGCTTCATTTTTCAGAGCTCTAAAGGACCATAGATCTGCGCATTTGATATTAATATCAGATACATAAATTAAAAAAAAAAAACGGAAAAAAGTTTTCAGACAGTCAGACGGACGGACAACGAAGTGATCCCATATGGTTCCGTTTTTTCCTTTTGAGGTACGGAACCCTAAAAATTAAAACAGTAGCTGATTTTCCGCATGCCTGAACCAGGTTTTGTTTGACAACTAGTCACATTAAAATACGATTGATTTTGCTCATAACTTCGAAGTTATTTAGTAAATTTGTGATGTATTTTGAGCCACTAATATAACGCTAACTGCTTGCTGTATGTTGAAAGTAAAGTGCCTAAGTTATGAGAGTACTAAACTGTTCTATTGACATAACTCAAGCAATGGAATGCGACTTCCCGTTTCGTCTGGACTTTGGTCTTACCTAAGTTCTCTTAAGAAAGAGAAAACAATAAAGCGTTTGAAACAGTCCTTGTCTTTTGTATTTAGAGCATACCAGCACGTGTAGCATAACAGCCATAGAAACGGATTTCCTACGGGTTTTGTCGACGGAAGAATAGACAAAATGACAGATTGTGATTGTTTATCTGTCATTTTGTCTATTCTTCCGTCGACAAAACCCGTTTCTAATGTAGTCATGCTAAGCGTGCTGGGAGAGAAAGAGTGAGAGGATGTGTCGTATTTTCAGACTCTCATCGCAGTTTGATTTCAAGAAATGTATCGTTGTGCTTGCTACCTAGAAAGATTGACTAGTGAAAAACAAGATTGAAAGGCATTTACTCCTATTCCTTTTTTTGGTTTCCGAAACTATATGTTACTGAAAATCAAATCAAACGACACCCTAAAATATTTTTCTCACAGTATTTTTTTTATCCTTTTGGCGTTTTAGCGTTTAATTCGTCGAGACGATAGTGACGTTTCAAGTTTGCCGACCTTTAAAAAGTTTAATCTTCGGACCAAAATAAAGTAAGTACTGTCAAACTCCTAAGTGACATTCACTAAGCTGTCAAAATGAAACGTCAACTTAACTTCATACACCATGTCGACTTATGAAGCGTCTAATGAATCGCTACTTAAGTGATTACTTATACTAGGTACTCAATTGAAAGTCTCTTACTCTTAATTGGCTTATTAAATCGAGCCTAATCCAAGCATAAACTAAATTAGGATTACATAATCTCCGTTTAAAATAACATGTTGACTTATAATAAAAACTCTTAAGGAAGTTATGACCATTCTAACATTAAAAATATTCCATTGAAACATGTTAAGATTCACAACATGCAAAACTGGAGAAAGTGGTCTTTTAACTTATAAAAACCAAAACTTATAAAAAAAATATTCATTTAAAGTGAATGACTCGGTGTTTAAGTTTTATGTGATCCTGGTACAAATATTTAAATTAATCATTATTTTTAACCGATTTTGGCGTAGAAATCAGGCAGGTTATGATTTTAACTGTTTTTGAATTGAACTCTTTCCCATTTACAGAAGTAAAAGTTTCCTCAATAAGATTTTATGAATGAATGAAATGCACTGATCCCAGCGTGGTTTAACCAGACTCGATAATATATCGAATGAACTCCAAGATTTGCACTAGCTCCTGAAGCCTCATGCTTCATAGGGCTACAGAGGCCATTGCATATCAAGGAGCAGACCGGGGGGCGTGGTAATGGTAGGGAAGACGTGCCCTCAGGATATGGAAGGATTTGCGAGCCGTACTGGATATGCAGCCTTGAGTAGGCAATGGACTAGTGGAGAGACGGGTGATATTTATCTATGGATGTATCTTTTAATGACGTCGCCGCCAGATTAGGTCATGTCCAGCTTCACCGGTGCATCTTTTGGCGGGGTTAACTGCTTTCTCGACTCTATGTCTTAGATATTAATTGGCAGTTATGGTCACTGTTGCTAGTTTTTTTTTTTATATTTACTAAATCTAATTCTACGCTGATACCGTCTTTTACCAAATACTTACGTAAACATGTTTATTTAGGTACTAGTATGGTGAATTTCTAATATTTACTTTACGGTTGATAGCAATATGCTCGCATGGGATACTATCTGGCGAAATGTAGGTGTAATATTGGTACACTTCTGCTCAATCCTTCGGGGATTTATTGTGTTTAACTACTGCACCTTCAATTGAAAAACCTCCAAGACAAGTCGGCTGCCCCATTTCAAAACCTAGTAAGGACTTAAAACGAAATTTTACAGGAGAGCGCAAAAACGTAAATAGGGTCAGCCTTTGAAAAGTCCAGGTTTTGAAATGGTTAAAGTACCTTACTAGGGTTTAATGTGGTCACGGGGCAGTGAATGGGACACTTACTAGGTTTCGATGTTTAAATATATCTGTTTATAAGTGAGTTTTCAACGCTGGTGTTTTTGTATTTGATGGGGACTTATAAGATTAGCAAGATTATGCAATAAAACGTTTTTTGTAAAAAGAGTCCCTTACTAGGTTTTGAAATGGGGCAGCCGAGGTGTCGCCGATATTGGCGATAAGTCTACGAGGCTGAAATGGGGCTGGGCGGGTCAGATCTACAGGATGCATCAAAACAGATGGCCCAGGATCGCCAAACAGTGGGTGCCTGACGGGCGTCGCCACAGGGGCAGGCCTAAAAAGCGCTGGCGTGACGATTTGTACTCGTTCCTGACCAATTGGCCGAAGAAGGTACAATATAAGGAAGACTGGAAAAGTACGGGGGAGACCTTTGCCCAGCCGTGGGACAAAATAGGTTAAAAAAAAAACCTTGAATTAAGATTTGCACACCAGATACCTGGTAGAATTATATAACGGAAAATTACTTTGAGAGTTGTCAACTTAACGTACCTACTCGGAATCTTGCAAATAAAAAATATTATTATTCTTATCTTAACTAGCTTTTGCCCGCGGCTTCACCCGTGTGGAGGTCGAAAATTATGCCACGGGAACGTACTACAGAAATAAAAAGTATCCTATGACCTAGCCCAGGTCATGGACTACCTATTTGTCAAATTTCATCCAAATCCGTTCAGCCGTTTTAGCGTGAAAGCGTAACAAACAAACTCACTTTCAGGCGTTATGCTATATTATGTTACTTTTCTTATTTAAAAGGACTGCCTTGCATGTATGGCCTTTTTCGGTTTATTCCAGAAATCCCCACCGATAAATCCCCACCGGGGATTGTTATTTTTTTGCCCAGAAATCCCCACTAGTTTTAACTAGTAGAATATTAGAAAAAAGGCTGAGTTTATTTATAAACTCAGCCTTTTTTCTAATATTCTAGTCGTCTTTGGCACTCGCCGGCCGTGGTCGCGGCACCGCTCGCTTCGCTCGCTCGGCTCGTGCGTAGGGGGTCACAGTTCTAACCTAACCTTTTAACTAGTAGGGATTTCTGGAAAAAAAATACAATCCCCACTGGTAGGGATTTATCGGTGGGGATTTCTGGAATAAACTTTTTTTTCTATGTTATTTTCTCTGCGAAAATGTGTAAATAAATAATAAAACAAGTTTTTACTGGCTACTTACTTATTTCCAAAAGATATAATTTTCGAAACTGTTACAGATTCGACATTCAAATCTGTCGAAATTATTTTTACATCAAAAACAATAAACTACAGAAGTGGTTTGATCCGAATATAAGAAACAATAACTGATAGAATGTAAACATTTCTTGCATTCGAGCTTTTAGCATAACTTCAATATTTTCTGAAAACCTACAAATCAAAACTTATTATATTTCAACCGCATAAGTCTCGATCCCGTGGGAGTATCGGAATAAAAGTATCCTATGTCCTAATCCAGGTCATGGTCTACCCATGTGCCAAATTTTATCCAAATCCGTTCAGCCGTTTTAGCGTGAAAGCGTAACAAACAAACGAATAAACAAACAAACTTACTTTCGTATTTATAATATTAATATAAATATGACGGCGCGTTTTAAGGTTTTACGACGCCGAACTTACGTAGTTGATTTTAGAATGATTACCTATGACAGCTGTCAACTTGACGTAACCCAGAGTACTGAGAAGGCGACCACCTGTCAAAAAAAAGTAAGATCGCAAAGATGGATCGCAGCTGTCATTGATTTATTAATGACTGTGTTATGGCGACTGAGATAGTGGTGATCATGGTGACCAGACTACCCTTGCAGTGCAGTGAGTTGATTGATGTGCGCTCGCGCCTCACGTACTCGGGGGAACGTCGTTTGCATTACTGTTAATTCCTTACTGTGATCAGAGATTTGTGATTATTCAGAATATTATTATAGACTTTCATTTACTTACATCTCCTGATCTCGCCCGCATACCCACGCATAATAGAGAGTAATCTCTTCTGATAAAGACGACGTATTTATTGCCTTTTTAAATAGGTATTATAAATTAGTAAGGATAAAGATGTTGTTAAAAGCGAAAACCGCTGACTCATTTTTCGTGAAAATATGTTTCAGCTTTCAAATAATAATAATAATGTTTAACAGGTAAAGTCAACCTCCTGTCAGTAGAACAATACGCGCCACGAAAGGTGAGACTTGACCGCGGCTCCCGCCACTCGTTCCGCCGCCCCGATGACGCCCGGCGCCCCAGCGCAGACCTCATACCGCTAAAGAGACCCATAAATCGTCTACTGCGCAAGTCACACTACGTGGTGTGTCAAGTCTCATCTTTAGTGGCACGAACTGTAAGCCGACGTTTGCACGGACGTAATAAAATCGCGGCAGGATTTTTTCGTACATTAGATTTTCAATGCTCTGATTAGCACCGAGAGTTGAAAATCCAACAGAGTGTTTTTCCGACGCGCTGGGATGCACTCTGTTCAATTTTCAACGCTCGGCTTAACACCGAGAGTTGAAAATCCAGTGCGCGATTTTATTACGTCTGTGCGAACGTCGGCTAACACTCGAACTATTAAAAATCGTTACGAAATAAAAGTACAGTCAAAATCAGATAGTTGCCCCCCCTCCACCCTTGCTCGAAAACGATGCGCCAGCCCGCGTTGAAGCTGAGCCAGTAGCTTTAAATTCCCCGATTAATAATAATGATCCATATTTGATTCAGCCTGTCCCATCTTGCTGTCCGGCCCAGCGACTTCCTAAGCCGAGGTTCGTACCCTACAGGGGGTGCCCTTAGCGAGCGCTCGCCTAGTATATAAGTTTAGTTTTTTCGCCCCTGGTGGAGGCTTTGAGAGTAGTAGCTTAAGGCAGCTACAGGAATGGTTAAGTAGTCATGACCTCCGAGGTCAGCTACGAGACAACGTACAGAAAAAAAAATTGCCGTAAGCTTTACTTTTTGTCTTCAAGGGTAAGAAATAATTTTCAAGTCCATTCGATGGTTGAAAATCGCGGAATACAGATAGTTAGATGCACAACATAATTTGTATATGAAAATTAGATAAGTTACAAATGGCGCAGTTTTAAAAAGCAGCGGAGCAAACACACTTGCTTGGATCTAAATTTAGACAACGAAACTAGCATTTAGACCTCTAATATAAATCAAGTAATTATGCTATGTATTCTAGAAATATGTTTCTTAGATTTTAAATGAATTGGATACTTTTTATTCTAAGGTACAAAAATAATACCACCCTAATTTAATGGATTTGAATACAAATTTGTACCTATAGTACACGTTGGGAAAAAACAAAAAAAATCCCTGCGTTTTTTCCCGACGTGACTCATATTCATAATCTAATCGACTAAAATAAATTACTTACAATCAAGCTCAAAGTCTGGTCTCCAGAACAGTTTAAGGTCTATAAAAGTAGTACCGCCCCCGTCCTTTCAAAATTTTGCTCATCCTCTGCTTGTCCTAGAACAAATCTGTTATTTCTAAACATAATAATCGTTTTAAAATATCGTCGTAAACGTGTTTAGACCCAATAATTAAGTTTATTAAAAGGTATTTAGAATAATAAAACTCGTATTAAGTCCCAAATAACATATTGTTTATTACGCAGACCTTGAATTAAAATAAATAACTCTAAAAATAAGTGCTTTTATAGCCATTTATTAAATGTTTTGTATCGAGTTTTAATAGTTTTTACTATGGCGTTAAATACCAAATTATTGAACTATAAATTATACGCCTAGGTATATACCAATGTACACAACATAAAAAAAATAAAATATGCTATCTAGGTACCAACCTAGATAGCATAATTTATTTTGTTAATTTTGTGTGGTCACTACCTAGCAAAAGGTAAATGAAAAATGAGGATAAATTACATTTACTTCTGTAAATTGGTTCAAGAAAACACTTTTTAATAGTATCACACTCATGTTTTAATACCTAGTTATGTGGAGTTTCATACACTATCTACTCTCAAACATTGGGATTGACACAAATACTAAATAAAAAATCAAAGTTAAAGATCAAGAATAAATTTAAAAATCCCACGAAATTCAGTAAGTACCTACTACAAAACAAATGAATGTCGCCTGCACCAGCACATCACCGCACATGCGCTACAGCGGGTGCTGCTGTCCCCCGCCAAAAGTTGATGGAAACTCTTTGGTGATATTAACTTCTTGGATTAGCGCTGTACCGTAATAGAAAAAAAATTGTTAATAATATGATTCTATTTTTAAATTTCGGTACTATTCTGTTTATAAAGTATGTCAATATAAACTCGTTTTGAAGTTCATAATTCGAATATTACGCTATGAGAGTAGATAAAAAATATTGTGGAGCTTTTTGATCAACAGAAAATAATATATAAATTGACTTTTGTACATAAATTTAAAAGATAAATTAAATAAAAATAGTGACTATTCCTAGTCATTATTTTCATTTACCTCTAGACGATAACCCGCAGTCAGTAAATGTGATAATCTTGACTTATGCACGTTTCAGTATGAAAAATGGTGATTTAAGGTGTTATAGTAATAAATACAAATAATAATATGTATCCATCACATAGTTAATTAATCTGTCAAATTTATCTGTCATTGCTTTTTTTTTTTAGTTCTTTTTACGTATTGTGGTATAGTAATCTTATTCCAAGTGTATCGTCTTCATATATTTAATGTATACAAAATATTTTAAAAGAGTAACGGTGGAGTTTCTTGCCCATTCTTCTCCATACGAAAACTACCTTTTGGAAGGGGCGACTAGAATCAATTTAATTTTTTGTAAATTTTGACGTTCAAAAGTGCCTTTTATGTGCCTAATTGAAATAAATTATTTGACTTTGGAATAATCCTAACTATTATTATAAATGCGAAAGTGTTGGATGAAATTTAGCACGCAGATAAACCATGACCTGGGTAAGGACATAAGCTACTTTTAATCCTGGATCGTAGATGAAGTCGCGGACAACAGCTAGTAATAAATAAAATAAACCATAGCTTCAGAATTTTCCGTCCTAAATCAACTAATTAAATTACCCTATAATATACTCGTAGATCCCACTAAAAACATTTTCATGTAAAATGTTGCCAAGACGAGACCATATGACTCGCACTGTCAAAAAGTTATTAAATCACCAAGCTTCTAACTCCACACGCCCTAACTGTACAAGCCCTAACTTCACAAACTCTACACCTTAGTCAAAATATGTGACTTGGCCGTTTCGCTACCGTCACATGGGCGTAAGGTAAAAAAAATATTCACTGTTCATTACTTTAGGTAGGTAGTGCCCTTGCGCTTCGCTTGGCTCGTCTTGGCCGGCACTGCCGTGCCCCCAGATACTATCGACACCTATATAACTAGGATAATAACTAAGTAATTTTCCACTGATTGCAATTCGGTCAATCAACTTTTTTATTTTAGCAAAATCATGCAAAAAGCTGACGGATATAGCTTTCCTTGTTATATGCAATTAGATTTGATAAATAATTATAAATCTAATAATAATAGTTGGTATTTCAATGTTTTAACTGTATTTTTTTTGTTTTGTTTTTCTATATTCCTCACGTGAATAAATTTTTATTCAAATTAATGTTAAAAATTTAGACTTCGCATGCTTTCGATTTAGTTTGTGTAAATATTTATTTGTTCCCGTGGTGAAAAATATTTAAAAAAATCTTTTAGTTATCAAGTTATCGGTCTTTATATCGGTTTGCGTTATATCGGTTTTGTCTGCCATACAGCCATGAAAATTTGAAACTTGAACGTACGGGTAGAAGATATTAAATAGAAATAGCAGGTGTGTATATGTCACGGCTAAAACCCGAAGTGCGGCTACACCTAGTTTTAGCCGGCTACAACTAGGTGCGGCCGGTAGCAGTTGGTTAAATTTAAAATAAAATTAAAATGGCTGAAAGGTAGGTTAGGTTAGAACTGTGACTACATTGTTATGTTCACGGTGCACGGTGTTCCGCACGAGCCGAGCGAGCGAAGCGAGCGGTGCCGCGGCAGCGGTCGGCGAGTGCCAGGGCCCATTTAGGCAAGTTTAACCAACTGCTACTGGCCGCACCTAGTTGTAGCCGGCTAAAACTAGGTGTAGCCGCACTTCGGGTTTTAGCCGTAACATATTTAAGTCGTGGCCAGATCTTAGAATTGATCATTTCATGATATGATCGACCATTTTCATAAAATGGTTGTGTTTCATGAAATGGCCCGCTAAAATTGACCATATATTGTTCAAACGTTTAATGATATGTCAGTCGACGTTTGGCCATATCATTAAGTACTTCCATGCTAATATTACCGGCATTTAATAACTTTTAGTAATCTGGGTCAGTGGATAAATAAAACATTTTAAATAGCTTTCATTCCAGAAGAAAAATGATAGTTAATAAGATTTGAATAGTTAAATACTAACCTATGAAATACGTTCCAAACTCCATGGTTCTTTAAGGTTGCGCTTGTTTTTCGAGTGAATTTCATAAAAATCACTTTTATCTTCCATTTGCATTAATCGAATTATCGTCCGCTGCCATGATGCACAACAAAAACAAAGCGACATCAACGCCTCTACCGGTGGATAATCTAACTATTTTACGATATGATCACTAATGTTTGGCCACATCATGAAGTAGTCGTGCGTTTAACTGTTCATATTGTGAAACGTTGAGTATTCAATGATCTGGCCAGACCACATCATGATGTGGCCAGCGGTCGATGTTCTATTTCATGAAATGCAACCGTTTCATGAAATGGTCGATCATTTCATGAAATGATCTAAGTTCTGGCCACGACATCATCATCATCTACCTAGCCATTTCCCAACTATGTTGAGGTCAGCTTCCAGTCTGGCCACGACATATATAAGAGATATCAGCACAACTGTCGGGGTCCGCTAGGGCCGATGCCTGCCGGCGTCGCGGGAAAGTCCAAAAGAGATACCGTGGCCCCTGGGAACATACAGGCAACTGAAGGAACACGGGTGGGTTTTAGTCAGTAGGAGTCTGACACGCCCTTCCGCTCCGCCCAGAGCGGGAGAAGTTATTTGATAATTACCCACACAAAAAAAGGTGTGTATATATCGCAGCCATCTGGTTAAATTAGTCAGCTAATTGGACGTTTAGGCCGTTCATTAAATCTAATTAAATAGCTGAAGGACAACTAGCCAAGTCATTGACCGCAACGTTTAACCAGATGGCTGAATGTCGTGTAGTAATTTAGTTAAACTGGGTGAAATAGGTTAGGTTAGGTTAGAACTGTGACAAAACCGCGCCCGAGCCGAGTGAGCGAAGCGAGCAGTGCTATTTCCAAGTTGCTCGCAGAAATCTTTGGACCATTTGAATCACTTGTCTTGATCAGTCATCTTCAAAGGGCTGATTTTCAATACGCCAAGTTGTTAAAAGTTGAATGATTCTAGTTTAATGAATGGCCTAGGCGTCCAATTATACATCAGACTTTTAATCGTATTGCAGCAACTTGACAAGTCGAAGAAAAATTATGTTTGGCCAAAACTGTAGTTTTGGGGTGTAGTTATGTATGTTATAATTTTATCATCATCTGCATAGCCTTTTCCCGACTATGTTGGGGTCGGCTTGCTTGCTTTGCTTTTACATGGAGTGACTGCTTATCTGACCTCCACAACCTAGTTACTAGGTAACACGATACCCCTTGGTAAGACTGGTTGTCAGACTTTTTGGGCTTCTAACTACCCGTAACGACTGTCAAAGGTCTACAAATGACAGCCGGGACTAACGGCTTAACGTGCTTTCCGAGGCACGGAGGGGTCTTGGTATGTAAAGATGGTCACCCATCCACAGACCAAACGCGGCAAGCGTAGCTTAACCTGATCGATCGACCCATGCAGCTGTTGTTACTTAGCCACAAGCCCCTGTTATGTTATAATTTTATAAATGAATGAATAGTGTTTTAAAGTTTATGTAATTAAATTAAAAGACGAATAGCTAACGGATGGAAAAGATATTGGTCACTGAAAGAGATCATGAAATCCACAGATCTTAGTATTGGTATCAAAAGGAAGGTCTTCAATACCTGCATTCTTCCATGTATTACATATGGGGGTGAAACCTGGGCCCTAACGAAACATCACAGAAACATGCTGGAACACTGCCAAAGAGCTATAGAACGAAGTATGATAGGTATTAAGAAAGAAGATAAGATACGAAACACCGTCATAAGAAGTAAGACAAAAGTCACAGACGTACTTACTAGAATAGATAGTTTGAAGTGGAGATGGACTGGACATATATGCTGCGTGGTACACAAGAGAAATGGAGCAATATCATAACAGACTGGTACCCTAGAGAGGGGAAAAGGAACAGAGGTAGACAAGGCAAGAGATGGGAAGATGAACTGAAACTGACGGCAGGTCCAAAATGGAGAAGGGTTGCTAGAGACAGAGTAAAGTGGAAAATGTTAGAGGAGGCCTTTGCTAAAAGGCACACTGAGCTCAGAGACATTCTATAACTATAACTAAAGAGACAAACACAATACAAAAAGAAGAAAACAGTTCAGGATAAGAGGCTTATTATTATTTTATTATAATTAAATTAAATTAAAACTATGCATGTGTGTTTTTGTTAGTAACTGGTGTCTCTCCAACTGTCAAGTTACTGAATAAGATTAAAAGTCCAAGTATAGCTGGCTAATTTAACCAGATGGCTGCGACTTATACATTAATATAAATGAAAATATAATGAATTAATGTGTACTTTAAACCCAGCGTTAATTGGTACTAATAACTGGACTCTCACACAATTTATAATGTATGATAAACAGAATCCTTTCATACCTAAAAACCAATAAAAAATGGGTTTCTTCACCTCATTTGCTTTAGGTTTTTACATATGAATATATTTTATTAGATCATTTTATTGAGAATAACCTGTATGTAAATAAAAAAGACACTATGTTCAGTCGCCATTTAATTATTTAAAGAACCTTCTGGAAATTATAAATAGATAATTAAAATTTGTGGTGTAAACATCATAAAAAGGTAGGATTTATTTATACATAATCAGCCTATAATGTTCCCATTGCTGGGGCCTCTCTTCAAGAGGCACTGGGCGCGGGCCCAGTGCGGGTTGGTAGATGTCACATGTCGTCGTATTTTTAACCGACTTCCAAAAGGAGGAGGTTCTCAATTCGTCTGTATGTTTTTTTTTTTTTTTTTTTTGTATGTTTGTTACGCGATTACTCCGCCAATTATGAATAGATTTTGATGATATTTTTTTTGTTTGGTAGATCATACTTTAGAGGTGGTCCCATATAAATTTTATTAACTTTGCTTGGGTAGTTTTTGAGTTAGCTTCAATTATACGTATTTTTTCCCACTTAGTATGTAGATGATATGATAACTTCTTGTCACTGTTATTTACATAGCAGGTAGTGGTATTCGAATTTGTGTGGGGTAGGTACCACAACTAAAAAGTGAAAAATAAAAACTTTTTACAAAAAAAAAACAACCGACTTCAAAAAAAAAAACACTACAAAGTGAAAAATAACTTTAAGTCGGTTGTTTTTTTTTTGTAAAAAGTTTTTTTTGTTTCTAGGACATGCCGGTTTCCTCACGATGTTTTCCTTCACCGTTTTGAGAGCAGTGGTTATGAAATTATTAACACAAAGTAAAGCGCCTGTCTGGGTTCGAACCCACGACCTACAACTCGTAAGTCGGGGCCGATACCACTGGGCCTCCACTGCTCTCTCAGATTTATTTATAATAACACTGATTTAAAAAATATTAGCCTTTTAATTTGAGGAAACTGTTTCAGATACCGGTTTTTACCAACATCGGTTTTTATCTACTACATGTACTCTGGTTTTTCACTTCGCTTGTTTGACCTGCACTAAGACCAACTTATTAATGTTAGAATAATAATCGCTTGGATTACCTAAATTAAACAATGGAAAAAAAGTCGACGTTATTATGTTCCTAGGTACTTTTTTACTAAGAAGGGTGATTTTTCCGACGACAGATAATATTTATCTAGGGAATAATTTTGAATGTGTGACAGTTTTTCCGTCAATTTATGGAACGGAAAAAGTTACCCGACGAAACAAAAATCAGCCCTTAGGCAAAAAGAGAACCTGGGTGCGAATAAGGGCCGAAAGGGACATCGTGGCCCCCGGCAACAGGGCAACCGAAGGAACACGGGTGGGTTTTAGTCAGTAAGAGTCTGACACGCCCTCCCGCTCCACCCAGAGCGGGAGAAGTTATTTGATAATTTCCCACCAAAATACTCATAGTTTTATCTTCAACTAGCTTCTGCCCGCGGCTTCGTTAGCGTGGAAGTCGTAAAAAGAGACAGTATACTAAAATAACAGCTACATTTACATAAAACTCCCTCGGCCCCGACCCACCGCCTTGCGTCGCGTCACCCATTGCGTCGCTTCGCATCACGCATCGCGTCGCATTGCATCACCCACCGCGTCGCATCGCATCGCCCGTCCGCGCTATTACTTCTTTTTCGCTTAGCTTTTTTTCTGACTTTTTTAATTTTGCTCGGCTACTAAGGGTCGTAGCGTGGTGAACCTTTCTTAAAAATTGGGCTATCAAAGGCAAAAAGATTTTTTCAAATCCGACTGGTAGTTTCAGAGATTACCGCGTTCAACCAAAAAAAAACGAATTAACTCTTCGGCTTTATTATATTACTAGTTTCTGCTCGCGACTAAGTCCGCGTGGAATATTTACTTTGGTGCTCCGCTCCTATTGGTCTTAGCGTGATGATATATAACCTATAGCCTTCCTCGATAAATGATCTATCTAACACTGAAAGATTTTTTCAAATCGGACCAGTAATTCCTGAGATTAGCGCGTTCAAACAAACAAACAAACTCTTCAGCTTTATATATTAAATATAATAATATAGTAGTATAAATAGATAACCATATTAAAAATTATGTAACACCTCTATTGATTAAAACACAAAAAACACAAAATAAAATTATCAAACCACAACTTACACACTCGTTACTTAATTAGTATCAAACGCGCCGTCACTACCGCGAACTCCATATTTATACGACCGCCACGCCCGTGTCATGAAGTGTCAAACAGTATCTGCATGACACAGACAGAGGTAAAATAGTCGTATAGTGATGTAATACTATTAATAATTGATAATAATATTATAGATAACTAGCTGACCCGGCAAACATTGTTTTGCCATATAAATGTTTGCGGTGGACCACCTTTATCACTTAGGGGTATGAAAAATAGATTACGACCGATTCTCAGACCTACCAAATACACATATAAAATTTTATAAAAATTGATTAAGCCGTTTCGGAGGAGTATGGCAACTAACATTGTGACACTAGAATTTTATATATTAAGATAGATAGAAGATAGACAGATATATAGATACTCGTAGGTAGAGCAGTGGTGTCCCTGTGGTAATGGCCGCGACTTACGAGTCATAGGTTCGAACCCTGACAGGCGCTTTACTTTGTGTAAATTATTTAATCACCATTGCTCTCAAAATGATGAAGGAAAACATCGTGAGGAAGCCGGCATGTCCTAGAACCAAAAATTCGAAGACATGTGACATCTATCAACCCGCACCGGGCCCGCGTGGTGGATTACAGCCCACTCCTTTTCACAGAGAGGAGGCCTGTGTCCCAGCAGTGGAACATTATAGGCTCATTATGGATGAAGGTAAAGGTACTAATAATATCATAAGTGCGGAGGAATCTGTGTTTGTTGTTATATAAATACGAAACGGTCTATGACTGTTCGTTTGGTACCTACGTTTTTATTGCTTAACCGCGGAACTAATTTTGTGTGGTATAGAAATAGCTTATTCGACCGAGAGGCGTCCGCCGCTGGACATAGGATTTGCCCACAAAGAACAATTTCCAATTAGGAGAAATGGGATGTTCAAGATTGTATTTGAAACACGCACAATGGTCCACTTGAAAACCAAAATTAAAAGACTGAGAATCAGCACTTTTCGAACGTCAAAATTACATAAGACAGTCCCCCAAAACGCCCACCCTTCACCACTTCCAAGTGCTTTAGCTGGGAAAAAGAAGTGGCGCAACAAACTCCCCAGCAGCACAGCTGTCTGCTCAGTTAGAAAAACTTGATTCTATACAATAGTATATGCAAAATAATTTACATTACGAAACACAAAACATTAAATTAAATTATTTGCTTGGCAGCTATCACACGCCAATATAAAAACTTAAAATAGAAATAGAACTTAACACCCAAATAAAAAGACTAAGTGAGGAATCAAAACCCTCTAACATAGAACATTGTTTGGGAAAATTCGAAATCCACTGAGATGAAGTCGCGGGAAAAAAACTAGTATAAGACAAAATAAGACATGCTTTGATAAGGCAATGACTCCGGTAATTAATGTTAGATTGTGTTTAGGCCGTTAGTAATTATAATGTATCATGAAATGATGTAATCTATAAAACAAAAGATAGGCCAGTCCTAGTTTAAAGGCTATCGCAGACATGCGCGACGCGACTCTGGTGGAACTGTTTCTATGAAAACTTCACCGAAATTTCATTGTAGAAATTTTATTGTGTACTATAGAAAGAAAAGAAAGAAAAACCGATTGTTGTTGGTTGTTGTTGTGTTGTCCGCGTCTGTCCACAGGAGCCTGAATTATGAGCTTGTGTTGAAGCCCGCAGTAACCAACACGTAACAACAAGATATACAATTATTTTGGAGGTTAAATAATTAGCAGAAATTAAATACTCACTGCCGAACATACACCTCATTAAAACCACAATAATTAATTAATTATGAATCCTTTTTTAAATCCGAATATTCATTACTACCCTAAATATGTAAAAACGCGAAAACTCGTATCACTGTACTTCCAAAGAAATTTTTATTCTAGATTATTCAATATGTACAGTAAGCGCTCAAAAGTGCATAAGCACGCTAAGAGTCGTATTGCTGTGAACACGCGGTATAGTCCGTACATTTGTATGTGTAAACAGTCAGACGTCTGTGGTGTGAGTGCCGTACACACACCACAGAGAACGCATATTTGCATACACACTGTCGTATCGTCACGGTTCGCGGGCGCCGCACTTATATTTCCATCACTTTTGTTAGCATGCATCATACGCGTGACCTTGGCCAGTGTATGGCATTGCTAAAATTCGAAAGTAATTTATAAGTGCAGATAGCAGAAGGCGTTAAGCGTTGGTCTTAGATTCAAGATGACTAAGGTTCTAATCTCGTAAATCACAGCGCTGTTTTTGCAAATATTATTATTTTTGTTTGCAATAATAATATTTTTAAATATTCCTGCCTATTTATTAATGTTGTTATTGCAATAAAGGGTTTAGAATAAAAATGCGTGATATGTGATAATAAAAAATAAATAATATTTATTCGTTATATTTATTTTACTTAAGTATAGTTAATAAACTGCTACAATTATTTATCATTACTTCACCTGAATACTATGTGAAATAGATGTCTAGAAACTTAGAAGCAATTTGTATTATTTTGACATATTTAAATTTTGAAATATTTTAAATTTTAAATGGATTTTTTTCACCATATATATAAAGCTTTGATCATGTTCGAAGTAATTAAGCAATAAATAAGAATATTAGTCTACTTAAAATGTATTAAAATCTACTGACAATATTGTTGATTTTAAGGTTAAGTATTATTTTAAATTTTATTTGGCTTTAGTAAATATTGGTTGGTATTGAGGTTATAGCTTAAGTATTCATTTTCTTTACGAAAAGAAGATTGAAACTAAACCTCAAATTTTAATCCTAAAATAATAATATTATACTAAAATAATATTAACTAAACAATTTCGGTATATCTGCAAGAAATACGACAAACACCCTATTGAAACGTGCTTAAAAAATTCGTTACCATAAATTCATGCAATAATGAATCTGTTGTTTATTAAGTTGGTACGGTCAATATTTTAAGGTCAAAAACGGTTTTTTAGCTGGTCTTCAGTGATGCAAGCCTTCAGAGTGCACGGCGAACTGTTCATAATGACGTGTTTTTAATAATTCAGCAAAATATCTCGTTGGTATGAAACCATTTGTTTCATATTCATTCATCATTTGACGTCGCTGCATTTCGATAATAAGCCCCTTCCTCATATCTCTTAACCCTCACAGTATTTCTCTAGAACAAAGAAAAACATTGTTTTTATTACACATAATACCTAATTATTTATTATTCACTAATCGAATTAAACCTCATAATGAATTTAAAACTTTAAAGGCATCTTCTGTCTCAACAATACCTCTGTTCTATCAACAATATCCTTGATTAAGATTTATGTTTACTAAAATATGAAATATATAAATGATAACACTCACACTTAGTCCGGTTTCATTAGATATTCACTTCACTTTTACGCAGCGCAATAATATTCTCTGATCTGATCTGATCTCTTCAATATATTTTATGCCTGCTTTTTGAAAATAATAACCACAACACTGCGCTAAATACTCGTCACCAATATTATCCACGAGCCAACAAAGTTCTATTAATTGAATACTCGTAACGAACTGTATCTGTCTACCCTACAGAAATCGAAATAATTTACTTAGTTTTCTGTGGTCTACCTGCTAAACTTTAATATTTATGTGAACAAGACGAATGAAACAAAAAAGGAATGATTATCGAACTAGTCATTGGTTGCAGACAAAGTGAGTGTGTGTGTGTGTACTGTGCGTGTCTATAGTATTGTAACAATTTATAGAAGAAGGTCGTAAGTCAAACCGAAGTGTCAGTCTATTGCTTTGTGAGATTGCTTATGGACTTTTGGTCGGTACTGTACTAGCTGCGTCCCGCGGTTTCATCTGCATAAGTCTCAATCCCGTGGGAATATCGGCATAAAAAGTATCCTTCGCCCTAATCCAAGTCATAGCCTACCCATGTGCCAAATTTCATACAATTTTTTTCAGCCCTTTTGGCGTGAAAGCGTAACGAACTAACATACATAAAATCAAATCTTTTTTCTTTAAAATATTAGTTTAAGAATATCCCGAAATAAAGGTTATCTAAGCCTACTATTTGTGAAGCCCTGAATTTATGGTTTCGTCATAGAGTTTATAGGATTATGCAACGTGTATCAGAAAGGTTTCGTCATATTTTAGAGTGTGGTATAGACCATCTAACTAAACAACTTTCTCGATGAAACCAACATCGTAATCGAGAAAAAAATATCAACTGTCCCATACAAAATTTAAATCCCAACTCGACTCAAATGTATGGAACAGCTAAGTATGATCACACCTTGCTGATACATGCTTGTATTTTTTGGGACAACAGTTGACGTTATTTTCGGGATGGAAATATTCAAAATAGCCGAAGGGGAAAACTGCTTTAGAAATGTGGTGCTGGAGAAGAATGCTTGTGGTATCATGGACAGAATTCCGTACAAACGTCTCCATACTCCAAGAACTCGGCATCAAACAACGTCTATCAGCACAGTCTCGAATACTGAAGTTTCTTGGTCATGTCTCCAGGCGGAATAATGACTCCATAGAGCATCTAATGATGCAGGGCAGAGTGGAAGGTAATAGGCGACGCGGGAGGTCGCCGATGAGGTGGACCGATCTAATAAAATCAGCGGTTGGAGGCCCTCTTAATGAACGCGCCAGACTGTCATGTAACAGAACCAGATGGAGGGAGATCGTGAGGCGGGCAACGACTACACCTGCGATTGGACACCGTTCATTGTGACTACGACCAAGAAGAAGAAGGGGGAAGTTAACTATCCACTAAAAAGCAAAAAGCATACCTAATCATAAACGACAATTTATTGGAACAATTCAACGGAATATGTACTTACTTATTTAAACAAATACATATACAGTAGTGTTATGTATTCACACGTCATCATGGTGTGAAGATCACAAGTACGTTGTACCAGCTGTCCTGTGTGACGTCAGCGACACGAATCCATTGAACTGTATAGTATGTAAGTGTAACGTGTTTACGATAACGAGTGTTTACGCTGACTTAGTAATAAGTTATTATTATAGCGGTTAAGGAAACTTGTTATAAATGTGGCTGTCTTGACAAGAGGGTTTATCATTGGGGACTGGGGTCTAAGCTAAGCAAAAAATTCAAAAAAAAAAAAACTAATGACATTTATTCAAACTAGGCTGAGATTCAGCACTTTTCTAACGTCAAAATGACATAAAACAGTCCCCCAAAACGTCCACCCTTCACCAACAAATTCCCCAGTAGCACAGCTGTCTGTTGAGTAAAAAAAAAAAATATGCAAAATGGGAGAAGCAACCCTATTTGACCGCAGCAGCTGGAAAACTTGGGAAGAACGCCAAAAAAGAGCTGCATTGTAATTGTGTAACACACTAACAGACCTTTTATTTTGATTATTCCAAAAACATTAGTTGCGTGATTTACGTTGTCGAGCTGACGAATTTTTCAAACATATTTTGTAGCAATGGTATAGCAATATATCCTTCAAAATCTGTCGGGCAGATTCGAAGGGTTGTCAGGCTTTCACGCTTTTTACTTAGCAGTACCCTCATTCTACCCTTATAGAGACTTTCATAAACATTTAAGAGAAAACCAGGCCCAATATTGTAACATCTTCTATGAGACACACGTAGTATCGCAAGATGTAAAGAATGGCCACCATAATCCACGGGCTTATTTACCCGTTAATATTTTTTTTAACACATGCCCTCTCCTCTACATTTATAGCTAGTCTTTCTCAGTTATTTAGTTACAACTTATCGCAGTGGAGTACTACTCCTAAACTTTACTTATACGAGTATATATACTAACGTACAACACATAACTTTATAGATTTCAATGCAAAATCAACCACCAGCAACAATTTACCAGGGCATAATTTCATACAAATGGATGCACGGCTTATTTATGAGCTGTCAAACCCGATATTCACTGAAGTAATCTATGGTGGAAATGTGACTAACGTCAGTAACAGTTATAGCGGAATAAACCTAGAAACTTAATTATTCACGTTTGATAGACATTACTATACTCATCTCGGAGATTTCCATACAAATTACTGATTGGCAGATACCAGGAATGCAACAGACATGCAGTGCATGCATGATGAAAATTGAGTCGTAACGGTAAGAAATGCAATAAAGGTCGGGAATTTGAGGTGGAGAATCTTAAGTTTTTGGGTGAGATTATGAAAAATACTAGGCTGCCAGAGAAGTAAAGAAGTTAACAATATGTACATAGAGATGGAATTTGGTACACAGGTGGACTATTACGTACAGAGTAATCTGGAGGAAGCACTGCCCTTAGTGCAGGAAGATATGGTCATTGATCTGATGTTGAACGATTATTAAAACAATAATGTGCTTTTATAGAGTCCAGTTTCATGTCGTTGTAAAAACCAGACAGACGATTGATAGCGGGAACATGAACATTTTACTAAGCGACGAAGCAGCCACCGAAATTTATAGATTTATCAAAGAAAAATGAGTTGATCAATTAGTAACTTCAATCAGAAATAAACCACAAATTACATAATCGATAATAATCAAAGATATCTACAGGATAAGATAAGGATTCTAATTATAAAACAGCTTCCATTAATAAAACAAGTGTAAACTGTAAACAATCTGTTGTGGAAATGTGTAGTAAACAAATAATCTTATTGATAGTGGAATAAACCAAGATTTATATCGCAGGTATTTCTGTAGAATGAAAGTCACACTATTGATCATAATCACATCGATATTACTCATTGAAAATGGAAACCAATCTTACCAAGGGGTATCGTGTTACCCAATATCTGGGTCGTGGAAGTAAGATAAGCAGTCTCTCCATGTAACATGTTGCTTCAAAAATGGTGAAGGAAAACATCGTGAGGAAACCGACATGCTTGAGAGATATTTTCTCGACGGCATGTGAACCCAAGTCAGAGACCTAATGGGCGGCTTTAAAACTCTGACACCAGGTGAGTCACTAACCACACAGAAGAAGAAGACCCTATGTAAAATAATGGGATTCAGCTGCATCCGGTTAGACTAGAAGCCAAGGAAAGAGCTAACCAGATGATGATATTTCAACTAAAACAATTATTTAACCTATATTATGTAAGTAAGTTCACCATGATCGATATATTGCGCGTTTAAGTCCGTTGACATCGACACCACGACCAGTTGTAATGTGATAATGATTAATGATTAAATATTACAAAATATTGATTTACTCGTACGAAATAATATGGTACGCATCTGTCCCGTAAATATTGTTCAATGAGTAATGTAGCAATATTTACTTTAGTTATTATTACTGTGATATAATATAAGAAACACCTTTATTATTATTGTGTACTTACAAGGTAAACTCGAGTATTACGACGATTAAAAAGTAACTCTATGAGTCCTCCAAATGGGAGATTCTACTGGTTTCTTATAGGCCTCTCTTACATGATAATATAAAATAAAAAATCGACTATTTCTTTTTTGTCGTGTGTATGTGTATCTTCTTGGACCTCTACCCTGAGGAAGGGGAAGGATTATGCCGAAACTCGGCTTGTCTTGTATTCCAGCTGCATATTTTATTCATCTATACCTATATATATACATAATCAGCCTATAATGTTCCAACAGTTGGGACTTAGGCCTCGTCTCGGTGAGAGGGAATGGGCCGTAATCTACCACGCGGGCCCAGTGCGGGTTGCGAGTGCGGGGTGCGGGGTGCGAGTTCGATACTATATACTATAAAGAGGTAAAATTTGTTTGTTTGTAGGTTTGTATGTAGGGGGTAATCTCCGGAACTATCAGTCGGATTTGAAAAATTCTTTTTGCAATGGGTAGCCTAATTCTTGAGGCAGGTTATAGGCTCGAGGATAAAATCGCGGGTAGAAGCTAATTGTAGACATTTACATCAAGGCCGAGCCTTACTTGCCTGAAAACAAATTAGAAAACTTTTAGAGCTTCCAAACTTCAACTTAATGCACTGGTCAGAAAGTTGAAGCTAGTTGTTACAATGCGTAGTATTCTATGGCAGAATCAAAATACATAAAACTTAGTTTACATCATGTTTATGTTGTCAAGTCGACAACACATGACATGCGCAATAGTTCCACATAGTAAATGTGTTTACAAATGTTGTTATGATGCTCAACTTTATAAGTGACAGCTCATACATATAGACACGTGAGTTTTCTTCAGAAAATTCAGAGAATTTAAAAGATATTAAATAGTTAATTGATTCAGGCGTGACCTTGCGGAAATCCACTATAAAGTACAAAAGACGTGGATATATTTATTAGTAACCTGTTCCGCTTAGCTATTTCTAAAGAGCCCCAAAAAAATTCTTTAAAGAAATGGACACGTGTTTCACCTCTTAACGAGGCATCTTCAGGATGACGATTGACTTTTCACGAACACGAACACGGCGTGTTGCCACACCGAGCGCTGAATGCAGTTAGAGTTTTTTATGGCTCTTTATAAATAGCTAAGCGGAACAGGTTACTAAATATATCCACGTCTATTGTATTTTAGATATTAAATAAATAATTAAGAAATAAATTGTTTTATTTGGGATAACATAGGAACCATTTTTGTTAGTACACACCTTAGATACTACAACTTAAACACTAGGATTAGAAACAAATTTATAAATAGCAGACACATGTTAGTGAGTCATGTGCTTACGAGACATTTCATACGGATAATGATTCCGCATGAGATGCCTCAATACAGGTCCTCAGCCACGACTTTCAGGATGCTATTGCTACTCCCCCGAATCGTCCTTACAAGCGATGCCACCTTTTTCTTGAAGATAGCATGGAAACCATCCCCGAGGCACTACTTTTCTCAAATAATGCGCGGAAATTCAAACTAAGTAAATTAATTATAAATTTCAGAATCAATGACGAACAACGAAAATTTTATAACACGTCATTATGTTCATTTGTTTCTTCTGTACTTAAACAGCTCTATTTGCAAACCAAATCAAAATTTAAATAAAATCTTTGTTACCTCCTTGGTTGCCAATTGCCATGTGTTGAAGTAAAAAGTTCGTTCCATTTTTAAATAACACTACAGATATGAGTATTCAAAGAAATATAATTGGCCGCTCGCTAAACAACAGATATGGATTTTCATACAAACATTGCCGGTTCGCATGTATTCGGCCAGTACCACAATTTTGATTTATCTCGAAGAAAGTTGTCAAAATAATGCTCGAATTTCCAAGCTTGTTTGAGAAAATGTATTTTATAATCTACATGAGTTTTTTTGTTAAAAATAATGTTAGTATTTAGTTCATTTGCCTTTGCTCCGACATGGGCAGGCTGTTGATCCTAAAAAAAATATGTTTCAATTATGAACAAATGTACACATTTATGAATTTTTTATCTTTATCTTATCTTTATCTACTATTACTGCTAAATAGAAAGCAGGATTGAATTTTTCTCTGAAACCAAAAATAATAGTGCTTGGGTTAAACTGGCTAAAATATAAACCAGTACCCTAATTGCGTAATGCACGATCAATCACAATTTGTATCGATTTGAAACAGATTGCTAATCCATCGCTTCACAAGTTGGAAAAAAAATCTGCTCAACAACGTAAATAATGTTGTTGAACTGTCAAAATTAAACAAATTAGTCATAATCGTTTACGAAAATAAGTTACGCAATTAGGGTACAGGTCACATAAATAGGTGACGGTGGGATCTAACCTTAACCTCAGCCTTTTCAGAAGTAGCATAAATCTTCCACTCAAAATATTCCTCCAGTATTTTTTTCAATGTTGTTTCCTAATTTAGTGTCAGTTCCCATTTATTGACCCACTAAGATAGCCCCGCGACCTCTGTCGGTCCCAGTGGGGAGTTACACTTCTCATATAAATGGACCAGTGACGTATGAGAATAATCATGAATATTTTATACTTATATAATATTCACGCCTTTTTTCCAGGTGGGCAAAAAGTGGCGGAAACAACTGGATGCTGCTACGATCCTTATACATTTATTTATATATTAATTAATTAATCTATTTACGTATTTATTTATTAAATTATCTATTTATTTATGCATTTATTTATTAATTTATCTATTTATTTATGCATTTATTTATTAAATTATCTATTTATTTATGCATTTATTTATTAAACTATCTATTTATTTAATCTTTTTGCACTCAAAAAAGGTTCAAAGGCGGACTTAATACCTTAGGCATTCTGTACCAGTCAACCAAGGGTGGTGAAAGGATTAGATGTCAGGTACCTACTATGTTAGAGAGGAACAATCAATCAATCTGCCTAGCCTTTTCCTCTTTTCGAGAGGAACAATAATAAAAAAAGTGTATATATATCATAATGAATTATAAATAAAATAGATATACAAGTAAATAAATAGGTAATAAACTTATAATACACATTTATTTATTTATTTATTATAAGGTAGCTTCACATATTTACTATAATATATACCAATATTATATATAATTATATATGTATAAAAATTCAAGGGAGTGAAGTGTTGAGATGACTACCCTATTTATTTAGAAAATAACTCTGCAATTTATTTTGCTTCGGCCACGTTCATACTGTCAAGGAATTTAATTGTTCACCAAATTGCCACACTACGTCAATTTGCCGTGTTACAGCCATTTCATACAACTGTCAAAAAACGACAGTTATGGTTTAAATATACGGGCGATTTAATGGAAGTGAATTTGGTAAGCAATTAATTTTCCTGATTTGATACTGGTCAGTCACGGGCACTGATTGTGGATATGTATCTGACCTTTTTAAAGGTCTTTAGCGATAATATTGGTGTAGGTCTGTATCTGCCCTTCTAAGACGTCCCGGACGTCTCCAATAACGTCATCTTTTTAATCGGCAATGTTATGAATATTGTGATTTATTGAGCAAATATGTACCTACTAAGGTCAGGGTTAGAAAAGTATTTATTTATTTTTCATTTCTTTCTTTCTTTGGATTCCCAACTGAAGGAACACGGGTGGGTTTTAGTCAGTAAGAGTCTATATATATAATAAAAAAGGTCGGGCAAAGTGATAAGCCTCGTGCAAACAGGCGCGACGCGACACCGCGACGCGACACCACGACGCCACAGCGCGACGCCACAATACGACGTGACAGCGCGACGCGACTCTGACAACATAATTTGTAAGAAAACTTCACGGTAGAACAATTACCGTTGTCACGTCGCGCCGTCGCGTCGCACCAGTCTGCACGAAGCTTTATTGAATTTTTCTGTCTAAAAATTTCTCAGTAGCAGCCCGGAGTCTGGATTTGTGCCCGGTTGATGGCAATAGGCTCGCTCCTATTACATGGGACTTAAATATAACTGACGAAATGTGGGTGTAGTATAGGTGCACCTCTGCCTAAACCTTTGGGGCAACAAGGCGTGCTATTATGTTGTGTTCTTTCTATAAAAGTAAAGATATTAGCAAAGATTTAAATAGATTTGCCCTCACTGTACTAAGTCGCGCGAAAAAGTATCCAAACTGAGAAGAGTGAACTCGCACAATAATTATGGCGTTTCCATGACAATCAAGTCAAGTCTCTGTGACATTGTGTGCGTCAGAGGTGTCAAACTCAAAACGAAACAGAACCGCGACTATTTAGAGGCTTTTTTTTTTTAGGTAGGGCATCTCGTAGCTCATGACTACTTAACCGGGCTTTCCTGTGGGTGCCTTAAGCCACTACACTTAAAACCTCCAGCCAGGGGTTATTCAACTAAGTATGCTAATTAAAACTAGGTGAACGCTCGCTAAGGGCACCCCCTGTGGGGTACGAACCTCGGCTTAGGGTGTCAACCGGAGAGAGGACATCAAGGATGGGACGGGCTAGATCAAAATTTTGATCATGATTATTAGTCGGGGAATTTAAAGCTACGTGCTCAGCTGCAACAACTGCTGGCACCTCGTTATCGAGCAAGGGTCGGGGCGGAGTATTATTTACTCGGGGACGCGGTCGCGATTGCAAAGGACCTCGGCGGCGAGGTTGGAATGATGGGAGGCGTCTGTTTTTGTACACTGTGCTGGTTTCCCTACTGCTCTCCTGGAGGAGGGTAATGGGGACGTCAGGGTCGGTAAGGATTTGCTTAGGGCGGCGAGTTCAATTGATACTAGAGGGAGTGTAACTAGCGGTCTCGACAACCAGAGGGTTGCGATGTTTGGCGACAGTATCGAAGTAACGCTTGGAAGAGCGTTTGCGAAATTGGTGAATGGTGGGGATTTTTAGGTCGAGATGGAGGATCTCATTCCTAACAAACCAGGGGGCTCCCGAGGCCTTCCGAAGGCAACGGTTCTGTAATGTCTGCATCTTATGGGTTTGACTGGGCCTTGCTTGTGCGAAAACAGCACCCGCATAGGTCATGATTGGGCGAATACACGTTGTGTAAATACGCAATTTGCACCGTAGTGACAATTTAGGATATAGTGAAGCCTTCCAAGGACCCATGCGGCTCGCGCGCGGGCTTGGGTTATGTGCTCTTTAAAGGAGAGATGGTGGTCAATGACTACACCTAGGTACTTGGCTCGTTTCTCCCAAGGGATAGGCTTGCCTAGCATAGTGATGGGTCAGGGGAGCCCATCTTTAGACGCGGCAGGGCCATGGCCTATGACTAAAATCTTTGAATATTAGGCATACTTGAGATAGTGTTTGATTTATATTGAAAAGAGATGTCAAGTATTTTGAGAAAGAGATAACGCTACACAGTTTTGTTTCTCTCCCTCAAGATATAATAACAACATTGCAATTTGTATGACTTTGCACCTCAGTGATAATGTTTACACTTTGAACTTATAAAAAGAGGCGTACGTTGTTGTGAGAAAGAGATATAGAATCTATTAATGAGTAGCATATCTATATCTATTGCCCGGGATACACGAGGCTTATTTTGAAGCTAGGATAGTAAGCTAGTGTTAGTAAGCTAGCAAGCTATAAGTATACTCCAATATCTGGATGACCGAGTTTAGCTAGGTTTTTTTTTTGGACGACGCTTTCTAATAATGAAACCTAGCTAGATCGATTTATCGCTCCCGAAACCCCCTCCATACTAAATTTCATGAAAATAGTTGGAGCTGTTTCCGAGATTCAGTTTATATACATAATATAGGTATGAAATCAAAATCAAAATCAAAATCAAAATATTTTATTTCACATAAACCTACATGGGCACTTATGAAACGTCAGAAGCTAGGTGCACGGTTCCAATTGGTCGTTTCCTATGGAGAAGAGCCGGCAAGAAACTCCACGGTTACTCTTTTAAAAAATAATTGGCTTTTACAATACTTTCAAATAACAGTGTTTCTAGGTATGGGAGGACAGTGTAGGTCTTTCAATAAGTACCAAGTACTTAACAAAATAGAAAATGGTCAACAGGTCTACAATCCACTAAGCCTACAGCGTTCTCACATTCACAAAATATGTAGAAAAGAATCTATACAAAAAAAAAAAATTAATTAAAAAAAGTAAAAAACCTATTTTAAATAAAACGCAATTATATGATTGCTATTACAACTGTAATCAATCTGAATAATTATCATGTCCACAAAAGCCACAAAAAAAGAGTATATAATGTCAAATAATAGAATAGTAAATATGTCAAGGGCGAATGTAAAAATAAATAAAAATAAAGATTTAAATAAACATGGTAATTTGGGAGCAGTTAATAGACTCTTACTTATTTATGCCGTTAATGAGGTACCAGGGAAGCCACATGTGCAGAAGGAATTATTGCCAAATTTCCTTGTCTTCAACGTAGTCTTTAATTTTATAATATGAATTCTTGATAAGGACACGTTTGATGTGGGTTTTGAACTTCCCATCGCTAAGTTCTGTCACAGACTTTGGCAACTTGTTATAAAAGCGGATACGGTTATAAGAAATGACTTGCTTGTTTTAGTTAATCTAAATTTGGGTATCACAATTTCATGTCGACTACGTGTATTTATATTATGGAAATCGCTTCTTATTTTGAAAAGTCCTAAGTTTTTGCGAACATACATAATACTTTCTAAGATATAAAGTGAAGGCAAAGTCAGTATATCAATTTCTTTGAATTTGTCTCTAAGGGACTCGCGAGGGCCCATTTTATAGATCGCGCGGATTGCCCTCTTTTGTAAAATGAAAATGTATGTCCATATACACCATGAAATTTGAATCACAGTTTTGCTAGAACAAATGTTGTTCAGACCATGGTCTACTACCATTCTACAGCATCCAATTAAAAAAAAAAACATAATTGGTTTTTGAAAAAACACAAAAAAGACAAAGTTTAAAAAGTCAATATTATCGTTACTCCCTACAACACAGACACCACGCACGGGACACAGCATTGTCTACAGGAAAATGTACCTCCATAATTAAACGAAATTTAGTAAGCAGTAGATAATCTTGACATTTAAAACTTTGTCTTTTTGTGTTTTTTCAAAAACTAGGTATGTTTTTTTATTACTGGATGCTGTAGAATGGTAGTAGACCATGGTCTGAACAACGTTTGTTCTAGCAAAACTGTGATTCAAATTTCACGGTGTATATAAGAATTGCTCGTTAGAGGTATTAGATAGGTTTAGGTAGTTAAATAAAGGTATTAAACAAATCGTAAAAATGGTTTTTATAGATGACACTTTCTTGTTTCAAAATACGAAAAACCAAATTAAATTTATTTTAGATTTTTACAATAGTTTCCTCTTTTATTAATGTATGTTAAACTTTATCATGTATTCTTAAAATATTCTTCGATGATTACACAATATTTTAGTTAGATTTATAGTAATAATATAATATTTTGTAATCTGTCTATTGTAAAGAGCTAAATTCTAAACGTCAACGACTTATAACGTTGCTATATTGAAGAGTACAACTATGACGTAGGATGACAACTGAAGTATTACGTTTAGTCGGCTACTTGACAGCTGTCTCGTTACGTGGTTTTTTTTGTTTACGTTTATTTAACTACCTTAACCTATCATCATCATCATCACCATCATCATCATTTCTGCCGAAAGATGTCCACTGCTGGACATAAGCCTCCCCCAAGCACCGCCACTTCGACCGATTCTGTGCTTTCTGCATCCAGCGGATTCCTGCGGCCTTCACAAGGCCTTCCAGCGCTACGTCTTCCGGTACGTGGTCGCCACTCCAGAACCTCTCGACCCCATCGGCCATCCGTTCTGCGAGCAATGTGCCGTGCCCATTGCCACTTAAGTTTGGCAATTCTTCGGGCTATATCTGTTACCTTGGTTCTCCTGCGGATCTCTTCATTTCTGATTCGATCACGTAGGGAAACTCCAAGCATAGCCCTCTCTATTGCCCTTTGGCTGACTTTTAGTCACCCAAAGGGCAATGGAGTGACTTTTAGAGCGACCATGTTTCAGTACCATAGGTCATCACTGGCAACACACACTGGTCAAAGACTTTCGTCTTGAGACATTGTGGTATGTGGGACGAGAAGATATTGCGTAGCTTCCCGAATGCTGCCCAGCTGAGTCGGATTCAACGATTGACCTTTCTCGAAGTTAGACCTACCTAACTGAACAGTTTGTCCTAGGTCACAACTTCGAGCATAGCGTCTCCGATCTTCATGAGAGTGGGTGTCACATTTGCATTTGACATGACCTTTGTCTTGTCTATGTTCATTTTAAGACCCACTCTTTCAGAGGCTCTACTAAGGTCATCGAGCATTGTACTGAGGTTCTCCATGGTCTCAGCCATGATAACTATGTCGTCGCCAAACCGAAGGTTAGTGATATACTCGCCATTGATGTTGATGCCTAGCCCTTTCCAATCCAGAATCTTGAAGACATCCTCCAGTGCAGCGGTAACCAGTTTTGGAGAGATAACGTCTCCCTGTCTCACACCTCGCCGCAAAAGGATAGGTTTCGAGGTCTGGTCCTGGAGTCGGACTGACATAGTGGTGTTTTTGTTCAGACACTTTAGCACCACAATGTACCGATAGTCGATCTGGCACCGTTGAAGAGACTGCAGTACAGCCCATGTCTCGATCGAATCGAAGGCTTTCTCGTAGTCCACAAACGCTAAGCAGAGAGACAGGTTATACTCTTCGGTCTTCTGTATAACCTGCCGCAGCGTTTGTATGTGGTCTACGGTGCTAAAGCCTTTACGGAATCCAGCTTGTTCGGGAGGCTGGAAGTCGTCAAACCTGCTCGCGAGACGGTTCGTGATAACTCTTGAAAACAGCTTGTAGACATGGCTCAGAAGTATAATGGGTCTATAGTTCTTAAGCAGGACATTGTCGCCCTTTTTAAAGAAGAGTATCACCACACCTCTATTCCATGCCTGTGGCGTTTGACCCTCAGTATGACGGAATCGAAAAGCTTCTGGAGGGCCTGACCTTAACTTATGAAGTACAGTAACTCTGGCTTCGTGTACGGAACTGGCAAAATGTATGTGTACTATAGGCACGTGATATTATCCCTTCACCTGGCGAGCACCTAAATGACATGTGTTAGGTTATCTTTCATACATAAGTACGCATGATAGATAAATGATCATGTATCTCTCACTCTTTTACCTAAGAGAAATTGTAGGTAAATGATAAGAGCTACATATATGATAATATATATTATGTCGCCGTATGATTATGAACATCGTTATGCACTTGTCCCATCGCCAGCGAGGAAGCGACTAACTGTAGGCTATTTTCTCGTTCAAGAAACGTACAATAGATGTACATTCCGAAAAACAAAAGAGATGCATACATTAATTGTTCACTGCTAACTGTTCACACCGCCGGCGAACACTCACTCCACTAGTTGGTCGCTGAGTGACAAGAGCTATCAAAGATAATACTCGCTCAGCGATACTTGCTTGGCGGTCAGAACTCACGCCGAGAGACCAAACAGCGGTAATTTCACCCCGAGCGAGTGGTGCGAGTAATCGCCCGTCGCACTCGGACACTTGCTAATAGCCCAGTGACAAAACTATTGGAACTACACACTCACTGCTCGCTAAGTCGTTTTCAGTTGCTAGGCGGCGCGGTGGGACAACTGCCTTAGTTTATAATCTATCTATCTAGCGAGAATAAAGATTATCGAAAAATTGTACCGGCGCGGCGAGCGCTTATTCCATCCAAGTCGCAAGTCGAAGTTACTTGGCTATTTAGTATTTGCGCAAGGTGCATTCGTCGCATGCAACTTTTTATACCAGTTCACAATTTGACGATTTTACATTGATAGATTACAAAGTACTGAAAATGAATGCGTCATATTGTAACAGTTCACAATTTTTAGATATTTTATAATCTCGCTAATTATAAACTAACGATGTTCACAATCTTACGGTGACAATACATATATACATAATATACAATACATATCTACTTTCATGCGTGTACTAGCTATATTTTTTACAGTCTTGAGTCAATTCAACGTCTATATCAGTTTAAAAATAACCTCGCGATGAGTAAATTAATCTATAAATGTAAATAACGCCACATGTGTACAAATAGTATGACATTATTATCATTGGTTTCTTTCCTCTACTGATAAACACATACTCAGAGTAATATTTATATTCATTGCATCAGAATTTATTGGGTGGTTCCCGCTAAAGAATGGATCACCAACCTTCAAGCCGAGATTGTCATGAAAAAAAAACGGACTTAAAAAGATGATAATTGGGATTAAGCATATTAGCCCTTGCTTATTGCCAAGCGTATGAACAAAGGTATAGCAGGTGCTAACATATTTCCGAAGTTCTATTTCTTTATTCAGGTGCTAACATATTTCCGAAGTTCTATTTCTTGATTCAGGCTATAACAGTCGTTAATCATCATTCATCATCATTTCAGCCGAAAGACGTCCGCTGTTGGATATAGGCCTCCCTCAAGCATTGCCACTTCAACCGGCTCTTTACTCCCCGCATCCAACAGATTTCTGCGACCTTCACAGGGTCATCGGTCCACCTTGGCCTTCCAACGCTACGTCTGAGAGACACAATAGATTTATTGTTGCAATTCTCCCAGGAGTCCTGCTTGGCTTTACGACTTTTGTCCTCATGGATATCGTTAAAATACCAGCGAAATCCTAAGCGAAATTCAAGAAAGAATCATGCTGATAATGAAACTACAAGAGCATTCTGCTAAACTGACTTTAATTATTAAAACCTCCATAATTTACGTTGGTGAGAGGGACCCGTGGATAAGTAATAATAGCTGCACGGTTCGATCGATCAGATTAAACTACGCTTGCCGCGGTTAATCCGTGGATGGGTGACCATCTTTACATACCGAGATCCTTCCGTGCCTCGGAAAGCACGTTAAGCCGCCGGTCCCAGCTGTTATTCGTAGATCTTTGACTGTCGTTTCCACTTGAAAGCCCAAAAATCTGACAACAGTTGTGCAGGCAGAGGCATTCGTTCCATTTTAAAAAAATACTAGTATTCTGTTATCTAGCTGCATTCAAAGACTAAAAGTCGACTCCAACACAGTTGAGAAACTACTATAAGTGGATTGATTGTTATTGCCCCATATGATCTGACATTCTGACCAAGACAATTTCTGGACCACGGTATAAACTTCAAGGGATCTCGTGCACAAGACGGCGACCACGACCAGTGGTCGCAGCGCCCAGGTTCGTTACGGGTCGTCAGAAGCCCGAAAGTCTGACAACCAGTTTTACCAAAGGGTATCGTATTACCCAATGACTGGGTTGTGGAGGTCAGATAGGCAGTCGCTCCATGTAAAATACTGGTATTCAGCTGCATCCGATTAGACTGGAAGCCGACCCCAACATAGTTACTTGCTAGGCAGATTTGAATTTACGATATGTTGCCATACAATTCCGATGATGAATTCTCGACACCTCCTATAGAACCAAAAACTCACACTTAAGTTCACACTTAGTTGTAATAGAGGCGTTAATATACCGTGTCACGCATACCTATATGAGTGCATGCCTATTCGTGATAAGCGGGGGGCTTGGTCTTACGTCACGCCATTCATGAGATAACAGAGTACCTACGTATTTACGTAGTAAAATACGAAGTATTGATAACAAGTAGTGGAATTGTTCAGTTGCTCAGTTTGTTTTCTGCTCTTTTATTTGTTGGGTGGGAATTTATCAAATAACTTCTCCTGCTCTGGGCGGAGCATCTGACCGTACTATAGCGGCGTTTTTACGTATGATTAATAAAGAGCTTATCCGAAACCATCGAACGTATTAAAAAAAAAAATTAAATTGGTAGAAGGGAAACTGAGATAACGTTTGAAAAATACTGTTTATTGAAAATAATTAATTGTTATTAATCATTGTTGGACTCATCTTTGGTGTCCTGAGGCATAGAAGCGTAACAAGCACCGCGCGTTTGTCGGGCGGCTCCGAAACGTATGTTGGTTTTTGGAATTACAGATGACATTTAAAAATTCTGTGTCAGACTCTTACTGACTAAAATCCACCCGTGTTCCATCAGTTACCTGTATATAGCCAGGGGCTGCGGTATCTCTTTCGGACTTTCCTGCGACCCTGGCAGGCATCGGCCCTAGCGGACTCCGTCAGTTGTGCTAACATCTCTTTGAGGTGCGCGTGGAACACAACGCGCCGTCGACCCGGGCCTGGGTTTTGTGTTGGTGGTGGGATCATGTGCAGTATTGTGCCTAGGTACGAGTATGTCCAGTAAGAGAAGCAAAAGGAGTATGTAAGGATCGTAGCAGGTGGCATTCTTCGCCTACCCCCTTAAGAAGACGTGTGAGTTTATGATATGTATGTATGTCCAATTGTGCGCTTAGAAAAACAGGTTGAAAAGTATGATCTAAAGTCATCATCACCTGCCAAGCCTTTCCTAACTATGTTGGGTCGGCTTCCAGTCTAACCGGATACAGCAGATGAATACCAGTATTTTACATGGAGCGACTGCCTATCTGACCTTCACAACCCAGTTACTGGGTAACACGATACCCCTTGGTAAGACTGGTTGTCAGACTTTCGGGCTTCTGACGACCCATAACAACTGTCAAAGATCTACAAATGACAGCCGGGACCAATGGCTTAACGTGCTTTCCGAGGCACAGAGGGTGGTATGCAAAGATGGTCACCCATCCACGGAGCAACTGCGGCAAGCGTAGCTTAACCTGATCGATCGACCGAAATAAACTGTTAAGTAAATTGCAAACCAACTTAAATTGCCGTATATTCGAATCACAACTGGCATACTTCGACAGTTGTATGAAATAAATAAATTGTTTATTGATCAATGTAGATGGTGAGAAAAACAAAGCTAAACTACTTACAAGCAAGTTGTACAAAGTTATGCAACTACTTTTTATGGTAGAACATGTTGATAAAGTACTTGGAACATCTGTTGACAAATTACGTTACCCTGTCTCTTAAAGTAGGGTATACCTGTATCAGAGACAGTGGACGGCCATAAAGTTATGTTTAAAGTTACCTATAATTTAAGTATGGACCCTGTCGATCCACCCACAAGTAAACAATTTACAGATAATGGTAAGTAAAACTGGCATTTAGCACGATAAATTGCCATAGGTTGTCAAATTGCTTGCCAATTAATTTATCTTACTGTACTTACATGTAGAAGAAGGTTGACACCAGGGAGTTATCAATATGCTCCTATAGCAGGTTAACATTTGTCAAAAAGTGACAAAGTAACACAAAAGACACAAAGCATCACGCCTTGTTTCCCCGAAGGGTTGGGCAGTTATGTTTAAATCCCATGTGGGCACAAATCCAGACTCCGGACTGCTACTGAGAAATTCCAGATAGAAAAACCCAATAACACTGCCCGACCCGGGAATCGAACCCAGGATCTATGCTTAGCAGTAGCGCTTGCGACCACTTGACCAACGAGGCAGTCAAAAGTGAAGTAGTTTGCGAAATACCTACCAGACGAATTTGCAGCTACCAACTGTGACCTTGCTTTGACCTGCACTTCAACTGCCCTGCAAATGATAATGGAGCGGACCCAACTTGTGTATTCAAAACCTGGCTACTATCATTGTGAATATTTGGCTACTTTCAATGTCATTTCTAAGTTAACCAATGACATTACTGACTGAGTAAGTAATAAAAAATATCATGAGGAAACAAAAATTCGTGTTCAAAATCAGTAACAGCTGCAAGCAACCTTGGTGAACATGCTTTCTTCCTAGGAGGCGTTGGAAACAGAGGGATTGTTTATTTATTTAGGATAATTTCAACAAAGGTATATACAATACATGACACATAATGAGTAACATCAGGTATTACGGTGGAACTAGTTGATATTTTTCCCATACAAATTTCGGGGGGGTTTTCTCCCCTGTTTGACATTTAATTATGAGACAAAACGATATCATGTTTAACTTTGGATATACGAAAGTTAAACATGATATCGTTTTGTCTCATAATTAATTTTGTCTGTACGGAAACAGAATAGTAAAATAAAAACCGGCCAAGTGCTTGTCGGACCACGCACAATGAAGGGCTCCGTAGTTGGGATAAACTTATCCCAATACAAACTTAACATTGTAGTTGAAATACATGTTTTTCCATACATTCCAACTGCAAATGTAAGTTTGTACGTGGAATTCCAACATTGTATTCCAACTGCAAATGTAAGTTTGTACGTGGAATTCCAACATTGTAGTTGAAATACATGTTTTTCTATACATTCCAACTGCAAATGTAAGTTTGTACGCACAATTTTGAGAGATTTATCATGTTATTTTAAGACCATAGACTTTTTATAGGTTTTCCTGTAATCTATGAGTAAAGAGCTATACTAGGTATTTTTTTTTTAATTTTAGGTCCAGTAATTTCGGAGATAAGCCATTCCCCCAATGGTCACTTTTCATCGAATTTGTTAAATATCTTTAAAAGTATTTATTATAAAATTATATAAAAAATATTTTTAAGATCCTCTCAATAAACCCTTTCATTTGATATGTCACACGATACTGTTAACAAACCTTTTTTTTTTCAATTTTCTTGTTTGCCCCCCAAAAGTGACCAAAATTCATTTATTTATGTTACACGTCCGTATTTGGGTCACAAAAATACATATGTGTACCAAATTTCAACTTAATCGGTCCATTAGATTCGGAGCAAATTGGCTGTGATAGACGGACAGACAGACAGACACATTGGTGACTTTAAAAGTGTTTATTTTAAAATTATAAAAAAATATATGTTTAATATCCTCGCAACAAGTCCTTTCATTTGATACTATGTCACATTAGTAAAACTTTTTTTTTAATTTTCTTGTTTGCCCCCCAAGAGTGACCCCTATGTTCAAAATTCATTTATTTACGTTACACGTTCGTGTTTGGGTCACAGAAATACATATTATAATGTGTAGCAAATTTCAACTTAAGGGGACGATAGCTGACTTTTAATGATTTTATACTGAAGATGACGTCTAAAGGAGTAGTGTTAGTGATTTGAAAAAAATATAAGTTAAATTAGAGCATTTTTTCTATATTTTAATATAGGCATATTTTTGATTATGTTTATACTACATAGTCATCAATCAAATTAATTTGTAAAGTTATGTCTAACGCGGATTAAAAACTGAGAATGACGCAAAATCTATCAAGTGTATTTTTCTGAAAACTTCACCATTTTAAAGATAAGTAAATTATTAATCTTTTAGTATACGTGTTTTATTAAAATATCTTTTGTTTTACGTGTAGTAAATTAATAATGCGTCTAATTTGGGACAACGTTCCTTGATGGGCGAGTCCTTTTAATGGCTGGACGTACGACGCGTTGCGTGAGCTCAGTACAGAACACGCAAGCTAACCATTCAAGGTCACTGTCATATATCTGCGTCTTAATCGGTCCATTAGATTCGGAGCAAATTGGCTGTGACAGACGGACAGACAGACACACGAGTGATCCTATAAGGGTTCCGTTCTTTTCTTTTGAGGTATGGAACCCTTTTTTTTTTTTTTTTTGGGTGGGAAATTATCAAATAACTTCTCCCGCTCTGGCTGGAGCGGGAGGGCGTGTCAGACTCTTACTGACTAAAACCCACCCGTGTTTCTTCGGTTGCCCTGTTGCCGGGGGCCGCGATGTCCCTATCGGTTTTCTTCGAACCCCCGGCAGGCATTGGCCCTAGCGGGCCCCGTTAATTCTGCTGACATCTCTTTGAGGCGCGCGTGGAACACAACGCGCCGTCGACCCGGGCTTGGTCCTTACCGGACGGCGAGCTACCCATTGCTCACCGTCCGCAAGCCCGCGCCTACGGTGGCCGGAAATCGGCTCGCGATTCCCGCCCCGGGCGTCTCCTCCTGCGGCGGTTAGGGGCGTGAGGGCGCGAAATTTGCCTTTCCCTCACGCGTTCCGCCTCCTCCTTCGCGAGCATTACCGCTTCGCAGAAGGAGGTGACGGCCTGCCATTTCCTCTCGCTCCGTACCATGGCCTGAACCAGGGCCGGACGCGAGAGATCACCGCCGCCGATCGCCTCTACGAGGACACGGCGTTGCTCCGCCCAAGCCGGGCAGACCTCCACCGTATGCTCCACCGTGTCCTCGGACCGATCCACACAATGGTGACACCCGGGTGTTTCCTCCCGCCTTATCCTAAACAGGAACCTCCCGAAGCAGCCGTGTCCGGTGAGGACCTGCGTCAGGCGGAAGGTGAGGACGCCGTGGCGTCTCTCAAGCCACTCCTCAAAGAGGGGTCTTATCGCCGCAATTGCCCAGCGCGGGGTTGCGACAATCGCACCCTCCATGACGCCATGAGATCCCGCCGGAGCTCTGTCCGCTGTGCCGCGATTTCTTACGGCATCGGAGTTAAGCCCCGGCGTTTCGCCTCCTCGCGCCACTCCCAGATGTGCGCGAGGACCTTTGCCTCCAGATCCCATGGCGGTAATCCGGCAAGGAGGCTCGCCGCCTCGCAGGAGACCGTGCGGTATCCTCGGGCCAGCCGGATGGCCATGACCCTCTGGGACGCGTTCAACCGGCGGGCTGGCCGCAGCCTCAATGAACGCGCCCACACCGGTGCCGCGTAAAGGGCCATGGACCGCACGATCCCCGCGTAGAGCCTCCGGCAGGAGGCGTTTGGACCTCCCAGATTGGGCAGGAGCCGCTTCAAGGCAGCCCCGGCCCGGTCCAGTCTGGGAGCCAAACGTCGGAAATGCTCCACGAAGTTCCACCGGCTGTCGAGGACGAGTCCCAGATACTTCATCGTCGACTCGACGCCGATGTGAACCCCTCCCGCCAATACCTGGGAACCCGACGGTGGCGCACTACGAGGACCATGAAAACCCATGGCCTCGGACTTGTGCAGGGCCACCTCGAGTCCCAGCTGCCGGATCCTGTCAACGATTGTCGCAACCCCGCGTGTCGCTAAATCGGCCGCCGCCTGGTACGCCCTCAACCCTAAAAAGCCATTAAAAAGTTATGAGCCCACAAAGATTCGTTTTTCTTGCTAATTTTTACGCAACTTTGAGCGTAAATAAGTAATAAAAGAAGTGTAAAATCTTCAAAACAAAATCGGCACCGACAAAGCTCAATTATCGAAGAGTTCAATAAACTTGATTTGTAATTTATTTAAGCAGTGGTTTTTTCATAAAACTCGATTTTCCAAAGGACTGTTCGTTATTTTTTACGCGCTCGTTTTACTAAAATAGTTCGGAACGGTGTTCGTATGCGTGCGAACTCGACGTTGTGCATGTAGACTAGCATCTAACTGCTCATCACTGACACAATGCCAGGTGAGACAGCGTGCTTTTTGACCAAGCCCACCAGTGCGTTTTAGCGACTAGTACGTGTTGAACTATGAAATTATCCGTGAAAGCACCGGAGTAAGCAAGCTAAAGTGGCAGTGGGCCGGCCATGTTTGCCGAAGGACCGATGGCTGGTGGAGCAGACGAGTCCTAGAGTGGGAACCACGTATTGGCAAGCGTAGGCGCCCCCCAGCTAGATGGACTGACGACCTTTAAAAGGTGGCTGGGACAGATTGGATGCGGAGGGCGGAGGACAGGGTGTTGTGGCGCAGCCTGGGAGAGGCCTATGTCCAGCAGTAGACTGCAATAGGCTGAGTTGATTGTTTAACATGGACAAATAGAGGCTGATATTGTATGCGGACTGAATGTAAGATTAAAAAACTTTTACAAAAAAAATCAACCGACTTCTGTTTTGTATATTCGTTATTTGCCACCGACTTCCGAAATATAAGTTATTTTTCACTTTGTAGTGTTTTTTTAGAAGACGGTTGTTTTTTTTTTGTAAAAAGTTTTTATTTCTCGCGTTTTAGTGGGTTAGTTTGTAATTTATCTCAGTTATTGAGTAACTAATTATTTTGTGGTCTTCATCATCAGTTCCACTTCACCATTAGGTGCTTTCCGAGAGCAACTAGGTAGTTACTGTAAAACGTTGAGGAGTTCCCTTGACTGTCCTTCGTCTTCATCATCAGACCCCTTATGACAGTCACAATCCATCCAGGTGTAAATTTCTCATCAATACGAATTAATCAAGCCCAAACACCAGGTAATTGCTGTAAATCGTTGAGGAGTTCCCTCGAATGTCTTTCGGCTCCATCATCAGATCGACGCTGGACCTTTATTAAATAGTAGTGCTTTAAAATACTTAATGAAAAAATTAACAAACGCACTAGTCGCCACTACGATTTTCGAAGGTTCCCCTCGATTTCTCTGGGATGCCATCATCAGATCCTAGTTTCCTTATCATGGTACTACCCTTGGGATATCTCCTTTCCAACAAAAAACAATCATCAAAATCGGTTCATAAACGACGAAGATACAAAATATATGTATATATATACAGTCGAATCGAGAAACCTCCTCCTTTTTTTGAAGTCGGTTAAATAGTATCAATTAATGCAATGATGCCTTTGATAAAGGTCAAATGGGCAAATAATTCCTATTTGCCCGTTTGACCTTTATCAAAGGACTTAGACAATACCAACTGAATATATTATGTAGAAATGTAAATTCAAGTAATTATCATCAAGTAGGTCAGTCCTTATTAGCGGAATTTAAAAACAACTGGTATATAGTACATACATAATCACAATGCAAGATTTTGGGTTTTTCTATTTTACAACAAAGTCAAAATATGGAATGACTTAATGTTTCTACGTTGTTGCAGTTTTTGTTGTCATAACACGCAGTAATTAACTACTTAGTTTTGGCAAACGGCTACTCGAGAATCTGCCATTTAAATCGAAAATTCTGGAAGATGTCTACCGGAAAGTGATAAGAGATATGATCAAATTAACAACATAACAGAAATTAACATTAAAACAGGTGTATCACTGTAGACATCTTAATTAATTAAACAAATGCATGAACGCAGTTAATCAAAGTCAGTAGCTATTTATACAAGAATGAGTTTGAAACTAGAGAAACAGAAGACCCACTAATATTAACGAGTAATAATTACATAGTATGTCACGCTGTGGTTGCCAGAAGCCGTGCGTTGCCACCGAGGGGATTTAGGTGATGATAGCTCAGGCACGCACGGGCTGATGACTTAGCCCAGGTACGCACGGGCTGATGACTTAGCCTAGGCACGCACGGGCTGATGACTTAGCACAAGCACGCACGGGCTGATGGCTTATCTCAATCACGCACGAGCTGATGACTTAGCCCAGGGACGCAGAAGCTGATGACTTAGTCCAGGTACGCACGGGCTGATGACTTAGCCCAAGCACGCACGGGCTGATGACCTATCTCAAGTACGCGCGGGGTAATGACTTAGCCTAGGCACGGACGGGCTGATGACTTAGCCCAGGCACGGACGGGCTGATGACTTAGCCCAGGCACGGACGGGCTGATGACTTAGCCCAGGCACTCACGGACGATTTTTTTTCGCGCCCTGTAGGTATTTTTACACTCGGTATTGAGCTGAGCATTGAGAATTCAACAGAGTGCATCCCACTACGTCAAAAAAATACACTGTTGGATTTTTAACTCTCGGCGCTAAGCAGAGCGCGAAACAAATCGCTCGTGGGTGGAGGGCTTAGAGGCGATGCACGATGTTTGATTGGCCGAAGAAGGCAATACACAAGGAAAAACGGAAAATTATGGGAATTCTACTCCATGGTTTTCCGCTTTTGTGGTATAGACCGCAGTTTTTGACGCAGGTCGTAGACTTTTGCCCAGCAGTGGGACAATGAAGGTTGCAAAAAAAAGGTGGTCATGAGTGACCAATCAGCTTGCAATCTGTATCTTCAATTATTGTCCTGTCCATGTCCTCTTTGGGGTTGAACCGTTTGCCTAATTTTTCAGTCTTATGTTTAAATTCTAGAATAATATTATAGTTTATAGGTAGGTTAGTGAAAATCGTTATAATGACTAAAAATTATGTTTTCGCTTTAGGTATGTGTGCGGCGAGACGGGGGGCAGTGCAGGCCGCTCATTAGTCAACGCTGCCGGCCTCGCCGCGCATTCGTAAGCCGCGGTACAGCGGTCGGAGTGAACCTTCTGGATGTGGATAGTTATATTATAATTAAACGATTGTATTTAATTTAAATAGGTACCTAGCGGAATATCCGAAACTTGGCTCTCACACGTTGATATTATCTCAAGATAATAATTATGCAAGTTAGAATTCTTGGATTTATTTCATGTGCATATTTGGATGACTAACGATTCAGACATTAGATGTTGTAATAATGCCACCAAGTCACAAATACCAGTTTTGTGATATATGACTTCAAACGGGACACAAGAACTACGTGGGTAGAATAGAATATATATACTATCGCGGAAGCTCATAGCTAACCACTTTGAAAACAAAATCCCGTGCATACGATGACCACATCTGTTACCGCCCCGGTTCTATAGCGGCCGAGTGCTGCAAGCAAGAACAGTCCTTACTGTGGTTAGTTATGGCTTTCCGCAATGGTACATACATAAACTCACGCCTTCTTCCTCAATATAAAATCATATACAAATATCAACTTTATGCAAGTGCAAATTAAGTTGATTTTAAAGTGACTAGTACACATGAAAAAGTCATCAAAAAGTTTTTATTATTATTAATCATTTTATTTCAGATAAAAAATAATCCATAAAATTACAAAAATTATAAAAATACAGTGACAAAAAAAAAAAATACAGAGAAAAATAATAAATATTGGTACTTATTGTGTTAGTAAAATCTTATGCACTATGTTAGTCAACACCCATCACAATATGCATCCATTTGTTCTGGATAGGGCAATCCGCACGGGATACAACCATCTGCAGGATACCGTTGTTACTACCTCGCACAAGGAGGCTACTTTCTTCCGGATAACCGCACGAAAGCCGTCCGTTCGCACCTCCGCAAACATTCCAGACGCACTACAATAGCGAGGCAGCCGTATCAGCATCCTGAAGACGTTGTTGTATTGGATACGCAGAGCACTAACAGCCCGGCGAGTATAGGCTACCCACAGACTGCTCGAGTATAACGATTGGCTGTACGCCTTGAAAAGAGTTATTTTCACTGCCCTCGAGTAGCGAGCAAACCTGCGAGCGACCATATTCCCCCTGACTGCTAATGCTCTGCGCTCCCTCTCTATGTCTGCGTCATCTTGCAACTGGTCTGTCACAATGTGGTCCAGATACTTGATGCTGCTCACCACCCGCAGAGCCGCACCAATAAGCATAATAGGCGGAACATGCACTAGACCACGCTTTCCACTCTTGAAAAAAAAAACGAGCACTTCGCTCTTCTTCGAGTCATTGATATTTTGATATTATATTAGCTAGAGAGATGGGCCTATTGGAAGCCGAGCGACGAAATGTAAGTTTGTACGCACAATATTGATAGATTCACCATGTTATTTTAAGACCATAGACTTCTTATAGGTTTTCCTGTAATCTATGAGTAAAGAGCCAAACTATGTATTTTTTTCAAAATTTTTGGTCCAGTACTTTCGGAGATAAGGGGGGGGGGGGAATGGTAAATTTTCATTGAATTTTTTAAATATCTTTAAAAGTATTTATTTTAAAATTATATAAAAAATATATTTAAGATCCTCGCAACAAGCCCTTTCATATGATATGTCACACGGTACTGTTAGCAAAACTTTTTTTTTTAATTTTCTTGTTTGCGCCCCAAAAGTGACCCCTACCCCTATATCTTCAGTTTTAAGTTTTAGCGCAAACTCAACTTTATGCGTAGGTTTTAAAGCAGATTTTCCAAAAGCACATATTTGTTTACATGTTTGGAAACTAGACTTCGAACGCAGTTTAGGTAGTCTGTGGTGTTTTTTTTTTACATTTGCGGAAGCAACCACATACCTTTATTTTAATTTAAAAAATGCAGGCGGAGTCTTTAAATCTTTGCTACAAGTTACCTACTAACAAAGTAGCTGTTATTTATGTGTTCTATCTAAATATTCCTGATTGAATGATTCATGACTAAGTACCTACCTACATTGCGGTTTGAGATTGACTGAAACATTGTGAAGGGATGACCAACCTTTTGGATTCACTAGCCTGTAACCGTAACAATTCAACAATACAAAGTGTAAGCAAAAACAAAAAGCCGACTACTTGTTTATCTTGACTGAGAGCTCGTGGCTAAATAATAACAGCCCCGTGCGGTCGGTCGATCAGGTTAAGCTACGCTTGCCGGGGTTGGTCCGTGGATGGGTGACCATCTTTACATACCGAGACTCTTCCATGCCTCGGAAAGCACGTTAAGCCGTTGGTCCCAGCTCGTGTCGGTCGTGGATCTTTGACAGTCGTTACGGGTCGTCAGAAGCCTGAAAGTCTGACAACTAGACTTACCAAGGGGTATCGTATTACCCAGTTACTGGATTGTGGAGGTTAGTTAGGCAGTCGGTCTATATAAAATACTGGTATTCAGCTGGATCCGGTTAGACTGGAAGCCGACTAAAAAAGACTAGGTAGATTGACTTGTTTATCTTGAGTAGAACTAAGTTCAACTCAGATAGTTTTAAAATTTGATAGTTTTTTTTGCAACTATTTCATCATCTTCCTGCCCTTGTCCCATGTTACGTGGGGTTGGCGCACACTTTTTCTTCTTCCACTCTCTCCTGTCAACCGTCACGCTATCATTCACTTCCTTCTCTTTCATATCATTCCTCACACAATCCATCCATATTTTCTTTTGCCTTCCTCTCCCTCTTCATCCATTAAAATTTATATAAACTAACAACTAAGTAGTCCACACTTATATTATAGAGAGGTCAAATTTGTAAGTTTAGATGTAGGAGGTAATCTCTGGAATAATTGATCCGATTTTGAAAATTCTTTCACTGGCAGAAAGCTACACTATTGGCAAGTGCCATAGGGTATTTATTCTATAGTGGACTACTACGCGGGTGTGATCGAGAATAAGAAAGGAAGCAATTCTGGTAGAAAAGTTCTGCCAGAGTTTGTACCCTTATTTTTTGGCACTTGGTTATGCTGGACATACCTACCCGATTACCGGCCCATCGGCCTCCAAAATTTTTGTTTACAAACGCCCCAAAAGTTCACAATCTCTGACATAGTATTTGTACCAGCTGCTTATTCTCTAAAAAGCACTAAAAGTCAGCAAAAGTGGCTATAGGCAAAAATAAGCCAGTTTTACAACTCATTAACAGGTGTAGTAGTAAAATTAGTAATTCAATTAATTATTTTGTTTACTTTAAAGATAAACATAGTATCGAACTATTTATAATCCTAGCCAAAAAAACTTCTAGCAAATACAGCATGTATCAGAAAGGTGTAGTCATATTCACAGTATTTATATTTTCTTAATGTCCCTCGGCAAACTTCGTGTCTCGTCAGTCGTCGGATTTCTATCAGTTGCCCTTTGCACTTGGTGCAGACCGGACGCTCTCAATCGACTTGGAAGTATATAGAGTTGTATACTTAAATACTCACACTCTTAACTTAATGTAATTTATTTAAAAAATGGGCGGAAAGCTGCTAAAGTCGCAGGCACGATAGATAGGAAAATAGTTTTACAGCTCTATATAGTTCACACGGAAATCAAAAAAAACAACAATAAAGTACTTAGTTCTGAATTCAAATTATTATACACGATAAATCTAATAATTGAGAACATGGAAATTAGCATTCGTTTGTTTTCGGAATTCCGATGATTCCCGAGGGACATTAAGAAAATAGAAATACTGTAAAGGTACAGCCCATCAAGCTGGACAACTAATCGAGAAACAATAATCAGCCGTCCCTACTGTCCACTGGAGCAGAGAGAAGAGGAGCGGAGCGGAGCGGAGCTGTGCCAATATTAACCAAAAAAATTGCATAAAATCTCCGCTCCGCTTCAGTAAACAGGGAATATGCGAACTAGTTTAAAAATTCCTACAAAACCGGGAAGCAGAGCGAGGAAGCGGAGCAGGGAAGCGGAGCGGGGAACTGTTGCCCGATCAAATTACTCGTCGCGTGAACTCGGTCTAGCTCCGAAAAGTAACTCCGCTCCGCACTACCTCACTTCGCATCAATGGACAGAAAAGGGACACAATCCGCAACTCCGCTCCGCTGCCTCGCTCCGCGTCAATGGACAGGCAGCCTTTAAGGTAGTTTTATACCGGTGAGGCAAGGCGTGGATGAGATGGGCGAGTATTGAAATCACGCTTAACCCTTTTTCACCGAAAGATGTCCGCCGCGCCTATACCGCGCCGTTTCACGATGGCCAGCGCTGCCTCGCGCCAGCTCGGGATGTCACGCGCCTGCCATCGCTACCTAGCGCCGGCTCGCGCTATCACGCGCCGCCCGGCCAGCCGAAAATATAGTATGCAGTGATGTCTCGCGATGGTCGGAGTGAGCCGGCGCGTGCCAGCGCGTGCCAGTGCGAGACATCGCGAGTCCTCGATGGCCGGTGCGAGATTTGTATATCCGTTTTAAGAAGTAAATAAATACTCTATTCATACGGCCATAAAGTTCAATATACTAACAAATATTTTAATTCTCGACTTGCACACCCTCGCGCATCTAACCAAACCTAACTACACTTAAGATGGGCAGGGCGTACATAGAAATTTTGGGTCCACCTTTAAATTTGGGTCGAGTAGGTGTTGAAGTTTTGTATGGGATAGTTGATAATTTATTATCACATGGACATGGGTCTATACCCCTAAAAATATAAACAAACCTTTTTGATACATGTAGTATAAGCGATGAGCTTGCAAGCTTTAATGACTTCCTCGATTATAAGTATGTAAAATTCCACTGGTAAATACGGGGCTTTCTTGGGACTGTCAAAAAATAAAAGCATGACCATAATCGCCACGCTTGGTACAGATGAATTGGTGACTAAATTGATATTAGTCAAAACCGGAACACAGGATGCTTTTATAAGAATTCCAGAATGTCTACCTAACAGGTAGACATGAAGCAGCCTTTCTTGTTAGGAATCTTACGAAAAAAAATCTGCGGATAAAGTCATCGGGCATTTTTTTAAATTGACGTTCTCAAAACCTGTATCAAAAGTTAACACCTCTTACAAAACTTCCAGATCATGACTCTTAACGTTAACTTTGAAAGGTCCTTAAACATCAGCGGAAACAGCATTAGCCATCCAAAATCCAGGAAACCATCCCATCACAGCAAGCTATAACATCATCACACTACTAATATTAATAACTCCTTAGATTCCATGAAACACACTGACCAATGAGTCAAAAGTATAAACATTAATTTGTCAACATGAGGTCACATACACGGTATTAATTTTACGATGCACTGACGCAAAATCTTCCACTAACTAGTTAAGTATAAGTGCATACAATAGCTGCTATTTATATCTTCCACGTTGACTAGAAACTAGGAAAACCCAAAGGCCCACCTAGGTACTATATGTTAATATTCAATATAGTTCATCGTCCCTTAGAAGTTTGTTAATGTACTGGATACAGTAAGTCATTTTCCTAGTTATTCTTATGTGATTTTGTGACCTAGATGACGCCACACGTAATTTTGAGTTTCCCTCGCACCATCCCATCTTCCTAGCACGGCGGTTTGTGCCGGGCGGCTGCTGCAGGTGCAGAAAACCTCAAACGGCGCAAATATAACAACCTTACATTGGGAGCTATAGCCGTTTGGGGTTGAAACACTAGGACCGTGGGGTCCGAATGCTCAACTAGTACTTATTTCAAGACATCGCCAAGCGGTTGGTCGACTCTTCATGTGACCAATGGGCTGGCATATTAGGCCAAAGAATCAGCATTGCCATCCAACGTCAGCCTTTTGAGCACTTTACCACTGAGTGATATGGACGTATTTTTAAAGTGAAAACTTCTTCAGGCACGAGCATTTTTGAGATGGGACTAAACCATTGATTTCGCGACACCAGCGTTATGTCCTTTTGACCATTAAAAAGACATCAACGCGTTGATTACCGCGGTGCGTGGAGTAAAAGACATCAACGTGTAGTTACCGTGGCGCTGATTTTTTTTCTAGTTTTCACTTCTTTCGGCACCCCCGGAGTGTCACGAAAATATAAGGAAAAGGAATAAAATAGTGTAATGTCCGTTTTTACTTACGTCAAGTTTGGTAATGTGAATGTCTAATGGAAGTCGATCCCTAAGCAACCACTCCAGTTACACCATTTACTCGTGAGCTCTTGAAAACTACATGCCCCGTAGGACTCCATAAATATGTAAAACTCTGATATGAGTCTTTATGATCGTATTTTCCAACTATTTGAGTATGCTGCCCATCCTCTACTTAACCTACAATAACACTTAAAGGGGTTATTGGTTGATTTTCACGAATTAACTTGCCTGAAACGGGCGAATCGACACTTTTAAATAATATAATTTTTGCAATTGCAAACTTTGGCAACAAAGTTAAAGTTTACTACATAAAATTCAAAATGTCGATTTAATTTCATGCGAATCGCCTTCCGAAAAAATAATATTAAATAAAAAAACAAAATTCAAAAGTCATTTATTCAAACTAGGTTGAGAATCAGCACTTTTCGAACGTCAAAATTACATAAGACAGTCCCCCAAAACGCCCACCCTTCACCCCTTCCTAGTGCTTTAGCTGGGAAGAAGAAGTGGCGCAACAAACTCCCCAGCAGCACAGCTGTCTGTTCAGTTAGAAAAAAATGATTCTATACAAAAAAAAAGGAATCAACCAATAAGCCACTTTAAGAGTCCAGGGGTCAATTCTCTGCGGACTTGCGGACGGTGAGCAATGGGTAGCTCGCCGTCCGATAAGGATCAGGCCCGGGTCGACGGCGCGTTGTGTTCCACGCGCGCCTCAAAGAGATGTCAGCAGAACTGACGGGGTCTGCTAGGGTCGATGCCTGCCGGGGTTGCGAAGAAATCCGAAAGGGAGATCGTGGCCCCGGCAACATGGCAACTGAAGGAACACGGGTGGGTTTTAGTCAGTAAGAGTCTGACACGCCCTCCCGCTCCGCCCAGAGCGGGAGAAATTATTTTATAATATCCCACCCAAAAAAAAAGGGGTCAATTCTCTACCAAGAAACACCACGATTAAATATCTCGCATTTTTTATTAAATGAATAGTCATCCTAACGCAGCATGAAAATGGAGGATCCTCAGTCTTTACGTAACAGTTATAAGTGATAATTATTTTAGTACTTTATTAGTGTTTACTCACGCGAGCAATGCGGTACATAATTACCTTCTTGACATGGATTTGCATGTTTATTAAACGTATTTATGTAAATCCACGAAGACTTCCTTTGGGTTGACGCAAAGGGAATCTTTCACTTGATACCCATTGAATACCGGTATTTTACACCATCTTCTTATCCATCTTACCACTGCAAACTTATAGGGGAATGCTGCAGGTTACTTTGGGATCCATAGAAATTATTAGAAATATTATATCTATGTTAGCGACCGATGTTTTCGTGTGAGTAAGGTGTACGGTGCATGGTAAATGTACGCTGTGTTTAATGGTTTACGGTTTAAGAGGAGGCTCTCTAAATTATATGTTAATTTGCATTAATATTCTGAAAAAGTCACGCATACAATGAAAATGGAACTTTAGTATATGATTTATTGGATCTTTTTTTTCCGTATATAAGACAGTTACGTAATTGGAACTTTTTTTATTCGAATAAATCATGACTTTTTAAATATTATTTGAAACAAAAACATGATTACTCGGCTTTTATGTCTAAAATAATTATTGACAGTAAGAAAATATAGTTTATTATCCAAATTTAAGATATATTTTCTCTAGACCAATTATAACTTTAGTTATAAACGAAATAAGAATTCAGACTTACGACATTTAGTTCCGTACTCGAACACGACCAAAGAGCGCACGCGATATTCAACTTTACTACTGATGTGTTAGCGTTTAGCACATAGTGGAGAGGTGGAGTGCATGGGGGCGGAGTTTGCGTAGAAATTGTGTTTGAAGTGCCTGGTCTTAAGGTTTTGATTTATGAATTGTGAGTGTGTGCGTGACACCGTATTCATTGGTCTTACTGAACTGCATGTGTAGTGGCGAGGTGGTAGGGATCAAGTTTAGACACCGGGTTCCGATACATTTTCAGCTACCAGGCATATCTCCTTGTTTTTTATGTCTATGATGGGATCCATAAGGTAACATACAACGAATGTAATTTTTCCACGCTACTTGTTTCTGCTCGTCAGTTACAATTAAAATAAATATTATCACCAAATGAGTAGCCTATTATGCTACTCTTAATTTTGTATTATAACAGCTGCAGATATTGACAAATTTTGACATCAAAACTAAATTAGCTGGAAAGATTTTTGATGCTGAGACCGCCTCGTTGGTGTAATAGTCGCAAGCGGTACTGCTGACCATGAGGACCTGGGTTCGATTCCCGGGTCGGGCAAAGTGTTATTGGGTTTTTCCATCTGTAATTTCTCAGTAGCAGCCCAGAGTCTGGATTTGTGCCCAGTTGATGGCACTAGGCTCGCCCCTATTACATGGGACTCAAACATAACTGGCGAAATGTGGGTGTACACCTCCTACCAACCCTTCGGGAATACAGGCGTGATATTTTATTATGTTATTTTTTATACTATTATTTATAGTCTTTTGTAAACACAGAGCGTTCAAAAAAGTAATTTGATAGTGTTCCTAATTGTTGAGAATTGCTGGTGGCAGCAGGTTGCTTGAAGGAAGCACATGCACCAATCACAAACTATTTATTAGTACTTGGGCGACCGAGCTCTGCTCTGAGAAAATAGAAAATGCTCATTTAATAGTATCGGATAGTACCTACTAATTCCATAGGTACCTACTGCCATGCTGCCATGATCATTATTCTTATATCAATAATGTCAAGTCATTATTTATTATCTTGTTCTAAACTTTGGGCGACCGAGCTCTGCTCGGGTGAAAACACGGAGAATTTTTTTCCCAGATATGAGACAGAATACTAGTATTTTTTTAAATGGAACGAATGCCTATTTGACCTGCACAACTGTTGTCAGACTTTTTGGCTTCTGAGTGGAAACAACTGTCAAAGATCTACGAATGACAGCCGGGACCAATGGCTTAACGTGCTTTCCGAGGCTCCGAGGGGTCTCGATATTGTAATAGATGCTCACCCATCCACGAACCGACTGCGGCAAGCGTAGCTTAAACTTCGATCGACCTACGAGGATTTAATTTTTTTTAACCACAGCGGGGTAGCTGTTGGCTTGCATCTCACCTGATGGTAAGTGATGATCAGGCCGAAGGTGGAAACGAGCTTCACTCGGAATCACCCACAGTGGAACTGGCTATCTTACCTCTAACTGCCGAAACACAACCATGCTGTTAACATTGTTATTATGGCTACAGACTTAAAGATAAATGGGTGGTAGCTAGCCAGGTGGACAGAACAAGCCCTACCGCCAACCAAACCGACTAGAAAATTTTGCCCCCACTGGGAATTGAACCTGGGACCTTTGGGTCTGAAACAGGTGGTCTAACCACAAGACCACAGAGGCGGTTATCATTTAGCCACGCGGCAAAAGGAGTTAATAACAAAAGCTCTATAAAGTACTAGCAAATTGCAATGTTAAAGGAAGATGCTAGAACAAAACGACATGCTCATGGCAATGATTAAAACAAAGTAATCGCCATTATATTGTCATTACAGCGTAGTGAGAGAATTGTTGAAGTCATTACGCAATCATTTTCATTAGGTACACACGGCTACACATCAAACTATACATTTCCAGTATAAGCTGACCTCGCATTGTACGGAAATCCGATACAATGCAAGATCAGTATAAACTGGAAATTATAGCTTGATGTGTAGCCATGTGTACTAGGTAGCAATGATTATCGTTTTAATTATACGTATTAACTGCTTTACAATGGACACGTGAGTAATCCATTAGGGTTGGCATTTAATTAATTTAAACTTGGATTAAGGTTAAGAATTTGCTTTGTTTTCTTTTCTGAATTTAGTTTTCAAAGTTCTGCCCTTTCGGAATATATAAATATCTGTATGTCGTGCCAATCGTCGGAAATTGTACCTTATTAAGAACAAAACACAAATGAAAATTTTTGAAGTGAAAACTTCTTTAGGCGCGTTGGGCATTTTTGAGATGAGAAATAACAATTGAACTCGCGACACCGTTACCGACACCTCATTTTTGTAAACGCGATTGTGCTCTTTAGATAAGGTTACGGACAAATGTTCTATACAAGTATTTTTCTTCCACCAAGGCGATCTTGTTCAAGTTTACACTTCTGTCGGCAATCCCGGAGTGCCACTGTTTTTTTTTTTGATATTTTAATGAAGTTTAAGTTCAAACGTTCAACTCTTTGTAGTTAATTCTCTTTGATTATAAGTTACCAAAGACCCGGCTCTGCTTCGCAAGGTTTTTACAACTTGCCAAACATCGAGATTACTTAATTATCTGTAAGTTTAATTTTAATGTATTATACACATAAACTAAATTATGTCGAAAACCTCATCAAAATCCGTTGCGTATTTCATAAGAACAACGTGGACATACAGACAAACGCGAAAAGGGACTGTGGAAGAAAAATACTTTTATAGAAGATTGGTCCGTAACCTTATCTAAAGAGCACAATCGTGTTTACTAAAATGAGGTGTCGGTAACGGTGTCGCGAGTTCAATTGTTATTTCTCATCTCAAAAATGCCCAACGCGCCTAAAGAAGTTTTCACTTCAAAATATGTATATTCTGGTGAAGCAACCATAAATAACAGAATTATATTATTTTTTTGTGTTTTTTCTCATAGGTAACAATTTTTATGATTGTAGCCCAGCCCTATCAATGATTGCTAGATGTTATCATTGCATGCTCATCTTGACCAATTAAATGCTTCTACAATGATATCTTTAAATTAGATACCTACAACTCATTCTTAGTAAGAGGGTTGAAATTGACAAGGGTCACATCAATTTCAACAATCTACGACATTATAAAAATTGATTTCTCTAACCGTCGCAAATAATTTATACATTTTACTTGTTATATATTTAAAGATGTTGGGCGCCAAAATTGTAACTACATTTTGAACTGTAAATAAATAAAACAACTCACATTGCAAACTAACTATTTACTTCAGGGTACACTACAAAAACAAAAGCACTTCACTACACACTACTGCAAATTCGACTTCAGCCTACTCATCAGCTGGTGGCGCCTCCTCTATTGTTGTTGCCACCACTTTTTCGCCTGGTTGCTGACGAAACTCCCTGATGGCGGTCATAGCCACCTCCCGAGGAATCAGCTTCGCCATAGCAATGTGTGCTTCCTTAAGGGTGATCTTCCTATGACGACGAGCCACCAACTCACAAGCCATCTTGATCATCCTGCGATACGTCTTGTAAATCAGATGCACAGAATCATGCGTGTTAGCACGCCTCTTCAGCACCTTTTTCAACAATTTATTTATGTAAGCCCTGGAGTATTGTTTATCCCCCTTCGGTTTTCTTATTTTTGCTATCGGGTTATCACTGGGTTTTCTTATTGATTTCACACGCCTCTTCGGCTCTATTACAGGCGCCATTTTTTAGCTCCTTTACTCCTTTTTGGTGGTCGAAATTGGGTTTTCGGGAAATTAATCGGAACAAGATGTCGATGATAATATTTTTCTCCGACGTATGACTCATCAGAAACACACTTTCGACGTTTAGCGCATGCGCGATTCGTCATCCCTTTCACCCCTATAACTCTACCCCTATTCTGCGTTACGTTCCATTTTCCCCAAATTCATATTATTTTATTGATCAATTTATAACGTGCTTTTAAATAATTAAGTAACGATTATGTTAAATAAACTAATCTGAAAAATAATGAAAATTTATTTGACGAAAGTCTATTGAATCTTGGTCCTTGGTGAAATAAGAAAACCGAATGTAAATGCCGTGTTTTTGACACTACTTGTTGAATGTTTTTCCTTTACGAGCAGCGAAGCCCCTGCCCCAGCAGAGCCCCTATGAACCAGCGAGAAATACTGGACGCGCTGTAAGTACTAGGCGTGCATAAATGCGAGACAAGTATACCAAGTATAGAATTTCCCCCTCATACAAACAGCGCCTCTATGAACTGACGAGAAATACTACACGCGCTATCGGTACCAGGTTCGCATAGACGTGAGAAATTACCGCACAGACAAGTTTTCCCATACTATCAGCGCCTCTATGAACTGTCGGGGAATACTGAACGCTGTAACTACTAGGCGGGCATAGATGCAAGGAAGTTTTAATGTTGTCAGTCTTCAGAAAAATGTAGGTTATAAGTAGTTTAGGGAATGAATGAGAACCTGTTATTTCAATCGCTTTTATGAAGGAAGTGAATTCAAAGCTAAAGTATCGAAAAAAGTCGGACAAAAATAATTGACAGAATGATGATGATAAAAAGCTTTTATAACTCATAATTATGTAATTCAACTAACGATATCTTGCACGTACTATTAAATTTCTCTGTTAGTGCTGCCACTTCTGTAAGTGACGAATTCACAATTCCTAAAACTATGTGTTTTTTGTTTGTGTATGTCTTACGGCCGAGCCCAATAACCTATCTATCACCAGTTTTGGCATTCTGGAGATAGAATAACCTATCTCTATAATGTCTCAATATTCTTATTGGGACGTTAAAACCATCTGGAGTTTGTCAGAGACTAGGAATCCTATGGAATGTGACACAATGACAGATAATACTGTATTCCATTAATAGTGATCTGTCTTTTACTGACAATAGGTTATTGGGTTCGACCGTTAGGGATTAAGGCGTTGAAGTGCACTTAACAAATAAACAAATGACCTCTTTTTCTCATAACTTTACCTTAATAAAAAAAATAAAAAAAATGTAAAGGGCATTTAGATTCATGTTTTTGGAGATCACCTTTTAAACAGGAATTGCTTGTGTTATTGAAATGTAAACAATGTAAACATAGAAAACTAAAAATAAATGGTTACGTTTAAATCATACAAAGAGTATTATACAAAGAAAAGGGCCTTAATTAGGACCACAGATATAGATAGACCTAGATAACGCAAGTATCACGATCTGTATGAAAACCAAGCGTACCATTTTTTGACTACCTATTATGACGTCACAAGCATTAGAAAACGTTTCTTTTATTATTTCTCTTCTTATTTGCACAGGTTTTACAATTTATAACAGCGTAATTAACCATTTTCAATTTTTTTATTGACTTCCGACAAGCATGGCACCGATGCAGACTGAGCGCGAAAGTGGCAGCTTACGATTATTGTACGTAAGCTGGGCACGAAAATGGCACGCGAAGTAGTTGCTCTTGCGTTATCTAGGTATATCTATATCTGTGATTAGGACCATACAAATCAACATGTTGATAATTAATTTGTCAATACCATTTTTATTCACGTCAATCACTTGTACGGCTCATATTATTCCACCTCTCACTACATATAGGGTTATTTTGCTTATGAAGCATTACTAATTAACTTATACATACAGGTAATTTGCACACAATCATCCCAATACTTCCTTCGGTATAATGTAAGGGTTAGAGAAGTATGGTTCGCAAAGAAAGTCATTGACCACTGAAAATCAGCGCTGTGCTGTGGGTCCCCCATAGCACAGCATCATGCTGAGTGGAAGCCTTCTTGTCGCAGTCATGTCGTGCAGCTGCCGCCTAAGTAAATTCTGTTCTATGCTCGTGATTTGTTATGTACTTTGTGTTGTTCTCTGATTACTCTTGTTTTTTATGTATGCACGTGTTTCTGTGACAAATAAACCTATTTTTCTTTCTTCTTTCTTTCTTTCTATTAAATAGGTACAAATGTGTAAGAAAATGGGTACAATTTTGTGGATGTATGATTTTTTTATTTGTCGGAGACGGGTATGTGACTCTCGTTATTATCAGCGATATTTTAACTACTGTGGGCGTAGTGTGGGTAGTGTTGGTTAATGCGCAATAGAAAAACAGTTTGCAGTTCAGATCACATTATAATTTACTAATTTACTACTATCACACTAGCTAAATTATACACACAATGGGTGCAACGGCGTTTATTAAAATCACCAATTATCACAATGATCTCAAAATTACAACTAACACAATAATTGAGCACCACGAATCGAGAACAGTTCCGTGACGTCTTGATTCCAATGCGACCCGAGGCTGAATGCCCTCCTCGCCGTGGCCTTCAAACATCACGACTCTGTAGAAGCGCGCCTTTTTTGGTGTAGGTAGCTCACTCTTGATGTCGCCAGTGGCGCGCTTGCGATTCGTTTCGTGTCCGTACTAATGACCGGATCCGACATATTTATATGTTCTAGAATTTGGGGAAGGCATTTGCCAGCCAGTGGCCAGTGGATCGCCTTGGTGGAAGAAAAATACTTGTATAGAACATTGGTCCGTAACCTTATCTAAATAAAGAGCACAATCGCGTTTACAAAAATGAGGTGTCGGTAACGATGTCGCGAGTTCAATTGTTTTTTACCATCTCAAAAATGCCCAATGCGCCTAAAGAAGTTTTCAATAAAAAAAAATAAAAAAAATAAAGGCCTTTCAGAAAACTTGAACACATACTATCTACTAGTCGTGGTAACAACTAGTAGGTACTTAAATAGTGTTGGTACTTTCATGCCAATAAAAAAAAATGTTGCTCTCTTTGGTCAGTAACTTTTTTAAACTGAAGATAATAGCGACATATCGTTTAACCCTTTCCCGAACACACGACGAGACAAAATTCAGTTTTACAGCAGTTCAGTATCCTAGAAGGTACTTATAATAAAGTATCTTATGTTCAGACTTCAGCCACTTACGTTGCTGACGGCACACAGTCCCTGTACACAAGGAGGCCTCGAGGTTGACGACCGTCGTCCACGATGACGACAAATGAGGGTTTTACAATAGTGGCACATAAACAGATGATTTCGTCAATGCAGATTTCTGGAAAATTTGCATCGGTATTTATTTCTAAACAGTATTGGTACCAGTGAAATTACAGAAACTTGAGTCATCTAAAAATATGTGTAATTCCAAGATTCATCTAAAGGATAGCAAAATATTGGGTGGGGATGGGGTGACTAGAAGCTAATTATCTGTTAGGTCTCTGGACTCTTCGTCAAAAGTTATAATCGCAGGAGACGCCCTGGGCGTCAAGAATCCCAGGCTGATTCCCGGCCAACGTAGGCGCGGGCTTGCGGACAGAGAGCAATGGGTAGCTAGCCGTCGACTCGGGCCGTCCGATAAGGACCAGGCCCGGGTCGACGGCGCGTTGTGTTCCACGCGCGCCTCAATGAGATTTCAGCACAACTGACAGGGTCTGCTAGGATCGATGCCTACCGTGGCCCTTGGCAACGTACAGGCAACTGAAGGAACACGAGTGGGTTTTAGACAGTAAGAGTCTGACACGCCCTCCCGCTCCACCCAGCACGCGTAGCATGACGCTTTCTATCTCTACGAAGAATAGACACAGCTCTTTCTATACAAAGTGACGTTTCGTTTCTCCATTTTTGACATCGCACCGTAGAAATCTTTTTACAATCTGTCATTTTGCCTATCGTTTCTAACGATCTTTGTCTAGGTCCTTTTACATGTAGACTATTTCAGAAGAAACTTTTCTATCCCAAACTGTCAAAATCACTAAGGTAGTGAAGACAATTTGATTTTGTAATCCCCATGCTAAAGACAGTAGAAAACTTTTTACTCGACGGCCACAAAGTTTACACGACGCGCGACGGTTATCTAAAAATTTTAAAAATTTTGGTTGTCTATCTAATTCTAATCGGAGGAATAAAATATGAACTAAAATTCACACCAACACCTCGAATTCAGGTGCAAAAACAGTACTGTCTCTTTTTTTTCTTTTGCTTATATCTCGAAAATGGCGTGTCCAATCGCAAAAATAATGAAAATTTCGACCCCCTTTATAAAACCCGTAAACCCCTAAGACTCAACACATTTTTCTTATTTTCCATACAAAAAGTGAAAAATTCCAAATAAAATACTGTAAGTACCTATTTTTTTTTCTTCCAAAATACAATATTTTGACACTCTTGAGATTTTTTTCTGTAGTTGACGTGACTTTATATCAATAAAAATTGAGAATCAAACGGAAAAAAAACCTGTGACAAAACAAAGAATTCTGAATGAAAAGAGTGAATTTCGTAAAAAGTGCAGTTGAGTCTTTCTACTTTCCTGCCGTCCTGTCTACACGGAACGTCATTTTTGTCTATTCTTCCGTCGACAAAACTCGTTTCTACGGTGGTCATGCTACGCGTGCTGAGCGGGAAAAGATATTTGATATTTCCCACTCAAAAAAAAAGGCGTTTTATAAAATTTACAAAAAATACAAAATAAAACCAAATTATTAAAGGCACTTCAATCCACATAGTAGTGTCATTCAAAAAGTCACATATATTATAATAACACCTGTCTAAAAAAAAAACATGCGAAATCTACTCAAAAGGTGACCTTTTGAGTAGATCTCGCATCTTTTTTTTTACAAATTTACCCGGCATATTCATCTGCCTATTGTTTAAAGATGACTTATTTAGACTTAATAACTAATTTCATCACATGATTGTTACAGAAACCTCGAAATCTTAAGGGCTAGTAACAAAAAGATACGAACAATCGAATTCATCATCCTGCTAATGTATACTCCTTTGCTTAGGGACCTTCTCGTCGTCTCCTTGAAGGGTGACCATTGACGTCAATAAAAACCGGTGTTCAGACCACACTCGCCAAATCCGAACTATGGCGAACCACCCAAGGCTATTTTAAAATAAATGCTTAAAAATAAACAAATTGGAAAATTTTCCTAATGGTTTTATGCAGTGGGGAACTTTATTGTACCAGAAAAACATGTGACTCATACAAAATAACTTGTAGTTATGTAAATTATAGGAGAAAGGCGTTTAGTTTATAATAATAGGTAATTTGTATTTTCCCACGGATATAAAAGTCTTTGTAGAAAAAAAAAACAATGTTTGATAACTAGGTATTTTATTTCTGGGTTCTCCATACGACTTACAAAATGAATCACACGTATGAAACCGACCCTTTCCGAAAAAAGGGTACCTATCTGGCGTGAGTGTTTCATGTGACTCACGGGACCTCCTTAAGGATGCCCCTCATCTGGGCAAGCCGTTCGGTGGCTAGCTTAAGCACATCAAGACAGGGGGAGCTCAAGCATCTCCTGAAGACCTCACTACTCCTCCCCTAATTTTAATTTCTACGATAATATTTGGCGATAATAGATCATATTTTCTTCTTCTTTTTTCGTTCTGTGCTTGCGCGTGATTTAATGCTGCTTCCAAAGACTGCTTGCGCATTGCATCCGATTTGAATCCGGAAAGAAGAAAGAAATGTCGGTCCGAAGTATGAGGGTTGCGTACTGGGTCCGAACTGTGTTTGTCCGAATTTAGAACATTCCCAATTCGGATTGAGCTCGGATCTTGAATTTGGATTCAAATCGGATGTAGTGCGTAAACGCTCCAATTAGTGAGTGTAATTTATGTCGTTTACAAAGGATGATGAAAAAAAAAATGTTTTTGTGCATCATGTTGATTATTAAAAAATATTGGACACGTATTTTTCTTTTTTTCTCGTTATCAAAAAATTATGGCGATACATTGAGTAAAAATGTGCCATGACGTCACGAGTATGTAAATTTTATACTTATTTGTGACGTAGCGACCCCCACTCGAACCTTAATGCGTTTTGAGAAATTGACAGACTTCTACTGCTTGATTACGAGGCTTTTAGCTACTTTCTATGCAAGCAAAATTGTAAATTGGCTACAGTCTCTGGCCTTGACATAAGCCATAGACAAAATTTGTCAAACTTTTGTTAGTTTTAGAATAATGAGTACCTACGAAGCTTTTTGGCTAGTTTGTGAATGTGCATTTTATGTAATATTTTTTTGTAATATGCATTTAGTTTGTGCAAAATAAACAATTTTCTTTTTTTTATGTATCTAAGTCATTTTTAACCGACTTCCAAAAGCAGGAGGTTCTCAATTCGTCTGTATGTTTTTTTTTTTTTTTTTGTTACGCGATTTCTCCGCCAATTATGAATAGATTTGGATGATTCTTTTTTTGTTTGGTAGATCATACTTCAGAGGTGGTCCCATATAAATTATTAATAATTGAGTTGGCTTCAATTATATGTATTTTTTCCCACTTAGTATGTAGATGATATGATAACTTCTTGTTGTCACTGTTATTTACATAGCAGGTAGTGGTATTCGAATTTGTGTGGGGTAGGTACCACAACTAAAAAGTGAAAAATAAAAACTTTTTACAAAAAAAAACAACCGATTAAAAAAAAAAACACTACAAAGTGAAAAATAACTTTAATTTCGGAAGTCGATGACAAAGAACGAAAATTCAAAACCAAAGACACCGACTTCCGAAATTAAAGTTATTTTTCACTTTGTAGTGTTTTTTTTTGAAGTCGGTTGTTTTTTTTTTTGTAAAAAGTTTTTTATTAATATGATAAAGCAAAAAATACGTGTCTGACATTTTTTTATTATCTGAAAGACGGACTAAATAGTTTTTTTTTTTACCCACGCTTCATCCCTATTGTATTTCACAGTTACACTATAGTTTATAAATCAATTTTGATAATATTGAACAAACATTGACCTGCGGTGTCGTCTAGCTTGCCCAAAACACTTTTAAAATCGATTGTCTTCTCATTGCTGGTTCGGAATTCTCCATAACATTTTTAGAGAGTGATGCACCGATGTTTACACTCAACATTCGATTGTCTTTGTGTATTAGAATTATTATCATGGCCGAATTTTATTTTTGAAGAAACTATTCGGTTGTTGATGGAAAAAGGTTGAAAAAGTTAGGTACTGAACAATTTGCTTATTAACTTGAAAATTGGTTGAACGGACTGTAAAAAAGGATACTCCATTTGAAATATGATTAGGCATTTAAACAAACCTTTTTTACAGTCCGTTCAACCAATTTTAACTTATATACCGTAGGATACTAGCGGAGATTAGAACGGGTTGACAGATTTATTTATTTATTAAATAATAATCTTAAAATACAATAGACGTTGATATATCAAGTCAATCGTCATCCTGAGGATGATCGCTGGGAGGTGAAACACGTCGATTTCTTAAGGGTTTTTTAAGGCTCTTTAGGAATAGTTAAGCGGAATAGTTTACCTACTAAATATATCTACGTCTATTGTATTTTAAAATGGATTTCTGCTAGGTCACGCCTGAATCAATTAACTAGCATAATAATCTTTATTACCTACCTACATATTTAAAAAAAATAAAAATTGAGGAATAAATATTAACTTAAAAATAACCTCAAAAACCAATATAATATCGATAGATTACTCACAAGCTATTAATACAAATTAATTATCATCTTGGAACACTTCCACCGTCAGTGAAAGTGACAAACACAAACACTTCCACCACATTGACATCCCTGACGTCAGACCTATTCATAAACATCCAAATATAAACATGATTGTCATCGAAATAGTAATTCACGGTGACAGACGGACAGACAAAAAGTTAATACATCATCGTATCACCTACTTCTGAGGTCGCTGACCCGACAGGTGAGTCAATGAGTGTGGGCGTGCCCAGTCTGCAATTTTGTAAAGAATGGTTGCTTGGCGGTTTTTGGTGCCTTAAGGCGACGTTAACCGACTTTTAATAATTTTATACTGAAGATCACGTCTAAACGAGTAGTGTTAATGACTTGAAAAAAAAAAAGTGAAATTCGATTATTTTTGTAATAACTTAATCTGTGAAGATTTGAGATTATGTTTATATTACATAGTGTAATTAATTTGTAAAGTTATGTCTAACGCGGATAACTGAGAATCACGCAAAAACTATTAAGAGTACCTTCTGATACCTTCACCATTTTAAAAGTAATTTAATTAATTATTTTTCTTTTAGTAAACTTTTTTATTAAAATTACTTTTTGTTTTATGTAGAATAAATTAATAATGCGTCTAATTTGGGACAGCGGTCCTTGATGGGCGAGTTTTATTACTGGCTGGACGTACGACGCATTGCGTGAGCTCAGTACAGAACACGCAACTCAAGGCCATTGGCATATATCTGCGTCTTATCATGCAGTTTTACGGGCTAGGTATTTTTTACCCGTTACTTTAGCTACCTGCGTTATGTTTTTGGAGGGCAAGAAGGCTTTAAGTGGCCTATTTATAAAAAGCTATTTTTGCGGTTTTCCTCCTAAAATAGCTCGTTAACGATCTGCTGGACATAGGTTTTTCCATGATGTTTTGCATGTTTTAAAAGCAATCAAACATAAATACTTGTAATTGGCTTTCTGTCGACTATTGTTTACTTTTTTTGTTGTTTTTTTTAGCTGTAACTTGTTTTCCATGCTGTAATAAATAAATAAATAAATAACCATCTACAATACATTTATCCTTTATAGGTGGTATATTTTGAATGTCAAATGCTTGTTCTCGATGACACTAATAAAACCACGCTGACGGAGTTACAAATTTTAGCGCTGAGCTGAGTCTGGAAATCCAACAGTATGCTTTTAGTAACTGCGGCGAAGCCAAAAAGGAGGGTTATGTGTTTGACCTGTATGTATGAATGTCGTACTAAACAGCTGAGCCGATTTTGATGAATGATATATCGTTAGATTCGTCTTTATTGCGCGAGCGGCACTGGGTATATTAACTGCGGATATATGGCGGCAAAATGTAGGTTAAAAAAAGAACTTACTTTTATAAAGTTAATTTTCTACGCTGTCGGTTTTTTTTCCTTATTTTTGTTTTTTTTTTGACTTTCGTTTATGTGTCACGTAGTGTTCATGAGAATGGGTATTCATATTAATTCAACTGTTTTATTCCTTTAGTTCTAAGCGACCAAACACCTTAAGTTCACTAACATGAGTGAGTCGTCACCTCTGTGTGATTAACAGAGAAAGCACTTAATCTCTGCGCTCCGTGATTTGTCTGCAGCCTACCTGCGCCTGACCTTGGACGGTGCAGAGCACGCGAAAGAAACGGGGCTCGGGGATTGGCTGCTTGTTAGCAGACTATGAACGCCTTTTTATTGCGTTACTTTTTTCTGGTGATGTCGAGGGTAAAATGTCATGTTTCGTATTGCCAGTTTTTTTTTGTGTGCAATTTATTTGGATGGTAGACCAATTTTTTGGCCAAAGAATCAGCATCGCCGTACTACGTGGTAATGCTGCCAGCTTTTTGGGCACTTTTCCTGTTGACAGCGATGCGGACGAATTTGTTGATGCCCTATGATTCTTTCTCCTCTTTTTTATATATATATTATTTTTATTTGTTCTTTTACATTTCTCGGGACCTTAATCTAATGGGGTCCCGGACCTTAGGAAGGCGTACGAGGGGCCGAAGCCAATTCGCCAAAAGGCGTTTTAATGAAATGAGGCACTATTATTATTTTAAGTCTCTTAGTTTAAATAATTATTATTTATATAAATTGAAATAATGACCTTGGGCAGTTAGTTCAGTAAACAAACTTGCTGATCTGGTAATGTTCTTAACATGATACGACATATCGTCGTGCTCGTGTCGATGTGACTGAAGAAGTGAGGTTTTCGCAGATACAAAATTGAAATTAATAATCTTTTATCCTAACTAATATTATTAATGCGAAAGTGAGTTTGTTTGTTACGCTTTCACGCTAAAATGGCTGAACGGATTTGGATAAAATTTGACACATGAGTAGACCATGACCTGGATTAGGACATGTAATACTTTTTATTCTGATATTCCCACGGAATCTTGACTTATGCGGGTGAAACCGTGGGGCGCATCATAGTTTCACATAAACCTACATGGGCAATTATAAAACGTCAGAACCAACGGTTCTAGTTGGCCGTTTCTATGGAGAAAAGCCGGCAAAAAACTCTACGGTAACATGCAGACATTGTGAACTCTTCCAAAAATAACGGCATTTAAGAAGGAGTGCTGTTCGTCATTCTCATTATGATTGCTATCCAGTCTTCAATTTTATGGCTTTTCCCCAAAAGAAGGCGTTGCCCTTAATCACCCATAGTGGGTAGTCAGGTTGGTGACCGCAGAGTCCTCTCATTCTGAAACAAGGCGAGTGTTTAAAACCGGACTGAGTACACACGGCTACACATCAAGCTATACAAATCCAGTTTAAGCTGATCTCGCATTGTATAGGATTTCCGTACAATACAAGGTCAGCTTATACTGGAAAATCGAATGAATGTTACTAATTGTTTTCCCAAATTATTTTCTGATAAGTCACAGACTGATTGTGTTGCTTAGGTCACAGCATAAATAAGTAACAGTATTATATCTTTATAGAAAAAGCCGAAACGACGCACTTCGAAATCTCAGTGCACATCAGTACACAACAGTATCAAGTGCGCGGCATTTACGAACGGACGCGAAGGTTTATCTACCAAGCGGCCTTAGGTAATTTTTTCAAGGTGTCTGCCGAGATATAATACTGTAACTTATTTATACTGTGCCTGGATGCTTGTTGCATCGCTCCTTTTTCATCAGCTAAAGCAGAAATAGCAGCCACTAGACAGCCGCAGGAATCCGCTGGATGCGGGAAGCACAGAATCGGTCGAAGTGGCGGTGCTTGGAGGAGGCCTATGTCCAGCAGTGGACGTCTTTCGGCTGAAATAATGATGATGATGAGTCACTAGACATCAAACAAGTTTTGCCTTCGCTCGACTTGGTCTGATTAAGTACTGTTTTACAGGCCCTGGGTTCAATTCCCAGATCGGGCAGTGTTATTGGGTTTTACCAATTCTCAGTAGCAGTTCGGAGTCTAGATTTGTGCCCGGTTGATGGCAATAGGCTCGCCCCCTATTACATGGGACTTAAACATAACTGGCGAAACGTGGGTGTACTATAGGATCACCTCTGCATAACTTCTAAGAAAAAAGGCGTGATGTTATGTAATAAATAAATATTTCGCTTTACATACAATTACTTAAAATGTGTTCATGTCGTATTTCAATTATTTTGAAAAGAGGTCTACCCCAATGTGCCATAAAAATAGCGAGGCTGATGATTTAAAAAATAACCCATTGCGCTTACGCACATTCTAGACAAATTCGAATCAACGAACAACGAAAACTTTTGCACTTCTGTACCCTAATTGCGTAATGCAACACAATCACAATTTTTTCAGAATTTCTAATCACACATCAAATCATCAAACAGATTTCTAATCCATTGCTTCATAAATTGGAAAAAAAAATCTGCTCAACAACGTAAATAACGCAATGAATGTTGTTGAACTGTCAAAATGAAACAAATTAGGCAAAATTGTTTACGATAATAAGTTACGCAATTAGGGTACTGGTCTTTACAAATAACGTCTCGTATTACAACCCTATTGTTAGAATGTGTTGACTTTATAATGAAATTACAAGGGACAATAAAAGTATCGACATCTTCGATTCTCGTGCCGCTGCTTTCAAAAGACATGTGCGTACTCTTTCTTTTTAATATTTTTATTAATCTTGTAACGCTTTAAATAATGTAACTTGTCACTTATGTACTTTACCTGGCGTGTTTGGTCTCCTACACATTCCTTGCCTAAGCAGACGTGTTTCGGAGGGCAGACGCATAGACCTAGCTGTAATTTTGTGAACTAAGCTTTTTACTGTAGTTATCATTTTTTATTATTATTGTTGCTAATCATGTTGTGCGATTACGCTTTGGGTGATAATCAGGTCGAAACCTATAATGTGAACCTAGTGATATACTGTGATTGTTACCTGTTGTAGTTGCCTTGTGAATAAATAAATAAATAATTAACTATTCGACCAATTATTATTGATCTACAATGATTGCGTCTTATAGTTTTTTTGTGTAAAACGGATCTTAGAACTATTTCTAAGATCCGTTTTACACAAAAAAACTAATATAAAAAAAATTGCAAGTCATTCAATTCACTGCAGTAATTATTCCCTAGCCTATGCTAGTAGGGCATAATTACAGCAGTGAATTGAATGACTTGCAATTTTATTTTAAAAACCAATTTGTTAATTTCCCCTATCAGTTATACCATTTATTTCTATTTTAAGAGGTTTATAGACTACCCATTTGAAGACACAAAAAAAAAGAAAAGGAACAAAGAAACAGCAAAATAAACCAAAAAAGTTACCTATGTTAATTTAGATCTTTTTTTCGGAGAACACAAAATGCTTTGTGACCTTTCTTTCGGTGATTCAAGTGTTTAATTTTAGTCAAAAACCCAGGTGTTGAGCCAACAATAGCCTAGGTACGATATTAATTATATTTTTAGTTGAAACTGATAGACATCTATTGTTACAAAATATTTTTGGCTCTTACCTCCTAGGCTGAATGCCAAAATGCCTGGATCTATTGTAAAATAATATTTTTTTGACAAGATGTTGACGGACCGTTTACGAAGTTTTTAAAAATAAGAGTTAGTTTTTATCCTCTACATTTACGAACCGTGTGGCTATTGGCCAATAGTGTGTTCCCTCCTCACCCTGGCTATGTTGGGCATATATATTAACCTACGTCAGAAGAATACGCAGGAAATAGGAACGTACGGTAAGAATACGATCACTACCGGATATCCTACCTATTGTCCAAACCTTGGCCGGATACTGATGGTCTGATGACCGTTTGCTGTAAACATTTGAAAGCCGGTGTATGGTGATCTGTAGAATTATGGTTTGTTGATACACTTTCATCATTGTCATCATAAGCTCGTATCAATTCGCTACTGAGAATAATACAGCCTCCACTTCCTTGTGTCAATTCATCTCAATGAATATCCTGTGATATCTTTTTGTCTGGCAAACAGACATTCTTGCTTCAGTTTTCAGTCCGTCAGAATTCTAATCTACCTAACAAAATATTTGCTATAAAGTATAAAAGCATGAAATTATACTAACCTACGCATGTATACGCTTAAACACTAATATTAATGGTCCTTACAACGTCATCCATGTCCGATTAGTGATAGTTAATCAATGGATGTTGAACCATTGACGTAAAGAATAAAAAAAGTTAGATAATCATTCAAGAATACGTCATGTCTTGTATATTTTTGAATACTTATGTGAAAAAAAATGTAAATAATGGATTTGTATCCGTCCATAAACTGATGAATGGTAAACATGACGATGCATAAATTCTATTCAACGTTATGTATTGAAATAGATTCGCGATATCGATAAATATAGGTTCATGGAGTCCGTGCTTGTCGAATGAAAAATACACACCCATAGATGTATTATTAAAACTAGCGTTATCTTTGGCCTCTCTTGTGAGAAATGGAACTATGCGATGAACTGCGAAAAGAATTACGTGCTTAAAAGAATATGCTATCAATCACCATTCCTCATGATAAGTCTGGTGCCAAGATTGAATTTTCAAAAGGATGGCCTGAAATGACGTGGACTAGGAATAACGCCTGTTTTTTTTTTTTTTTTTGGCTGGTAAATTATCAAATAACTTCTCCCGCTCTGCGTGGAGCGGGAGGGCGTGTCATACTCTTACTGTCTAAAACCCGAACGTGTTCCTTCCGTTGCCATGTTGCCGGGGAGCCACGATATCCCTATCGGCCCATATTCGCAGCCCCGGCAATAATGGCCTGTCCTCCTACGGTCAAACGGATATTCAGTAATATAGAGACAAAGTTTCACCATGAACTAAACATTTTTAATAACTATTCTACATAGTAACAGGAATGATAATTTGTCTGGGTCGCTGTCACCGGATACGGTGAAGAGGACCATCTATATACTATACTGTCCTATTCTATACTATACTGTCCTATACTATACTATATACTATACTGCATGCCTTAAAATAAAAGTAAATTATTTTCAAAATAATTACATTTAATTTTAAAAGATTTTGAATATTTTAAAGTAAAATTATGCAAATTCTTATACTCCCGCATACTCATTCATACTTCACTCACAGTCACACACACTCTTTCATAAATATACACACACCCTCATACACCCACACAGACATAACTCCAGACAAGCACACTTGAGACATACACAACACTTTCATTTTATGTTTTCTTTTTTAAATTATTTTTTGTTTCCCTTTTATTTTTCTTTTTGTTTCTCTTGGAGTATTACCCTAATGGATTATTGTGTATAATTTGTCCAATTTTCTATATGCATATCACTTTGAAGGGACACTGGCTCCTAAGATACAGGTATATAAACCTAGTTTAGATGTCAGGGTTTTTCACTTTTGAGCACAAACTGAAGTCATTGTTTGATCAAAATAATGTATTCATGATGGAGAAATAAAGATTTATTATTTATTTATTATTATTATAATTAAATGAAAATTTTATTCTTTTTATTAAACTTAAATGAGCGTAACTTAATTTGTACGAACACTATTTGTATCATTATATTATTAATAATAGCAAATCATGATTTTAGGAGGAAGGCGCCGATGTCTGTCACACAGTTAATACTAGCACAGACATCGTCGTTAACTCTATCTTTAAAATACTCAAAACTATGTACATTGTGTTTTTGTTTAAGATAAATGAGTTGTCAACATTTGTTAATATTTTTTTATTAATTTATTATACTATACTATCCTGTACTGTACTTTATTCTGCATCGCTACAGCGTTTCTTCCATAACTTCTGACAAACACTTTAAATTCTACCTTCGCGTGATCCATTCCAGTCATCGGAGAGACTATTAACATTTTTCTCGGAAGGTGCTGAACTGATTTGGATGCAGCTTTTTTCTGATGTTACCCGTATTTCAATCAGGTTTTGAAACTTACACTTGGAAAGGTTATTTCGTCATCCTTTAATTTAGCTTGGGAGTCCAGTCCAGCGGGGTAATTGCGTAATAGCAATGACATTCATTTTGACAGTTCAACAACATTTACGCTGTCGAATAGACGGATTTTTAGAACGTCATGGATCCTTCAAAATCCTTAAGATTATGATTGAAAGTGTGTAACGCAATTAGGGTGCAGCTTTATGTCTTCTGCTTCTTCTTTCTTCTGGCTACTATCCCAATTTATTTGGGATCAGCCCTCCTAGTACTTCAAACTCAAACTCAAAGCATTTATTTCAATTAAACCATTTACAGGCACTTTTGAACTATCAAAGAGTCGGTCAGTTAGTCGAGTTGAAGCTAGTTGCCCATTCCAAAACGTAGATCTCTATGGAGAAGAACGGGCAAGAAACTCCAAGGACACTCTTTTAAATATAGATATTACAAAATCCTGGGTACATTATTCTTGTTGCTTCTATATGTGAGAACAATGTACAAAAAATAATCGAACGCAATTGAAAATATAAGATTAAAAATAAGCCCTGACAGATAAGAGATGACCAGTCTCAACTTACGGCGCCCGTTCACGAACATGATGCGTGGATCAGCACCATCCAGCTCAACCATTTTGTAGGGAACCGAATGATTCAACACACTCGCCACCATCAGCGAGCCATTTAAGTGAGCATGACATACTCTCAACTGCCATGCTCTTTCAAGTCAATATACATCTTAATAACATAATAAACGACTCCATGGTACTCACATTTACAAAAAATCTTAAAATGTTCTAAATTATACAAAAATCTTTTTACAAAAAAAAAAACAACCGACTTCAAAAAAAAAACACTACAAAGTGAAAAATAACTTTAATTTCAGAAGTCGGTGACAAAGAACGAAAATTCAAAACCAAAGACACCGACTTCTGAAATTAAAGTTATTTTTCACTTTGTAGTGTTTTTTTTTTGAAGTCGGTTGTTTTTTTTTTTGTAAAAAGATTTTTGTATAATTTAGAACATTTTAAGATTTTTTGTAAATTCACTTTTTAGTTGTGGTACCTACCCCACACAAATTCGAATACCACTACCTGCTATGTAAATAACAGTGACAAGAAGTTATCATATCATCTACATACTAAGTGGGAAAAAATACGTATAATTGAAGCTAACTCAAAAACTACCCAAGCAAAGTTAATAAAATTTATATGGGACCACCTCTGAAGTATGATCTACCAAAAAAAAAAAGAATCATCAAAATCTATTCATAATTGGCGGAGTAATCGCGTAACAAACATACAAAAAAAAAAACATACAGACGAATTGAGAACCTCCTCCTTTTGGAAGTCGGTTAAAAACTATAGTTTGCGCCACACCGTATGGAAATATAGGAGTGTCTCGCGAATATAACCAAAGTTATAAAACTGTCGTGGCCAGATCTTAGAATTGATCATTTCATGAAATGATCGAACATTTCATGAAATGGTTGCATTTCATGAAATAGAACATCGACCGCTGGCCACATCATGATGTGGTCTGGCCAGATCATTGAATACTCAACGTTTGACGATATGAACAGTTAAACGCACGACTACTTCATGATGTGGCCAAACATTGGTGATCATATCGTAAAATAGTTAGATTATCCACCGGTAGAGACGTTAATGTCGCTTTGTTTTTGTTGTGCATCATGACGGCGGACGATAATTCGATTGTAAAAGCAATTAGAAATATGCAAATGGAAGATAAAAGTTGTTGTCTCTTTTGTTGTGTTCGTCATCATATCGTTTTTTATTTTTCGTAACCAACTGGTGGTCGTCCACGGCCTCTCTTTCCGTCTTCTATATTCATGACTCATGGTCATCATCTCGCCTCATCAGATGTCCGTACCAGCGCAAGCGGTTTTTACTAACTTTCTCGCAGGGTGCAGCTTTATGTCTAACAATAAAATATTATGTGAACGATTAAATTGTGAATGAATGAATGACTGATTGATTCAACCTTGACTTACGAGACCCAAGTGCTGTTGACCGATATTCGCACAATAGACTATTGAAGTATTGACTGGAGTGAAGGTCCAGCAACAGTTCGGATTGTTCGTCTTATTTGTTTTAGTGTATTCGTGTATTTATGTACTATAGTTATTTGTACTTATATTTATATATAATTAGATAAATCATCATCTGCTTAGCCTTTTCTCAATTATGTTGGGGTCGGCTTCCAATCTAACCGGATGCAGCTGAATACCAGTATTTTACATGGAGAGACTGCCTATCGGACCTCCACAACCGAGTTAGGTACTAAGTAACACGATACTCTTTGGTAAGACTGGTTGTCAGACTTTCGGGCTTCAAACGACCCGTAACGACTGTCAAAGATATACAAATGATAGCCGAAAGCAACGGCTTAGCGTGCTTTCCGAGGCACGGAGGAGTCTCGGTATATAAAGATGGTCACCCACCCACGGACCAACCTCGGCTAGCGTAGCTTAACCTATTCAATCGACCCGTGCGGCTGTTATTACTTAGCCACGAGCTCCTCTATATATAATTAGATACATATATTATATATAGTTTGAAATAGGTATACCTATTATGTGTATCCTCTATTATATATATTTTTAATTCTTAATTTTTCGTAATTGCACCTACCACTGTTTGTCTCTGCATCATCACCCAAAGGTTGACTGGTAGAAAATGCCTATGAATTAAGTTCGCCTCTATACATTTCTGTGCTCCAAGTATTAAATAAATAATAATAACCTTAATAAAGTAGATTTTTGTAGAATTAATACTAATAAGTTGATTTAGATTTTCGGTATTATTTATTGGGTAGTATTTAAACGCAAATCAAAAAATATCCTTTTTCTATGCAATAAGATTCCGAATTCCCATCAAAATTACTGATTGCACAGCAAAATATTCAACTCAAAATATCACTAAACACACTACAATTTATTTTCGCAGCGTACAGCAATTTTTCCTAAAGCAAAAGCTTTTTCATCAATGCACAGCTAATAATCTTAATGCACATTATACATGTTAACTCTTTTTCTTTTAAATATAGCTTCTATTTTTATATTATGTACAGCAGTTTTCTAGTGAGACTGTTTGTTCCCAACCTTTGTTCCCACTAGTACTACCGAACTGAACCACCGGTGATACTAGCGATAGTAACTTACTGCGATGTCCAACTGGTTGTACTACGGAGAAGTGAATTTACCCATGGTTCAACTGGTTGTTCTATGGGGAAATGTCTTGGTATACTGCACTCGAAAACACGGTGTTCGCACTGGCACTCGCCGGCCGCTGCCGCGGCACCGCTCGCTTCGCTCGCTCGGCTCGTGCGGTATATTATGTGGTCACAGTTCTAACCTAACCTAACCTACCATTCAGCCATAGAACAACCAGTTTTGTTTTTTATATTTTATATTATTAATTTGCTGTGCAGTCAGTATTTATGCTATGTATGTAGTATTTTTGTACAAAAATAAATTTAACTGAATTGCATTATGAGGAAAAAGTAATGTTATATTGATGTATAATTTCGAATTATCTGCAGTTTGAGTTTAGTTAAACATTTAGTTTATTTGTAGTGAAGTAAGTTATTTGATGTAAAAAAGAATATAAATGATGAGTATGTATTGATAGGCGATTATTTATTTGATATGCAATTTATAATGTCCCTTATTTATTACTAGCTTCTACCCGTGACTTCGTCCGCGAGCCTATAACCTTCCTCAGGAATTGGGCTATCCAGTGCAAAAAGAATTTTTCAAACCCGACTGGTAGTTCCGGAGATTACCCCCTACATACAAATTTACAAACACACGAACAAACATACAAATTTTACGTCTTTCTCTTTATACAATAATATTATTTTATGTTACATTATATTATATTATATTACATTATATTAATATAGATGTTTGCCTACTGTTTTTGACCAATCTAACTGCGCCAGAGCGACTCGCTATTGTTCGGGTTTTCCACTGTTTTTTGTTAATGCGCCTCTTTGTGTGTAACTAATGGATGCCCGCCGGCTATAGGGGTAGGTTACAAGACATACAAAAATAATAAGGTATACAAGACTGACAAAAACCACACAGAGTGTTTCTCCTCGTCACTTCTTAAACTGTCCAACCCTGTAAACGTACGCCGTGAAGCTCACAACAACAATGTTGCCACACATTGGAGTCCAACTGGAAATATCCTTCCAACGGACACAATCAATATAGTCATTGTCATCACAACAATGGACAGTTTCCACAATTATGTACACTCGTTCAATTGTTTCTCTATCCGCCATGTCAAATCCAGAAATATTCCATAACCTATCAGTTATAGCAAATTACTTTGATAGCTCATTTATTGCCTGCAGCATGGCCTAGATATAGTGATGGAGTAATGTTATATAATCCAGGATTAGTGAAAATGATGGATATGTTTTATATATAGAATTGGAAAGCTGGTTGTGTTGCTGTGGTGATTGTAGTAACAATGATGCTTTGTTGGTTATCTTTCGTACCTTCTATAAATACATTGGTCGTGATTGTGCCCATTATAGATAACCAGGATCATACAGTGGAGTTGTAACTTCCTAGAAAATGCGTTTTTTTACTTGAAACTCATTGAATTCAGTCCTTTTATGTCTTCTGGTTTTTCTGCTTCTGGGAAGTTTTTGTTTCCTTCTTCTTCAGTACCCTAATTGCGTAACTTATTTTCGTAAACGATTATGACTAATTTGTTTCATTTTGACAGTTCAACAACATTCATTGCGTTATTTACGTTGTTGAGCAGATTTCCAATTTATGAAGCAATGGATTATAAATCTGTTTCAAATCGAAACAAATTGTGATTGATCATGCATTACGCAATTAGGGTACTGGTGTGCAATTTAAAGACTATGAGGCGTTTTGAGGTTAAGCTTGACGAAAAAAGTTTCTTCTGCTTTTGATACTCAAAAGGCTTAATGAAAAGTGTGAGAAAAGCGAAAGTCTTTCTTGGGATTTTCTTTAGAAAATTCAAAGGTTTCTGGACTTTGTCATTGATTTGCAAACAAACTACATTCTTCTGTAAAACGTCTGTGTGACTAAATGGTGTATTCCTATGGCATATCACTCTACTTTCTTAGATCAGTGATACCAACGGTTTAGGCATAGTAACGTTCATATAATAATTATGTACCGTTTCTTTAAGTGTCACTATCATATTGATGGCTTTATCTGAATGATGTCATCCGAAAGACTACTGTAGATCGTTAAAATTATGTCGTTTTGCTACAATAATGCCAACTGTTATTGTTTTAAATATAGCTATGTATTATTAACACTGGTGTAATCCCTCGTACACCTTCCAAAAGACCGGGCCCTAAGGTCCCGAGATATTTAAATATTTAAATAATATAATAAGCTAAAGACTTCAAATAATAATAATAATAACCCCACCGCCGTATCTCTACGTTGACGTCGTGGTGGGGCTTGCGCGTTCCGAACTCTAGGTCTGTGCCGGTAGAGTTTACTTTGCCGGAACAGGTCTGGGATGAGGAGCCAGACCAAGAGAGATACAAAAACCCGCAGGGCAGCATGTGGCGAGCTGTTGGGCAGTAGCGACCCCACGGACCCTAACTCCCGGCAGAAGTCTTGTTCCTCACCTCTGGCTGGCCTTTATTGGCCTGGCTGTAGTGAACACTGACGAGGAACGGAGCTCCCACCTCATTCTTGCTTTAATTGGCCGGCTTGAGTGGAGATTCGCAAGAGCAAACGTGCTCGGAGGAAGGAAGTATTCCAGTAAGTGCTCGTAGGGATCTTGACCATCTTCCGGGCTCTGGGATAGTTCTGAAAGCCGTGGAATACCTCTCCACTCCTCAAGCACCTCAGGACATGTTGCCCCCTTGTTGCTACGACACTTAGTGCTAGCGACCGTTTTCGGGGGCCCATTATTGAGTGTGCAAGTCACCCCCTGCCATTTTATCCGTGTGCATATAAAACATTGATCAGGCAGGGGCCATAGTCCTTCCATAGTTCCAGGTGACCAGTCCACTTTAGCCACCCAAACCCACAGTCCAATACCTTTGTTTCCATATTTTACAATAATTCTACACCAACCGGGGGTTGTCCTTGGCTGCACTTGCATAATACGAACAGGGATAATCGTCGGTTGGTGCCTCATTCCATATATAAAATTGTCTAAGGGGCCTCTGCGAGTTGGTTGGCTTCCAAAAGACCGGGACCCTAAGGTCCCGAGATATTTAAATATATATAAAAATAATAATAATATGTACCTACATGTGTACAAAAAAAGAGGGAAAAGAATCATAGGGCATCAAAAAATTTGTCCGCATCGCTGTCAACGCAGGAGAAGTGCCCAAAAGGCTGGCAGCATTGCCACGTTGTATGGCGATGCTGATTCTTTGGCCATAAAAAGGGCCAGCCGTCTGGTCACGCGAAGAGTCGATGAACCACTTGCCGATGTCTTGAAAAATCAAGTGGGCACTCGGACTCCATGATCATAGTGTTTCAACCCCAAACGACTCGAACATATATGTATTTATAACAATAATTTACGAAATACAAAACCAGTCTAGTCCAAAATATACTATAATTTTGATTTATGAGCATGATACGGCAAAAATATTGATAATCATACAGCTGGGGCCAATTTTCTAAATAGGTACGTTTATAATCACCATGATTGATATTCTATTATATTTATACCAGGCCGGTTTATTTTGATGTATTTGCTAATAAATTATGATACAAAGTTATTATACAGTTTTTTCGGCATTTTTTCATCCTTTTTCTTAAAATAAGTTACCTGTATGCACATAATTTGAAGACAACGTGACAGACCGAATTCAGAACCACAACGTGATTTTCAACTTTTATTATTGATCATTCAAATTTTTATTCAATAAACAATTTGTTATTTATATTATGCCAAATTGTATTACCTTGACTTATACTTTTCATGTTTTGAAAGTGAAAACCAATGGCACTTTAATATTTATTACATCTGGAAGCCAAAATGGTGGACGAGACAATGTGACCTCTGGCATTCGTGAAATAAACCGTCTAAAAACAAATTTACCTACTTGCTGGAACGTAGGTACACGGAATCATAATAATATGTTAAGGTTCGGGTAAATGCCGGTGACCTTGACCATACAAATGCGCATCGCGAATCGAAATGGCGATGGCGGCGCGGGCGGCGCACCACCAGTTCGGTTTCATAGGTAATATTTATTTTTAGTAACGAAAATATGAATATTTGAAAAATAGTATGTCCGTACAAAAAAAAAAATACATGAAAATATCTTAAGTAGTTTGAACATTTATAATTTTTTATGCTTTTGGTAGGCAATACTTCCAGAATTTATTTCATATAGTATTTTACAACAGTAATTTAATATTCACATATAGAATTAATTGTGTATGTATGCAGATTTGAAAGTCACTAAAATCTTAAATCTAAAGGTTGACTGGTAGAAAATGCCTTTGGCATTAAGTCCGCCTCTGTACATTTGTGTGCTTGAAGTATTAAATAAATAAATATGTCTCCGTCTTAAGCTAGCGATTATTACGTAAGTTACAGATCCAATCATAGCTTCTAGAAGCGGTATTTTCAACACTTTCCATACAATCCAAGCGTGTAACCGTTTACTTACACTACGACACAAATGATGTATAGAAACTGACGGCTTTGAAGGCGGTTCATGAGATAAGTTATGCGTTCCAACGCACGAATCTTATTAACACTGCCCGTCTGTCTCTAGGCTCTAGAAGCGGGCGGCACCGGCGCAGCAATTCCGTGCTCTGTGGGCCATTGCTGTTGTACGGAACAGTACCTATTATTGAAAATAATATGTAAAAATATATTTAAATAAATCAGTGTATAATGAACATTCAAAGCGGTCGGTTTTATTTCATAATTCCAATATAATCGCCCCGTTATCATATCACCAAGTGTAGGGATCCCCTATATTTATTTTTGGTCCTTCGAGCCGGATAAGCCCTAATATTAGTGCTTCCGGTGTTATGCTCATGATTTTACAGCTGTATTAAGCGTGCTTTTCGCTAGAAGGTGACGACCTAGCACGCTGCGTAGCACCAAGCACTCTTAAGCGAAATACACGGTGTGGCGTTGACCTTACAGTTACCTATATCCTCTTCTTCTCCATAATGGGCCTAAACCGTATAATATAGATATATCTTCAAGACGAAAAGAAATTTAGGCCCATTATGTGCGGCGATAAGACCCCTCTTTGAGGAGTGGGTTGAGAGGCGCCACGGCGTCCTCACCTTCCGCCTGATGCAGGTCCTCACCGGACACGGCTGCTTCGGGAGGTTCCTGACATTCCTGAGGTTCGAGAGGTGTATAAGGCGGGAGGAAACGCCCGGGTGTCACCATTGTGTGGATCGCCCGGAGGACTCGGTGGAGCATACGGTGGAGGTCTGCCCGGCTTGGGCGGAGCATCGGCGGCGGTGATCTCTTGCGTCCGGCCCTGGTTCAGGTCATGGTACGGAGCGAGAGGAAATGGCAGGCCGTCACCTCCTTCTGCGAAGTGGTAATGCTCGCGAAGGAGGAGACGGAACACGTGAGGGAGAGGCAAACTTCGCGCCCTCACGCCCCTAACCGCCGCAGGAGGAGACGCCCTGGGCGGGAATCGCGAGCCGATTTCCAACCACCGTAGGCGCGGGCTTGCGGACGGTGAGCAATGGGTAGCTCGCCGTCCGAATAGGACCAGGCCCGGGTCGACGGCGCGTTGTGTTCCACGCGCGCCTCAAAGAGACGTCAGCAGAATTGACGGGGTTCGCTAGGGCCGATGCCTGCCGGGGTTGCGAATAAGGCCGAAAGGGAAATCGTGGCCCCCGGCAACAGGGCAACCGATCTCCACCGCGAGCGGGAGAAGTTATTTGATAATTTTCCACTCTAAAAAAAAAACGTTGTTAAGATCGTCGTGCTTAGTACTACGCAGCGTGTTATGTGACACGTTAATAGCCAACCAATGCATAATTATATTTAGACGTTATATTTGTTTCAATCTATGTTACATTTTATGTTACGTGTCACATAAATGTTCCATCATTACAGAATCGAAATGTTGCGCCATAAAAACGTACATAAATCTCTTTAACTATCATTATAAAGATTTTCGATAGTATTGTGGTTGAACGAAAATAAAAATAGTGCGAGTAATTTTCATTCAACACGTTGCCAAGTTCTTGAAAAAATAAAAAATTTGATCACATTACCATATTGAAAAACCAGCCAAGTGCGTATCGGACCACGCACAATTAACTTTTCCGTAGTTGGGATGAATTTATCTCAAGAACAAACTTAACACTGTAGTTGAAAAACATGTTCTCCCATACGGAATGTATGGGAGAACATGTTTCTGCAACTGCAAATGTAAGTTGGTCGATTATTACTCGTTAACTTGTAGAGCCTACTTAGCTGTGATAGTCTTCTTTTTAATTTCGTTATATATCCTGCCGCCGTGAATTTTTTCACAAATCCAAAACCAACCATTCAGCTGACAGGGGGGAGGGGACACTTGACTGTGACAAAAAATCGCACTTTAAAGCTTAATATTTCTCAAACACATCCCAGAATTCAAAAATGGTTAAACAAATGGTCAAACTCTCACAATATTTTTAAGCAACCTTTCCAACGACACCCCACATCATGGGATAGACGAAAAAAATCATCCCCAGTTTTAGGTACGTGTAGATTTTTTTCTTGATTTACAGACAGACAGACGGACAGACAGACGGATATGGCGAAAGCGAAACTATAAGGGTTCCTTTTTGACTACTTACGGAACCCTACAAAGGGATATCATGTTACCCATGTAAGTAGTGGAGATATCGGCAATCACTCCATGTCAAATACTAGTATTTAACTGCATACGGTTAGGTTAGCCGATGATGACTATTTAAGGAAAAGAGAAAATTAGTTTATCTTCAGTCTGCCAGGGCTTATTTTTATTTTTTTTTTTAATTATTCTTTGTTTTATCTTTTTATTACGGACGCTTCTAACGTGCACGTCTTTCTACATTGTTCTCACATGTATAATTTCAACATGAATGATGTAACCAATATTTTGTAACAATTTTTTATTTAAAAGAGTGTCCGTGGAGTTTCTTGCCCGTTCTTCTCCATAGGTACCTACTACGCTTTGGAATGGGCAACTAGCTTCATACCTATTTCTGACTGACCGATTCCTTGACAATTCAAAAGTGCCTGTAAATGGTTTAATTGAAATAAATGCTTTGAGTTTGAGTTTGAGTTCTGTAGCAGTCTATTGCTGGACATACTATGCCTCGGCAATACTCTCCCAGATGGTAATGAGCTACCCAGTGATAATCTAGGTCTTATTCTAAAATTATCTCGCGAGTCGCTTGACTATGGAATCAATTCGTATTCATCTCTCATCAAAGGAAACTGCTATTGTTTATCGTCTAGAATTTTCTGGATCAGGATTTCAATCATTTGAGAAAAATGAATAATGTTTTTTAACCGACTTCCAAAAAGGAGGAGGTTATATGTTCGACGCGTATGTTTGTTTTTTTTTTTATTTCTTTTTTTTTTTTTTTATGTATGTCCACCGATTTCTCCGTCATTTGTGGACCGATTTTCAAAATTCTTTTTTTGTTTGAACGGGTATGCTCCCAAATTGGTCCCATATAAATTTTATTAACTTTGCTTGAGTAGTTTTTGAGTTAGCTACAAAATACGTATTTTTTTTCCCATTTAGTATGTAGATGATATGATAAGTTCCTGACACTGGTAGTAGGTAGTGGTATTCGAATGTGTGTGGGGTAGGTACCACAACTAAAAAGTGAAAAATAAAAACTTTTTACAAAAAAAAAACTACCGACTTCCAAAAAAACACTACAAAGTGAAAAATAACTTTAATTTCGGAAGTCGGTGGCAAAAAACGAAAACACAAAACCCAAGACACCGACTTCCGAAATTAAAGTAATTTTTCACTTTGTAGTGTTTTTTTGGAAGTCGGTAGTTTTTTTTTTGTAACAAGTTTTTTTATACAAACTTGATTGACATCAACGACTTATTGATCTAGTTTCATTGCGTTTAAACTGAGACTTTAGTCATGTTTAAACTGAGCAAATTCAAAACGGTTGCCTAGTGCTGCCGAGCGATGTGTTTATGAGATTAACATGAGACATTCCACCAATATGTCCCTGAAATGGCTACTCATGTGTTATGTCTGTGGTAAGTATTGTAGATATTCATTGTCTCCCTCACCGTCCCACCGTCATTGATTTCTTCCCGTAAGGTTTTTCTAAAAAAAATTTTTCATTAGCATAAAAAATACAATAGACGTTGATATATTATTTAGTAATCTGCTCCGCTTAACTATTTTTAAAGAGCCATAAAAAACCCTGTAAGAAATCGACACGTGTTTCACCTCTCAACGAGGCATCCTCAGGATGACGATTGATTTGTCGCGAACCCGAACACGGCGTGTTGCCACACCGAGCGCTGGACGCAAAGACCGTTTGCGTCCAGCGTTCGGTGTGGCAACACGCCGTATTTTATAATGGAATTCCGCAAGGTCACGCCTGAATCGATTAACTCTTTTCAGTAGCAGCCCGAAGTCTGGATTTGTGCCCGGTTGATGGCAATAGGCTCGCTCCCTATTACATGAGACTTAGGTAAATATAACACCTCTGCCTAACTCTTCGGGTAAAAAAGCGTGATGTTATGTATGTTAAATATTCATTGGCTTTGGTGAGCACTGACTTGTACCGCCAGCTTGTTCGTCACTAACCTAACATGACAAAATGTTTTCTTTTTTAATCTTCGAGATTGAATGAGTGATGAATTTTTCGATGCTATTTAATAGTTTGAGAATAGTTTTAATTAAGTTAGTAAATAATTTTGTTATTTTTATCAATTAATTAGTTATAAGTAGTGTTGCCCAAATTCAGTCTTGGTCTTGCAGTCTTGGTCTTGTTCTTGCGTTTTTGCAAGACCAAGACCAAGAACAAGACCGCGTATTTTTAGCAAGACCAAGACCAAGACTGACCGTGCAAGACTTGAGCAAGAACAAGACATAGCCTGCAAGACTCTTGCGTCTTGCAGCTAGGACTTAGCGCTATTTCACTGAGTAGTTAGGTGTAACAGTTCGGTGTATAGGTAGGTACGCTTAGGAATTCTATGAGACGCAAAAAACTGTATCAAAGAATATGAAAAACTGGACCTATGCGCATTACGACTAATACCATAAACATGGCGAATAAAAAAATATCTATTAAAATCAAACTGAGTGCATGCATAGTTATGTTTTAACCATCGGCACTTTGATAATGCGGCATCAAAGGTTTTGTACTTACTTTTCAAAGAAATTTGCCGCTTTTCGGAAGTACATGGTTATGATACACGCGCCGGGGCTTCTTTTGAAATCTAAAACAATCGTTGCCGCCACGCCGAAATCATAACATTTGTGACACTATTTGATTGCCGCCATAGGGCGTAGGTATACTCATGCAAAATAATTTCGAATTTTTTTAAGAGTACCTACAGGTGTTCCAAAGAATAAATAAGTTTCAGAGTGCTTAGAATGAAAATGAATACATTATACTGATCACGCAAGTAGTATTATGATTAGGATAAAATGGTAAGGATAGGTAGTAGATGTCATATTAATTCATTCTAGTAAGTATATATTATAATATTGATTACTTATATGGTTTTAAACTAATTACTTAGGTACTATTATTGTACATTTAGTCATTATATTTCTTAAGTTTTTACAAGAAAAAATAGCAAAAAAGTGTTCAAATATCACCCGTTTAATAAATATTGTAGCCACTTTTAAATATACTTGAAACGTGTAAAAAAATTCTACAAAACTAATAAAATAATATAAAAAGCGTAGGTACTTACCTACTAATAAAATAAAAAGCCTGCGATAAGAGTTTTGTATTACTTACCAGCCCGAATATCTCTGAGAGAGATGATGAGAGTAAGTATTTACTAGCTGTGCCCGCGACTTCGTCCACGAGGAATAGTAACTTTGGAGGTAGGTATAGTGACGTTCAGGACTTATTTATTTATTTTAAAACTTCTGTCATCAAACATACAAACCAACTCTTCAGCTTTATAATATTAGTATAGATGTACGCCAAAACATTCACTTATATGTAAAGAATAGTGATTGGCACTAATTCTATTTTATTCACGCGTCGCGTCTGTACAAGTAGGTAATATTTAGTGTGTGTTTGTACGCCGCACGCGGCATTGTTTAATTTGCGGCGGCATCCTTTTCATAGAGCCGGCACGTGGCGAGGCGGCGCGGTAGAAAGCAAGGAAACGTACTATAAATAAAGGAATTATTTTAATTCCAGTCATTTCCAATTGAGCTGTGCTTCGAGTCTAACTTAATAATTGTTTTTACTAATTCTCGTTGTTTTCTAAAAACGTATCACGTGTACAATTTAATATGAGTGACGAAGATTCAAATTATTCTAGTCCGAGTAACGAGAGTTTGAGTCACAGATCTAAAAGACCCAAAAGCAAATTTGAGGAGTTTTTCGAAATAATTCATGCATCCCAAACTGCCTTCTGTAAATTGTGCCAACATAAAAAGATTGAAATAAAAATGAAAAACAGAAACACTTCAGGCTTAAGGAAACATCTAATATCTTTCCACAAAAAGGAATCAGAAACATTTCTTCCTGTTAAACCAAAATTAAGTGGAGATATCACAAGCTTTTTAGTAACCGCTGGAAGAAGTGGACAGGTAAGAATATTTTTTTAACAGTTAAAAGAATTTTAACTCCGCGTAGCTATTCATGCGATACTTTCAAAAACGCCATTAACTTACGTAAGTATTTTTGAGTTAGTGGTGTTTTCATCTAGGGGTGCGACATATTAAGTATGTAATTATCGTCTTAAATATTTTTTATAAACACCCATATTTTCATTTAATCGGCCAGTAACAACTAAGTACTTTACTTTGGTAAATTACAGTACAGTGCAACCTTAATATAACAAATATCAATTTAACGATTTTCTCGATTTAACAACAACAAACCTCCTCCTCTTATACGCTCAAACCTAGTATGTTTTAAATAATAACACAAGATTTATTGTTTTGTTTCAGTCGGAAAACAGCAGTGACAACATCACGACAGCTACAGTTGATTGGGTGGTGAAAAAATATCTTCCCTTCTCATTTTTCGATGACGAAGCTACACAAGTATATTTTCGACGTATTTGCCTTAATATGGTGTTTCCTAAAAGGTCTACACTTAGAAGGAAAGTCAAAGAGCGATTTGAAGAGCTCCAATTGAATCTCAAGGAACGACTTCAACAATTATCATCTAAAATGTCTTTTACCATTGATGGGTGGACGTCAATTGCTGGTAGGAGTTACTACGGGGTTACTATTCATTATATAGACAACGAATGGAAGTATCAATCTGTAGTTCTTGATTTTATACCATCACGCGGTCGACATACTGGGGAAGATATTGCAACGATTTTCCATGAATGTTTATTGGAATATGGCATAATTGATAAAATACAAGGTATCACGGTCGACAACGCAACTGCAAATACCAAATTTATGTATGAACTGGGCAAACAGCTGCCGCCACACTTTGATTCAGACAATCAACATTTCCGGTGCTTTGCTCACATTTTAAACCTTGGTGTACAAGATTTATTAAAGACCTTAGCATTACACTGTGAGTCTGACACTAACGCGCAAGATCAGCAGTACGAAGACTATGCAGACGAAACTGAGGATGAGGAAGATGAAGAATCTGCACCAAATATTGCTGACTCGCGTACATCTGTAACAAAGTTACGCAGTATTTCCAGTAAAATAAAAAAAAAACAACCGACTTCAAAAAAAAAACACTACAAAGTGAAAAATAACTTTAATTTCGGAAGTCGGTGTCTTTGGGTTTGAATTTTCATTCTTTGTCACCGACTTCCGAAATTAAAGTTATTTTTCACTTTGTAGTGTTTTTTTTTTGAAGTCGGTTGTTTTTTTTTGTAAAAAGTTTTTATTTTTCAATTTTTAGTTGTGGTACCTACCCCACACAAATTCGAATACCACTACCTGCTATGTAAATAACAGTGACAAGAAGTTATCATATCATCTACATACTAAGTGGGAAAAAATACGTATAATTGAAGCTAGCTCAAAAACTACCCAAGCAAAGTTAATAAAATTTATATGGGACCACCTCTGAAGTATGATCTACCAAACAAAAAAAGAATCATCAAAATCTATTCATAATTGGCGGAGTAATCGCGTAACAAACATACAAAAAAAAAAAAAAAAAAAAAAAAAAAACATACCGACGAATTGAGAACCTCCTCCTTTTGGAAGTCGGTTAAAAAGAAGTGAGATAGTGAAGAAGAAGTTTCAGTCTGCTTGTGAAGCAGCTGGCGTGCCATCAAATCTAAATGCCATTATTGACTGTCCAACGAGATGGAATTCCACACATGATATGATTGGATTTGGTTTAAAAGTGAGAGCGGGCATTGACATATTGTGCAGTTCTGTCACCGAATTAAATGATTTTCAAATCACAGCTAATGAATGGCAGGTACTCGAAAAATTACATAAATTTCTAATAAACTTTAAACTTTTAAGTACAAAACTTGGTGGAGACAAATATGTTACATTACCGCTAGTCATTGTATCATTCAATCTCTTGCTAGATAAAATTGAATCCATGGTAAAACAGTTAGATGAGAAACCTAATCGATCTGAAGTGGATGAAAGGCTCATTCTAGCTTTCCAAGCAGCTCGAGACAAAATGCTTAAACATTACAAGAAGAGCAACTGGATTTATTGTACTTCTTTAATTTTAGACCCAAGGCATAAGGCTCAGACTTTTGACCTGACAATGTGGGGGAAGCAACTTAAAACAGAAAGTCTGCGCAAGTTCAATGAACTTTATGAAGAATATAAAAGTCTACACTCACTGAACAAATCTCTGGAATTACCAGAAAAATAAAATAAAGTATGTGATGAAGATGAAGACGTAATAGACTTTGATAAACTCTATGAATGTCCCTCGACGTCATCTGGATCTTGTCTTCAAGGCTTAGTGATAGACGAGTTGGAGGAGTACCTGAGAAAACCAAGAACTGCCAGCTCGGAAGACATTTTAGATTGGTGGAGGACGCATGAGACAGAGTATCCGATTTTATCGAAAATGGCCCGTGATTTTCTCTCAATACCTGCAACTTCAGTACTTGCTGAGAGGTTATTTTCTAAAGCATCATTAGTAATTAGAAAACATAGAAATAGGTTAAGTGATGAGTCAGCCAGATGGTTACTTTGTATTAATTCTTGGTCAAAAAAATTGATATAAAGTATCATAACCTAATGATAAAGCTGTTGATTTGTGTTGTATTTTATTTTTTATTCAAATAAATGATAAATCGTAAAACTCTTTTATTAAATTTCTTATAAGTTGAGGGTTCAATCTCTTTCTAGACAGATAAGTATTGTTCTTTAAAATACAGTCAAGTTATTGTAATTAATTTGTTTTTTTACATGTTTTAGCAAATGTAAGCTTATAAATCATAAATGTTTATTAAGAAACAGTTACTTCCATGGAAAACGACATATAGGTCAGTTGATTTTTCGAATTTCTTATCAAATCTTCAGTTATTTATTAATCTGCTTGATCTTGACTATGGCTATGTTAATTCAAGCTCACAATGTTCCAATTCTAATACGTTTTTCTAAGATTTAAAGTAAACTTTAATAAATAGTAATAGACTAATAGGTAATTGCAAGACTTGCAAGACTCTTGCTGCAAGACCAAGACCAAGACCAAGACTGGGAGCGCAAGACCAAGACCAAGACCAAGACCAGGTGTATTGGCGCAAGACCAAGACCAAGACTGGCTAAGTCTCGTCTTGTTCTTGCATTTGGGCAACACTAGTTATAAGTTGTTACTTACTTAGTTATATAATATTATTTAAATTAACTAATTAAATATAGAGCTACTTTAAATCATGTCACACCTTCATCCTGTTTACTTATTTAGGCCCGTTTTTGGTACTTACATTTATTAATATAAAATAATTAAATTGTACTTAAAAGGGTCCAAACAGGAAGCAATAGAGTAACCGGTCCTGATAACTTATCAGTTGAGGAGCTGCCCTAAAACTTAATTTCTTGAAAATGCAAAAGTTGAAACAGATGTTCAATCGGACATCTCGATTAGCAGAAAGGACTCAACCCACAAAAATAAATTTTTGAGCTATTGAGGTGTTAAGTTTAGATGTGAATTGCTGCAATCACATATGGGCAAATAAATATACTAATATGAGTCTAGTTGTTCAAAATTCAATAGTCATTTATTCAAACTAGGCTGAGAATCACCACTTTTCGAACGTCAAAATTACATAAGACAGTCCCCTAAAAACGCCCACCCTTCACCACTTCCTAGTGCCTTTAGCTGGGAAGAATAAGTGGCGCAACAAATTCCCCAGCAAGTATTGCTGTATTGTTTGTGTTGTTAGTTGTGTTTGTGTTGTATTGTTGTTGTTTTGTTGTTTGTTTCTGACGTATTTATCGAGTTATTGGAAAAATTATTTTGCAAAGTACATTCTGAAAGTACAATGTCCTTAAAATCTAGTTTCTATTCTTCCTCATCATTGTTATCACCCAGCTGCTCCTGCTCCATCTGAAAATCTAGTTCTGCTTCGAACCCATCCACATTTTCCACAGATTACTTTCCTTGATTTGTTAAAATCCAGGCAGTCTTTTGGAATAAGATGAAACATTGACTCTACATTCATCATTTATTATATATTTCTATACTAATATTACTATACTAACTTATATCAGCGAAACCCTCAGGCAGTCAACAAAATTTTCAAACGGCTGGTCGATACTTCCCGTGACCCAAGGGCTGGCTTTTACCTTGGCCAGAGGCTAAGTATTGCCACATACTTGACAATGCCACCAGTCTCCTGGGTATATTACCAGTCAATTTTTCGCAGTTTTAGTTAGGTTCGGATATTATATTTTAATTTAAATAGTTTGTTAGTTAATTTAATGTAAATAGTTATAAAAATAAAAGCAATACCTAACATTATAAATGCGAAAGTTACTCTGTCTGTCTGTCACCTTTTCACGCCGTTACGTCTAAACGGATTTTGATTAAATTTCTCACACAGATAGACCGTCACCTGGGTTGATACATAGGATACTTTTATCCCAATAGTACGTTCCCATTGAATAATTTTCAATATCCAGGCGGGCGAAGCCGCGGGTAAAAGCTAGTTACTTCATAATAGATCCAAAGTCAGGGTACTTTGAAAGGCAAACAGATTGAAGACAGCCTTTGAATAACCCTTTTCGGATCTATATGCCGGCCGTCGAAAGAATGCTTTCTTGACAGCTGTCAGTTTCATACTAACCAATATGTGTTTTGCGAATTTGATTCTTATTACTACTATAAATGGATTGTGTGAGGAATGATATGAAAGAGAAGGGAGTGAATGACAACGTGACGGTTGACAGGGGAGAATGGAAGAAGAAAACTTGTGCGCCAACCCCACGTAACATGGAACAAGGGCAGGAAGATGATGACTACTAGAAATTGTCCAACTGACAGAAGGCAGGAATGCATTCTCCCCACGGCCGGACTATAGTAAATATTGTTCTTCTAGTTCTATGAATCTCGAAATATCGAAGATAGATATCGAAGTCCTCTGTAATTCAGTTGCATCAGTTTGAGAATAAAACTGAAATATTAATGAGAGAAGATGGGACTCGCATAGACCAGGGAAGCATGGCAGCCAATGATGATGATGATGATGACGTCTGAAATATTAAAAACACACTCGCGCGCAAATTCGTTTTCACAATCAGACTGGTCCTTAGGCACAAACATTATTAAGTGTTACTACTAATTTAATTAGCACACGTAATTATTCTAGAAGCTTTTTAAAACTCATTCATATTTGTGTGTTTGCCAGAAAATATTTTAAAATGCCGACTTTGTAACTGAATAGTGACGTGCCAGCATTGTTTTTGGCAATCAATCTTTTTTTTTTACAAAGGATTTTACACCTTACTGCGTGAACTTAAAACTCATCATATATTTGAAAGTAGACACGGAAATGAACTCGTGAATTTGCTTTTTAATTTTGTGTTTTCATTTACATTTTTACCACCCACTGTAAAATGATCCTATTAGGTGAATAGTGAATTCTATTCTTGAATAGTATTGTCTCATCATTTCTCCCACCCGCTGTGATTTATCCCGGCTAATACCAGACTGGCTTCCGGCTCTTTAAATTACTAATGAGGCTTATTAATAACAATAGAAATTTAAGAACAGCAGCCGCTCCAAAAACTAGCCATATATGGAACACAATGAGAACGTGCGGAGAATACTGTCTATATAATAACAATAATATACTCGTATGTAGAGCTAAACTCAAATAAGCTAAAAAGATATTTAACCAGCGTGGGTAAGCTAATGGCTGGGAGGGGCTCGTGGTTAAGGGTCCGTTCACGAAAAAAACCCTTTTTCGTCAATAATATAATTTATCTAAAAGCTTGCAATAATTGAAATATTAAGTCTGTGTAAGTATAAAAGTACAGTTTTCGTGGTGCTAACCATTCGTGTTAGTCACAACATCTGTTAATAGTTGCATCACATTTGTACTCTCAAAAATATGGTTTATTTTGACTTTGATTTAAAGATAAAGATAAGATAAAGATTTTGATTTTATTTCAAGGATAGCTAGGATAGAATGTGTGATTTTTAAATTTCTTGATAAGGTTTGCCAAATAATAGGAAAAAATACATTACCGACAGGGTTTAAAATGAAAAAGGTTATTTCAACTTTTTTTTTCTGCTATATTTTGTATGGAAGATGAAAAAGGTGGATCACCTACATGTACAAGTAGACCATATAATTTGAAATTTAGAAGAAACCGTTAGAAGAAACTACTTTCGAATTTTGAAAATTAAAAAATATCAACAACATTTTTTAATTTTCAAAATTCGAAAGTAGTTTCTTCTAACGGAACGATCAAACGTCAGACTCGGCGTCAATTTTTGGAAAATTTATGGCGAATTTTAGTGATTTTCCACGAATCCTTAATTTATTTGAAAAATCCCTTTCCGCTATGTACAAGACAAAGAATTCGACTTACAAATCACAAATGATGTTGTTTAAATTCTGTTTCCCTTTCTCACAACTAATGAACAAAATTTGTCAAAATCAGTCGATTCCGTACACGGACCCTTAAATAATAACAGTCGCACGGGTCGATACTACACTACACTTGCCGCGGTTGGTTTGCGGATGGGTGACCATCCATTACATACCAAGACTCCTCCGTGAAAATCACGACACCCGTAACGACTGTCAAAGATCAGCCGAGACGTTGGTCCCGGCTGATCTTTGACAGTCGTTACGGGTGTCAGAAGCCCAAAAGTCGGACAACCAGTCTTACCAAGGGGTATCGTATTACCCAGTAACTAGGTTGTGGAGGTCTTAAAGGTAGTCGCTCCATTTGAAATACTGGTATTCAGTTGCATCCGTTTAGACTGGAAGCCGACCCCAACATAGTTGTGACAAGGTACCTAGGTAGATGGATTGTATGATTAGGTAAACTACATGCTTACCTACTTCTAATTTCAGAAGTCATAATTCTAAGACTTTTTCAGAAGGTTCCTATTTTAGGGTGCATGAAAAGAGCCGTTAGCTCCGCTACCATCTTGCTGAATAGCTGAACTTTCATCTCGATACGAGCTATTTTCGTTTTCGCTATTTTCCCAACATTTTTGAAAAGTTTTTGACGTTTTTTGTCACTGTGATGAGAATGCGACTTGAATTTGAACGATAAGTATGAGAACTGGCCTTCAGGATTATTATACCTACATCACCTACAAGAAATCATTTTTCATCTAACCAAAGGGCTCCTTCAAACAACAGATGACGGAAGGAGCAACCAAATACCCAAAAACGTCGTTTGTTCAAGAGCATCACAATTTATTTAAAAACAGAATTGGACGCCGCCATATTGTGCAAACTGACGCAACAGTTACGTCACACTGGCCCTGACATCTGTCAAAATCGTGAGTCAATGTCATCGGAACATCTGTTGACGCTGGTCGGTCAAGGTGCTGTGCGGAGGCAAACCGGGGCCAATGGCCTGTGGAGGTGTTAGAACAATAATCGAAATGGTAAAAAAAAAAAAAAAAAATTGGTTGTGTTGTCAAAAGACTGGTACTTACTAGCAATACTTAGTGTGTGTCATTGATACACTCCAGGCTTTTAATCATTACATAGAATTATAGCATAAAAGCTGCGCCCCGCAATTTCACCCGCATAAGCCTCGATCCCGTGGGAATATCGGGATAAAAAGTATCCTATGTCCTAAGCTAGGTCACAGATCAATCTGTAAATCAATCTGTAATCTTGTAATGTGTGCTAATCTGTTCAGTCGTTTTAGCGTGGAAGCGTAACAAACAAATTCACTTTCGCATTAATAATATTACTACTAGTTTTCGCATTTCGTTTTTTAATTTCTCAGTAGCAGTTCGGAGTCTAGATTTGTGCCCGGTTGATGGCAATAGGCTCGCCCCCTATTACATGGGACTTTAACATAACTGGCGAGATGTGGGTGTACCTACTACAGGTACCTACACCTTTGCCCAACCCTTCGGGGAAACAAGGCGTGTGTTATGTTATGTTTAGTTTTCGCCCGTGGCTTCGCCCGTGTGGAGGTCAGAAATTATCCCACGGGGATGTACTACCGGGATAAAGAGTATTTTATGTGTTAATCCAGGTTATAAACTAAATTTCATTCAAATCTGTTCAGCCTTTTTTGGTAACAAATATCCAAATATACCAACTTTCACATTTATAATATTATAGTAGGATTTATTAGGATTAGGATATTAGAATTAGAATTAGGATTACTTCAAAGTGATCGATGGATTCAGTAGCAACATTCCCAGGACTTTTCCCTACTCGTCCAGGGTCTAATTTCTGAGTATACTAAATACTTTTCGGGATAGATTTGCTTGATACATTATAATTCACTCTTTTAATTATCACTGATCCGAATAATTCACCAAGACCAATAGGTTCTTCTAATAAATACTTCTAAACATTCTAAATTCTCTGTAAACTTCTCAACAATTTTACTAATTACCTATCTAGTATTAATTACTCCTTTAAAGTTACCTATAATATTACGAAGCTAGGATAGTATTACGCAAATATAACTTGACTGAGGTTTTTTACATTATTAATTATGAGTAATTAAGTAAATCTCCTGAAAATCTCGTGGTTTGATGTGTAATTATTCATAATAAAATAATTACCTATTATGAGTGGAAAGCAAGGCCGGTAGTTAATTAATAATAATTATTACTATCCCGAATACTTATTAATAGTCTCTTGATCATTGAAGTCGATTTTTTCAATGAATTTGATTTGTGAAGAACAGTCCGCAATTGAATACCAGTATTTTACATGGAGCAGCCGCTCCTTATCTGGACTGAACTGGACTGAACCCAGTTACTGGATAACACTGGAATACCCCTTGGTAAGACTGGATATTAGACTTGAATACCCCTTGGTAAGACTGGATATAAGACTTTTGGACTTCCACTTTGTAATCTGGAAATAAAATAACGAATTAGACATTGGTGCCGATTCTCTTGTACACCGAACTAAACTAACTAAACTATCACTAAAATTCCTTACTTTGGACTATGAGAATCTCAAAGCTATTCTGCAAAATAAATTCTCTAAATTAAAAATTATTTTGACGTGTCTAAATCGAATTTGACAATCGCAACTCCACACGTGATACCTACCCACGTGACTCTTTTTAGAGCCGGAGGCGCGCAGGGGGGCAGCCTCGACGTGTTTTATATGGATTTTTTTTACTTTTTGTATGAAAAATAAGAAAAAATATTACCTACATGTAGAGAGTTAGGGGTTTAAGGGCTTTATAAAGGGTGTCGAAATTTTCATTATTTTTGCGATTGGACACACCGTTTTCGAGATATAAGCAAAAGAAAAAAAAATATTCAGTACTGTTTTTGCATCTGAAGTCGAGGTGTTGGTTGGAATTTAAAGTTCATGACAACCAATTTTATTCCACACGTTTTTAGTCGCGATTAAAAATAGTCAGATTTAGTTAGAAAATCTAAATTTTAGGTGAAAAACGTCAAATTCAGAATAGCAAAATTGCCATTTATACTAAACTAATATCTCAGTACCATCTTAGTGCTGCCAAACTAAAATATAGTAAAAGTTGTGTCATTTTAGTCTATTTCAGAATGGGAAATCGTCGTTTGACAGGATTAAACTAAATTTTGGTGATTTTTAGTCTAGTTTAGAGGCATTTGTGACAAGAGAATCGACACCATTGTATAGTATAAAGCAAAATGAATAATTAAAAATCTAATGAGAATTTTGGGTCATTGGTAGACATTATGTAGGCGTTGGCTAGCACGTATTACTTAGTTTTGTATAATTACAGTCTTTTACCGCTATTTGATTCGAGCGGTAATATGTGGTATTTTTTTGGATTTTTTTTTGTATGGCATCTTGCAGGTCTACTTAGGAGATTGTCAGCTGCTTAATCGGACTTTCCTGTGGCTGCCTCAATAAATTAGGCCAGGGCATAAAACTAAGAAACTAAGCGACTACACGCTAAGGGCACCCCTGTGGGGTACGGACCTCGGCTTAGGGCGTCGCTGGTGGAGGGCAGCAAGAGCCAGGCTGGATCGGATTAATAAAGTAATATGTGGTAAAAGTTTGTGTGTATTATTTAAACCTTTTGATAGGCTACACGTGTTTCTAATAATTTTCCCTCAAAGAATAAACATGTTTTCCCAACAAAATAAAGAAAATGCTTTCCTTATATAAGTAGAAGGGATGAGCTGTATCATAGTTAGTCTCTAATCTAAATGTAGTTTCGCATAAAGATAAATGGGTCCTCGTTGGTCTAGTGGTCGTAAGCGCTACTACTGAGCATGAGGTCCTGGGTTCGATTCCCGGGTCGGGCAAAGTGTTTTTGGGTTTTTCTATCTGGAATTTCTCAGTAGCAGCCCGGAGTCTGGATTTGTGCCCGGTTGATGGCAATAGGCTCGCCCCTATTACATGGGACTTAAACATAACTGGCGAAATGTGGGTGTACCTGCTACAGGTACACCTCTGCCCAACCCTTCGGGGAAACAAGGCGTGATGTTATGTATGTATGTATAAATGGGAAAGAAACTACACCGTTACTCTTTTAAAAATGTTTTACAATATTTTGTACACATTCATTATATGATTATATTATGTGCAGACGATGCACCTAGAATAAAATTACAACATCACTGTACTTAGGTAAATGAGTTAAACATGAAGTAACAACAGATAAATTAATTATAAATACCTACACATATTTACAAATATTGTAAAAGAAACGATTTTCCTAGTTTATGTGATTACTTAGTCTATTTATTTATTTAGAAGTATAAAAATTATGTATTAGGTATGTTGAAACTGTTTGTACTCCCCGTTAGTTGTCCTTAAGGGTTCATTAGAAAACCAGCGTCAGACAGCATCTGTCTGGCTTTATGCTGAAATGAACATTTTTGGCGCAGCCGTGAGTCACACATTAATGGTAAACGATTTTTTCTCTTTTTAATTTTGTCTGTATTTTGTGTTTCACGAACTGTGTCCAAATAAACGTTTTCTTTCTTTCGATAACTTTAAAAAAAAATTAAATATATGTTGCTTATAGCTGTTTGGGCCCAGTAGGTGGCCGCGCTTATTACGGCGTCAGACGCGTTCATCATCTCAAACACAAATAAAACGGAAACAAAGAAAACACCTATTCTAAACCTACAAACATAGTATAAATAAGTAACAGTAGGTATTATGTCTTCACGTCACGCTTCGAAATCTCAGTGTTTACCAGTACGCAACCTCGAGTGCGCGGCAGTTACGTACGGACGCGAAAAGTTTACCTACCGAGCGGTCGTAGGTAATTATTTCAAGGTCACTGCCGAGACATAATACTGTTACTTTAATATACTGTGATACAAATCATCAACCAACCAACACTTTATATTTTGCAATCCGTTCCACTATTAAAAACTACACTATAATTTAATCTTTACTATAACTAAACTATGATTTAACGATGCATTGTAACGCTATATCCTGTTAATTAATTACACTTCCGGTGTCATGGCGAACGGTTTTTATTTTAATTGTTACTATTATCTTCAAGGCTTTGTTCAGAGGTAAACGGTGCATGAAGATAAGTAAATTATTTAAATTGTATATTGCTTTAATTAATTGATGGATTGGGGTCAAACCGGATAAATTATGGAAACAGCTTGACCTAAATTATTACATTCAATCGGCTCTGTTTTTCTTAAACGTTGGTTATAAGACCACGCTCATCCTTAGAGAAGTAAGGTCAAATTCACGGCGGCAGCGGATAGCGGGGCGGGTGACGACAGTGGCGCGAGAGCGACGCTTTTTTTAAAATTTGATCTAGGGCACCTCGCAGTTGACCACTGAGGTCATGTGTTTAACCGGGCTTTCCTGTGGCTGCCTTAAGCTTCTACACTCAAAGCCTCCAGCAAGGGGCAAAAATTATTCTAAACGAGCGCTCGCTAAGGGCACACCCTGTGGGGTACTAACCTCGGCTTAGGGCGTCGCTGCGGGGAGGACAGCAAGAAGGGACAGGCTGGATCAAATTTTGATTTTCATCTTGATTATTATATGGGGTATTTAAAGCTACGTGCTCAGCTGCAACAACTGCTGGCACCTCGTTTTCGAGTAAGGGTCGGCGGGAGAGCGTGGCGCGTTTAAACTCGTGGTTTTATATGCATCTGTCCTCGCTCCCCGTGCCGCTGCCATCGAGAACAGTTCCATATAAAACTATGCATTTGAACGCACCGCCGCGCTTCTATCCGACCCAGATGACCCCATTACACTCCTCCAGGAGCAGAATAGGGCCACCAGTACAGTACACAGAAACAGACGCCTCCCGTCATTCCGACCTCGCCGCCGAGGTCCTTTGCGATTGCGACCGAGTCCCCGAGTAAATGAAACTCCCCCCCGTCCCTTACTCGAAAACGAGGTGCCAGCAGTTGTTGCAGCTGAGCACGTAGCTTTAAATACCCCGCATAATAATCATGATGAAAATCTAATTTTGATCCAGCCTGTCCCTTCTTGCTGTCCTCCCCCCAGCTATGCCCTAAGCCGAGGTTCGTACCCCACAGGGGGTGCCCTTAGCGAGCACTCGCTTAATTTTAATTTAGAATAGTTTAAATGCTCCTGGCTGGTGGCTCTAAGTGTAGAAGCTTAAGGCCACAACAGGAAAAGTCCGGTTAAGCAGCCAAGACCTTAAGGGTCAAATCAGCGATAGGACAGAGAAACAAAAAAAAAAATGCGCCGCCGTGCTGTCGCCACCGCCCCGCTGCCAGCTGCCGCCGAGAATAGGACCTAATAGTTATGTACTTAGAGCTCAAAAATCCAAAGATGAGTGGCCGAATTCTTTTAATTCACTCATTTTAATGTTATTCGATAACAAACATGCTTTCGGCCCGACTTATAGTAAAGTGGTAAATGAGTATGTAAGGAGGCGTATATAGCAGGTGGCGTTCTATAGTTTCTGCCTACCCCCATAGGAAGAAGGCGTGAGTTTATGTATGTATGATGGTAAACTAAGACATTCACGATCAGAATGACTTAAAACCTACCCGTAACGACTGTCAAAGATCTACAAATGACAGCCGGGATTAACGGCTTAACGTGCTTTCCGAGACTCGGACGTCTTGGTATGTAAAGATGGACACTCATCCACGCTACCAACCGCGGCTAGTGTAGCCTAAACTGTAATATGATTATTTATTTTCGAAAAATAACATTTCATAACATATAAGCTCATTTATCTATCGCGATTTATTCCAATCGACGTCTACTCAGTTCATCGGCCAGATGTATATTAGTTTTGTCTTGGTAGGGCTGCTCCATCGTCGAAGCCGAATAACCTGGCTATTGGTTTAAATTTATGCCTTGTGCTGCGAATGCACATGCTGGTGTAGCCTAAACTAATCGACTGTTATTACTTAGCCATAAGACATGCAGAATGGGAATTCAGAATCATGTACTGAATCCATGGAAACAGGTTGTGCGTCGATGTTCTGCCACCCTGTACAATATCATAATTTTATACCTTCGGATTGGATAATTAATAAAACATCATGTACTTATCGTTCAAAATCGGTCATCGACCTTTTACTATATTTTATAAGTGTCTTAAAATAACACCAAACACAAAGTCACACGTCAAGTAAATAATACATTTGAAGCTATGTAATTACAGTTATCTTATGTGCACGATATATATAAATTGTTCCGAAACAAAATGTATTAGAATTTGTTTTTAGACCGGGAGTCGTGACACTAACATAATATTCAAAGTTTTAATACGATAATATAATGTAAGTGAAAGTAGTTATTTAGCGTTTATTTTCTTACTATGTAATGTTTACTTGAAGTATCAATAAACCTTTTATACTATCTTTATAGATCTTAGACCTGATTCGGTAGTATGGCTATAAATAAATAAAAAAATAAAATAAAATTCATTTATTTCAGGTCCAAGACCCATATTAAAAACAATACATATATTTGTCAATTTTATAAAATAAATGATTAGACCAAAAAATTGCATTTTTTTTCTGTTAATCTTAGTGTAAGAATATTAAAACTGATATAAGTCAAGTTAGATCACTTTTCACTGAAGGTACAGAAATATCGTCAAGTCGATCACTTTTCACTGAAGGTACAGAAATATCGTAGAAACGATAGGCAAAATGACAGATTGTAGAATGATTTCTACGGTGCGATGACAAAAATAGAGAAGCGAAATGTCACTTTGTATAGAAGGAGCTATGTCTATTCTTCGTACATTCTATTTTCTATTTCTATTTTTTTTTTTTTTTTTTTTTCTATTTTTTTTTTTTTTTTTTTTTTTTTTTTTTTTCTATTTTTTTTTTTTTTTTTTTTTTTCTATTTTCTATGTCTATTTTTCCTACATTTTATTTCTAATGATATATTTTTATTAATTTTTTCTTTGTTCCTCTCAAACAGAGCACCTGCCATCTTATCTCTTCACCACCCTTGGTTGACTGGTTGAGAATGCCTATGGCATTAAGTCCGCCTTTGTACCTTTTTGTGTGTGAGAAGTTTAAATAAATAAATAAAGCGTCATGCTACGCGTGCTGGTCGGAGGATCCTCTCTTTTCTATCGAGGATGAGAAACTTTTCCCTGTTCCTCATTCCTCTAAAAATGTATTAGAAAGAAAGAAAGAAAGAAAGGAAAATTGGTTTATTTGTCACAGAAACACGTGCATACAAAAGGATCAGTTAACTTGAATAATGAAGAAAAAACAAAAACAGTGGCACTCTGGGAGTGCCGACAGAAGTGAAAACTTGAAAAAAAATCGGCACCGCGGTAATCAACGTCTTTTACTCCACGGTGTCGTCGGTAACAGGTCGCGAAATCAATGGTTTAGTCCCATCTCAAAAATGTCCAACGCGAAAGAAGTTTTCACTTTAAAAAAAAACGAGTTCAGAACAGAAATAGTCGTGGCTGTGACAAGAAGACTTCCACTCAGCATGACGTGCTATGAGGGACCCACAGAACAGCAGCAACTTTTTACTATCAATTCGTTTCTCAGAATACAATCATCTTTTAATGTCAAGTGTATGGCGCCATAACTCACACTAGGTTAAGTGTCTCTTTCCTACTTATATCAGTTATTTCACTTTCCTGGTTAGGCACTTTTGAACATTAGTGCTACTTAGCTATTTGCCTACATTGGTCCGTGTTGGTGGAAGAGTTACGATCATGGTCTCTTTGTACAGACGCCAGCACATCAAGCTACCCGAAACTGTCCAATTTTCCCAAACAACTTTGAACCTTACTGTTCAGTGATAAGGTTGAAAATCTATTAAATAAATTTGACAGATTGTAGTAGCCTGATGTGCTGGCGTCTGTACGTAAGTATGTTTTGTTCAACGGCTATTTAAATGGTCAATGTTGGGGCCACTTGACTGGCAAAGATTTGGCGGAATTATGTTGGTCCAAGAGGTTGGTGGTAGCTAAAATTGTGTTGAGTGTAGAAAATTAGTTATTTGACTAAGGCTTTTCTTTAAAATATTTTTGATTTTGGTAACATTTATCTATGTATTAATGATCTGCCGAACAAACTGATCAATGTAGAAAGGGATGAATATATTCCAACTAAAAATCAAGAACGTATTTTCCCTAATTGTTGTGTGTTTATATTTTTTGGCGTAAATAATATTATTTACGTTTTTTTTTTGCAGATGTAATCTTCTTCTTTTAAGTAAATGAGTCTAAATTATAAGCATCCGATTTCCTCATAAATAAGAGTAAGACGCAATTATTTCTAGGTAGATATATATTTTTTTCTTTTTAATGTAAATGTTGACATAATTAGCATAACATCGGTAATTAATGTCATAGTTAATGCATTAACCACTCTTTATCTTGTCAGTACAGACTTTTTTCTGATTTATTTCTTCCGGTTTAATAATTATTTATTGTAAGTAGTTTTTTTCGCGATTATCATGTTGGTCCTATGGAGAAAAGTGTTTAATTTGATGGTCTGGACTACCACACCCTTAAATATGGCCATTTTTTTGTGATACACGCTATACAGGGTAAGTTTTTATCCAGTGCGCAAACTTTAACACGTGACTTTACTCATCATTACGAACAACTTTTACAATTGGACCAAACCTGAAATCGCGAAAAAAATAATCAGCTGTTCCCTACATTTATGTTCGCATAACTCGTCAAAATGTAGGGAACAGCTGATTGTTTTTTTTGCGATTTCAGGTTTGGTCCCATAATAAAAGTTGTTCATAATGATGAGTAAAGTCACGTGTTTAAGTTTGCGCACTGGATATAAACTTATCCTGTATAAATCGATGGTCTTCTTCTTTTCGTGTGGTTAGTGATTAACCTGGTGTTAGAGTTTTAAAGCCGCCCATGGGCCTCTGACTTGGCTTCACATTCCGTCGAGTGTACTTTTACGAACCAAAAAGACCTATATTATTGTTACGTCCGTCGGTTGAATTTATTAGATTAAGATAATATTACTGTTATTTTACTTTAAAACAAGTTCCCGGCATAGTTTAGAATACTCACTTATTATGTTCATACCTATAAGATTGGAAAACCACTAGATATTTTTTTTTTGTAGGTAATAATAAACACTGTTTCTTACTTTTTAAGTTGTTAATTTATTCAATTTATATTTTATCAAGATACTTGCGACAGTAATTTCATGCTAGACAAAAAAGTACCTACTGCAAAAGTCTCAGCTCAGAAAAAAGGAAGACCTTAATTAAAAGTAACACTCCCGGCCTATAAGGATGCTACGAGCCCACGAGAGGTGCCTATCTATAGGGTGCATGGATCTGGACCCACCATAGCAAATTCGCATATAGAGGAGGTCATTTACTAATCATTGAACTTTCCCTAACTAAAGTTTTATAGTTTGGGAGATATGTCAATTTTTATACTTTATTGAGATTTTTCCAATTTTTTTTTAACTTTGTTTTAGTAGTTTTTTTAATTATTCGTTGCTAGTCAAAAAAAAAGTGTAAACATTGGTGATTAAAAACCTCGGAACTTACCTCAAACTAGGGTTAAAAAGTTTTTTAATTGTATAAAAAATCTTTACGGTCAAGGGAAAGTAAGGTCTAATAATTAGCAAATGACCTCCTCTATATGCGAATTTGCTATGGCGAGATCTAGTCACCCTGTATAGTGTGCAAAACGTGTGGTATAATGTTTCAATGAAAGTGTCATATGTCGTCACGTGCAGGAAGTCGGATTACAGAGGTTGCAAAAGGAATATCTTAAAAAAAAAAAGTTTTCTACCTACTTAATAATACCTAACCTTTTTTGTCCGTCAAATGATTGTCAGTAAGCCGACGTTCCCACGGACGTAATAAAATCGTGGCGGGATTTTATCGCGCACTGCATTTTTAACTCTCGGTGTGAAGCCAAGCGTTGAGAATCCAACGCGCTGGGACGCACTTTCGTCCCAGCGCGTTGAAAAAACACACTTTTGGATTTTCAACTGTCGGCGCTAAGCAGAGCGTTGTAAATCCAGTGCACGAAAAAAATCGCCGCGATTTTATTACGTCCGTGCGAACGTCGGCTTACAGCGGTATCAACAATAGCACGTGCCAACAATGGCCACGCGCCTCTATCATGTACCTAGGCACTTCTAGTGTCAGATCAGTTCAATGTCACTGAACGAGTGAGCACAGTGACACTTAACTGGGTAATAGGTCATCCTACTGAGCGGACTGTTCCGTTCGCGGATGCAATAAAGGAGTAATATCAACACGAAGAGCTCGTGACTAAGTAATAACAGCCGCACGGGTCGATCTATCAGGTTAACCTACGCTTGCCGGGGGTTGGTCCGTGGATGAGTGACCATCTTTACATACCGAGACTCCTCCGTGCCTCGGAAAGCACGTTAAGCCGTTGGTCCCGGCTGTCATTCATAGATCTTTGACAGTCGCTACGGGTCGTCAGAAGCCCGAAAGTCTGACAACCAGTCTTACCAAGGGGTATCATATTATCCAGTTACTGGGTTGTGGAGGTCAGATAAGCTGGAAGCCAACCCTAACATAGTTGGGAAAAGGCTAGACAGATTGATCAACATGAATGATGTAGGTAACCAATATTTTGCTTAAAAGAGTGTCCACGAGTTTCTTGTCCGTTCTTCTCCATGGGAACCTGCTACGCTTTGGAATGGGTAACCAACATCATCTTTCTGACTGACCGACTCTTTGGCAATCAAAATTGCCTGTAGGTAATTGGTTTAATTTTAAAAAATCCTGGCACCTACAGGCAAGTCCGATTAAGCAGCAAATAACCTCTTAAGTCGACCTGCGAGAAACTTTACCAAAAAAGTAAAAAAATGCTTTAAGTTTGACTTTGAAAGGACTGCGGCTACAGAAGCTATTGAATAGCTTTAACATAATATGCGATTAACGACCCACTAGCAGCATAAGCATAATCAGCCTATAATGTTCCCACTGCTAGGACACATGCCTCCTCTGTGCGAAAGGGAGTGGGCCATATTCCACAACGCGGCGCGGGCCCAGTGCGATTTCGTGGATGTCACATGTCTTCGAATTTTTGGTTAGGCTCTAGAACGTCGGGCCGGTTCCAATCCTATACACAGGGTTATTAGTAAATCACTAACACTCACACCTCTAGGGATCATTGTACAGACGCCAGCACATCAAGCTACTACAATCTGTCAAATTTATTTAATAGATTTTCAACTTTATTGCTGAAAAGTAAGGTTCAAAGTTGATTGGGAATATTTGACAGTTTCGGGTAGCTTGATGTGCTGGCGTCTGTACTTATCATTATGACAACTTTTACTACGGAACCAAGATGAAATCGCGAAAAATATTCAGGTGTTCCGTACATTTTGACGAGTTATGCCTACATAAATGTAAGGAGCAGCCAATTTCTTTTCGCGATTTTTAGGTTTAGTCCCTTAGTAAAAGTTGTTCATAATGATGGGTACAATGATCCCATAAGAGGTTGTTAGTATTTTACCAAAAATCCTCATCTTACTAGTGTAATAATTATATGGCTTTTAAATTCTAACACGTTTAAAAAGTTTATATGAAAGCGTTAAGGAATTAATTAATCTATATTCTTAGACCCGGTGGGTGTCCCATGCAATCATCATTAAAAAGTACATAATGAAATTTTTGTCTATAATCAAGACATTCTACAACAGCTAAGAGCTACCAAAACGTGCTTTTACTACATTACGTAGAAATCAAACACAATTTCCGTATTTACAAACCCAGATCACCTTTAAACCAACCTCGTGTAACCTAGAAAATAATATTAACGAATCTTCGTCACAATTATTATAATAATACGCTATTGCAAACGGCCGAATCTCACAGGTGATGTGCACGATAGCGACATTCGATCCAAAGCATCGAGTGTCGATCACTAATCTGTAAAGGGGCTTTTCCACTTTGCTGAATTTAGCTGTCTGAATTTAGTCGTCTTTTGGAAAGAAAGAAAAAATAATAGGTTTATTTGTCAAAGAAACTGTACGTGCATCCAAAAGGATAGGTAATTAACTCGAATAATAAAGAAAAAAATAAAAATAAAATAGATCTGTAATCATGAGCACAGAACAAAAATTTCGTCTGAGCACGTCGTGACTGTGACAAGAAGTTGAAGAGAGCGGATAAAAGTGGTAGTGGAAGAAACCGTGGGGTTTTAGTCGGTATAAGTTCGACATAATCCTCCATTCCCCCCAGACGGAGGGTATCCAAAGGATTTCTCCGCAGAAAAAAAGGAAGAGAGCAGATATTTAAAAAGCTCCTGTTCAGCCTACACTGAGTCAGTTACTGAATCCGTCCCGCGAAAGTGCGACAGAGACGGACATTACGCGACCTTTCTTCTTTCTAATGACTAAATTACATTTCTATTTAGGATTCTATCTTGCTGGATGCTATTACACTTGTCTGAATTCAGTAGGTAACTGAGACATTTAGCCCGCAGTCGAGATTTGTGGCTGGTTGATGGCAATTGGCATTCGCAAAACAACAACATCATTTCCACAACAACAACACCATGCCATGTTACCCCCTTACACTAGCGAAATGTTCGTGTACACAGGCGTGTGTGTTATGTTATGTTATGAATTATTTAGCCGAATAGATTCAGCCAAGTGGAAAAACCCCTTTATACTTAATCGATACTGCACGTGAACCCGCACGCGCTTCTGTCACGAGGTTGCGACTGCGCATAGAATGTGGGAAACTTGTATTGTAGTGGAATATAATAATTTGAGCTTGAACGAGATTTTTTTTGAGCCGAAATTTGATTTATAGTCCGGTTTGGGTTCCAAGTTATTTTTTTAAATTTATTTTTATGGTTCTGTACACCAAGAGGAAAAACGGAACCCTTATAGCAGAGGTGGCCAACTTGATTAGACCCAAGATCTACTGTTTACTGACGAAACCCTGTGCGATCTACCAATTACATAGAAATGAGACGGTAAACAATTATGTAGTATTTTTATTTTATTAAGAGGGAAAACAAAATTTAAAATAAAATTATACTTAGTAACTCTTATTTATATTAGTGTGAGCATTGCATCTGAGCATCTTCCGCTAGATTAGCAAAGTCAGCTTCATAGTTGGAAATTGCCAACATCCCTTGGTCGTGTATTGCCCTCCCTGAAGTAGATGATCTTCCCGATGAGTACCCTGGCCTCATTAATACGACGCTCAATCCTGCACTGCCAGGCTGGTAGGGCGGGTATAGGCCATGCAGCTCGGCCAGTGTTTGAAAATTTGACACGAACTATACGATATGCCGCAACCGTGCAATAGAAGATTGAATGTGTATCGCAAAGGTCTGTGCTGTCAGATATATAACTTTTTTTTTTGCCTTGCCACGATCTACTGGACTAATAGCCGTGATCGACTGGTCGATCACAATCGACCGGTTGGCCACCCCTGCCTTATAGGATCACTCGTGTGTCTGTCTGTCTGTCCGTCTGTCACAGCCAATTTGCTCCGAATCTAATGGACCGATTATGTTGAAATTTGGTACCTACACATAATTATGTATATCTGTGACCCAAACACGGACGTGTAACGTAAATAAATGAATTTTGAATATGGGGGTCACTTATGGGGGAAAAAAGAAAATTAAAAAGAAAGTTTTTTAAACTTAAATAAAAGGGCTTGTTATGAGGATCTCAAATATATCTATATTTTTTAAATAAAAACTTAAAATAAACATTTAAAGATATTTAAGAAAATAGATGAAAATTGACCATTACACCCCTTATCTCCGAAACTACTGAGCCTAAAATTTTGAAAAAAATACAGAGAATGGTTCTTCACTCATAGATTACAGAAAAAAAAAATCTAATCATTTATTTCTTTGCAAAAATGGGTATAGTACATAGGTGTTTTGGTGTTTTGTTTTGTAACCTATAAGTCATCTATGGTCTTAAAATAACATGGTAAATCTATCAATATTGTGCGTACAAACTAATATTTGCAGTTGGAATGTATGGGAGAACATGTATTTCAACTACAATGTTAAATTTGTATTTGGGATAAATTCATCCCAACTGCGGAACCCTTCATTGTGCGTAGTCCGACACGCACTTGGCCGGTTTTTTGTTTATTTAATTTATTTAAGTAGGTATAGGTGGATAGGTTACGCCCACTAACATAAATACATCATATACATGCTAATTTCTGAATTTAATTTTAATGGAGACTCGGACTGGAATAAAGACAAACGTACAAAGACTGTTAATAGTTATTAATTTTTTATACGTGTAGTCTTTAATTCAATAGAGAAAGAAGCAAAAATAGTCCCTGTAAGTCAAAAAAAACTCTTAAATGTAGAAGAAATACCTTGTCATGTATAGCATAAATCAGCCTATAACGTTCCCACTGCTGGGACACAGGCCTCCTCTCTGTGAGAGGGAGCGGGCCATAATCCACCACGCGGGTCCAGTGCAGGTGGTAGATGTTACATGTCTTCGAATTTTTGGTTCTAGGACATACCTACCGGTTTCCTCACGATGTTTTCCTTCACCGTGCCATGTAATAAGACAATAATGTAAATGTAATATATATTACATTACTGAAATTAATTACCGAATGACCCTTGTAAGGCTAAACAAACGGATTTAAACCAAATGGTGAGTATTTATAGAAGCACCATCGTATGAGTCATCTCATTTAGAGTTGAATCAAGTTTGGTGTTGACGGCCGAAGTGAAGTTCGGCACAAAGCTAGGAACTAGTAACTTGCACACAAGTATGCAAGTAACTTGTATGATGACATAGCCCTGGCTATGGTCATAAAACACAGGGTCAAATTAAATTTGGTAGTGAAATTTCGCAGACATGATAGCTATTGATATCTAAATATGACAAAAAAAAAAAAAAAATTTTTTTTTTTGTTTGCCCTGACCGCTGCGCTCTGGTTACTTGAAGTGTGAGTTAGGAAATTCATTTGTTTTATCGTGTTTTGATTTCGATAACACAAAATAAAACGGATTTTTTAAATTGGTATTTCATTTTACAGTACCCACAAGCCGCATGATGCATGTTCGGTAACTTTCGGCAATTAACGAAGTTCAAGGCCGTGGTTTTTGGGTGACCTCCTTTTTTGCTTTTACCACTACACGTGATCTGTTAAATGTAACTATTTGATATCCTAATGGATCGTTAATGTCTTGCTACATAAGTACTTGACCTCCACACATACCATACTATTTTCTCTTCTCCAATGTATTAGAAGATGCCAAGGAGATGTGCATTAAACAAAAGATTTATTAACCGACTTCAAAAAAAGAGGAGGCTCTCAGATCGCCGTTTTAAAAAAAAAATTGTATGTATTTTCATCGATTACTCGAAGACGACTGGACCGATTTGAAAAATTATTTTTTGCTTGCAAGGATATACTTACTTTCAAGTTGGTCCCATTGTCATTTGGTCACGATCTGATGATGGGATCTTGGAGAAATTGAGGGAACTCTTCAAATATTATAGACACATCTATAGCGATTTGGGCATTTTTGATGAGCAGTTGACATTATTCTATTGTAACTTATATAAATTATAAGCCAACCCACTAAAAAGTGAAAAAAAAACCTTTTTTTCAAAATATACAACCGACATTCAAACTACAAAGTGAAAAATTACTTTAATTTCGGAAGTCGGTGTCAAAAAACTAAAATACTGATCTAAAGATACCGACTTCCGAAATTAAAGTTATTCGTTTGCTATTATCATTACAGTTTTCTAAAAAGGTTATAATTCCCATGTTTCACTGTGGGTACTTGTTGTTGGGTTTTTCCATCTGCAATTTCTCAGTTTTATTTCATTTCTCCGGAGTTTGGATTTGTCCCCGATTGATGGCAATTGGCTCGCATTCGCAAAACAACAACAACATTTCGACAACAACAACACCATGTTCCCCTTACATGGGACTTAAACATAACTAGCGAAATGTTGGTTTACACTTATGCTGAACCCAGAAGGGAAAACAGGCGTGTGTGTTATGTTATGTTATGTTATGAATCATTTAGCCGACTAAATTCAGCCTCGTGGAATAGCTCCTTTATACTTAATCGATACTGCACGTGAAGCCGCACGCGCTTCTGTCACGAGGTTGCGACTGCGCATATAATGTGAGAAACTTGTATTGTAGTGGAATAAATCATTCGAGATTTTTTTTGTGCTGAAGTTCGATTTATCATTGAGTTTGGGTTTCAAGTTAATATATGCTAGGTAGGATACAAATTTAATATTGTTTATTTTTTTAAAGCTTTCATTAAGTAGGCTATTTAAACCGTGGGCTAGGTAATAATAGGTTCGGCCCCTGTTATATGGGACTTAAATGCGGGTGTACGTGCGTTCTGCCTAACCGTTCAGGCGTGATGTTATGTTATGTTATGTTAATTATACTTGTCTATCTGATAAGGGACTTGCCAAGAAGCTTAAATAGACTCGATAGTCTACGTCATCAGCCAAAAATTACCATTTATACCCAAAGCCGAAAATTACCGAAGGTAAGCCAAAGCACGAAGCTCCCCTCTACCATTACTCAAGCAAAACATAATCTTTAATTAATGAATCAATAAACAATGTGATCGGGGATGCATTGTTAAACTCATTTACCGCTCCTTTGAAGTCGGTATGCAGTACACAACGTTTTATTTTTAGAACTTTGAGATTTTAATGTGCGGTCTCGTTTATAACTTTTTTATGAGGCTCAACTATAAAGTTGTATTTTCGTGAAAGTTCGAATGCATTTGTTTTGTCTTTGTAGTTATTACTTTCTTTTGGAATGTGTTATTGTCCATGATTAAGTTTTTGAACCATACAAAACTTCCACGCTTTAGCGATTTGAGGATTCTAAAATCCACTATATCTAGTTTCCTTAAGGTATAGGTTACTTCTAAATTAGCTACAACCACAACTGTCGATAAACTACCAATATGGTTGACAACGCAACATTAAATTAAACTAATGTAACCACTGAAATTTATCACAATAAATTATTCTTAAAGTCACCGTGGGTTATTGAGAATTCATACATACTATAATTTGGTTGAGGACTTTGACAGCACACGACATTTTTTTACGCGTGTAATAATCGTAGTGTGCATCATCATCAGCCTACAGCAGTCCAGTGCTGGACATAGGCCTCTCCAATTGCACACCATTTAGCTCGATTCTCGGCAACTCTCATCCAGCTGCTACCAGCCACCCTGCGCAAATCGTCGCTCCACCTAGCCTGAGGGCGTCCTACCTTACGTTTGCCGATTTACGGTCTCCTCTCGAGAACACTTCGACCCCAACGGTCGTGTGTATAGGGCCTTAGGTTCTTGTAAATTAAAAAAACAAATTCAACCACAAGGTTTTAATCTTGTAGCAGTTTTAACCTTCACTTTTACTGGCGCTTATTTTATTAAATTGTGATGCTTCCAACTATTTAAAACACAATCATATATGGCACATATCATCTATACATAGACATCATACGATTACCCAGTTTTTTCGACCAAGGATGGCCCGACCTATTAAAATCAAATACCTACCTGTAGCCCGTGTACGTCACGAGTTTATTTTAATACCACTTTAAGGGTCCCGCAAACAGGCTCGATGTGCGGTCTACCAGAATCGCGTCGCACCGTCGTCGCGATGGTTTGTTTTTTAATTTTACAAGAATCTGAGGGTCTATGCACGACCGTTGGGGTAGAGGTGTTCTCGAGTGGAGACACATGCGAGGTTTATTTGAATAATTTTTACAAGTTTTTAAACAATAAATTTAATATGATAGCACGTGTATTGGACATGCGTGCTGAATGTATGTCTCTGCGATGTGTTAGAGGTCAATGTTCGCTGTTTTTAACCGACTTCAAAAAAAAGGAGGAGGTTCTCAATTCGTCGGGATATTTTAAATAGTGAGCGTTGGTTTTGAAATGAGTAATCAATTGTACGGATTGACAAAGAAATAAAGAATAATTCGGTCATTCTTTAGTTTAAGGCAAAACAATAAATTTAATATGATAGCACGTGTATTGACATGCGTGCTGAATGTATGTCTCTGCGATGTGTTAGAGGTCAATGTTCGCTGTTTTTAACCGACTTCAAAAAAAAGGAGGAGGTTCTCAATTCGTCGGGATATTTTAAATAGTGAGCGTTGGTTTTGAAATGAGTAATCAATTGTACGGATTGACAAAGAAATAAAGAATAATTCGGTCATTCTTTAGTTTAAGGCAAAACAATAAATTTAATATGATAGCACGTGTATTGACATGCGTGCTGAATGTATGTCTCTGCGATGTGTTAGAGGTCAATGTTCGCTGTTTTTAACCGACTTCAAAAAAAAGGAGGAGGTTCTCAATTCGTCGGGATATTTTAAATAGTGAGCGTTGGTTTTGAAATGAGTAATCAATTGTACGGATTGACAAAGAAATAAAGAATAATTCGGTCATTCTTTAGTTTAAGGCAACGACAAGATTTTTAATGATTTTATACTCAAGATCACGTCTAAACGAGTAGTGTTAATGATTTGAAAAAATTTAATTATGTATTTCTTTTTCTTAATAATTTAATATACGAATATTTAAGATAGTGAAATTAATTTGTAAATTTATGTCTAACGCGGATAAAAAACTGAAAATCACACCAAATCTATCAAGCGTATTTTTCTGAAACCATCACCATTTTAAAGATAATTTAACTAAAGATCTTTTAGTGTACGTGTTTTATTAAAATACCTTTTGTTTTATGTATAAAAAATTAATAATGCGTCTAATATGGGACAGCGCTCCTTGATGGGCAAGTCCTATTATTGGCTGGACGTACGATGCGTTGCGTGAGCTCAGTACAGAACACGCAAGCTAACCACTCAAGGTCACTGGCATATATCTGTGTCTTAAGGTATGAGAGAGTCTAACCTGCCTCGTTGTTCAAGTGGTCGTAAGTGTACTGCTGAGCATGAGGTCATGGGTTCGACTCCCAGGTCAGGCAAACTGTTATTGGGTTTTTGCGTCAGGGATTTCTCAGTAGCAGCCAGGAGTCTACATTTGTGCCCGGGTGATGGCAATAGGCTCGCCCCCTATTACATGGGACTTAAAAATATAACTGGCGAAATGTGGGTGTAGTAATACATACAATTCTGTCTAACCCTTCGGGGATTACAGTCGTGATATTATGTCTGTTTGTAGATAAATGAAGAGTATGTTGTAGGTCCTAAAAATATTAATAATTATTAACACCTTTAGTAGTTCTGTGGCGGCATCTACATCGCCACATACGAACTTCGCATGACACTGACGTCACGCGAAATCCTGAATCGCGCAAGCATAGTTTACTGCGCGATCAGCATACATATAACTTCCCGACATCAATCGTTGGGCAGTAGCCCACCAGACACGGCACGCGTCTGTTCGGAGGATCCTCCCTTTTCTATAGAGGATGAGTGAACTTTACACCCTGTTCCTCATGCTTCTATAGTTCATTCTTGGGAAATGAAGATTAATCTTGTATAGCAAACAAACTCTGAGAACCTGAACCACTACCTATTAAAATTTTTGCTCCGTGCCAGAATCAAATTCGCGATGGTCAGTTCGGATGTGTAGGCGTAGCAGACATACTTAATATCATTTATTTTTATGTATTTAAGTTCATGAAAAGGAACAGTCCTTTGGTACGGTCAGCCAATTCACGCAGCACGTCAGTGTTAACAATTGAACTTTATAAACCTTTATTGCTCTGAAATAATACAGGGACGCGAAAACTGTTACCATGGATTCCGTACATGATTCTGAATTTTTTCGTCGGTTATTTAAAAAAAAACCGGTTCAGAATCATGTACTGAATCCATGGTAACAGTTTTCACGTCGATCTCCCTGCCACCCTGTATACCTACAGCAAGTATCAAAAAGGTGTGGTCAAACAGGGTGTGGCACAGACCATCAAACTAAACAACTCTCTCGATGGGACCAACATCTTAATCGCGAAAAAATTATCAACTATCCCATACAAAACTTCAATACATACTCGACCCAAATGTATGGGACGGTTGATAATTTTTTTCTCAATTACGATGTTAGAATAGAATAGAATAATATTTTAATATTTATTTCTATGGAGAAAGTTGTACCACCCATAAATATGACCACACCTTTCTGTTACAAGCTGTATTGATTTATTATAATAAGGATGATTACCTGGGTAAAAAAAAAAAACAAATTCTGTTTAGTCCGTCAGTCAGATAATAAAAAATATTAGACACGTATTTTTTGCTTTATCATATTTATAAAAAAATACTTAGATAAAACGCTTTAAAGTTGGGGAGTGGGGGTCACTACATTACAAGTAAGTATAAAATCTACATACTCGTGACGTCATGGCTCATTTTAACTCAATTTATCGCCGTAATCTTTTGATTACGTAAAAAACGAAAAATACGTATTCTATATTTTTAACCAGCTTCAAAAAAGGAGGAGTTTTTTTTTATGTTTGTTTTCTCAGAACTTTCAACTGGGTGAACCGATTTTGATGATTCTTTTTTCATTTGAAAGCTGGCTTTTCGTGTGGTTCCATATAAATTTTATTAACTTTGCTTCGACGGTTTTTAAGTTGGGTTCAATAATACGTTTTTTTTTCCCATTTAGTATATGGATGATATCTTAAGTTCCTGTCACTGTTATTTACATAGCAGGTAGTGGTATTTGAATTTGTGTGGGGTAGGTACCACAAATAAAAACTGAAAAATAAAAACTTTCAAAAAAAATCAACCGACTTCCAAAAGAAACACTACAAAGCGAAAAATAACTTTAATTTCGGAAGTCGGTGGCAAAAAACGAAAATTCAAAACCTAAGACACCGACTTGGAAGTCGGTTGATTTTTTTTGTAAAAAGTTTTGAATAATAACTGACGGACAAAAATAATATTTTTATTCATCATCCCTATTAAACAATTATGTTAGAACAACCCTGTCCGATCCGAAAGGGGCACTTATGTACTGCAATAACATTACCAAAAAGTAATAAAAAAACGTATTATTACAGAAAATAAAAAAGTTATTGCTATTTAAAATTCACATTTGTAGTGCCAAAATTACCCCAAATCCATTAAAAATTGCAAATTTTCAACAGGGGTCATTAGTTATGACTTGTAGACACCCACTAAACGACGACGGCCGCCCAAGTCCAATTTGTATTAATTAACCCAGGAAAATTCCCCATCGAAAAAAAATGTGGCTTCTTTTTTCTTGAAAATTTCCTCATAAATAATACTCTCAGTACGATAAAACCCTTACGGATCGGACACGGTTTTTTTTTATATGTTGTAAATGCTTATTGACATTGAAGTCAAATTGTTATCATGGTCGTGCGATTGACCGTTTGTCTGTGTCTACTATCAAGTCACTGTACAAAGGATTTTTCTTCCAATTGTTACCCGACATTCTATCACAAATAGGAATGCGTATGTTTATATCAGTTCAGCTGTGTACTATTAAAAAAACTAGGTTTCTAGGGCTGGTCAGTCGTACAGTCACAATGAGTTATTGTATAAACTATGTATTCTTTGTCTCGAGAGAAAAAAAAAATGCTGGAATTGCTGGAATTTTGTTAAAAGGAATGTTATTTTAACCGAGTTCTTTTGAACTATTGTAGGAGTATCGCAAGATTCAAGAGTATTTTCTCAAGTAACCGATTATGGATTCCAAAACAGGTAAATAAATAGGTTCTAATGCCAAAGGGATAATAATAATACTTGGCGATACGCCTATGGCATAATAGCCAAGAGCCTCGACCAACACCTTTTTTTTTTGTGTATGAGAAATTATTATATAACTTCTCCTGCTCTGGGCGGAGCAGGAGGGCGTGTCAGACTCTTACTGACTAAAACCCACCCGTGTTCTTTCAGTTGCCTGTATGTTGCCAGGGGCCACGATATCCCTTCGGACTTTCCCGAAACCCCGGCAGGCATCGGCCATAGCGGACCCCGTTAGTTCTGCTGACATCTCTTTGAGGCGCTCATGGAACACAACGCGCCGTCGACCCAGGCCTGATCCTTATCGGATGGCAAGTTACCCATTGCTCACCGTCCGCAAGCCCGCGCCTACGGTGGCTGGGAATTAGCTTGCGATTCCCGACGCCTAGGGCGTCTTCTGCGGCGGTTAGGGGCGTGAGGGCGTAAAATTTGCCTCTCCCTCATTCGTTTCGGCTTCTCCTTTGCGAGCATTAATGCTTCGCAGAAGGAGGTGATGGCCTCCCATACCCTCTCGCTCCGTACCATGGCCTGGACCAAGGCCGGATGCGAGAAATCACCGCCGCCGATCGCCTCCACGAGGACACGGCGATGCTCCGCCCAAGCCGGGCAGACCTCCACCGTATGCTCCTCCGTGTCCTCCGGGCGATCCACACAATGGTGATACCCGGGCGTTTCCTCCCGCCTTATTCTGAACCATGTCCGGTGAGGACCTGCGTCAGGCGGAAGGTGAGGACGCCGTGGCGCCTCTCTAGCCACTCCTCAAAGAGGGGACTTATCGCCGCAATTGTGGCATGCCCAAAGTGATGCTGTCCTAAAATCTTCATCGGAGAAATATTTTTATATAAAAATCTCTAACTTTTGTTTCCTTACATCTGAAACCAATAAAGTCTGGTGTACATGACGCAACAAAAAATGCGATTAATCAATTAAATTAATCAGCAGATAGACAAAATGACCCGGATATCGATTGTAGGTAACTGTGTTACACGAGTCATCCAAATGCTGACTTCCGTTTATTTATTATAATCATCATTTGTGTTGCTAACTGCAGGAATACTGCAGATTTGTGTGTTGAGGCACTTTTACACTCAGCGAAGAAATATGATTTTTTTATTGAGGTAGGTGCTCTAAGTTCATTCATTAGTTTTTAAAGTTTATGAGGATAGGACTGAAATAAATGTAAATAGATAATATAATTCTTGAGATTTAAGAATGTTTTTGTTTAAAATATGAATAATGTTTCAGCAACGAGCTTGAATTTTACTCAAAGCGCCATTGTTTTTGTATGGAGGTTGTAACAGAACCAATAGACAACAAAAAGCAACAAATATAAATCAGGGTTTAAACTTGAGCAATGCATGAAATTAGCAAGTTATACATAGGGGTGGCAGGGACGTCGACGCGAAAACGGTTACCATGGATTCAGTACATGATTCTGAAATCAATACAGCTTGTAACAGAAAGGTGTGGTCATATATATGGGTGGTACAACTTTCTCCATAGAAATAAATATTAAAATAATTATTCTATTCTATTCTAACATCGTAATTGAGAAAAAAATTATCAACCGTCCCATACATTTGGGTCGAGTATGTATTGAAGTTTTGTATGGGACAGTTGATCATTTTTTCGCGATTACGATGTTGGTCCCATCGAGAGAGTTGTTTAGTTTGATGGTCTGTGCCACACCCTGTTTGACCACACCTTTTTGATACTTGCTGTAGGTATACAGGGTTGCAGGGACATCGACGCGAAAACGGTTACCATGGATTCAGTACATGATTCTGAAATCCCCTGCGTTGAAAATTTTCGTAGGTTATATTAAAAAAACCAGCTGTTTCATAGAAAATTGCAATACCTACGCGGTCAAAATATATGGAACAGCAGTTTTTTTTTAAGAACCGATGAAAAATTTCAACGCAGGGGGATTCAGAATCATGTACTCAATCCATGGTAACAGTTTTCGCGTCGATGTCCCTGTCACCCTGTAAACCTACGAACTGAAAAAACCTTCTTGCTTTTTCAGTAGCTATAAGTAGATGGCATTTGCAGCCCATGATGTTCCCACTGCTGGGACACAGGCCTCCTCACTGTGAGAGGGAGTGGGCTAAAATCCACCATGCGGGCCCAGTGCGGGTTGATAGATGTCACATGTGTCTTCGAATTTTTGGTTCTAAGACATGCCGGTTTCCTCGCGATGTTTTTCTTCACCGTTTTGAGAGCAGTAATGAAATAATTTCCACAAAGTAAAGCGCGTGTTAGGGTTCGAACCTACGACTGGGCCACCACTGCGCTGTTTGTAGATGGACTATTTATTTATTTATTCACAAGGCAACTACAACAGTACCTCACACGAAGAAACGCATTTCTATACATCGTAAGAACTATTTCTGCTTGCAGCGCTCGGCCGCTATAGTAACGCTTACCTACGAAAAAAAAAGGGACATGTGCACGGGATTTTGTTTTCAAACTGCTTTCATCGATAGTACATTATTCTTTGTACACAAAAATTCGCTTCCATTCCGTTCCTAGGAAATGTCAATGAATGTAAATTGACCCTAATTCACATGATTATTACAATCTCACTTCCAAAATATCACGTACTATAAAGTTAATAAGAGAATAACAACACGAAATGTATTATGATTAAAATTCCAAGGTCATTAACAATGAGTATAGATATGAACAAATAGTAGGTACCTATATCTCCAAATCTATTGTAAGAAACTATTAAGTTATTATGTTTTAAAGGCAGAGGTCAACGTTAAATGTCTAAACTTCCATAGTGACATGACAGATGCCCTCTTCCTCTCAATAAATATACATAAAATAACTAGCTGCCCGCCCCGGTTTCACACGGGTAGCACTTAGTACTTTTCTTAACTACCTACCCTACCTACCCTACCTACCCTACCTACCCTACCTACCCTACCTACCCTACCTACCCTACCTACCCTACCTACCCTACCTACCCTACCTACCCTACCTACCCTACCTACCCTACCTACCCTACCTACCCTACCTACCCTACCTACCCTACCTACCCTACCTACCCTACCTACCCTACCTACCCTACCTACCCTACCTACCCTACCTACCCTACCTACCCTACCTACCCTACCTACCCTACCTACCCTACCTACCCTACCTACCCTACCTACCCTACCTACCCTACCTACCCTACCTACCCTACCTACCCTACCTACCCTACCTACCCTACCTACCCTACCTACCCTACCTACCCTACCTACCCTACCTACCCTACCTACCCTACCTACCCTACCTACCCTACCTACCCTACCTACCCTAACTACCCTACCTACCCTACCTACCCTACCTACCCTACCTACCCTACCTACCCTACCTACCCTACCTACCCTACCTACCCTACCTACCCTACCTACCCTACCTACCCTACCTACCCTACCTACCCTACCTACCCTACCTACCCTACCTACCCTACCTAGCCTACCTACCCTACCTATCCTATCTCTCAAGTTGGATCGAACTGCACATGGTGTGCAAATTTTATTATAATCGGTTAAGTGGTTTAGGAGTCCATTGAGGACAAACATTGTGACACGAGATTTATATATTATATTAAGATAATACTGGCTGTCCCGACAGACGTTGTCCTGTCTTGAGTTCATACAAAAATCCCATAAAAAACTTTTTTACAAAAACTGAAAAGCGAAAAAAAAAATTGTCTTTCAGTATAACTAAGCTCCTAAACGAATTTTGGTAATTTTTTTTAAGTTGGCGTTAAAAAAAAGGAGCAGTTTCTCAAACCTCCTCGTTTTTTTTCGTCGGTTAAAAAAGGACGTTTCGTTTTTCTCGAATTTGATTCTTTTCTGGGAACCTTAACAATTTTTCATTCCGTAAAAATCTAAATTCGAAATTATGAACAATAAAATTCAAAACAAAAAAAAAAATGCCAAATCGGTTCAGCCGTTTAAGTACAGCGATACTAATACCAACGAACAGCATTTCATTTTTAGTACTAGCATTAGCTAGTAAAAAAAGAAAAAGACATTGCAACGTATGCTAGGCATTAGCCTAGCATACGTTGCAATGCCTTTTTCTTTTTTTTTTGTTAGGAACATTCTCCGGTGCGCACACAATCACTTACAAAAGTTTCGTCACAATCGATCGAGCCATTTTCGAGTTTTTGCGAGACTAACGCTCGGCAATTGATTCATTATTTAAGTATGTGTATAAGTACTAGCTTTACCCGGTTCGGCTTCACACGGGTAGCACTAAGTACTTATCTACGGTGCATCTATCTACCCTACCTACCTACCCTTCATACCTACCTACTTACCTACCCTACCATTCCTATCTACTGAACTACCCTACCCACCCTACCTACCTACCTACCCTACCTACGAACACAACACAAAAGAATTATCCAATTTGATGAAGTCGTATTGACCCGTCAGACGTTGTCTTATCAAAATTTCAATTTCGATTTTTTGGCTATTCTTTTGGGTTTAAAAATATTTTTTTTCCTTAAACCCTGTGCTGAGGCGACCAAAACAAAAAAAAATCAAATCTGTCGGGCCATTTTCGAGTTTTTGCGAGACTAAGGCACGGCAATTGATTTTTATATATATATAGATAGATTATATCTACATAATTTATTAAAGTACCTTGTGGTAGAGCTCTTCATGAAAGATTGCCACCAAGCAGCTTTTACTAGGTTGACATGCGATGCCTCCTTCCGGCATCCGTTTTTTGCATCCCAATAAGATAGGTACCACTTCATATTTTTTCTTTAAGAAAAGTTCACCGTTCTCAAAAGGGTGTTGAACCCTCTGAGAAGTATTTGTTACAAATCTGATATGTAGTCAGGAATTCCGGACTTGAATTCTTGATCCGATTTCCGGGGGAAGAACCGTGCAATGTTATTTAGATTTCGGTGTAGGAGCACGTTTCGTTTGACATAAAGAGGCCATCGATACTACCTGACAACCTAGATATGTAACACAATGGAAACTTGGTATTCTTTAAAAGGAATCTTTACTTTTTTCAACTTCCATACAAAATATAGCAGTATTTTTTTTTAATAACCATTTTTTTTTAAACCCTGTCTGTAAAGTATTTTTTCCTATTATTTAGCAAATGATATCAAGAAATTTAAAAATCACACAATTAGTCTTCAGCTATCCTTGAAATAAAATCAAAATTTTATTTTATGATTAAGCTATATCTTCATTAAGTAAATCAAAGCGAAATGAACCATATTTTCACTACTTATTAACAGGTGCTGTGACTGACACGAATGGTTTAGCACCACGAAAACTGTACTTTTATACTTACACAGACTTAATGTTTCAATTATTTCAGGACAATTAGATACGTTATTGACGAAAAAGAGTTTTTTTTTATCAGCCCGCCCGAAGTAACCATGCAACATACTTATACCTCAGACCAAATAAAAAACCAAGACAGAGCGCTGCGAACAATACAGTGAAGCATGCCAAAACTACACCTCCGCTCTGTGCATACACACTCACACGCACACATTTACAATCAAACTACACCTCGCTAAGTGCACACATGTTTACGGAACCGGCTTCACGTCACTGTTGACAGCGCTATGTCTTAGTTTTTTATTTGGTCTTAGTTACATACCAAGATTTCTTTCAAGAGAATGTTTAAAATTGTGATTCGAGTATCCTGTATGTGTGTCTTTGCTGAATCGGTTATTTTGAAATGAAAACTTCTTTAGCCACGTTGGGCATTTTTGAGATGGGAAAAAACAATAAAATTGAACTCGTGACACCGTTACCGACACCTCATTTTTTTGTAATCGCGATTGTGTGGTAAGTAGAAGTATTTTTACTTTATAGGTTTTGGAAGTTTTTTTTTGTAAATGCGATTGTGCTCTTTATTTAGATAATGTTACGGACCAATGTTATATACAAGTATTTTTCTTCCATCAAGGCGATCTTGTTCAAGTGTTCACTTCTGTCGGCACTCCCGGAGTGCCACTGTTTTTTTTTGGTGCATAAAAAGAATGAAATTCATTAAATGATACGAAAAATTATTTTGGTCGCAAGCGCTACTGCTAAGCATGAGGTCCTGGGTTCGATAACCAGGACGGGGAAAGTGTTTTTATATCTGGAGTTTCTCAGTAGCAGCCCGGAGTCTGGAATTGTGCCCCGTTGATGGCAATAGGCTCACCCCTATTACATGGGACTTAAGCATAACTGGCGAAATGTGGGTGTGCTATGGGTACAGTTCTGCCTAACCCTTCGAGGAAACAAGGAAACAAGGCGTGATATTATGTTATAGTGCATGTAATGATGACGAAAATTCAATATAATACGAAAAGTTATTTTTAGTTCGCCGATAACAGTATCGTTGTATATTATGGAGCTGATCAGCTGACCTAAAACCCCTTTTCACCATAATTTATAACCCCTAACTTTAATCTATGAATGAGAGCGATGTGATAAGGACAAAGCGTTCTACTTGACTTCTAGATCAAAACCATAAACCTACGGTCTCTTTCGCTTTGGTTTCGAGGTTAACAGCAAAAAATATCAATATAGTCATGTTGGGATTAGATTAGATGCCTCTAATGTTAACTCTGGCAGAACTGATAAGGTTATAAATCATAATCTCCAAAAAAACTTTTACGTAGCCGAAGTATGGAAATTCTAAATTATTCTTACGTATTAAAAATAGTGACTGAGGTTTAGGCAGACCTAAGACCTAAATACCAATTAATCATCAAAAAAAAAAAAAAAAAGTGGAGAACTAACATTGCAAAAACTGAAATTGCCAAATACCAGTGGTGTGATGACCGTTCGCTGTAAGTTATAATCATTTGAAAGCCGATGTATGGTGATTTGTAGAATTATGGTTTGGTGATACACGTTCATAATTATCATTTTAAGCTCGTATTAATTCGCTACTGAGAATAATACAGCCTCCACTTCCTTAAGTCAATGCATCTTAATGAATGGAGTTTCTTGCCGGCTCTTCTGCATAGGAAGCGACCAATTGGAACCGTGCACCTAGCTTCTGACGTTTCATAAGTGCCCTTGTAGGTTTATGTGAAATAAAATATTTTGATTTTGAACATCCTGCGATATCTTATTGTCTGACAAACAGACATTCTTGCCTCAGTTTTCAGTCCGTCAGAATTCTAATCCACCTAACAAAATATACGCTATAAAGAATCATCATCTACCTAACCGTTTCCCAACTATGTTGGGGTCGGCTTCCAGTCTAACCAGATGCAGCTGACTATCATTATTTTATATGGAACGACTGCCTATCTGTCCTCGACAACTTAGCAACTGGGTAATACGATACCCTTTGGTAAGTCTGGTTGCCAGACTTTCGAGCTTCTGACGACCCATAATGACTGTCAAAGATCCACGAATGACAGCCGGGACCAACGGCTTAACGTGCTTTTCGAGGCACGGATGAGTCTCGGTATGGTCACCCATCCCCGGACCAACCCCAGCAAGTGTAGCTTAACCTGATGGATCTACCCATGTGGCTGTTATTACTTAGCTACGAGCTCTTCTTTGCTTCGTATATAGTAAGAACTTTATATAATTAATTACTGTTTAAAAGGTTTACATTTAACCTTTGATCCTCATTATCAAGTAACGCTTAATTAGTTGATTCTAGGCAAATCTACTAAGCCTCATTTATAACAACACCCTACCGCGCCAGCACCCACCTGGTCATGAGTTGCCTTGGGTAACCTGGAATTCTTTAAACAGACTCCGGAACCAGGTTGGCCGAAGCAAGGAAAATCTGTTCAGGTGGAGATTCATAGACGACTCCGCTTTGGAGTGTAAATGTGGTGCTGTTCCTCAAATGATGGGACACTTATTATCGTGTCCTGCGTGTCCTGTCAGCTGCACGTTACAGAAACTGATGGACGCTAGTAATGGAGCCAAATTCAGGGCCGAGTCTATTGAGATTGCCATCGACACGCTAAAAAGAAGATACCAACAACAAAAAATACGAAACGAAAACGTCTTTTTTTTAAGCCTTATACCTACTGTGTCCTCATAAGCTAAGGCCTCTTCTTTCTCCTACCAAACCTCTCTTCTCTTTTACCTCTCTCAAAATGTCTTGTTTTTATTTTAGTTTACGTGTTGGAAAATCATTTTAGAATAAGAATGTGGGAAACTATAACAGAAAATATTCAGAGTGAGTTCTTGGAATAAGCCTATGCTCATAATGTAGTGACATGTCACAGACTGCTGCTGTAAGTGACGTCAGTTGGCAAAGATAGATCTGAGAAATCTTCCATTTATTTTTTACTCAGTTTGAGACACAAACGCGATAGAACAACAAAACTTATGGTGTCTCGTTCAGTTTCCTTTAGTAACGACCAGTGACTGTTCCACTGCAGGGCAGAGTCTTGCGCCCTTAGTTCGTAACACACTTTCAACCACAATCTGAATGATTTTGAAGGATTGCTAATCCAGTGAATCATTGTTCGAATTTGTCTGTTCAAGAACGCAAATAACGCAATGAATGTTGTTAACCTGTCAAAATGGAAGTCTTTGCTACTGTGGCGTGTTACGCAATTATGCGTTTATTGTATTTATAGTACCGACCAGTGACTGTTCCACTGCAGGGGGGGCAAATTCCTGTTATGCTAAGTGAACACTCACAATCCCAATGCTATTCTTTTTGACAATTGAACAATATTATTCATTGCGTTGTCTACGTTGTCGAGCTGCACGCGTAGCATGACCACCGTAGAAACGAGTTTTGTCGACGGAAGAATAGACAAAAATGACGTTCCGTGTAGACAGGACGGCAGGAAAGTAGAAAGACTCAACTGCACTTTTTACGAAATTCACTCTTTTCATAATTCGACTCAGCATTCTTTGTTTTTTGGTCGACAAAAAGTGAAAAATTCCATATGAAATACTATGGAATTTTTCACTTTTTGTATGAAAATAAGAACAAAATATTACCTACATGTTGAGTCTTAGGGGTTTAAGAGTTTTAAAAAGGGGGTCGAAATTTTCATTATTTTTGCGATTGGACACACCATTTTCGAGATATAAGTAAAAGAAAAAAAAAAGATACGTAAAATCATGATTTTGTAGATAACATATATACTTTGTGGCCGTCGAGTAAAAAGTTTTCTACCGTCTGTAGCATGGCGATTACAAAAACAAATTGTCTTCACTACCTTAGTAATTTTGACAGTTGGGATAGAAAACTTTCTTCTGAAATAGTCTACATGTAAAAAGACCTAGACAAAAATCGTTAGAAACGAAAGACAAAATGATAGAATGTAGAATGATTTCTACGGTGCGATGTCAAAAATGGAGAAACGAAACGTCACTTTTTAGGGTTCCGTACCTCAAAAGGAAAAAACGGAACCCTTATAGGATCACTCGTGTGTCTGTCTGTCTGTCTGTCTGTCTGTCTGTCTGTCCGTCTGTCACAGCCAATTTACTCCGAATCTCATGGACCGATTAAGTTGAAATTTGGTACACATATGTATTTCTGTGACCCAAACACGAATGTGTAACGTAAATAATTTAATTTTGAATATAGGTGTCACTTTTGGGACGCAAACAAGAAAATTAAAAAAAAAAGTTTTTCTAACAGTACCGTGTGACATATCAAATGAAAGGGCTTGTTGCGAGGATCTTAAATATATTTTTTATATAATTTTAAAACAAATACTTTTAAAGATATTTAATAAATTCAATGAAAATTGACCATTCCCCCCCCCCCTTATCTCCGAAACTACTGGACCAAAAATTTTGAAAAAAATACATAGTATGGTTCTTTACTCATAGATTACAGGAAAACCTATAAGAAGTCTATGGTCTTAAAATAACATGGTAAATCTCTCAATATTGTGCGTAAAAACTTACATTTCGTTGCTCGGCATCCAAAAGGCCCATCTCTCTAGCTACTATAATATCAAAATATCAAAAGTGTTTGACTGTCTGCTTAATACACAAATAAATAAAACTGTAAATGTTCATGACAACCAATTCGGGTTTCGGCGTGGTTTGTCAACAGAAAGTGCAGTGTTGTGCCTTAAGCATACTATCACATACTTACTATACACAGCGTGGGAAGCCGATTTATGCTAGCTTCCTCGACTTATTCAAGGTTTCTGATCTGGTTGCTTATGACGTATTGTGGAGAAAGATGGAGAAGGATAAGTTGCCAACGGAGCAAACATCTTTAAATAGTGGTATGGTAACCAGATCAATAGTGTACGATGGCCTGGAACTTTTTCCAAGCCATACAAGTTGGAATGCGGGGTGAGGCAGGATTGGCGAGCTCAGCAGCACCAGAGTGGGTTGCTATATAGATGGTATTTGTGTAAATAATATTAGCTATGCAGATGATATGGTGCTTCTGAGCGCGTCAATCTGTGGTCTCAGAAAGTAATTGGTCGCTAAATGTAAGCAGTATGCCAAAACACATGGTTTGATGTATAACTCCAATAGGTCGGAGATCATGGTCTTTGAGGCTGGGGGCAGACCGGGTTATGTACCACCTGTATTACTCAATGGGACTCCACTACAAAGAGTATTTACGTTTAAATATCTTGATCATATATTGACCCCTGACCTCAATGACGGACTCGATATTGAGCGAGAGCGAAGGGCGTTGTCGATAAGGGCAAACATGCTGGCTCGCAGGTTTGCACGCTGCTCACTTAAAAAGCCAAAATTACTCTGTTTCGAGCTTATTGTACAACGTTTTACATGTGCAGCCTGTGGGCTAGATATACCCAAAGGTCATGCAACGCCCTTCGTGTCCAATACAACAACGCTTTCAGGGTATTGGTGGGGCTGCCCCGTTTTTGTAGCGCATCGGGAATATTCGCGGACGCACATATTAATTGCTTTTACGTAACGATGCAAATGAGGTGTGCATCCCTGGTACGCAGAGTACGGGCCAGCTCCAACAATATCGCTAGCAGTCTGGATTGCATGTACATCAATCACTGCAGTACCATCTCCCATGGGGTGAAATAAATTTAAACTAGGGGCACTCAGAAAGTTTTGTGATACTAGAAAAAAATATACTACAGGTTATATTTTTTTTATTATATCTTTTGAAAGAACTCTCCATTGGCGTTTATACACAGTTTTATACGTCTAAACAAATTTTCATAACACATTTTCCAGTCCGCATCAGACACCTCTCCAATCTCCTTCTCAAATGCACCCAATGCATGTTCAGGTGATGAAAACTGTTTTCCTTTGAGTTGATTTTTTATTTTGGGGAACAAGAAAAAGTCGCACGGAGCCAAATCGGGACTGTAAGGAGGATGACCTATAAATTTGACCGGTGTTTTGTCCAGAAAGTCTCTTGTTTTGAGCGCCGAGTGAGCCAACGCGTTGTCGTGGTGAAGCAGTAGCCCACGGAGGCCAGTGTTCGGTCGCTTGCTGCTTGCAGTAGTAAAAACTTCTGGCAAAAATTTGGTAACATACCATTCAGCATTGATGCTTCTTTGATCTCGTCAGGGTACTGACACCAGATAAGTTGGTAGAAAAAAAAAAAAACTTGCGGTCAACATTTTGCCTGCACTTCTGGCTCGCTTCACTTTGGTAGGCGTTGGTTCATTTTGGTTCAACAGCCACACGATCGACTGACGCTTCATTTCTGGATCATATTGAAAAATCCAAGATTCATCACCCGTAATGATATTTTAAACGCGCCGAGACGAGCCTGCTACCAATTTTGCTATCATGTCTCGGCACCATTCTACCCGAACCTCCTTCTGACCCTGCGTTAGATTTTACGGTACCAGCGTGAAACTATCTTTCTTAACCGAAGATGCCTGTGTTTCATGCACACTTCCCGATCCAATCGGCAGTATACATCTATATATCTTGATATTTTAAACTTTGCTTTTTTGTGTTTTTTCAAAAACTAATTATGTTTTTTTTTTATTGGATGCTGTAGAATGGTAGTAGATCATGGTCTGAACAACGTTTGTTCTAGCAAAACTGTCATTCAAATTTCACGGTGTATGCTGAACCTCTTCATATGTAATTCGCCTATTCTCTTGAATTAAATTTTTCACAGCCAGCACTTTTTGTTATGTAACAACCGTCATAGGGCGGCCACTTCTTCCTTTGTCTGCCAAAATTACTAGAACACCCATAAATTCGTTGAACCAGCGAAAAATAGTCGCTTTAGAAGGGCTTTTTTCTATGAACACCATTCGAAGTCTTTCAAACGATTCTTCTGGTTTTAGTCGACATTTGAAATCGTACAAAATCATCGCGCGAAAATGTTCTCGTTATAAATCCAGTTTTCAGTAAGACAGAGTATTTTGATTTTGCTCGTAAAAAAATGTGGAGGGAATTTCGAATTTGGAATGTTATGTTTTTTTGTAATAAGTAGTCATCGTTTTAATTGACATCAAAACCAGCCAGTATTCTATAGACAAAAACTGTTAGTCGCAAAACTTTCTAAGTGACCTCGTAAAATAAGTTAACATAGTTCATAAGTTTACTAACGTAATGAGTCCTTGTTACTTGAATAAAGATCTGGATCTGAAAATATCTGGATGATAATATTTATTGAACGACGTTTTCTAAAAATGAAACCTAGCTAGATCGATTTATCGCTCCTGAAACCCAGGGGGGTTTCATACTAAATTTAATAAAAATTCTTGGAGCCGTTTCCGAGATTCAGATTATATATACATAGGTATATACAAGAATTGCTGGTTTAAAGGTATTATTATTATATTAATACCGCGAATGTGAAATTTTTTACGAAAATCTGATTTTTGTTTTATTTCATTCTACACGTTCAAATAAGTGACGATGCAATTTTTTTTTTTTTTAATTTCACATTCGCGGTATTGGATGCCGAGCGACGATTTGCAGTTGGAATGTATGGGAGAACATGTTTTTCAACTACAATGTTAAGTTTGTTCTTGGGATAAATAAATTCATCTCAACTACGGAACCCTTCATTGTGCGTAGTCCGACACGCACTTGGCCGGTTTTTATAGAAAGAACTGTGTCTATTCTTCGTAGAGATAGAAAGCGTCATGCTACGCGTACAGATGAATTTTTCGAACATATAATATTATGAAATAATGGCAATATAATAAATACGCTCCAAGACAGGTATCGCCGATGTTGGGAATAAATCTGCTAGGCTGAAATGGGACTGGTCGGGTCACACTTACAGGATGCATCCAGACAGATAGGCCAAGATCGTCACACAGTGGGTGCCTGAAGACGGGCGTCGTCACCGAGGCAAGCCTAAGAAACGCTGGCTTGACGATTTGGACTCATTCCTAACCACAGAAGGCACAGCATAAAGAAGATTGGAAAAAGATGAGGAGACTTATTCCCAGCAGTGGGACAACATAGGGTAAGTAACTTTAAAAAAAAAATAAGCTATGGATACCGAATGTCCTCCAAAATCCACCGGATTGTGAAAGACATTTTGTTAAGTACGCAATCAGGGTGTCGGAGTACAAGTATTTCTATTTTCTTAATGTCCCTCGGGTATCATCGGATTTCCGAATACAAACTAATGTTAATTTCCATATCCATCAATTATTAGATTTACCGTGTATAATAATTTGAATTCAGAACTAAGTACTTTATTGTTGTTTTGTTTTGATTTCCATGTGAACATATACAGCTGTAAAACTATTTTCCTATCAGTCGAGCCTGCGACTTTAGCAGCTTTTCTACATTTTTTAAATAAAATATTACGTTATGTTAAAAGAGTATTAACAACTGTATATACTTCCAAGTCGATTGAGAGCGTCCGGTCTGCACCAAGTGCAAAGGGCAACTGATAGAAATCCGACGACTGACGAAACACGAGGTTTGCCGAGGGACATTAAGAACATATTTTATACTGTAAGTGCTTATTTATCTATAAACTTCTTGGCCAACAGTCGATATTGTACAGTGTAGGTATAATGCTCTTTACATTCATATTTGCAGCCTAGAAGTGATTATTTTTAGACAAATTATTAATCATTATTTTATTACCTATTTCGTTACGAATTGAGATTAAATTGCTTAAAGAACTATTGCTTTGCTATTTTATAACAATGTAATGTAGGTTAATTATGTATTTGACAGAGTTATCTATGTAATTGAAAAAAGTAGCAGAATTTGATATTTCTTTATTGATTGATTTGTTTGGAAATACAAACATGGTGTTTTTTTTTGTAGCTTAGAGAGTCATAACTCTAATATGTATTTCTACAGTGCAGCATATATAAGGCAGTGACGTCTACGTTGTAAAGTAAAACTTGACCACTCTAAAATGTCGCGCCCCTTTACCGCATTTTACGTACACGGTAGTGGGGCGCGTCATTTCAAAGTGAACGACCTGCATGTAACCTAAAACGGTCAATAAAAATTACCCCTATAATTTCCCCCTGCAGGGCAACAACCTTTTTTCTCACGGAGATAACACTATCATCGATCATTACGTTTGCTCACTGCGTGTAGACCAGTGTTGAATTCGGCTGTAATCCAACACCGGCGATCTTTCATCCCAACTGCCGGACCATTGACAGCAAAAATAACTCAATATTGTTTAACTGTTGAAATGAAAAGGTTTGTGAGTCACGAAATTAAAGGGAACATTAGTAGTACTAGAGATATGAGGAACATCAGGGTGTAAATTTCACTCATTCTCCACAGAAAAGGGAGGATCCTCCGACCAGACACTATTGTGTCTGGTGGGCAACTGCACGACGATTGATGTCGGGAAGTTACATACATATATTATGTTGATCGCGCAGTAAACTCTGCTAGCGCGATGCAGGATTTCGCGTGACGTCAGTGTGATGCGTAGTTCGAATGTGGCGATGTAGATGCCGCCTCAGTACTGTACATATTCTGTAAAATATTCACCGTGAGAACTTAGGTGAAGTGAGCCATTAATAGTGACAATCCTTAGCATCAGGTGGAATGACAGCCATCTTCAAGCTCACTTTACTTAAGTTTTCTCGGTGAGTTTTTTACGGACAGGGTGGCAGGGACATCGACGCGAAAACTGTTATCATGGATTCAGTACAATCATGATTCTGAACCCGGGGCGTTGAAATTTTTCGTCGGTTATTTTTAAAAAAACTGGCTGTTTCATAGAAAAGTGCCCTAACCTATGACGTCAAAATTTATGGAACAGCAGATTTTTTTTAAAATAACCGACGTAAAATTTCAACGCAGGGGGGTTCAGAATCATGCACTGAATCCATGCTAACAGTTTTGCGTCGATGTCCCTGCCACCCTGTATTAGACTGGCAGGTATAGTCCAGGTGCTAGTTGTGACCTTGTTTGGTATCATCTACTCTACTCACCTTGCCGCATGACATCCTACTTTCCTCCTATACCTTATCTCGGTCACTTAGTCCTGCATAAGAATAAGCATAAGCATTTCCAGCCTATAATGTTCCTACTGCTGGGATACAGGCCTCCTCTCTGTTAGAGGGACTGGGCCGTAATCCACCACGCGGACCCAGTGTGGGTTGTAACATGTTAAATGTCTTCGAATTTTCGGTTGTAGGACATATCGGTTTCCTCACGATGTTTTTCTTCTCCGTTTTGAGAGCAGTGGTAAAGAAATAATATACACAAAGTAAAGCGCCATTCTGGCCGATACCATTGGGCCACCACTGCTTTTGATCTCACTTTGTCATGATTTTGCCCCATCTACCGTCTTTTCTTCTAGCAAAATCTACTTGAGCGTCGTATGTTATGTAACATTCATAAGTAGCAATGATATCATTCATTCATTATCTCCTGGTGAATTGAAGTCATTAGTAACTGTTAAATAAGTACACTGTTAATGATAATCGTGTTCATTCATCACTTTTTTTATTCAAATTCAATTCATTGTTTTTTACGTGTGTATTTAACTTTTAAATCATCTTACATATTACTAACAAAAGTATTGTGACGCATATTTTTACATCTATTATTTTATCTATAAATACATCACCAATTTTTGTTTCAGTTTTTAGATTCGACTCCTAATCACATTTATGGCTCTCAATATCTTCGTAATTTTTACGTTGCCTTCCCCCGTTCGTAAACTCTCGTGTTTATTCGTCGTAACGTTGCCTATAAAGGTCATAGCACACATATAAACTCGGAAAGGGATCGTCACCGTATCGCCGCGGTTCGTGAGCTTGTCCCGAGGCGAGGCGATTACGTTACGATTCCGATTAGTGTGCGTTGCAGTAGGAAGTTTCATATAAAGAATACCACGTTTGCTATAAACTTCAGTAACCATAATGTTTAAAAATTCGAAATTTTGTTTTATATTATTATTTTTACTGCTAAAACTATTCTGTCATAATATCGAGTACTATAACAATTGAATCTCCTAATTTTGCATGAAATAAAGTCATATGTCCTAAGTATTGTATTATATAGTTTTTATTTCACCTTTTTTTTTTTTGGGCGGGATATTATCAAATAACTTCTTCCGCTCTGGGTGGAGTGGGAGGTTGTGTCAGACTCTTACTGACTAAAACCCACCTGTGTTCCTTCAGTTAACTGCATGTTGCCAGGGGCCATGGTAACCCTTTCGGACAAACCCGCAAGCATCGGCCCTAGCGGACCCCTTCAGTTGTGCTGGTATCTCTGTGAGGCGCGCGTGAAACACAACGCGCCGTCGACCCGGGCCTGGTCCTTATCGGACGGCGAGCTACCCATTGCTAATCGTCCGCAAGCCAGTCAAACGCAATTTTTTTTTTTTAAAGCAGCCTGGTATTGCCAGAGATTAGCGCATTTAAACAAAAAAACAAACTCGTCAGCTTTATTACAAGAAAGATATTGTAAAACAAATTGTGGTACTTGTCTTATGCAACATCTACCGCATCCACGTCAACCGCATGTTCTTTAGTTGTGATGACATTTCATTAAAAAAAACATATTTTTAATTTGAATTGCAAGTCCCTTGGAAATTTTCCTTAGCAGTGTCAACAGAACGGTCGGTATGGAAAATTTTATGACAAACAACAGAAGGGTATCATTACCCAAACCGTTCATTATATTAAACCTAGTCTTTGTAGGTGAATACTGGTCAGTAGGTATTTTAATGATAGCCTTTTCGAGGATGTTGGGGTCACATAAACAATGGGCTTAAATGGTGTTTCTATTGTAGGGAGAAACGAAATCAGCTTGGAACGCTATCGTTTAAGAGATGTATTTATTAATATTATACCAATTTTATTGTACACCAGAAAATATAAAAAAAAGTAAAATTATAAAAAAGAAAGAGAGAGAAAAGAAAAAGAAGAGGGAGGAGATTATAAAAATAGAATTCAGTTTATCATCGAGTGGCGCCATCAAGTCAGGTTGCGTCATTAAACTACTTGAAAATTTTAAATTCTGAAATGGTGTATGTATGTGCACTGACGAGCCTCAACAATTGGCTAAAGCCCCAACTATGCCTGTTTTCACGGTTTATTTTTTCTATAATTCCCGTATTGTGTAATATTATCCTTGTGATTTCCGATTATTGTGAAGCTTGTAATAATAATTTAAATATCAAGAGCCTCTACCGATACCTGAGGAGGCGCTCGTCGGGCATCTGGATTAAGGGCTTGATTCAGAATGAGGTACTTCTGGCAAATGCTCGCATTGTTAGGAGGTTCTTCTCTTAGGAGCCCTGATTGCCGGGTAACTTGGACCCGGTTCCCGATACCGGTGGGCTACAATTTTTTATTTATTTTGAAACGTTTTTATATATTCTAATATTTTAAATAGTAGATTATACAACAAGTGAATAAAAAGGTAAGTTGGATCCCGAGAGCAGCGAAGGATTCTAGAGTAGAATCACGAGCGTAGCGAGGGATTCTAGATTAGAATCCTGAGCGGAGCGAGGGATACAAGGACCGAGTAAAATTTTTTTTTCACGAGTTGTGTACTGTTCTTTTTACCGTTGACTGCGAGAAAATAAATAGTAGTATGTAGTATTTTTATAATCACATTTTTGGCGACAGCAAAATTATCTACTATAATTGCTGCTTTAGAGGAGCTCGTGGCTAAGTAATAACAGCCGCACGGGTCGATCCATCAGGTTAAGCTACGCTTGCTGGGGTTGGTCCGTGGATGGGTGACCATCTTTACATACTGAGACTCCTACGTGCCTCGGAAAATATATTAAGTCGTTGGTCCCAGCTGTCATTCGTGGATCTTTAACAGTCGTTACGGGTCGTCAGAAACACGAAAGTCTGACAACCAGTCTTACCAAGGGGTATCCTAATACTCAGTTACTGAGTTGTGGGAGTCAGACAGGCATTTGCTCCATATAAAATACCGGTATTCAGCTGCATCTGGTTGGGGTCGACCCCAACATAGTTGGGAAAAGGCTAGGCAGATTGATTGAATTGTTGCTTTAGAACGAAGAACATTTTATTTTTGAAAATGGAACTAAATGCGGCTATCTCTTCGGTAGAATGCGTACATTGCGTTGTGGCTACAGAAGAAATAAAAAAGGCATTGGCGCGAAATCTTTTGATTTTTAGGGTTCCGTACCTCAAAAGGAAAAAACGGAACCCTTATAGGATCACTCGTGTGTCTGTCTGCCTGTCTGTCTGTCTGTCTGTCTGTCTGTCTGTCTGTCTGTCCGTCTGTCACAGCCAATTTACTCCGAATCTAATGGACCGATTAAGTTCAAATTTGGTATACATTTGTATTTCTGTGACCCAAACACGAATGTGTAACGTAAATAAATTAATTTTGAATATAGAGGCCACTTTTGGGGCGCAAACAAGAAAATTAAAAAAAAAAGTTTTACTAACAGTACCGTGTGACATATCAAATGAAAGGACTTGTTGCGAGGATCTTAAATATATTTTTTTTATAATTTTAAAATAAATACTTTTAAAGATATTTAATAAATTAAATGAAAATTGACCATTCCCCCCCCCTTATCTCTGAAACTACTAGACCAAAAATTTTGAAAAAAATGCATAGTATGGGTCTTTACTCATAGATTACAGGAAAACCTATAAGAAGTCTATAGTCTTAAAATAACATGGTAAATCTCTCAATATTGTGCGTAAAAACTTACATTTCGTCGCTCGGCATTCAATAGGCCCATCTCTCTAGCTACTATAAATCAAAATATCAAAAGTGTTTGACCGTCTGCTTAATACACAAATAAATAAAACTGTAAATGTTCATGACAACCAATTCTGGTTTCGGCGTGGTTTGTCAACAGAAAGTGCAGTGTTGTGTCTTAAGCATACTATCACATACTTACTATACCTACACAGCGTGGGACGCCGATTTATGCTAGCTTCCTCGACTTATTCAAGGCTTCTGATCTGGTTGCTTATGACGTATTGTGGAGAAAGATGGAGAAGGATAGGTTGCCAACGGAGCTTATAAAAATCTTTAAATAGTTGTATGGTAACCAGATCAATAGTGTACGATGGGCTGGAACTTTTTCCAGGCCATACAGGTTGGAATGCGGGGTGAGGCAGGATTGGCGAGCTCAGCAACACCAGAGTGGGTTGCTATATAGATGGTATTTGTGTAAATAATATTAGCTATGCAGATGTCATGGTGCTTCTGAGCGCGTCAATCTGTGGTCTCAGAAAGTTGGTCGCCAAATGTGAGCAGTAACAACACATGGTTTGATGTATAACTCCAATAAGTCGGAGATCATGGTCTTTGAGGCTGGGGGTAGACCGGGTTATGTACCACCTGTATTAATCAATGGGACTCCACTACAAAGAGTATTTACATTTAAATATCTTGGTCATATATTGACCCTGACCTCAATGACGGACTCGATATTAAGCGGGAACGAAGGGCGTTTTCGGTAAGGGCGAACATGCTGGCTCACAAGTTTGCACGCTGCTCACTTAAAATGTCAAAATTACTCTGTTTTGAGCTTATTGTACAACGTTTTACACGTGCAGCCTGTGGGCCAGATATACCCAAAGGTCGTGCAACGCCCTTCGTGTCCAATACAACAACGCTTTCAGGGTATTGGTGGGGCTGCCCCGTTTTTGTAGCGCATCGGGAATGTTCGTGGACGCACATATTAATTGCTTTTACGCAACGATGCGAATGAGATGTGCTTCCCTGGTGCGCAGAGTACGGGCCAGCTCCAACAATATCCTAAAAAAGATTGCTAGCAGGCTGGATTGCATGTACATCAATCACTGCAGTGCCATCTCCCATGGGGTGAAATAAATTTAAACTAGATTACGTGGGGCACTCAGAAAGTTTTGTGATACTAGAAAAAATATACTACAGGTTATAATTTTTTTTATTATATCTTTTCAAAGAACTCTCCACTGGCGTCTATACACAGTTTTATACGTCTAAACCAATTTTCATAATACATTTTCCAGTCCGCATCAGACACCTCTCCAATCTCCTTCTTAAATGCAGCCAGTGCATCTTCAGGTGATGAAAACTGTTTTCCTTTAAGTTGATTTATTTTGGGGAACAAGAAAAAGTCGCACGGAGCCAAATCGGGACTGTAAGGAGGATGACCAATAAATTTGACCGGTGTGCTGTCCAGAAAGTCCCTTGTTTTGAGCGCCGAGTGAGCCAGCGCGTTGACATGGTGAAGCAGTAGCCCACGGAGGCCAGTGTTTGGTCGCTTGCTGCTTGCAGTAGTAAAAACTTCTGGCAAACATTTGGTAACATACCATTCAGCATTGATGCTCCTTTGATCTCGTCAGGGTACTGACACCAGATAACCCGGCAAAGAAATAAAACTTGCGATCAAAATTTTGCCTGCACTTCTGGCTAGCTTCACTTTGGTAGACGTTGGTTCATTTTGAAACAGCCACACGGTCGACTGACGCTTAATTTCTGGATCATATTGATAAATCCAAGATTCATCACCCGCAATGATATCTTAAACGCGCCGAGACGAGCCTGCTACAAATTTTGCTATCATATCTCGGCTCTCCTTCTGAGCCTGCGTTAGATTTTGCGGTACCAGCGTGAAACTATCTTCCATAACCGAAGATGATGGTGTAGAATTTAATGCACACTTCCCGATCCAATCGGCAGTATATGCTGAACGTCTTCATATGTAATTCGCCTATTTTCTTGAATTACATTTTTCACAGCCAGCACGTTTTGTTATGTAACAACCGTCATAGGGCGGCCACTTCTTTCTTTGTCCGCCAAAATTACTCGACCACACATAAATTCGTTAAACCAGTGGAAAACAGTCGCTTTAGAAGGGCTTTTTTCTATGAACACTATTCGAAGTCTTTCAAACGATTCTTCTGGTTTAAGTCGACATTTGAAATCGTACAAAATCATCGCGCGAAAATGTTCTCGTTGTAAATCCAGTTTTCAGTAAGACAGAGTATTTTGATTTTGCTCGTAATAAAATGTGGAGGGAGTTTCGAATTTGGAATGATATGTTTTTTGTAATAAATAGTCATAGTTTTAATTGACATCAAAACCAGCCAGTAACCTATAGACAAAAACTGTTAGTCGCAAAACTTTCTGAGTGACCTGGTAAAATAAGCTAACATAGTTCATAAGTTTACTAACACAATGAGTCCTTGTTACTTGAATAAATAAAAATATCTGGATGACCATTTTTTTTTAACGACGTCACAGATAATATAATACTAGTACAGATACCCAATCCCATACAAAGAAATGACACCTCCCTAAGACTGGCTATTGAACTGGCTATTTTTTTCCTCCATTTTAGTAACAGATGGCAGCATCAGCGACTCACAAATTACTAGCTAGGAGTCGACTTAGATACTTAAGATTCTCTACATCGCACGGTGCGTTCAAGGACAAGTGTAATAACAATAAAACAAAAAAAATCTCTCGATTTGGCGAAAAAAGACTGGCGATGGTACTGAGATATTAATTTAGTGAAAATGGCAATTTTGCTATTCTGAATTTGACATTTTTCACCTAAAATTTAGATTTTCTAACTAAATATGACTATTTTTAATCGCGACTAAAAACGTGTGGAATAATATTGGTTGTCATGAACTTTAAATTCACACCAACACCTCGACTTCAGATGCAAAAACAGTACTGAATTATTTTTTTTTTCTTTTGCTTATATCTCCAAAACGGTGTGTCCAATCGCAAAAATAATGAAAATTTCGACCCCCTTCATAAAACTCTTAAACACTCTACATGAAGGTAATATTTTTTTTATTTTCCAAACGAAAATTTAAAAATTCCATTTAAAACACATCGAGGCTGCCCCCCTTGCGCGCCTCCGGCTCTAAAAAGATTCACGTGGTTAGGTATCACGTGTGGAGTCGCAATTGTCAAATTCGATTTAGATGTGTCAAAAATATTTTTAAATTTAGAGAATTTATTTTGCAGAATAGCTACCTACTTCTATCTACTTTTAAAACGTTTCATGCAATCCTTTTTAGGGTTCCGTACCTAATCTAGACAAAATCAAACTGGTTGCTAATTTAATTGTGTAATTAAATATTACAACATTTTTTTTTTTTTTTACATTCTGTGATTACTTGAACTCACACACTGACGAATTAGTATCACTTGTAATTTTTTTGGGAATATCGTATAGTTTTTACAATGCTTGTAAATATGTGAACACCATGTATCCATTACATAATTATTTTTTCTATCATTGCTTCATTTTTATTTTTACCTATTGTGGTATAGTAATCTTATTCCAGGTGCATCGTTTTCACATATAATTATATAATTAATGTATACAAAATATTGTAAATCATTTTAAAAGAGTAACGGTGGAGTTTCTTGCCCATTCTTCTCCATACGAAAACTACCCTTTGGAAGGGGCGACTAGAATCAATTCTATTTTTTGTTTTTGACGTTCAAAAGTGCCTCTTTGTGCCTAATTGAAATAAATTATTTGACTTTGACTTTGACTTTGACTTTAAAGGGTAAAACGGGACTATTACTAAGACTCCGCTGTCCGTCTGTCTGTCCGTCTGTCACCTGTCACCAGGCTGTGTCTCATGAACCGTGATAGTAAGACAGTTGAAATTTTCACAGATGATGTATTTCTGTTGCACACGTGATATGCAATTATACAATAAAAAGAGATTGAATTTATACAAAGCAAAGATAGTTTTTACAATCTAAAGCAGCTGCTATAACAACAAATACTAAAAAGCAGAATAAAATAAATATTTAAGGGGGCTCCCATACAACAAACTTGATTTTTTTGCCGTTTTATAGATAATGGTACGGAACCCTTCGTGCGCGAGTCCGACTCGCACTTGGCCGGTTTTTTTTTCTAATTACGAATTGAATTGGTGACCGTAATATAATTTACAACAGTGAAAATGTCACTATCTAGTGAGAACATCTTCACAGAGGACTGAAATTAAGTTTCCGGAAAAAACATCTCGTTAAATATCCAGAATTGTACAAATTGTACATTTAAATAAAATAAACAATTTAATATTGTATTGGATTATTTTATTTTCTCGCAATCGTAGTGAAAAGTAGAGTGTAACACACGGCGCTAAAACCCATTATAACTCGGTTTCTATTTACTCCCTTGCTAAAGCTCGGGAGTAAAACCACCTCGTTACAATGGGTTATTTTAGCCCCTCGTATAACAATCTGCTATTATTCACTCAGTGAGTAAAAAAGAGTTTTATTCACTGTCATCGATGAATAAAATGCCCTTTTTCGAGTGGCAATGGTAAAATAGTAGATTGTTATACGAGGGGCTAAAATAACCCATTGTAACGAGGTAGTTTTACTCCCGAGCTTTAGCGAGGGAGTAAATGGAAACCGAGTTATAATGGGTTTTAGCGCCGTGTGTTACACTCTACTTTTCACTACGATTGCGAGAAAATAAAATAATCCAATACAATATTAATTTACCGTTATAAAATTCAAATCTGTAAATGCGATTATCGCCATTTTGATGACAGTCGAGGTCGAGGCTAAAACATAAAAATTGGGGATTTCGAACATCCAAACTCCACCACAGGGGCAGTGAATACTACATCATTTAATTATTTGACGAGTTCATCCATTTTTCAAGTTAAATAAGTAGTGGTAATTAAGTTTTTGATATCCAAAGTCGAAGTTTCGCGCCAATCGTGCGAGTTTACATTTTAACTTTTCACAAATATCGCACATACACATGTAGATACGATTTAAAATGTGACAAATATTATTAAAAATACTATACACATCTAGAAAATGCCCAGATCTTAACGTAATATACGAACACAGGTCCAATAACACGCAATATTCATTACCACTACTCAATTTGTGTTAAAAATCGCCGACCATTTTTTTTTTATTGTAATGATGTGTGCGAAAACGATTATGCCAAATGATTTTTTTTTTCAATTTTGATCGACTCGATTAATTAATATGCGTGCGAGAATTATGTGAAGTTAGTGACGTCATCGCATTACAAGAGACCTGGCTGTTTCCTCATGACGTTGCATACTTGGGGAATCTACACAGTGACTTCGCGTTTACTGGCAAATCCGCCGTGGACACATCAGCCGGAGTTTTAATTGGAAGACCTTACGGTGGAGTGGCACTGTTGTGGAGAAAGACTATGTTCCAAACGGTAACAGTGTTGTCGTGCCAAAGTGATCGCTTAGTAGCTATTAGAATTGATTATGCGGATAGTTCTCTATTGGTTTTCTCAGTGTATATGCCTACAAATTCAACAGAAAATCTAATAGTGTTTACAGACTGTCTCAGTGAGATAATAGCAATATGTGAGAATAGTGATACGGAGTCTGTATTTATATTGGGGGATTTTAATGCGCACCCCGGTGAACGTTTTGCAAGCGAGTTGATGACGGTGTGTGCGGAGCAATTGTGGTCATGTGTGGACATGGAATTGTTATCACTAGACACGTATACGTTTGTAAGCACCGCTAATGGTGCATCTCGATGGTTGGACCACTGTGTGGTGAGTAGTGCTGCGAGACATTTAGTTGTGAAAGCGTCTGTTATGTATGATGTGTACCTACTCATCTGATCACATTCCGATGATAATTGAATGTAATTTAAGATTAATTATACCCAAATTAGTATCCAAAATAAATAAATGTAATAAAGTTATATGGGGTGAAAGGGATAATAATATGATTATTGAATACTCGGCCTATTGTCATTCCAATTTAAAACTTATTGATTTTCCTGTGGAGTTCATTAATTGTGCTCATGGAATGTGTTCTGATACTCACCACTTCACACTGTTAAATCAGATGTATAGTAGTTTGATTAATATGTTGACAGAAGGTGCTGAGCTTACATATGTGGGTAGTGGAAGAGCTGTAAATAATAAGAGAAAATATGTACCTGGTTGGAACATGCATGTTCGTGGCGCTCACGGGGAGGCTCGACTGTGGTATCAAACTTGGCTTTTGCACAACAAACCCAGGACAGGGTATATTTATGATAATATGTGTAAGTTTCGAAATATATTTAAGAGCAAACTAAAGTACTGTCAAGATAATGAACAGCAAATAAAAATGGACATAATAGCAAATAACCATTCAAAGAAACAGTTTGGGTCATTTTGGAAGTCCACAAATCGTTTGAATCCAAGGTCGAGCCGCCCTGTGAGTGTAGCGGGTGTGCATGAACCGACAAGTATAGCCAATGCTTTTAAACAACATTTTAAGGTTGACTCACTACTTAGAGATCAAACTCAGATGTTCGATGCTGAGGCCGTTTTGGGTGACGTAGCCGTCCACTTCACTGCAAAGGAAGTTGCATCGGTGATATCGGGAATGAAACGAGGTAAATCGCCCGGTCACGACGGCCTTAGCATCGAGCACCTGAAACACGCTGGTGTACACCTGCCGCGAGTGTTGGCTATGTTTTTTAACCTTTGTGTTAGTCACTGCTATTTACCGGATGACCTTATAAATACTACTATAGTGCCTATTGTTAAAAATAGAACCGGAGATGCCTCTGACATTTCCAATTACAGGCCTATATCATTGGCGACTGTCATAGCCAAGGTGCTGGACAGTCTGCTTGACAAACAGTTATTGAAGCATATTATATTGGAAGACAGTCAGTTCGGTTTTAGACCAGGGCTCTCCACAGAGAGTGCGATTTTATGCCTCAAGCAGACTGTACAGTACTATACTTACAGAAAAACGCCTGTGTTTGCCTGTTTTCTGGATTTGTCAAAGGCATTCGATCTGGTTAATTATAAAGCACTGTGGCGTAAGCTACAAGAAGATACTGCCTTGCCTAGTGACATCATAAAATTGTTAAAATATTGGTATGATAATCAACAAAACAGTGTGAAGTGGGAGGGGTCGTTCTCTGATGTGTATCGGTTGGAGTGCGGGGTGAGGCAGGGGGGATTGAGCTCACCTCGACTTTTCAATCTGTACATGAATCGGCTGATCGTTGAGCTCAGCAACACGAATATCGGTTGTCATATAGATGGAGTGTGTGTTAACAACATTAGTTATGCTGACGATATGGTGTTGCTGAGCCCATCGATCGGTGCCTTGAGGCGACTGGTGTCAATCTGTGAAGCATACGCGGTAGCTCAAGGACTCAAGTATAACACCAAAAAGAGCGAAATTATGGTTTTTAAAGCAGGTGCTATAGGTTACCCAACTATACCAGACATATCGCTCTGCGGAGCACCCTTAAATAGGGTGACCAGTTTTAAGTACTTGGGTCATTGGGTTACCGACGATTTGAAAGACAACATGGACATTGACAGGGAACGTAGATCGCTGTCGGTACGTTGCAACATGCTGGCCCGCAGGTTTGCGCGATGTACAGAGGCGGTCAAGAAGACTCTGTTTAAATCTTTTTGCTCGTCATTTTACACGTGCAGCCTGTGGACTAGTTATAGTTTGCGTGCATATAGCGATCTGCGTGTCCAGTATAATAACGCACTCAGGATACTGTTGAGGCTGCCATGGCGATGCAGCGCGTCAAAGATGTTTGCGGAAAGGCATATAGATGGTTTTGCGGCCATCATACGTAAAAGAAGTGCCTCTCTGCTTGCTCGTCTTCGTGGCGGCACCAACACTATCTTAAGTTTATTCGCAGATAGATGGGAGTCTCCAATGGTGCGACATTGGATGAAACTCCACACTTATTAAAACTTGTATGTCTACTAACACTAGTTTATAAGACCTTTGTTACTAACACTATGGGAGTAGCCCGAAATAAATGATATAATAAATAAATAAATAAAATATGTCGAATGTCAGAAATCGAAGATTTAAATAAAATTGTTTTAAGCATTAAATTAGAGAAAAATTCTAAAGATTTCGCGCCAATGCCTTTTTTATTTCTTCTGTAGCCGCAACGCAATGCTTGCATTCTACAATATACGAGTATATTACTTTCCTCTATGATTCTACCGAAGCGATAGCCAGCCGCATTTAGTTCCATTTTCAAAAATAAAATGTTCTGCTTTTTTTTGTGAACAAGTAATAAGTCGAGTCCATACTCATGATTATTCTACAAAAGAATAAAGACTTTTTAGTTTTTCAAGGCTCGTTGGAAAAGACAAAAATTTTAAAAAAAATACTTTTTCCCCTAGAGCAAGAAATGCAATTTTTTCCCCGCTTTGGTAGTCTACAATGACGGCCTTTTTGAGCAAGAGGAGTGAAAATATAATTTATAATGTACCTACCTATGTAATGAAATAAAGGATTTAAATATTAAGTGAGTTTTTGCCCGATTATAGGTGAGGTGAGCCATCAGTTAATAGTTTTTTTTCATTATTTGACAGATTGGTACCTACCTCTACTGTCTGACGTGTCTGACCAATATTCAATTAAAAGAGATAGTAATCAATATGCTCGATTCGAAAAATAATTTAACTCGGCGAATGCTAAAGAAGCGATGTTAAAAGGATCAGTTAAAGTTATTTTCGGTCAACCAAATAAAAAATAGTTGAAATGCATAGAAGAAAAAATAGTAAGCTGCGTCGAGCCCAAATAGCCGAAAAAATAAAGGTGACGATGATAAATCAGAACAAGCCAATCTGAGATTCGAGAACAGAGACCAGGCAATCAGAAATCAAAAGGAAGCTCAAAATTGCGAAGCTATGATGATTTTACAAAATCTTCCTCCTAAGAAAAGAGGGTTTTCCGCATGTTAACGCCCCCCTCGTTGATGTTACACAATGGGTAATGTTTTACTAAGCAAAGAACATAATATTTACTTGTCAACAATTATTAGTAACTCTATATACTTCATGAAGACACGCGATGACTTGAAGAATGCTATGGAAGGTAGCCTTGATGGATGGAAAAAAATATTTTATTAATACGTAAAAGTGCCTAGGTGATTATGGCTAAAACAACGGTCGTTTCTTGTATCGGCAAATGGAACCATTTTTTTTAAGTCCTTATTCTAGGGATCGATAAGAGCGAAAATGCTGAAAACCAAGGTCGAAAACTGTTTTTCCAATAGCCATGATAGAAAAATCTCTACGATTCTATGGGTTCCTAGTAGCTTACTTTAAAAAAGCATGGCGGACAGAAATAAGTATCTACCAAAGTAACTACGAAGTTACTCAAAGATTGTTGAGCCATCCTATCGGGGAACTACTACTTTCTGCGTTCCTGGTACTCCCGGATACGAGTAACCATCGCACTTTACACTCTGTTTTTCCATCGCGAGCCAACAAAGCCATGTTTGAGAATAATGAAGGATATGTTTTCATTGTCCATTTTCCTCGTAAACGTTGTTTGGTCAATTATTTGCACGAAGGCCGGTTCTGAGATGCTCACTTGATACGAATAGGTACTAAGAAATAGTGGTGATGACGCCTGGTTGGTAAATATTATCATGGACGAGTTCGGAAAAAACTGAGTAACGGATTCTTTGAGGGGTGCTACTTGGGGTGTTTTACCCAATATATGTAAATTAAGACAATATTACTGAATATCTTATTTTAATAAAATCCAAAACTCTGCCAATCAGACTTATCAAGGTGTGTTACCCAGTAACTAGGTTGCGGAGGTCTGATAGGCAGTCGTTCAATTTAAAATTGGTATCCAGCTGCATGGATCCGGTTAGACAGGACGCCGACCCCAATATTGCTGGGAAAAGGCTAGGCAGATGATGATGAAGACTCGGTGTTTGGTAGGCCTACATATCTAAATAATATAGGTGCCAATAAATAAAAAAACAGTGACACTGGGAGTGCCGACAGAAGTGAAAACTTGAAAAAAAATCGGCACCGCGGTAATCAACGCGTCGATGTCTTTTACTCCACGGTGTCGGTAAATTCAGTAACAGTGTCGCGAAATCAATGGTTTAGTCCCATCTCAAAAATGCCTAACGCGCCTAAAGAAACTTCACTTCAAAAAACTGATTTTGTTTTTGCTAACAATACAAATTGCGATAGCCCTGTACTACGGCTGTACGTTGACATGACATTATTTGCAAATCCTTGACAAAACTACGGCTTACTTTGTCAATGGAGGCATCAAATACGAGTATATCCGAGAAACAGAGCTTTTTGTCAAACAAAGGCATAATGTCAATATTTTGATCAAGACAATTTTGTGTATGAGTCATCTAAGAACATAATTATATATGATCATCATCAATTTTAATTCAATTATTACCAAGCTTTCAAATATGTTTTTCAGTCAATTACTTACTTCTCAAGGACCGGGAGACATCACATAGGGGCCAGAGTCAACAAATGTACTCAGTTACTTGTAATTAGCGTTATGGCCATTAGAAGTTACTGTACACAACTTGTAGGCGTGTCTGTACTCCTAGTACATTTCCATCAGAATGTGTTAAATTTACTGGAAAAAATCCTGGAGTTTTGAGAAAGAAATGAAATGAAATTTATTTGCCAGAATATTACTAATAATTTTAGTCTCACTATTTTAATTTGGTTTATCAGTCGTGCAGATATTTCTAGTATATGCATAATAATATCATGAAATTACATCAATGTCATTATTAGTCATTAGTCATACACATTTAAAGTCTTGCTTCGTTAATATTAATTAGGCACATTAGTATAAAATATATTAAATTAGTTTATTAGATTATACCTCACAGTCAAGACAGTTTATCAATTTACTCATTAGATTCATAAATAATGTAAAAAATTTGAAAATAAGTGTTCGTAAAATTTAGTGTTATAACATCATGTCTGTTTAAAATTTAAATAATCATCTAATGAATAAAAACATCTTTCACAAAGCCAAGGTTCTATTAAATTCTAAGTTATTCATATACTTAAAAGAAAATGGCAATTTCTTTCTATTTCATGGATGCCGCCGTAAAAGGTTGAAAGTTAGAAAGTTAGGAATATGTCAGCATCCAGTTTGTCACTTTTTCCACTAACTTCACCAACTTTATTTAGTAATAAACAACTTATTAATTTGTATGAAACACGCAAAACAGACAGGTCAAAAGATTACCCACATGACATGATAATATCATCAGAGTGATTATTATTTATTATCCATCATGCATACTCAAACGATCGATTATCAGTCCGTTATCTTAATAATTTGTTGATAATGTTGGATAATGGTCGGCGGATAAGGAATATCCATTATTGTGTGTAGTCTTTCTATTCTATGTAAAAAAGTAGGTAAACAGCCCGATGGCCCGTTTGATGGAAAGCGGTTGCTGTCGCCTAGAGATACCTGCAGCATAGACCATCACTGGTTTCTGAAAGCCTAGTCTCTGATCAGTAATGATCAATCAGCGCTGTGCTGTGGGTCCCCCATAGCACTGCATCATGCTGAGTGGAAGTCTTCTTGTCGCAGTCATGTCGTGCAGCTGCCGCCTAAGTAAATTCTGTTCTATGCTCGTGATTTGTTATGTACTTTGTGTTGTTCTCTGATTACTCTTGTCTTTTATTTATTCACGTGTTTCTGTGGCAAATAAACCTATTTTTCTTTCTTCTTTCTTTCTAATGGTAGACCAGTTATTGTTCCGCCAAATCTCAATAAATTTAAATCGTAAGTTGTGATCGGTTGAAGGCAAAAACAACTAATGCACATGCTGAGCTGGACTCCCATTTGGTGCAACCTTGAGACACACACCGCACTCTTTATGTTCATTGATCCATTATTTTACATTGTGTCATAGCCGATAGTGTCATCAAAATGTCTTGTTTCTTCCTTTTATTTTAATTTTATTTATTTTTATATTGTCACCTTGCGGCTATTTCCTAATAGCTTAGTTCCTATTAGTTATGAGCAGTGGTGGCACAGTGGTAACAGCCGCGACTTACGAGTTGTAGGTCGTAGGTTCGAACCCAGACAGGCGCTTTACTTTGTGTAAATTATTTCATCACCACTACTCTCAAAACGGTGAAGGAAAACATCGTGAGGAAACCGGCATGTCCTAGAACCGAAAATTCGAAAACAAGTGACATCTACAACCCGCACTGGGCCCGCGTGGTGGATTACGGCCCACTCCCTCTCACAGAGAGGCCTGTGTCCCAGCAGTGGGAACATAATAGGCTGATGATGATGATGAATTAGTTATTATTTTATCGTGCTATTGTATGTTGTGCTGGCTTTTGTGTGCACTAAATAAACGATTTATCTATCTATCTAATGAAATGAAGGCATGTGATTTAACAACAAATTAAATTATACTTTTGTACTTCGAGCCATAGAGGTAGAAAGATTAATTATAATCAACAAGTGAATCGTTCCCGTAGATAATTCCTGTAAGACAATTAACTACTACCTCGAATAATACTTACTGCGTAGAAAATGTAGCGAAAACAAATCAAACCAAACTATGCATCCATTAACCTGTGCAAACGGACATAAACCAAAACTGTGGAGACAGATGTTTTAGTAAATCAAGTAAAATAAATGTTTAGTAAAAAAAGGAATTAGACGGATCGCTCACGTTTTTGGCAGTTAGCCACAAATTCAGGTAACAGTATCTATCAATAAAGTACGTTTAGTATCACGTGTTTGCAGAGCGGTTTCTTTGCTGATTATATAATAATAAATATTGTATTGTAACTAATTCGGGGAAATGTGACGACATGACGTGACGGCGTGACGCGTCTCTGGTGGAACAATTTTTTTTTTTTTTTTTTTTTTTTTTTTTTCTGTATTAATAAGAACTGACGTTCTTAGTAATTGATTACAATCTAGCCTAATAGACTAATAAGCAATTTAATTCTAACTTAATATTTTACGAGATAGATTATGTTATATATAAGAATAGTGTCAATTTGCACTCTTACACAAGGTCAATTTCGTAGCACTTTCTTAGGGTCTGATAATTGGTAAAACACTTTGTTCTTGTGTTATATGTATAGCACAGCATTGTTACTATTTATTAATTCACTATTTACACACTACACTAACTCAAATGGTTTAGTTCTCTTTAACCTACGCACTATGTCCGTGTTGTCTAGCAGCTGTATTGCCTCAACATTCACATGTCGGTGGAGTCTGTGTTCGTGGGCTTCAGCAAATTTTTGGATGATGGTGGTGACGAGTTCCATTTTAAGGTCACGGTGGAGGTCGTCATTTCTAATATACCATGGTGCATTTACAACATCCCTGAGTACTTTGTTTTGGAATTTTTGAATTATTTTGACGTTGCTTTGTTTAGTACAGCCCCAAAGTTGGATGCCATACGTCCAAATTGGCATAAGAATATGCTTGTATATTATAAGTTTATTATGTATTGATAGGCAAGATTTTCTTCCGAGTAACCAATACATACTTTTATAACGTATGTTTAGTTCCTGTCTTTTCTTTTTGACATGAGATTTCCAACGCAGTTTCGCGTCAAGAGTTATGCCAAGGTATTTGGCTGTATTAGCATAAGGCACTTGCATGCCATTTATATAGATTGGGTGGTAATCGCAGTGTTTATTAGTGAAATCAATATGAATTGATTTTGATTCATTCAGTTTGATCTTCCACTTTTGTGTCCAGTCATAAACTTTGTTCACAGCTAGTTGAACTTTTTCGACTGCTTCTTTGTGGCTTGATCCGGTAGCCATAATAGCAGTGTCATCTGCAAAGGTCGCAATGGTGTTGTTTTCCAGCTCAGGGATATCGCAAGTGTATAGCAGGTACAGGATTGGGCCTAACACACTTCCTTGTGGTACCCCGGCTTTTATAGTTTTTAGCTCGGAATATGCGTCCTCTTGCCTTATTCTAAACATTCTGTTACTTATATATGATTCTAGAATGTCTGCAAATTCTGGAGGTAGCATGCGTCTGAGTTTAAATACCAGACCCTCATGCCAAACTTTATCAAAAGCTTGCGCAACATCTAGGAATACGGTGGCGCAGACTTGCTTGTTTTCGAGTGTTTTTTCAATAATGTCAGTTATTCTGTGTACCTGGTCTATTGTAGAGTGTTTTTCCCTGAAGCCAAATTGATGGTTTGGTATTAGGTCTTTTTCTTCTATTATTGGTTTCAACCGTTTTAATAACAGTTTTTCAAATAGCTTCGATAATACGGGCAACAGGGAAATGGGTCTATATGATGATGCTTCATGGGGTGGTTTCCCAGGCTTCGCAATCATAATGACTTCAGCAACCTTCCATGGCTCAGGTACATATTTTAGCATAAATGCAGCATTTATAAGTCTGGTCAGCTTTACTATGGCTTTACGCGGGAGGTGTTTTAAAATTTCTCCTGTTATGAGGTCGTAACCCGGGGATTTCTTTGAGCTAATGTTGGTTTGAATTTCTCTCAGAACTTCTTTAGGAGTCACAAGTCGAATTCTTTGACTTTGTGATAACTTTTCACTCTCAAGTATGTCTATGGAGCTCTCATTGGGTTGAAAAGTGTCTTCTAAGTATTGGGCAAACCTAAGCGCTTTTTGTTCATTGCTTATTGCCCATTTTCCGTCGCTGTTTCTAATGGGCGGTATTTGCATAATCGGCCTTTTTAGTTTTCTTGTCGCTTTCCAAAGAGAGAAATCCGTGGATTGGTCGTTGGTTAGCTGCACAAGGTTAGCATTCAGACATTCATCCTCAAATTGTAGAATTTTCCTTTTTAATCGTTTAGTTAGATTATTTAGTAATGTTTTATCCCGGGGGCACCTCGTTTGCTGCCACCGCTTTCTTTGCTTTCTTTTCTCAGATAGTAAATTCACAATTTCTTTGGGATAGATATGTCCCTTATATTTACGTTTTAACTGTGGCGTATTGTTCCATGCACATTGTTGGATATTAACAACATATTTGTTTACTTCCGAGTTCAGCTGATCCTGATTTTGCAAAGGAGTTTTTAGGTCGATAATATTATTTAGATCAAGGGCAAAGCTGTCCCAATCTGTAGACTTATTAACCAGGGTTAAATGGCTTTCTCTTAGTAGGATTTTTTGACTAAGTCTTAGGATAATCGGGGAGTGGTCCGAATTCATGTGAAAACCTTCCTCCAAATTAAAGTAATTAGTGGATATATTTTTGCATATGAAAAAGTCTATAAGATCCGGTATTTTCTGATGGTCAGTTGGCCAGTATGTTGGTTTCCCTGTGCTCTTAACGTCACAATAGTTATCTTTTACTGCATTTAGGAGCTGCCTGCCCTTTGTTGTAGTAAGTCTTGATCCCCAGTGCGTATGCTTGGCATTGAAATCACCGCCTAGAATGAATCTCTGGCCTAGAAGTTCAAAGAGTTGTGAATATCGCTCTTTTCTTATCATGTGCCGTGGAGGACAGTATATGGCTGCTATCGAAACGTGACAAAATTTGGTTTTAACAGATACTGCCACTGCTTGAATGTCTGGTTCTTCAAATTTACTTTGTTCGTAATGATTGATATTTTCTTTGATTATAACCGCGCTACCTCCTCTGGCGGAGTTGTCAGGGTGGAGCGAATTATATATCTTGTACCCTCTAAATTTGATGAAAGATTGGTTAGTGAAGTGCGTTTCGGAGATCAAACACACGTCTATATTTTCTGTCTCTAGGACTGCCTGCAACTCATTCTGATGTTTGAGGAGCCCATTGGAGTTCCAAGCCATTATTTTTAGTGTGTCACTCATTTTGACAATTAAAAACAGCTGTTTTGGTACTGGATTCTAGCTTCTCTAATCTTTTGTCAAATGTAGTAATACACTGCAAGATCTGATTTATCTTATCCTCCAGATTAGAAGGTTGAGTACCTTGTTTCGCAATTTGTGCATAGGAAGTACTTGCTTGAACAGGTTTTACAGATGTCTGAAAACTTTCTTTCTGTGCCTGCTTGTCAGGATTTCTTATGGAAGGATACTGTTGGGCAGTTGGCACAACAAGTTTCTTTTTGATGTTTTTATTTTTCATAATTTGCATCTCCTTGGCTACTTCACACCCTCTGTAGTTAGCTGGGTGGGGTAAGCCGCAGTGAACGCATTTTGGTTTCTCTTGAGGAGATTTAGTACAGTTCGCTGTAAGATGCTTGCCAGTGCATTTTACACACCTTGGCTCTTTTCTACAGTATTTATGTGTATGGCCATATGCCTGGCATCTCTTACATTGAGGAATGAGTTTCGGATTTTTAAGAGGGTGTATTTCAATTTTACACCCTAAAATGTGCTTGATGCCATAGATTTTGTTGACATCTTCGTCATTATTAAATGATAAGACGAACATATTGAGTGGTTCTTTACTCTTCCAGCTCAACTTGCTGTCAACTTTTTCTATTTTCAAACCTTGCGATTTTAAATCGTCTTTGATTCGATCTGGCTGGCAGGAAGAATGTATTTTTTTCACTACAACTCTTATTGGTCGAGCCTGTTTGTTCTCGTATGAATGCCAAAGATATTCTTTTTCTGACAAAAATCTAGCAATCGCTCTATAAGAGTCCTCGGTTTTGGCGTTGAGCTTCACACAATCTCCATTCATCATTTTTGCCGTGAATGATTCTGTTGGTTGGGTTTCAGTTAGTGAGTCGTAAAACATTTGGTAGTTCTTGACTCCGTCTATTATGATTGGGGGTGGTGGAGGCACTTTTTTGACTAATGTCTGTTCTTTCTCACATTTTTGTTGTTGTTGGGCGCTTGTTCCGGGTTGTTGTGGTGGAGAAAGGGAGATGTTTAGCTTCCTTTTCTTCCTACTTTTGGCCCTAATCCACTCAGTCTCTTTGGCAAGTTCTTCCTCGTCTGTGCAGTAGTCGACATTTTCTTTTTCAGATTGAGCAAATTGTATGTTGCTCTTAGTTTCTAAGTCCTTAGGGATATTATTTTCTTGTCCCTTGGAGCTTATATTTTCTTTTTGACGGGTTTGGTGTTGTCGCTGGAGGCCTTCTATTTGGACCTTCAGATCATTGACAAGAAGTTCCAGTTTTTCTCTCTGTGATTTTTCTTGGATGTAACTGTCATACAACAGCTTTTCCAGATCCGTTTTAATTTTTATCTTAGTTTATGACATTGTTAGGTAAATAGAAACTTCACTCACAATTATTTAAATGAACTGTTAACATTAATACACTGTACGATAATTAATAACTGGGTCATCGCGGCGACCTTGATACACCGATTCCGCAACGCGGCGACGACGGTGTTATTGTGCTGCGCCAGGGAATTACTCAAAACTAGAGCACCCGCGCGCGAATAATACACGTCCGTTCTCGGTAGAAGCCAAACACGGAACAATTTTTAAGAAAACTTCAGGGACATTGTTCTACTGCGGTGTCGTGTCGTGTAGTCGTGTCACACCTGTCTGCGGAGCCCTTAGTGATGAGCGAAAATTAGTTTTGTGTTTGTTTACTAACAAACGAGAATGTATTGTTACGCTTTAAATGAGTTTGTACATCTAAGGCGCTACACCTACAATAAGTTTGCGTAATTCTACTGCACTGCTATAGCACTCAAAGAACCAAATTATTCTCACGAAATAACATTGAAGTCCTATTTATCTTTAAAAAAATATGGCGAAATTAAATTAATACTCGCTCAAACTTATGTTCAATCATTGCGCAATCTTCACCGGTAAAAAACATTGCGCAATTCGTGATATCTATACTCTCAGAGACGCTCTGCGTTCAGCGCTCGGTGTGGCAAGACGCCGTGTTCGGGTGCGCGACAAGTCAATAGTCATCCTGAGGATGCCTCGTTGAGAGGTCAAACACGTGTCGATTTCTTTCAGGGTTTTTTATGACTCATTAGAAATAGCTAAGTGGAACAGGTTACTAAATATATCCACGTCTATTGTATTTTTTTTCAGATATATTATTTACTTGCTGCGCCCCGCGGTTTTACCCGCATAAGTCTCGATTCCGTGAGAATATCGGGATAAAAAGTATCCTATGTGTTAATCCAGGTCATGGTCTACCTATATGCCAAATTTCATCCAAATCCGTTCAGCCGTTTTAGCGTGAAAGTTGAACAAACAAACTAACTCACTTTCGCATGAAAGGATTATATTCGTGTATGAATACCGGTGTAATTAGTAGTGTAATCAGAACGAGGTTACCTATACAAGGTTAGTAAAATCCGAAAAAAACTAGGAAGAGCTTTTCCCCACTTGATTTGGGATAGAATAACAAATTCCGCTGATTACTTTCTAAACACGGTAGCTCAAGCCAGCGGAACACCAAAACATTGATAATGGTGATATCGTATCACCTATACTCAATTTGAAATAAGATAATACGTTTAAACAAACCTTTTATACAGTCCGTTCAACCGATTCAGACTTATATACCGTAGGCATAAGGATGGCATTAAAAGTAAAAAAAGCGGCTAAGTGCGAGTCGGACTCGCCCATGAAGGGTTCCGTAGCAGCAAGTAACATTGAATGAAAGGTAAATTGCGGTTTACGATTTATGACGTATTAAAAAAAACTACTTGCTAGATCTCGTTCAAACCAATTTTCGGTGAAAGTTTATATGGTAATGTACCTACATCATATATTTTTTTTTAGTTTTATCATTCTCTTATTTTAGAAGTTACAGTTACATTTTACCACTTTGGAAGTGTCTCTCGCGCAAACTATTCAGTTTAGAAAAAAAATATACTAGTAACCTCAATATCATTTTTAAAGACCTATCTATCCATAGATACCCCCAAATGTTTGATGAAAAAAAAATTTTGAGTTTCAGTTCTATGTATGAGAACCCCAAAATTATTGTTTTTTTTTCTATTTTTGTGTAAAAATCTTAATGCGGTTCACAGAATACATCTACTTACCAAGTTTCAACAGCATACCTCTTATAGTTTCGGAAAAAAGTGGCTGTGACATACGGACGGACAGACAGACAGACGTGACGAATCCATAAGGGTTCCATTTTTTGCCATTTGGCTACGGAACCCTAAAAAGTGGTTATAATACCAACTGTTTACTGCAGCTGCCATTTGTCATGCCACCAACGCAATAGAAGTCAAAATCGGTTGAACGGACTGTAAAAAAGGTTTAGTAAATGTCTAATCTTATATCAAATGGAGTATAGGGATGGGAAAGGTACAAAATAAATATGTATGTAATAATAACATAACATACACATAACCACGTGGAGCAGTGGTGGCGCAGTGGTAACGGCCCCGAATTATAAGTTGTAGGTCGTGGGTTCGAACCAGGGATGTTGCGGAGCCCATGCGGATGCAGATGCGGGTGGAAAAGGGTGAATATCATAACATAATAATTATCACGCCTTGTTTCCCCGAAGGGTTGGGCAGAGGTGTACTTGTAGTAGGTACACCCACATTTCGCCAGTTATGTTTAAGTCCCATGTAATAGCGGGTGAGCCTATTGCCATCAACCGGGCACAAATCCAGACTCCGGGCTGAGAAATTCCAGATAGAAAAACCCAATAACACTAAAAAAAAAAAAATAAAAAAAAAAAAAAAATAAAAAAAAAAATTAATTTCTTAATTAAATATGAATTATATGATGATTAAGATACACATAAACTGTTAAACATAATACTTAGATAAATATCTACAAAACTTTAAGTAGGTAGTTATTTATTTTAGAAAAAGAGAATAGCGGAATGGTACAGTCAAACGCACTTCAGTGTTAGCACTATTACTAAGAAAATCACCCTTACTGCTCCGATATAAAGACGCTGTCAATGTTAAATTGTAACCATTGATGCGTGGTTGATTGTACCTATTAAATTTTTATTTATTAGGATGCTATTACATACTATCATTGGTCCAGTGGTCGCAAGCGCTACTGCTGAGCAAGAGGTCCTGGGTTCCATTCCTGGGTCGGGCAAAGTGTTCTTGGGTATTTCCATCTGCAATTTCTCAGTAGCAGCCCGGAGTCTGGATTTGTGCCCGGTTGATGGCAATAGGCTCGCCCCCTATTACATGGGACTTAAACATAACTGGCGAAATGTGGGTATATCTACTACAGGTACACCTCTGCCCAACCCTTCGGGGAAACAAGGCGTGATGTTATGTTACGTGATATTTAAAAAAAAAAAAATTTTAGTTTTAAATAGTAATGTTTAGTTAAATAAGTTAAAACTCTAACAGCAATAAAGGCTTATTTTATTTTATTTTTTTTATTATTATTTTAATAAAATAAAAATAAAATAGGTTGCCAACACCTACGTCGGCGGGGAGAGGCCGGAGCTTGGGACTTAGGGGACAACCGGCACCGAGCGGGTCACAGCTGCGGGTGGTTGTGTGCAGCGCTTGAGATCGACTCACAATTAATCGGATTATATTTCGGACACTATTTAAGAACCCCGCCCAGACGCTCCCCGGATGCCCTCCAAACTAGGACAAATCCGGGTAAACCCGGACGGATGGCAACCCTAGGTTAAGAGAAGGGCTTTCATTGAGGGATAAAACTTTGTATTTTGCCATACATTTTACAACAATATGAGCATAAGTTCCAACAAGCAAGTCTCTCGTAAACCCTGTCAAAAACTGTCAGCCTGCCACGTTCGTGACAGCCGCCACAGAGGTCTGCTAGGACGGAGGAGTTCATACACCGCCCGCTATATTATTAACTAATGTGAGCTTCAAATTGCGTTGAACAAAGTTTATCAAATAAACTTTAACCGCCTCTGTGGTCTAATGTTTAGACCACCTGTCTCAGACCCAGAGGTTCGACGCAAAATTTTCTGCTCAGTTTAGTTTGGTAGGGCTTGTTTTAAGTCTGCCTGGCTAGCTACCATCACCTATCTATGTCTCTCGCCATAACATTGTTAACAGCATTGTTGTGTTTCGGCAGTTAGAGGTAAGAAAGCCAGTTCCTCAGTGGTTGAGGATTCCGAGTGAAGCTGGCGTTCACCTTCGGCCTGATCATCACTTACCAGCAAGTGAGATGCAGGCCAAGAGCTTCCCAGTAGTGGTAAAAAAAACTTTTCTTTTTTCAAGTGTTTGGTATTTTTTGCATCTGAAATAAACTACTAAATAAGTAAACAAAACAGTAGCACTCCAGGAGTGCCGACAGAAGTGAAAACTTGAACAAGATCGCCTTGGTGGAAGATAAATACTTGAATAGAACATTAGTCCGTAACTTTAACTAAATAAAGAGCACAATAGCGTATACAAAAAAAAAAACTTCCAAAACCTTTAAAGTGAAAATACTTGCATAGAACATTGATCTGTAACGTAATATAAATAAAGAACGAAATCAAAAATGAGGTGTCGGTAACGGTGTCGCGAGTTCAATTGTTTTTTCCCATTTCAAAAATTCCCAACGCGCCTAAAGAAGATTTCACTTCAATAACTGTTTTTTGGCAGCCCTTCAAAAAACCTTTGAACATAAATCAGAAAATAGCCCCCTTATCTAATTAATTTGAGCTTATCTCTCCAATATTGAAGTATATGTTAGTTATCAATTTCGTAATAACCCTTATCTAAGTATTATTACAGAACATTTTGTGCTAATGTACTTGGTACACTAAGTATGCACTGGGGGTCTACCACCAGCTCATAAAGCAGTATTATTTTATATTACTTTAGTGCGAGAAAGAGATGGAGCTATACGTCCTGTAGAGCTTCATCTCTTTCCCACACTCAAGTAATGTTAAAATAATACTGCTTTATGAGCTGATGGTAGGCCCCCTGATGGCATTTGTAAACTTACAACAACATCTATAAGTACTAAAATATTATAAATAGTAAATCGTTATACGAGGGGCTAAAATAACCCATTCTATCGAGGTAGTTTTACTCCCGAGCTTTAACGAAGGAGTAAATAGAAACCACTATGCGCTGTGTGTTACACTCTACTTTTCACTACGATTGCGAGAAAATAAAATAATCCAAAACAATAAATAGATTACTTTATAAAAAAAAAAATACAATTTGTTCAATCTGAATTTTCAAGGAAACTTTTTATCCCGGCATGCGGTAGAAAAAGCTAGTTTTACATAAGAATAAAGACTTTTTCACTCCTCTTGCTCAAAAAGGCCGTCATTGTGGAGTACCAGAGCGGGGAAAAAATTGCATTTCTTGCTCTAGGGGAAAAAGTATTTTTTTTTTAATTTTGTCTTTTCCAACGAACCTCGAAAAACGAAAAAGTCTTTATTCTTTTAAAGAATAATCATGAGTATGGACTCGACTTATTACTTGTTCACAAAATAAAAGAAGAACATTTTATTTTTGAAAATGGAACTAAATGCGGCTATCTCTTCGGTAGAATGCGAGCATTGCGTTGCGGCTAAAGAAGAAATAAAAAAGGTATTGGCGCGAAATCTTTAGAATTTTTCTCTAATTTAATGCAATGCAATAACAATTTTATTTAAATCTTCGATTTCTGACATTCGACATATTAATTAATCGAGTCGATCAAAATTGAAAAAAAAATCGTTTGGTATAATTGTTTTCGCACATAATGATGTGCGAAAACAATTAACCGCCGACCATTTTTTTTTTTATTGTAATGACAATAAAAAAAAAAAATGGTCGGCGATTTTTCTACCAACTCAAATTGAGTAGGTAGTGGTAATGAATATTACTTGGACGTGTGTTCGTATGTTACGTTAAGATCTGGGCATTTTCTAGTTGTGTATAATATTTTTAATAATATTTGTCACACTTTAATCGTATCTACATGTGTATGTGTGATATTTGTGAAAAGTTAAAATGTAAACTCGCACGATTGGCGCGAAACTTCGACTTTGTTTGGATATCAAAAACTTAATTACCACTACTCATTTAACTTGAACAATGGATGAACTCGTCAAATAATTAAATGATGTAAGTATTCACTGCCCCTGTGGTGGAGTTTGGATGTTTGAAATCCCCAATTTTTATGTTTTTAGCGTCGACCTCGACTGTCGTCAAAATGGCGATAATCGCATTTACAGATTTGAATTTTATAAAGGTAAATTAATATTGTATTGGATTATTTTATTTTCTCGCAATCGTAGTGAAAAGTAGAGTGTAACACACGGCGCTAAAACCCATTATAACTCGGTTTCTATTTACTCCCTCGTTACAATGGGTTATTTTAGCCCCTCGTATAACAATCTACTATTTCGTTTTTGTAGGCTCGTTGGTTATAGACCAAAATTACTTTTTCCCCTAGAGCAAGAAATACTATATTTTTCCCCGCTCTGGTACGCTACAATGACAGACTTTTTAAGCAAGAAGAGCGAGAAGATTTTTGTGTGTCTGTAGCTTTGTAGTAGGGGGTAATCTTCGGAACTGCTGATTCGATTCCGGAAATTCTTCACTTCACTGATGGGAAGCTACAGTATTGCCGAGTGTCAAATTTCTTGCCAGCATTTTACAACAGCATCGCATCGCCCGCCGCGCTAATATTTAGTTTTCGCTTAGCGTTATTTTTTTTTTCTTTTTTATCGACTCCTAAGGGTCGTAGAGTGATATTAAATCTATAATTATAGCTTTTCTCAAGAATTGGGCTATCAATATGCAATAAGAATTTTTCAAATCCGACGGGTAGTTTCAGAGATTAGCGCGTTCTAACAAACAAACTTCAGCTTTATTTTATTAGTATTAGTACTTATAGATGAGGAAGAAAATTTTTGCAGTCAGTCAGAAGGCTGACTTAAGATTTCAATGATTAATTTGATTTGATTTGATCGAATCGAATCACTCAATTTGTTTGTAGCAGTACAATTTACCATCCATAGATACGTCTTCTGACCTATTTATTTACATTTTCGTCAAATTGTTTTGGAACAAAGTGCATTGTGCTACATGCAACTACGATCCTAAGCCCGCGGCAATTTTTTTTCGTGCACTTGATTTTCAACGCTCTACCTAGCGCCGAGAGTTGAAAATCCAACAATGTGTTTTTTCAACGCGCTGGGAAGAGAGTGAGTCCCAGTGCGTTGGAATCTCAACGCTCGGTTTAACACCGAGAGTTGAAAATCCAATGCACGATAAAATCCCGCCGCGATTTTATTACGTCCGTGCGTACGTCGGCTTACATATACCTATAAGATACCTCCTCGGTACCAACTCTTTTTGTTACATCTATGATCTACACGCGCTCCGGTTGTGAGTGGCTACTGGTACGACGCCCCTGAATTTTTGAAGTTGAATTCCTGATTTATTTATAGTTGTAATTCCTTGAACGAGCTAATAATATCAGCAATAATAATATATCGGATGTTTTAACAGATACATTGTTTTATTTCCGATACCCGTGGGGTTATGGGTCAATGTACTATTAGAATGTATTATTATTAATACATTATTGTAAATGTAATACATTATTATTGTAATTGCGTTTAATGCTATTATTGAACTTGATAATCTTTGTGGATCATTTCCATACACGCTTGTGATGTTTGGATTATCAAAGTAGGTATAGTAAGAATGTATACGTATTGTTATTATGATAAATTACTTGCAGATATTATAATTACACATATTTATTTTTGTTTCGTGGAACGTGCATAAGCCTCCCTGAAAAATTTAACATAATGATGAGAATCTAATATGCTCATCAATAGTAAAAGCTTTTAACTCATTTTGACAGTTCAAAAATATGAATTTCTTTGAAGTAAATTTTTACAAATACATCAATCATACTTGATGGAAGTATGGATTTGTTATTGACCTACTCCCAAAAGCCATTACATAAATATCTCACCTACTTCCTAAATTAGGCGCCAAAAATATTCCGACCTACCGTTTATTATCACAGTTATTGTAGGCAAAATAAATAGCACCAAATCCCCAGTGACATAATCTGGTTGAATGCAATGACCGTAATAAGAGGACATCCGTCAAACACGTGCTGTGTATGTCTGTACTCCTGGTACCAAGATAATGTGTGCCTTGCATAGGTCGACCACGAGTTTTGGTCTAATCTTCTTAATTTCTTCTTCTCGTCTATTGAGCGTCTTTCCAGAACATTACAAGGAACTCGGTTATTGGTTCTTCTGGCCTAATTCCTCTTTTAACCTATAACAAAATAACATCACGCCTGGAATCCCGAGGTATAGTATAGGGACATTCTCCCATTTCGCCCGGAGTCTGGATTTGTGCCCGGTTGATGGCTAACCCCCTAGTACATGGGATTACTCTTTCATTCCCTAAATTAATTTTAAATTTTCAATTCTAGTCTCGAGAGTGTATTTTAAATTGGTTAATTTAAATATTATCACAGTAAAACAAAGTACTTCCATAGCGTATTATCATAGACAGTATAAGATGGCGTTTCCACCAGAGATGTGCGAGGTAGCTGAGTGGTGCGAGAATGCGTTGCGACGTTTTGAAACGGTGCCTAGATGAGCGCTGCGAGGATGTGTAGCGGGCTTTTTTCAGATACGATTTCTCACTCGACATCCCTTGCACACATCCCTCGCTTGTTTTACACGTACAAATACCTCGCCCCGTTAAGAGGGTACCGAGCTTTTTATGCACACAAACATGTTTCTATTAAGCTTATTTGAAGTAGTAAACAGTTAAATTAAAATGTAAGGAAATAAATTTGTATTATTGGGGATATATACTAGACATCATCCGCGATGGAAACACGATTTGATAAAGTTGGCTCGATAGAATAAATTCGCAAAGTTACCTCTTATCGAGTATTTTTTTCCTCTATTTTGCTACTTTTTTATATAAATAAGTAAATTCATAGTATGATTAATTTACTATAATAAAGTTCATAGATGACTCCAGCGTCTTTCCGTGTTAGTTTTTTATTTAAGAGCAATATGATAAAAATAACAACGAAAAACATTGAAAAAGTGCAAAAGTGTGGTTATTTTCTTTACTCTTTATACGTAAAGAAAAAGACAATGCAAAAGCAAATGGTCGGTACGCTCTTAAGCCATTTCCACCGGAGCTGCGCTAAGCGAGGCTAGGTAAATAAAGCGATAATATTGCTTCTTAACAAACACATCCCTCGCTACGCATCCTCACACATCTCTGGTGGAAACGGGTTCAACTAAGCTATGTTTTTTCTATGGAAGGATGCGTGCTATGGATGTGCGAGTGGTGTGGATATGTGCAGAGCAGCTGTAGCCGCTCCCCGTGCTGTCGATACATCGCATAGCTCGAGCTGCGCATAAGGCTGCGTTTCCACCAGAGATGTGCGAGGATGCATAGCGAGGGATGTGTTTGTTAAGAACCAATAGAATGGCTTCATTTACTTAACATCGCTCAGCACAGCTCCGGTGGAAACGGCTTAGTGGTGCGAGGTTTTTGTACGTACAAAACAAGCGAGGGATGGGTGCGAGGTATGTGTGCGAGAGATGTGTCCGATAGATGTGTGCGATAGATGTGTGCGAGAGATGTGTACGAGGGATGCATGGACGCGAGTGAGAAATCGTGTCTGAAAAGAACCCGCTACACATCCTCGCAGAGCTCATCTGCGCACCGTTTCACAGCTTCGTTATGCATCCTTGCACCGCTCGGCTACCTCGCACATCTCTGGTGGAAACGCAGCCTAATCCTCGCACAGCAACCTCGCAGCGGCTCATCTTCATAGCACATTTTACTCGCTCCGCTACACAGCTTAGCATTAGTGGAAACGGTCACATAGTTTCGTAGCTTAGCTTTCACATCCTCGCAGCATAACTGCATAGCACATCTGTGGTGGAAAGGCACGCTAAGACAGTCTTTCTTAAACAAATGCCTCCAGTGCATGCATTGGGTTGCCAATCTATTGGGGCATTAGGCCTAAGAGCAATCAAAAACTGTTTATGGAAAATGCATACTGACCAATGGATGAATGTTAAAAGAGCCTATCACATGTAAAAAAAATCAGTCGGTAAGTTAAATCCTTTTTTTAGGGTTCCATAGTATACGAGTACAAGGAACCAACCAGCCCACCTCCCTCCAGAAGTTAATCTGTAAAATCTGGGCAGATTTTTCTGCACCATAATCTGCCCCTTTTGGACTTTAAATATTAAATTATTAATTAAAAAGCCTAACTTAATAACTTCCATGACTGAATTTTAACTAACTTTTATATTAATGATATATAAATAATACTAGGTGTGTTTTGTTTTTGAAGATTAATAAAAGTTTAATTATTTTTAAGTCTATAGTTTTTGTGTTCATTAATAGTTTATTTTTAGTTCAACAACTATTCGCCGAATGTCGAATAATAGACATAATTATACGGTATTCGACGAATAACAAAAAAAATCGAGTAATGCCGAATACCGAATAATAGCGAGTATTCGCGGCATCTCTACTCACAACAAGTCCTTTTATTTGATATGATGTCACACAGTAAAGCTTGCATTTATCGCGGGCTTTGAGTGCGGCGACCGAATCAAGAAATTCCGTAACGAAAAAAACCTAACACCCCCCACTTCGCCTACCATGTAATGACGAACGTGATGTTGTCATGGGAACGTAATTTTTGTTTTATGTCATCATCCGTTATAATCCCAAGTGTAGCGTTGACAAATAGGAAGTATCGAGGTTACAAATGCTATGCAATAGCTTTACCGCGGCAGTCCCCGAGTGACACACGTTTGTTTTTTTAATTTTTCAATTTGCCCCCGTAAAGTGACCCCCATGTTCAAAATTCATTAATTTTCGATACACGTCCGTTTTTGGGTCACAGAAATTGATATGTATACCACAATTTAATCGGTCCATTAAATTCAGAGTAAATTAGCTGTGACAAACGGACAGGCAAACACACAAGTGATCCTTTAAGGGTTCCGTTTTTTCCTTTTGAGTACGATACGGAACCCTAAAAACGTCTAGTGAAATAAAAGGCTAGCTTATAATGCTTATTTACAAGAAAATCTAATTGTTTTACAATATTATTGAATTCCCCGAAAACATTTTATCTTTCTCTCGACGTATATAAATAAACATTAGGTATTAAGATTACGAAGTTATTTATATAAGAAACCGTTATTGTTAGGCATACAAACTATTTTTAAACTTGAGGCCGTTTTTTGTAGGTATAAAAACTGTTTGATGATAACCAAATTAATTAAAGTGTTTCATGACATCAGTGTGAGTTATTGAGCAAGTAATAGCTTGTTGACTGCCTCGTTGGTCTAGTGGTCGCAAGCGCTACTTGCTGAGCATGAGGTCCTGAGTTTGATTCCCGAGTCGGGTAAAGCGTTATTGGGTTTTTATCTGGAATTTCTCAGTAGCAGCCCGGAGTCTGGATTTGTGCCCAGTTGATGGCAATAGGCTCGCCCCCTATTACATGGGACTTAAACATAACTGGCGAAATGTGGGTGTACCTACTACAGGTACACCTCTGCCCAACCCTTCAGGGAAACAAGGCGTGATGTTATGTTTTGTAATAGCTTGTTTTGATGTGAGAAATGTGTTATGTTAATTGATTAAAATGCTTTAAAATATATTTACTGTACTATTAATGTGTTGTAGACACCCGTGGAGGCTCTCGTTGGAAAGGTTGGATTCAGAAAGCGTTACTTCTGGACACGGCTGTTAGAAGGTTCCTCTTTCTGGAGCTTTGACAGTCAGTAGCTTGGACCGTGTTCCCGATACCGATGGACTACTATTTTTTGTTATTTTAAATGTTTTATATTATAGTAATTAAAAATGTAATTTATATGTGTATTTATGCGTTGTATGTAATACAGTGTATTAAAGTTCAGCTTGAGTAGATTGTCTGGATTCGATTTGGGTAACTGTTCACGTCAGGTGTTGCCAAAGCCGTGAATAACAGCGCAAGCTATATTGTTACTACGGCTTGCAAATCCTTCCATATCTTGAGGGCACGTCTTCCCTACCATTACCGCGCCTCCGGTCTACTCCTTGATATGAAATTACCTCTGAAGCATGAGGCTCCAGAAATCCAAATCTTGGAGTTCGTTCAATTTATCGAGTCTGGTTAAACGACTCTGGGGTTGGTGCATTTCATTAATTCATTCAGTGATCTTAAGCATCAGCCAAAAGAAGGGCATGAATTTTATTTATTAGGAGCATAGTCTTCTGGTTTTCCCTCGTAAGAATTTTTTTTTTTTGGGTGTGACATTATCTAATAAATTCTCCCGCTCTGGGCGGAGCATGAGGGCGTGTCAGACTCTTACTGACTAAAATTTCAGTTGCTATATTGCCGAGGGCCACGATATCCCTTTCGGACTTCTTCGCAACCACGGCAATCCCTCGTAAGACCTGGCATCAATCTATGGCAGAATATTTTTCATCAGCGATTAACGTACCCCTCATAAACAAAAGCTCACTTCTAAAAATAGATATCGTTGTGCTTTCAAGTATAATTAGTCAATTAACAAGTATCCAAACAGCTGACAGATTAACTTACGAGTATACAAGTAAGTACGTGCAAATGATCGATGGGTTCACAAAACTGCATTAAACTTGAGAGGTCCTTGACCTGTCCTCCGTTCTACACGTAAACTGTGAACTTTAGAGTTCAGTTCACTCTTGAACCTTTTTATATGAGATCATAAGTAGTTTAGTGCTTGTAAATAGGAACTCATCTTGCTGAGCGAGAAGTGCCTTGAAAGATGTTATTATGGGGTCATGAAATTATGATAAGTAGATTGTAAGATCATCTCGCCCTCGCAACTTTTAGTTGTGTGAATAAAAAATTAAACAAACACTTTTAGTAATTATATTTTAGGGTCACGTACCTCAAATGGAAAAAACTGGAACCCTTATAGAATTACTTCGTTGTTCGTCCATCAGTCTGTCAAGACCCATTTTCTCAAGAATGCATGGAGCTATCAAGTTCAAATTAATATCAAATACGTAGATTTGTAACCTCGAAACTGACTGATATAAAAGTATACCATATTTTAAACTTTTTGGGGTTGCCCATTTATTCCATTATAGACTTAGCGTGGCCAGACTCTAGACTGAAATATTGGCTTATCCCTAAGGCATTTTGTATACGGCACGGTTTCTTTACGAAACGGCGTATAAAAAACGTGTCTGTCAACAAACTTCCATAGTGATCCATATAACACTGAGCCCACATTCGCACGGACGTAGGAAAATCGCGGCGATTTTTTTCCGTGCACTTGATTTTCAACGCTCTGCTTAGCGCCGAGAGTTGAAAATCCAACGGTATGTTTTTTTGAACGCGTGGGACGAGAGTGCATCCCAGCGCGTTGGATTCTCAACGCTCGGCTTAATACCGCGAGTTGAAAATCCAGTGCGCGATAAAATCCCGCCGCGATTTTATTACGTACGTGCGAAAAACCGTAGTTTTACGTGGTTTTTATTTACTCTCTATAGGTGAACATTTCCTAGACGCCCAAATTCGTGTTGTAATAAAGCGTACGGTTTAGGTATTTTTTACCCGTTACTTTAACTACCTGCGTTATATTTTTGGAAGGCAAGAAGGCTTTTAGCGGCCTATATATAAAAATATTTTTTTCCGTTTTAATCCTAAAATAGCTCGTTAACGACCTGCTGGACATAAGTTTTTCCATGTTTTGCATGTTCTAAATGCAATCAAAATATATATAAATAGCCATCTGCAATACTTTGAGCGTTTAAAGTTATGTCTATTTTTAAGGTGTAATCCGTAAACCCATTTTCGCTAACACTAATATACAGGGTGGCAGGAACTCTACCTCACGCGTTCCGCCTCCTCTTTCGCGAGCATTACTGCTTCGCAGAAGGAGCTGGCGGCCTCCCATGCTCTCTCGCTCCGTACCACGGCCTGAACCAGGTCCGGACGCGAAAGATCACCGCCACCGGTCGCCTCCACGAGGACACGGCGATGCTTCGCTCAAGCCGGGCAGACCTCCTCCGTATGCTCCACCGTGTCCTCCGGGCGATCCACACAATGGTGACACCCGGGCGTTTCCTCCCGCCTTATCCGAAACAGGAACCTTCCGAAACAACCGTGTCCAGTTAGGACCTGCGTCATGCAGAAGGTGAGGGCGCCGTGGCGCCTCTCTAGCCACATTTCAAAGAGGGGCACTTATCGCCGCACAGTTAAAATTTTGCGTCGGTTATTACGGAAAAGTGCAATAGATACCTACGCGGACAAAATATATGGAACAGCAGATTTTTTTTTTAATTAACCGGCGTAAAATTTCAACGCAGGGGATTCAGAATCATGTACTGAATCATTGGTAATGGTTTTCGTGTCGATGTCTCTGCCACCCAGTATAAGTTAAGAGTTGGGACTAATTTAGCTAGATATATAATTCGTTTATCATAAACATCATGCCTGTATTCTCCGAAGGGTTGTGCAGAGGTGTACTTATAGCAGGTACACCCACATTTCGCCAGTTATATTTAAGTCCCATGTAATAGGAGGCAAGCCCATTGCTATCAACCGGGCACAAATCCAGACTCCGGGCTGCTACTGAAAAATTTCAGATAAAAAAACCCAATAACACTTTACCCAACCCGGAAATCGAAATCAGGACCTCATGCACAGCAGTAGCGCTTGCGACCACTAGACCTACGAGGCAGTTTGTAATAGTTCGTTTATCAACTTAAAATTGAAAACCGGCCAAGTGCGTGTCGGACCGCGCACAATAAAGGGTTCCGTAGTTGGGATGATTTTTTCCCAAGAACAGAACTTAACATTGTAGTTGAAAAACATTTTCTCCCATAGAGAATGTATGGGAAAACATGTTTTTGCAACTGCAAATGTAAGTTGGTCGATTACTACTCGTTTACTTGTAGAGCCTCTAATTAGCTGTGATAGTTTTCCTTTTAATTTCGTTATATTATATACTACTGCCGTGATTTTTTCTCATATCCAAAATCAACCATTTAGCTGGCAGGGGCGGGGGGGGCACACAAATGATTTTTTATTCACTCTGAATATTTTTGAACGACCTTGCCAACGACACCCCACACCATGGGATAGACGAGAAAAGAAAATACATCCCCACTTTACATGTAGGCATCCAAAAAAAATGTAGGGGAAGTCTCTAAAATTTTTTATTTTCATGATTTTTTTATGCCAAATTACAGCTTTCTAGTCCTAAGAGTCTCTGAGTTAAGCCGCGGATACACAGACAGACGAACATGGCGAAACTATAAGGGTTCCTTGTTGACTACAGAACCCTAAAATGCACAAAACAGTAAAAATACAAGTGAACTGCGGAAAATGCCAAGACAAACAGCTAAGCTTTTATAACCCTCGCTGAGTGTAAGACTGTGTTGTGCAGTAACCTTGTACGGGGGTAACCTCAGCACCCGGGGTCAACTGTAACGTTTGAATTATTTGCTGAGAGGACGCTGTTACACCGTCGTTGGTCGTCTGAATTTATTAACGTGAGAATTTTATACTTAAGATAAAAGGTAAACAATTAATACTTAAGTGGATTTAATATTTGAAACGCGATGAGTGATTTCCGAAAGAAGAATTCAAGACATTAGATAGATACATTAATTCCACTTAAAACTGATATTTTGACTGTGTATCAGGGTCATAATATTCTAATAGATAAAATTGTATGCGTTAATAATCCATCTGGATGGACTTCTCAGGAGAAACCAGTTCTACGAAGCGCTAGGACAAAGCAACTTAACTATTCCCATAAAAATATATTCAATATCATCTTACTGAAATGACAAGCCATCATTTGATAGGTAAAACAATGTAGTTATTAAAAAAAAACTTAAAAAAAAAACTTTTTACAACACTTTTTACAAAAAAAAAACAACCGACTTCAAAAAAAAAACACTACAAAGTGAAAAATAACTTTAACCGAAATTAAAGTTATTTTTGACTTTGTAGTGTTTTTTTTTTTGAAGTCGGTTGTTTTTTTTGTAAAAAGTTTTTTCACTTGGTAGTGTTTTTTTTTGAAGTCGGTTGTTTTTTTTTTTGTAAAAAGTTTTTATTTTTCTCTTTTTAGTTGTGGTACCTACCCCACACAAATTCGAATACCACTACCTGCTATGTAAATAACAGTGACAAGAAGTTATCATATCATCTACATACTAAGTGGGAAAAAATACGTATAATTGAAGCTAACTCAAAAACTACCCAAACAAAGTTAATAAAATTTATATGAGACCACCTCTGAAGTATGATCTATCAAACAAAAAAAGAATCATCAAAATCTATTCATAATTGGCGGAGTAATCGCGTAACAAACATACAAAAAAAGTTAAAAAAGCAACAACAGACATCCAGAAAAAACTCTACAAAGTGAAAAATAACTTTAATTTCGGAATTCGATGTGGTTAACGATAGTTTTGTATTTTCTTTTTTTGCCACCGACTTCCGATCATCTTACATAAAAGCTACGTTGATAAAATGTTACGCGACGGTGTGAAAGGCGTTTCTATAGCCTCGAATGTCATTTAGCTTTATCGGGTGCTTACACGACCTCAGCTTAAGGGGGTGGAAACAAGGTGAACCCATCGGTATATTGTGATAATAAGAATTGTGTGAATTGAGCCTTAATAATTACTGTACTTTATGAGAATAGATAGGTGCTTATAGCTAATAGTGGGTGAAAATGGGTTGAAGAAGAGAAAGCATGGCTTAGGTCAGCTTACTCACTGCCTTATCATAATCCAACTGCCCCGATGGTCTGGTGGTCGCAAATGTAAATCGATGGTCGCAAGCTCTACTGCTAAGCATGAGGTCCTGAGTTCCATTGCCAATTCGGGCAGTGTTATTGGGTTTTTCCATCTGGAATTTCTCAGTAGCAGCCTTATAACATCTCCCGCTCTAGGCGGAGCGGGAGGGCGTGACTGACTCTGACTGAGACTCTTACTGACTAAAATCCACCCGTGTTTCTTCAGTTGCCTGTATGTTGCCAGGGGCCACGGTATACCTTTTGGACTTTCCCGCGACTCTGGCAGGCATCGATCCTAGCGGTGCCGACATCTCTGAGAGGCGCGCGTGGAACACAACGCGCCATCGACCCGGGCCTGGTCCTTATCGGACGGTAAGCTACCTATTGCCCACCGTCTGCAAACCCGCGTCTACGATGGCCGGGAATAGGCCTGCGACTCCCGACGCCCAGTGCGTCTCCTGCGGCGGCTAGGGGCGTGAGCCTTTCCTCGCGCGTTCCGACTCCTCTTTCGCGAGCATTACTGCTTCGCAGAAGGAGGTGACGGCTTCCCATGCCCTCTCGCTCCGTACCGTGGCCTGGACCAGGGCCGGACGCGAGAGATCACCGCCGCCGATCTCAGTAGCAGCCTGGAGTTTGGATTTGTGCCCGGATGATGGCAATAGGCTCGCCCCTATTACATGGGACTTAAACATAACTGACGAAATGTGGGTGTACTATACGGACACCTCTGCCTTACCTTTCGGGGAAAACAAGCGTTACGTTATGTTGATATCGTGATCACAGTTCCAAACAGTTCTTTTGGCTAGAATGATTTTTTGCAAGATAACTTTTTACTGCACCGCTAAACATCGTCACTCTCAAAGGATATTATATTTTGTGTGCTACATTAGTTATCATATCACACTAAACTGTTGCCAAAGTTTACGTATTTAATTTTGTTTCTTGTTATTATTTAGTATCAGGACAACAAGGCTTGATTTAATAAAATTTATACGTGAAAATATCATCATGAATTTGATTCGTACATTTTTATTTATTACCCACATAATAAGCTCTTGGTAGACTATCTCATCTCATTAAATCAAAATATGTTTTTATATTTGCTATTTAGGACAAAAAGGCATTTTTAAAAGTAACTTTCTACATGAAAACCCATTTTCAACAGTCTTCAATTTATTACATAAAAAGCCCTGAAAATAATAAGCTCTTCATACAATATAATGTCATCTCATTAAACTGCATGGGGTGGGGTGTTCACACAAGGTGAATGTATCTTGTTTATGGTGTAACCTTACCATAGATAATAAGTTATACTGATCGCGGCCATTTTTTATATCAAAGCAATAAAGGTTTATTGAGTTTATGTTTAGGTCATTAAGTCCTTAAGACCGAAACCGGTATGATCAATGTGGGTATTTTTTCGGTTAGGTTTACATTTTTTACAGGTATTTTTAAAGGTACAGCCAGTATTGAATTCAACCAGTATTAATACCGGTTACCGAAATAAAAATTACCTCTATCTTACACGTGCCGTCGGCATCTGTGGCATTTGTAATAGGGCGCGCATCGCCTGTGTGTGTGTAACCGGTATTAAAACGGTAATCTAATAGAGGTAACATGTTTATTTTTCTTGGTCACCCAGATAGCGGTTATCTTAGTCGTAGAAGTAATCAAAATTCTTCGATACCTGTACCGCAATTTGTGAAGGTTTTCGGTCCCTGGCTAATCATTTCGATTTTTAAGATACCTATGTGAGTGAAAAATGTTGCTAGATAATATAACATAATATGTAACATAACATCACGCCTGTAATTCACGAAGGGTTAGGCAAAGGTGTAGGCTAAAGGTAGTAAGGTACACCCACATTTCACTAGTTATGTTTAAGTCCGATGTAATAGGGGGCGAGCCTATTGCCATAAACCGGGCACAAATCCAGACTCCAGGTTGCTACTGAAAAATTCCTGATGGAAAAACTCAAAAACACTTAGCTCGACCTGGGAATCGAACACAGGCCCTTATGTTCCGCAGTTGCACTTGCGACCACTAGATCAAACGAGGCAGTTGTACATATTCTTTCAAAATATATTGTTATAATCATGTATTGTCCCACAGGATTTGGATGAAATTTGGCACACATAAACTATTTAGTTTATAACAAAGTAAGTACTAGGCTCGCATGAATTCACGTACGAGTATAATTTCCGAGATCCACGCGGGAGAAGCCGCTGGCAAAAGCTAGTCTATAATATAAAAATGAATCGCAAAATGTGTTGGTAAGCGCATAACTCAACAACGCCTAGACCAATTTGGCTAATTCTTTTTTTATTGTGTTCGTTATTCTCAGGACAAGGTTTTAGGTAGGTAGGTAGGTAGGGTAGGGTAGGTAGGGTAGGTAGGGTAGGTAGGGTAGGTAGGGTAGGTAGGGTAGGTAGGGTAGGTAGGGTAGGTAGGGTAGGTAGGGTAGGTAGGGTAGGTAGGGTAGGTAGGGTAGGTAGGGTAGGTAGGGTAGGTAGGGTAGGTAGGGTAGGTAGGGTAGGTAGGGTAGGTAGGGTAGGTAGGGTAGGTAGGGTAGGTAGGGTAGGTAGGGTAGGTAGGGTAGGTAGGGTAGGTAGGGTAGGTAGGGTAGGTAGGGTAGGTAGGGTAGGTAGGGTAGGTAGGGTAGGTAGGGTAGGTAGGGTAGGTAGGGTAGGTAGGGTAGGTAGGGTAGGTAGGGTAGGTAGGGTAGGTAGGGTAGGTAGGGTAGGTAGGGTAGGTAGGGTAGGTAGGGTAGGTAGGGTAGGTAGGGTAGGTAGGGTAGGTAGGGTAGGTAGGGTAGGTAGGGTAGGTAGGGTAGGTAGGGTAGGTAGGGTAGGTAGGGTAGGTAGGGTAGGTAGGGTAGGTAGGGTAGGTAGGGTAGGTAGGGTAGGTAGGGTAGGTAGGGTAGGTAGGGTAGGTAGGGTAGGTAGGGTAGGTAGGGTAGGTAGGGTAGGTAGGCTAGGTAGGTAGGTAGGGTAGGTAGGTAGGGTAGGTAGGGTAGGTAGGTAGGGGTAGGTAGGGTAGGTAGGGTAGGTAGGGTAGGTAGGGTAGGTAGGGTAGGTAGGGTAGGTAGGGTAGGTAGGGTAGGTAGGGTAGGTAGGGTAGGTAGGGTAGGTAGGGTAGGTAGGGTAGGTAGGGTAGGTAGGGTAGGTAGGGTAGGTAGGGTAGGTAGGGTAGGTAGGGTAGGTAGGGTAGGTAGGGTAGGTAGGGTAGGTAGGGTAGGTAGGGTAGGTAGGGTAGGTAGGGTAAGTAGGGTAGGTAGGGTAGGTAGGGTAGGTAGGTAGGGTAGGTAGGTAGGGTAGGTAGGTAGGGTAGGTAGGGTAGGTAGGTAGGGGTAGGTAGGGTAGGTAGGTGGGGTAGGTAGATATGTAGGTGGGCCGTAGGTAAGTACTTAGTGCTACCCGTGCGAAGCCGGGGCGTGCAGCTAGTTGTTGAATAAAATTTGTGATTGATTGACCATGCTGAGTCCCGCAGCAAAAGTAACTGATAATAGTATTTATTTATTAGTACTAGTATATGTATTGATTTGATATACTGACTCTGCCTTCTCTTTATTTCTTAGAAATAATTTTGTATGGTCGCAAAAACTTAGGATTTTTCAAAATAAGAAGCGATCTCCACAATGTAAATACACGTAGTAAACATGAAATTGTGATACCCAAATTTAGATTAACTAAAACAAGCAAGTCATTTCTTATAAACAGTATCCGCCTTTATAACAAGTTGCCAAAGTCGGTTACAGAACTTAGCGATGGGAAGTTCAAAACCCACATCAAACGTGTCTAATGGGCCCCCCCGCATAGAAAAATTGTCAGGAAGGCTAAGTTCGGCCGCCTATGCTGTTAAAAAAATTAGACAGATTACTGACGTAGATACAGCCAGAATTGTTTATTTTAGTTATTTTCATAGTCTTATGTCATACGGGATTATTCTCTGGGAACCTGTGCGGACATTAATACTATCTTTGTTCTACAGAAAAGGGCTGTTCGAGCCATTTACAATCTAGGTCCAAGAGATTCCCTTAGAGAAAAATTCAAAGAAATAAATATTCTGACTGTAGCCTCACAATATATTTTTGAAAACCTATTGTATGTGCACAAAAATATATCAAATTTTAAGAAAATGTCCGATATTCATAGTTTAAATACTAGGAATAAACACTGGACTGTCTGGACTTTAAAAGAGACTGCGACCTCTGAGTTTTTTTCGGCCTTTCTTCTCAGAGTAGTCAGATAGGAAACGCCGAACTCATCTAGCTTATTGTTATTTTTATTTTTTTAAATGACGTGTAAAAAAAGTGATTCCGATATCCTATTTACAGAATAAACAATTTAATTTAATTTAATTTCATTTCTTATCAAGAAAGCATACTTCTGACGTACCTAGCTTCTGACGTTTCATATGGGCCCATGTAGGTTTATGTGAAATAAAATATTTTTAATTTGAAAAAGTCTTTTTCGGATACAATACCGCCTGTACCACAGTATAATAAAGTAACAGTATTATATCTCGGCAGTGACCTTGAAACGTAACTGCCACGTACTCGATACCGTTGCGTACTGATATATTTACACAGATTTCGAAGCGCGTCGTTTTGGACGTTTTCGATGAAGATTTATTACTGTAACTTAAAATAGTAAATAATCCGAAGTCCCTAAGGATGGTGTCAGGCGACAGACGTTACCAACTAATAACTTTCACTATCTAAGGGTGAAGAAACTCATTGTTTGTCACTTTATAAACTTTAATAAGAAAAGCGGTGTGAAAATGTACGAGAAAACCGTCAACTCTGTCGTAAATACGGCTGTTTTCAAAAGGCGCGTAAATCACTGTTGTTGAAGAAATATAAATTTTGTTTAAAAAGTACCTACCGCGGGCTTATTACTAAGAACTTTGAAAAACATAATAAAAACTCTCATAATATCGCCCAGAAGGAAAAATTCGACAGTAGGAGAACAGACGGATAAAGGAGTAAACCATCATCGAAATCAGTTTAGTCCTTAGTCATGATTATTCTACATAAGAATAAAGCCTTTTTCGTTTTTCAAGGCTCGTTGGAACAGACAAAAATTTTAAAAATATATATATTTTTCCCCTAGAGCAAGAAATGCTATTTTTTCCCCGCTCTGGTACTCTACAATGACGGCCTTTTTGAGCAAGAGGAGTGAAAAATGACTTAGATACAATACAACGTCACAAGTAAGTATAAAATCTACATACTCGTGACGTCATTGCACATTTTAACTCAATGTATCGCCGTAATCTTTTCATTACGTAAAAAAATAAAAAATATGTGTCCAATATTTTTAAATTATCTAACTGTCTGACAAAAAAATATATTTTTGTCATAATAAAAAAAAAAATTTTTTTTAATAAATAAATAATTATCCATATTAGGAAAAATATACTAAAGGCTGATTTTTCTACAGATAAGACACCCAGAACTTCTCCGAAAATGATGAAACAGACCATTACTTGTTCCTATGTGACAGTTTCCTCTGTCATTGTTCTACTTCACATAGGTAGTTTGAATCTACTTTAGAATCTATTACAAAACAATGCCTAATACAGCCGACTATGATGGGCTATTAAATTATGTAACAAATCATTGTCAACCGACAGCGGTTTCACTACAATGAGTCCTTGTACTTTTCCACGCCAGCTGCCGAAATTATGGGACTATTTGGACGTTTTATTACTATAAGGAATGAATAAAAGTTAAGTAGCATGATGGTCGTTTATTTCCACGTAAAATAGGCTATTAAAACCATGTAATTTAAGATCTAATTGCCGTCAAGCACTTCAAGCAGACGATTCTACAAAATATCGCGAAAACTACGTCCTTTCTAGAATAAATAGGTACACGAAGACATTAGTCCTCCTCATCAAGTACGGCCATGATGTCCTAATACTCCATTAGCCACATTTCACCATAGCAACATCTTCCCACGTTCTGTGGTTATTGACATTGCTATGTTTATGGCAGTGTCAGTACGGGCAATAGAATATTATTAGTATTTTTTATTGCTATTCTCATTGCTTCATGCACACTTTGTGTTATTCATTATTGATGAGAGGAAAATTTTAGATCGACCAAAATTTGTTAACATTGTGACGCTTGGGAATCTCGAAGCATTTTTTTTTGGTTGGGTTTTGTCGAGAAACGGAAGAAGTTGGCAGACCAGTGGATGACGACGACCTACAGAAGATCGCGGGGAAGACCTGGATGAGACTCGCACAGACCAGGGAAGCATGGCACAAAAGGGAGTAGGCCTATATACTAAGCAGTGGGTGGAACAAGGCTGCCAATGATAATGATGATAATGTGACGAATCTATGAATGAAGACAGTGAATCTCAAATCCTCATAGATATTGGGCCACAGATGGACCGAACACCTAAAGAAAGCATCTTGTGTTTGATAAGATATTATAGAAAGCTGGAACTGGAGTATATTGCAATTTGGGAGCAGCCTATGTCCAGCAGTAGATTGCGATTAGGCTACAAGTAGGCTGAGTTGACTTATTCCAATCTATACATATAATAAAACAGTAGAATCCGGTGTCTGTCTGTTTGTTTGTTCACGCACAACTTCGGAACGACTGAACAGATTTTCGTGTAGTTTTCACATGTAGACAGAGATTAATTTGGAATAGAATATAGGTAGGCTTTGTTCCATTGAAAACGAATGTTGCAAAAAAAAGTAATCGTCTACAAGATGGTATTCGCATGACATGCTGTGTACAATTTCTGAGAGTAACCTAACAAAAAGTACTAAGCCTGCATGAATTCAAGATATTATTACAATCATTACTACTATCCGACTTATAATAGTTTACAGTTACTTAATTAATAGAGAAAGTTAAGGATATTAATTTACCAACTCTAATTTAATTCTGGTCAACTATTTACTATGGTATGGTACTAAATTAAAAGACTATTTTTCTGTATAAATGAAAATAATAAAAACAAAACGACACTTAGGCGTCGAAGTAATGATTTGGATGAATAGTTTATAACTAACAAAAATCAAAAAGTACTAGGCTTGCATTCACGTTTAGTTTATTTTGAGTACCTACGTAAAAAAGAATGCTGTCTATACATTCAACAAAACTTTTTACAAAAAAAAAACAGCCGACTTCCAAAAACACCACAAAGTGAAAAATAACTTTAATTTCGGAAGTCGGTGTCTTTCTTTGGTTTTGAATTTTCGTTTTTTGTCACTGACTTCCGAAATTAAAGTTATTTTTCACTTTGTAGTATTTTTTGGAAGCCGGTTGTTTTTTTTTGGAAAAAGTTTTGTTTTTCACTTTTTAGTTGTGTTACCTACCCCACACAAATTCGAAAACCACTACCTGCTATGTAAATAACAGTGACAGGATAATTATTACGTAACTATGACCATATATTTAATTAATTTGTTTTCAAAATTGACATTTACTATTTTTGTTTTTATATAATCTAATACTTTATGCAATAACTTTTATTACTGACATTTAAATATTTGTACGCCACTAAGGCCAAACATGACTGATCTTAAACTATAATGTAATTTAATAACTTGCATGCTCTGTATGTGTACTCATGTTTCCACAAATAAATAATCTTGAATCTTGAATCTTGAGGAACTTATCATATCATCCACATACTAAGTGGGAAAAAGTACGTATTATTGAAGCTAACTCACAAACTATCGAAGCAAAGTTATTAAAATTTATATGGGACCATTTCGAGAGCATACCTTTCAAACAAAAAAGAATTTTCAAAATCGGTTCACAATTGACGGAGAAATCGGTGGACATACAGTACCGACCAAAAGTCCATGAGCAATCTCACAAAGCAATAGACTGACGCTTCGGTTTGACTTACGACCTTCTTCTATAAGTTGTTACAATACTGTAGACACGCACATTACACACACACACTCACTTTGTCTGCAACCAATGACTAGTGCAATAATCATCATTCGTTTTTAGTTTCATTCGTCTTGTTCACATAAATATTAAAGTTTAGCAGGTAGACCACAAAAAACTAAGTAAATTATTTCGATTTATGTGGGGTAGATGCAGTTTGTTACGAGTATTTAATTAATAGAACTTTGTTGGTTAATATTGGTGACGAGTATTTAGCGCAGTGTTGTGGTTATTATTATCAAAAAGCAGGCATAAAATATATAGAAGAGATCAGATCAGATCAGAGAATATTATTGCGCTGCGTAAAAGTGAAGTGAATATCTAATGAAACCGGACTAAGTGTGAGTGTTATCATTAATATATTTCATATTTTACTAAACATAAATCTTAATCAAGGGTATTGTTGATAGAACAGAGGTATTGTTGAGACAGAAGATGCCTTTAAAGTTTTAAATTCATTGTGAGGTTTAATTCGATTAGTGAATAATAAATAATAAGGTATTATGTGTAATAAAAACAATGTTTTTCTTTGTTCTAGAGAAATACTGTGAGGGTTAAGAGATATGAGGAAGGGGCTTATTATCGAGTAGCAGCGACGTCAAATGGTGAATGAAACAAATGGTTTCATACCAACGAGACATTTTGCTGAATTATTAAAAACACGTCATTATGAACCGTTCGCCGTGCACTCTGAAGGCTTGCATCACTGAAGACCAGCTAGAAAACCGTTTTTGACCTTAAAATATTGACCGTACCAACTTAATAAACAACAGATTCGTTATTGCATGAATTTATGGTAGGTAACGAATTTTTTAAGCACGTCTCAATAGGGTGTTTGTCGTATTTCTTGCAGATATACCGAAATTGTTTAATATTATTTTAGTAATAGTATTATTTTAGGATAAAAATTTGAGGTTTAGTTTCAATCTTCTTTTCGTAAAGAAAATGAATACTTAAGCTTTAACCTCAATAACAACCAATATTTACTAAAGTCAAATAAAATGTAAAATAATTAATACAAATAAAATATAAACAAACTGCCCATATTTAACCTTAAAATTACCTATTCTGTAAGTAGTTTTTTACATTTTAAGTAGTCTAATATTCTTATTTATTACTTAATTACTTCGACCATGATCAAAGCTTAATATTTATGGTGAAAAAATCCATTAAAAATTTAAAATATTTCATAATTTAAATATGTATAAATAATACAAACTGCTTCTAAGTTTCTTGACATCTATTTCACATCTTATTCAGCTGAAGTAATGATAAATAATTGTAGCAGTTTATTAACTTATGTAAAATAAATATAACGAATAAACATATTTTTTTTAATTTTGTTATCATATATCACGCATTTTTTATTCTGAAACCTTTATTGCAATAACAACATAAAAAAGCAGCAATGTTTAAAAAATATTATTATCGAAAACAAAAATAATAATATTTGCAAAAAACCGCACTGTGTTTCACGAGATTAGAACCTGAGGCAGTTTGAATTCCATACCAACGCTTAACGCTTTCTGCTATCTGCACTTGTTAAGTTACTATCGAATTTTAGCAATGCCATTAACTGGTCAAGTTCACGCGCATAGTGCGTGTGTGCTAGCATGACGACGGAAATATATTGTTGTTTCGTATAACTGCGTTATCTGTGGTGTGTGTATCGTGTTGCTTACACATACAAATGTACGAGCTATACCGCGTGTTCACAGCAATACGACTCTTAGCGTGCTCATGCACTTTTGAGCGCTTACTGTACATAAAAAAAACAAAAAAAAAAACAAAACATACGCGACGAACATATAACCTCCTCCTTTTTGGAAGTCGGTTAAAAACAGTAGAATCCGCTGTCTGTCTGTTTGTCTTTTTATTCCGGTAGTAGTACGTTCCCGAGGGATAATTTCCGACATCTACGCGAACGAAGCCACTGACAAAAGCTAGTTCAAAATATGGTAAAGCACCACCACGTGGCCGCCCATGTAACCAGGTTAACAGAAACAATAGAAGCATTATTCAACCATACCAATTTGAATAAGTATTCCTATTATATTCCTCGCATTGTAAACCACTTTTCCACTAAATAATTACATAAAGCATCCAAACAATCACTTAACCAAACTATTGTTGACTTTAGAAGCCAAATAAACAGACGTACTTGGTCAAGGCTTGCAAATATACCAAGGCAGCAGAGGTAAAAGACAGTATCGTACCTCAATCTTTAAAATGCGGAAATAGGCCTTGACCCAAAACAGTATGGGCAGAGACAATGTGGACAAACGTCACTTGAGACAAACATAAACAACACCTTTTATGTAGATCCTTGAGTACTTACATGGTGTTGCGAATTGGTGAGGTTTGACACACGTGGTGGCATAATTGGCGATGAACCATTTCCGTGAGGTATGATTTTTGATAACGCCCTTGTTCGTACTGGCGATTTATTAACCCGCACTGGATTTTCAACTCTCGGCCATGAGCAGTGCGTTGAAATTCGAGTGCGCGATAAAAAAATCGCCGAGATAAATAATCGCCCGTGGATATGAGGGCTCATAAAAAGCTCTTTGTAAAGTAGCTGTGTTCCAATTTGAAGTGTACCATCGCGGAAAATCATTACTAACCATCGTAAAGACTATTTTTGCTTGCAACACAAACTCCCCAGCAGCACAGCTGTCTGTACAAGTTAGAAAAAAAAAGATTCTATACAAATTATAGTATAGATTAGTATTGGATGAGACTTTTCAGCTTTGCCTCAAGGATGGCAGCACACCAGCTATGCCTCTGGATTAGCAGATGTCCTTATCAGCGGTTCATTGGCTGCTGTTATGTTGATGGAGCAGCAAAGGCAGAGGGGTTGTCTCTACATTACCTAATCCAGAATTGTCATCAATATTTTTTTTTACAAAAAGTTCAACTGACTTCCAAACTACAAAGTGAAAAATAACTTTAATTTCGGAAGTCGGTGTCTTTGGATCAGTATTTTGGTGTTTTGACACAGACTTAAAGTTATTTTTCACTTTGTAGTTTGGAAGTCGTTTGTATTTTTTGTAAAAAAGTTTTTTTTTACACTTTTTGGTGGGTTGGTTTGTAATTTATATACGTTACAATAGCCTAATGTCAAATGCTCATTAAAAATACCCAAATTGCTGTAGATGTGCCTATAATATTTGAAGAGTTCCCTCGATTTCTCCAAGATCCCATCATCAGATCGTGACCAAATGACAATGGGACCAACTTGAAAGTATTTTCAAAGAAAAAAAGAATTTTTCAAATCGGCCCAGCCGCCGTCGAGTAATCGGGGAACATACCTAAATAAAAAGAATAATAAAAATGAAACCGACGAACTGAGAAACCTCCTCCTTTTTTTGAAATCGGTTAAAAATTATCCTTAACTTATTATTAATTACCTACAATGTTTTTTTTTTTTTCTATACGATATTTTATTTACACGACGTATTTTGAATCCGCACGCAACTCGTTCCGCCACTTACGCTGCCCGGTTTGGGCGCCATGTATATTCACCGAGATTAGTCTACAACCTAACAAAGTCATTGAGGAGTTTGCGAAAAGTAATCCGAGGAGGCTTGTAAAATGTTGTGTGGTTTTTTTTTGTGTTTACTTAGCTAAAACCTGCCCTCAGCGGGGTCAAGCCCAACTGACAAATGCGTGCACTGACTGGACAGGCCCTCTCAATCTGTGTGGTGCTTTCCTCAAAAGACCACTTCAGACAATGTTTTTTTGGTTGGTATATTGGCGTGTGCTAGCTGACATATAGCCTATAATTTATCATTTGAATTATGTTTTGTGTTGCATAATGTAAGTTATTTTGTTTACTATTGTATAGAATCGTTCTCTAACTTGAACAGACAGCTGTGCTGCTGGGGAGTTTGTTGCGCCACTTCTTCTTCCCAGCTAAAGGCACTAGGAAGTGGTGAAGGGTGGGCGTTTTTGGGGGACTGTCTTATGTAATTTTGATGTTCGAAAAGTGCTGATTCTCAGCCTAGTTTGAATAAATCACTTTTGAATTTTGAATTTTTGAATCCAAATGGCCTTTACATGATCTGACCAAGATTATGTCTGGACTTTAAAAGAGACTGAGACCTCTGAGTTTATTTCGGCCTTTCTTCTCAGAGTAGTCAGATAGGAAACGCCGACCTCATCTAGTTTTAAAATATGATTGACGTGTAAAAGTGTTTGTACAAACCTACTTACTTACAGAAATAAAATCATTTATCATTTATCATAATCCTGGATTCGACACTGACTTAGGCTATCGCAGACCACATAGGCCTCTCCCAGGCTGCGCCACAACACCCTGTTCTCCGCCTTCCGCATCCAGTCTGTCCCAGCCACCTTTTTAAGGTCGTCGGTCCATATACCTAGCTTGGGGCGTCGGGGCGTCCCACACTACGTTTGCCGATAAGCTAACATTGTTTTATAAAAGGTCTAATTACACTATTTTCTTTATATCTGATAGTACAACAATATTTTTTGAAGACAATAGGTAGAATTAGTCACTTAAGAGCCGGCTGGCCGCCGGCCGAACTCGTTAGTGGCGTGGCTAATATGCGTGCTATTTAGTAAAGTTATTTATTTATTTAGTATGTATTTATCTGGTTTTTATTTATTTATTTATTTAGTGAAATGCACGATGATTTATAACGAAAACGAGCGCGTAAAATTTCATGAACAGACCTTTGGGCGTTTAGTTATTATGGAAAAACTATTGAATGTATCTACTCAAAATAAAATTATTTGTACTTTTGAATAAATTATTTATCTATGCCTGTACGGTTTTTATTTTTCCATTTTCATTCTCCATAAGTTATTTATTTACGCCCAAAGGTTTGTTAAAATTTGTGTTGAAATATGGAAGTTTTGATGCTCATAACTTCCGAACCAATAATTTTTTTTCGATTTTGCTTCCATACAGGCCTAGATAATGACGAGATAAATTGAAATAATTTTAAATTTTGGTATACTGTCAAACAGACAAGTTATCACCAAACTACGTTTGTATGGAAGAATGACCGGAAAGCGTAACCTTAAGTACGAACAAATAATTATTTATTTGTTACACCACCATACAGGAACATCCTTGGATACTTACATGGAAATACGAATATGTCTTTAGGCGCGGTATTGGCAGAAGTGTAGGCCTATCCAGGCTTATCGTAGTTCGATTTATAGGTCTTCAATGTCATTTATTATTACACGGCATTACTCATACTACGCTCTAGTAGGAGAAAAGCTCGTGGCTAAGTACTAACAGCCGCACGGGTCGATCCATCAGGTTAAGCTATACTTGCCGGGGTTGGTCCGTGGATGGGTGACCATTTTTATATACAGACACTCCTCCGTGCCTCGGAAAGCACGCTAAGCCGTTGGTCCCGGCTGTCATTCGTAGATATTCGACAGTAGTCAGAAGCCCGTAAGTCTGCCAACCAGTCTTTCCAAAGGGTATTTATTGTATTTTGTATTACTTAGTTAGCGGGTTATGGAGGTCAGATAGGCAGTCGCTCCATGTAAAATACTGGTATTCAGCTGCATCCGGTTAGACTGGAAGCCGACCCCAAAATAGTTGGGAAAAGGCTAGGCGGATTGATTGATTGACTCATATTGCGCTCCAAACAAGGATCCTAGCAGTTGGCAAAAAGGCTGCCAAGCTAAAAGGGGATTGGGCGGGTCACGTCAGTCACATGTCAAGTGAACGCTGAGCAATAGTCTCCACACGGTGGGTCCCTGAGGATGGACGGTGCCGCCGAGGCCGGCCCAGAAACAAAATGCGAGACACGTACTGCAAGGGTTGGATGGAGGTGGCCCTGGAAAAAGATGCTTAGAAGGATATGGGGAAAGCCTTTGTTCAGCAGTCGAACAGCCTAGGCTAAAATAAAAAACAACTGTGGCACTCCGGGAGTGCCGACAGATTTGAAAACTTGAACAAAATCGCCTTGGTGGAAGAAAAATACTTGTATAGAACATTGGTTCGTAACTTTATATAAATAAAGAGCACAATCGCGTTTACAAAACCTTTAAAGTAAAAATACTCGCATAGAACATTGATCCGTAACGTAATATAAATAAAGAGCACATAGTGTTTACAAAAATGAGGTTCTCTAACGGTGTCGCAAGTTCAATTGTTTTTTCCTATCTCAAAAATGCCCAACGTTTTAACAATACAAAAAATGAAAAAAAAGGAATGCGCACAGTGTTATACTATGTATAGATATAGAAAAAGGTACGCCAAAAAATATTCATAAAATTCCGAGCATTTTAGTCTTATTCCACACATCACATGACCTAATTTGGTAAATACATTTTCTAGGAATGTATTTGGAACAGAAATTAGTTCACGAAACGAACTGGACATTGATTGGATTAAGTTTGTCTGGTGTTTTGGTCTGGATTAGCTCGTCAATTATATTTTTTATATTCTGAGCTTAGTTTTTAGCATGATTTTAGACAGAACTATTTATTTACTTGTCTGTCTAATGTTTTTCAGTTCAGTTTTTAAATTGTACTGTGACTTTTAATGTACTTATTTCAAAATACCTACTTAAAAAACCTTTTCAACACATTTGTAAAAAAAATGCATTTACGAAGACTGTATTAATTGTTTGAACGTTAAAAATTGCGCACCCTACAACGGAATGTGCGGTAAAATAGGTACTCTCACATAAGTACCTATTTTGCCGCATACTCCGTTGTATTGTGCTGTGCGTATTCCCTTACGGTTTTATTTTTATTTTTCCATAAAACAGTTTATAAGAATTCCGCCAAGGAGTTTCACATTACGAGAATTAATAAGCTTAATGATTGAACCTCCTTGGAAGCGCTTTTGCTCAATACACTTGTCTCACTTTAATACTAAAAAGAAAATGAGACGGAAGATGTAGTTCTAGTTTTCACCACGGCTACGTGGCGCCATTTGCAAATTCGCGCCATTTTCATATTAGAAAACGTCAAAGATTGTTGTGACTTTCTGATTAATTACAAAATAATAATACGATTAACACAACTCCATATGTTAGTTAGTTTCTTCTGAATCACTATTGCTGATTGAAATTATTAAATTGAGTAAAGCCATATTTGTTACGACCGCGAATCATATTTTTAACCGACTTCCAAAAAGGAGGAGGTTATATGTTCGACGCGTATGTTTGTTTTTTTTTTTTTTTTTTATGTATGTCCACCGATTTCTCCGTCATTTGTGGACCGATTTTGAAAATTATTTTTTTGTTTGAAAGGGTATGCTCCCAAATTGGTCCCATATAAATTTTATTAACTTTGCTTGGGTAGTTTTTGAGTTAGCTACAAAATACGTATTTTTTTCCCCACTTAGTATGTAGATGATATGATAAGTTCCTGACACTGGTAGTAGGTAGTGGTATTCGAATGTGTGTGGGGTAGGTACCACAACTAAAAAGTGAAAAATAAAAACTTTTTACAAAAAAAAACTACCGACTTCCGAAAAAAACACTACAAAGTGAAAAATAACTTTAATTTCGGAAGTCGGTGGCAAAAAATGAAAACCCAAAACCCAAGACACCGACTTCCGAAATTAAAGTTATTTTTCACTTTGTAGTGTTTTTTTGGAAGTCGGTAGTTTTTTTAATCAACATAAAACCTGACACTGACTTGCAAAATGCAAAAAACGTAAGAAAATTTGAATTTCGCGGTCTACGGGACTTTCTCCACCTGCTATCTTGAATCGCCAAAATTGCGAGAGCGCTAATTTTATATCATGGAAGACTCGAATAAATACTCAATCATTCTCTGAAAATGATTTGATGGCTTATTTCAATGAATTACGTGTGAAGAAGCCGTCCTCAATGTGGTCAATATATTCAATGTTAAAAAGCACTGACCTGTCTTTATATTTTTTATTTGCTATTAAAAATAGTTTAATGAAAAAGTTTGTTTCGTTACCTGTGTCCTGTTTTCCCGCAAATGTGTTGAAAAACGTTGTATGACACACGTGCGGAAATTGGTATTTAGTATTTACGAACTCGTGACTAAGTCGAGGGCTTACATTCGTCTACTCATTTGTAAAAATTATATATATAATTTTATTATTAAACGTATAATATATCTAAAACCAACTTACCGCACAAGTATCATAAATAACTATGTATATTATTTAAAAAATTGTTCCCTTCATTATTAATACTAATTCATGTGTATATATATATATATATACTTATGTTTTCATAAATTAATCACTTTAAAAATAAACAGTTTTTTACAAGTCACCGTTTTTGCAATAATAATTATATTATTTAATAAACTGTATCCTTCATAAACAAACTAGTTTGAGTTCAAACAAAAAAGAAGTTAGCTTTGCTAATATTTTTTCGTCACGTCAATAATAGGACCATTGACACTCATTTTTTGAATAATAACTTCAAATGTTACAAAGTACTTGAGATGACCTATGAATAGTAGCACTGGCAGCATATTTTTATTTGTCGTTTATTCACTTTGGTTCTTAATTACATTTTTAAGTATTTATTAATATAAAAAATTAAAAAAATATTATTTTTAAATATATTTAAATAACTCGGGACCTGATCTCGGTCTTTTGGAAGGCGTACGAGGGGCCGAAGCCAACTCGCAGAGGCCCCTTAGACAATTTTATATGGAATGAGGCACCAACCGATGATTATCCCTGATGCACTATGCAAGTGCACCCAAGGACAACCCCCGGTTGGTGTAGGACTATTGCAGGCTACAGAAACAAAGCTATTGGACTATGGGTTTGGGTGGCTTAAGTTGACTGGTGACCTGGAACTACGGAAGGACTATGGCCCCTGCCTGATGAATGTTTTATATGTACACATGTATTATTATGTCTTAGACATTTCTCGGGACCCTAGGGTCCCGGACCTTTGGAAGGCGTACGAGGGGCCGAAGCCAACTTGCAGAGGCCCCTTAGATGTTTTTAATGAAATGAGATATCAACCGACGATTATCCCTGTTCGTACTATGCAAGTGCAGATAAGGACAACCCCCGGTTGGTGTAGGACTATTGTAAGTTAAGAAAACGAAGATATTGGACTATGGGTTTGGGTGGCTAAAGTGGACTGGTCACCTGGAACTACGGAAGGACTATGGCCCCTGCTTGATCAATGTTTTATAAAAACACGGATAAAATGGCAGGGGGTGACTTGCACACTCAATAATGGGCCCCCGAAAACGGTCGCTAGCACAAAGTGTCGTAGCGACAAGAGGGCAACATATCCTGAGGTGCTTGAGGAGTGGAGAGGTATTCTACGGCTTTCAGAACAATCCCAGAGCCCGGAAGATGGTCAAGATCCCTACGAGCACTTACTGGAATACTTCCTTCCTCCGAGCACGTTTGCTCTTGCGAATCTCCACTCAAGCCGGCCAATTAAGGCAAGAATGAGGTGAGAGCTCCGTTCCTTGTCAGTGTTCACTCCAACTGGTCAATAAAGGCAAGCCAGAAGTGAGGAACAAGACTTCTCCCGGGAGATAGGGTCCGTGGGGTCGCTACTGCCCAACAGCTCGCCACATGCTACCCTGCGGGTTTTTGTATCTCTCTTGGTCTGGCTCCTCATCCCAGACCTGTTCCACCAGAGTAAACTCTACCAGCACAGGCCTAGAGTTCGAAGCGCGCAAGCCCCACCACGACGTCAACGTAGAGATACGGCGGTGGGGATATTATTATTAAAAGCCTGTGACGTCCCACTGCAGGATAAAGACCTCCCCACTCTCTTTCCCAGCATACTCTCTGTGTCAAGCTGCTAAGAACCAGTTCTTGTTGAAGGAGTCCAGCTCATCTCACCATCTCCGTCTGGGCATGCCGCGATGTCGCTTGCCGTTATGAGGGCGTAGAACGGTACACAAGCGCCACTCCTTTAAAAAATATATTATCTCATGACTGAGAAGGAATTATGAATAACGGCTAATCCTGGACCCTCGGTAATTGTGTCTAGAATTTTCTTATACCTGTTATGAAGTTTCATATTGAGACACGAAGCAACAAAATACGATCTTAGAGGACATGGCCGCTTTTCTTTAGATCGAATTTTGCCTCTCATTCTATCGCGTACCTGACTCTTATATTATCTTCTGACTACGTTACACTCACTGAATTGGCCCGACAAGACGAGCCAGCTGCGTAGTTGTAGCTTCATATCTAAAACGTGGAGTGAACTATCTGTATTCATCTGTGTCATCATAACGCGACAAAAAAGATCAGTTACTGATACGACTAACGGTGAGGCCCCATTAGTGCGTTGCGCTGCGTTGCGTCGCGTCCTCGCAACGGAACAACGCATTGTATGCCACACCAACACATTGTAACAACGCATTGTATGACGACGCAACGCAGCGCAACGCACTAATGGGGCCTCGCTCTTAAATCATTTTAGACTACCGAAAGTCTTCTCTGATCCTAGTCCGTGAAACCGCGGGTCAAGTGAGTTTATTCTAATGTAGAATAATCTTGTTGGTATTGTCGAGACAAATATTAAAGGAAAGGTTAGTGACTTATGATTGATTGTTCTTTTTATGATATCCTAATAGCTTTTAATGTATCGACAGCTTTGAGCGGAAGGATCGGGTTGCCAATACAGGGGAGGTTGTGAAAGCCCTCATCCACGTGCAGACCTACTAAAATGTTGTGAACTGATCTCTGAGTAACCTCATTCGTATGATAGGAGATCGCTATTCCCTGAGTGTTACAAGGATGATGTTTTGGCGCCTGAATGACATTGACAGGGCGGCGTTGTTGGTAAACATTTGCCACAGAAATTGTATTGACAAAACAAGATGGCGGCGTTAGTTCCGATTTTGACCACGCGCCAAAAGAACCCTTTTTTTTTTTTTTTTTTTTTTTTTTTTTTGGGTGGGAAATTATCAAATAACTTCTCCCGCTCTGGGTGGAGCGGGAGGGCGTGTCAGACTCTTACTGACTAAAACCCACCCGTGTTCCTTCCTATGCCATGTTGCCGGGGGCCACGATTTCCCTATCGGTTTTCTTCGAACCCCCGGCATTGGCATTGGCCCTAGCGGACCCCGTCAATTCTGCTGACATCTCTTTGAGGCGCGCGTGGAACACAACGCGCCGTCGACCCGGGCTTGGTCCTTATCGGACGGCGAGCTACCCATTGCTCACCGTCCGCAAGCCCGCGCCTACGGTGGCCGGAAATCTTCCTGCGATTCCCGACGCCCAGGGCGTCTCCTGCTGCGGCGGTTAGGGGCGCGAGGGCGCAAAATTTGCCTCTCCCTCACGCGCTCCGTCTCCTCCTTCGCGAGAATTACTGCTTCGCAGAAAGAGGTGACGGCCTCCCATTTCCTCTCGCTCCGTAGCATGGCCCGAATCAGGGCCGGACGCGAGAGATCACCGCCGCCGATCGCATCCACGAGGACACGGCGATGCCCTGCCCAAGCCGGGCAGACCTCCACCGTATGCTCCACCGTGTCCTCCGGGCGATCCACACAGTGACGACACCCGGGCGTTTCCTCCCGCTTTATCCTGAACAGGTACCTCCCGAAACTGCCGTGTCCGGTGAGCACCTGCGTCAGGCGGAAGGTGAGGACGCCGTGGCGCCTCTCTAGCCACTCCTCAAAGAGGGGTCTTATCGCCTCAATTGTGGCGTGCCCAGCGCTGGGTTGCGACAATCGCAGTCTCCATTCCGCCATGAGATCCCGCCGGAGCTCTGTCCGCTGTGCCGCGACTTCTTGCGGCATCGGAGTTAAGCCCCGGCGCTTCGCCTCCTCGCGCCACTCCCAAATGTGCGCGAGGACCTTTGCCTCCAGATCCCATGGCGGTACTCCGGCAAGGAGGCTCGCCGCCTCGCAGGAGACCGTGCGGTATCCTCGGGCCAGCCGGATGGCCATGACCCTTTGGGACGCGTTCAGCCGGCGGCCTGGCTGCCGCCTCAATGAAGGCGCCCACACCGGCGCCCCGTAAAGGGCCATGGACCGCACGATCCCCACGTAGAGCCTCCGGCAGGAGGCGTTTGGACCTCCCAGATTGGGCAGGAGCCGCTTCAAGGCAGCCCCGGCCCGGTCCAGTCTGGGAGCCAAACGTCGGAAATGCTCCACGAAGTTCCACCGGCTATCGAGGACGAGTCCCAGATACTTCATCGTCGACTCGACGCCGATGTGAACCCCTCCCGCCAATACCTGGGAACCCGACGGTGGCGCACTACGAGGACCATAGAAACCCATGGCCTCGGACTTGTGCAGGGCCACCTCGAGTCCCAGCTGCCGGATTCTGTCGACGATTGTCGCAACCCCGCGTGTCGCTAAGTCGGCCGCCGCCTGGTACGACCTCCCCTGCGCCAGGACCAGCGTGTCGTCAGCGTAACAAACGACGCTGACGCCAGTAGGGAGGTCGGCGCGCAGCACCCAGTCGTATCCGATGTCCCACAGATGCGGCCCCAGGACCGATCCCTGTGGGACACCGCACGACATCTCTCGCCGGTTCCACTCTCCTTGGTGACCGGGGTAGATGACAAACCTGTCTGTCAAATAGGCCTCGACCACACGACAGAGGTAGGTCGGCATCCGGTGATACCGAAGTGCCTCCCTGATGCAACTCCAGGGCAGGGTGTTAAAGGCATTGGCGATGTCTAGAGACACCGCCAAGACGACCCCACCCCGGGCCACAGCATCCCCCGTCGTGAGGGCCCGCACGCGCATGATGGCGTCCACCGTAGAGCGCCCCCTGCGGAAACCGAACTGGCTCTCCGCCAGATCCGGCCCCACTCGCACCAGCTGCCCGACGAGGCGGTCTGCAATGACTCTTTCAAAGAGCTTGCCCACCTCGTCGAGCAGCACAATGGGCCGATAGGCGGACGGAGAGTCCGCTGGGCGCCCCGGCTTCCTGATGAGGACCAGTTTCCCAGTCTTCCAGCAAAGTGGGAACTGGCCCCTCTCCATACATGCGCTGAGGAGCCCTCTCAGTCGAGGCCCGAGAGTCCCCATGGCCAGGACCCAGGCCCTTCCGGGTATGCCATCGGGTCCTGGGGCGGTATTCCTCGCACTCATCCTGCGTACCGCCACTCTCATCTCTACCTCGGTCACCTCCGGAGCATCGTCGTCGTCGTCGGCGGTGTGGTCCGCATCGGGCACCGCAATGGGCGGAGCCATGGGCGGGGGCGTATGTTCCCCTCTTGAAGGGAACAGAGCGCTCACCACGTCCTCCACAAGCTGGGGCCGGAGACTCTGCGTCAGCGGGGGAGCCCATGGGCGGAGTTTCTCCCGCACCATCTTATATGGGCGTCCCCACGGGTCTCTGTTCAGAGTCTCCAGCATCTCCTCGCGGGCCAGTGCCCTGGCCCGCAGGATCTCCGCTTGGAGGGCGGTCTTCGCCGCTCTGTACCCCTCGTACAGCTCCGCCTGAATGGCTTCCGTATCCGGAGGACGGATACGGAGCCTGCGGTGCCTGGCGTACCGGCGTCGCGCAGCAACGCACGCCCTGCGTAGAGCTTCCAGCTCTTGCGACCACCAGTACACCTGGCGCGAAGCGCGTCCAGGGTGGACTCGGGGCATTGCCACGTCACATATATTGGACATGGCCTCCCGGAACCACTCCGCCTCGTCGTTTATGTCGGCAGGCCTGTCCGGTGATGACACCCAGGCCTGCACGATCGAGGCTTCCAGGAGGAGCTCCCGGTCCAGCCGCTTCAGCGCCCACCGCGGACCACTCGGGGCCTGTCGGACCGGCGCGCTCGAGGTCTGGGTGGAGACGTCAAACCGGATGTACCGGTGGTCGGAATAGGTCTCCACCTCCTCTATGACGCGCCAGTCGATTACACGCGGCGACAGAGCGGGGCTGGCGAACGAGATGTCCACCACTGATTCACCCCGCATCCGCACACACGTGGGGACAGAACCCCGGTTTAGGACGACCAGGCCTGTCTCCAGAGCCCAGTCCTCCACCATCCTGCCCCGTGTGTCCGTAAAGCGGGAACCCCAAGCCAGATTTTTGGCGTTGAAGTCCCCGAGGACGAACACGGGGAGGGAACCGAACCCGACGACGACGACTCTCAACTCCACAAGGGAGTTGTGGAACTCGGCGAGAGTTCGGTTCGGGGAGAAGTATACCCCTACCACGACAATCTCCCCGAACCGTGCTGCCACGCAGCCCCGTCCTCTCTTGACAGACTCGAGGGACGGGGTACCAGCGGCGGCCGACGAAATGAGGGTCACTGAGCCGCTCAGGTCCTCCACCCAGTCATCCCTGGGCGGGACAAAGTACGGCTCAGCGCCCACGGCGATGTTAATCGACCACTGCGCCATGCTCTGGAGCAAAAGATCCTGAGCAGCGGCGCAGTGGTTGATGTTCGCCTGGAGGAGGCGTAATGGGGCCGTTACTGACACTCCATTTCGACCCCCTCCCTAGCCCCCTGTGAGGGCACCGCCGCGGCGGCAACGGCGGCGACGACGACAGTGGAGGCGGCAGCGGCGGCGACAGTAGTGGCGGCGGCTGCGGCGGTGACGGCGGTGGCGGAGGGCTTGCCCTTGCCTCTGGTCTTGGCAGGTGGAGCGCAGGCCTTGCTCCCAGCCCGGTGATCGGCCGGCTTGCCAGCCGCCGCACATACGACGCAGTGCGGCGCGGCGTTGCACGAGCCGGCCTTATGACCGGGCTGACCACAGCGGAAGCAGTGGTCGCTGCGGTCCACCTCCGAGGTGCACTTCGCTCCTACGTGGTTGCCCACCCGGCAGCGGAAGCACCTCATAGGTCGGGGCTCCAGCAGTTTCACCTGCGCGGAGACCCAACCCACCAGAAGCCTTCGGCCCTCCCCGGCTATCAGTTTGGCCGCCGACACGGGGCAGCTCACCGTTACGGCTCGCATCCCCGTGGAGTCAGGGTGGATGGTGCCTGCCCTCACCTCCTCGGCAGAGCACCCCCCAGTCCTGGCGACCGCGGCCACCACCTTTTCTGCCGTCACGCAGTCGTCCAGGCCCCGGATGCGCAAGTCAGCGCGTTTGGTGGGCCTGGACACTCGGGCCTCCTCCGGATTCAGGGTCGCCCTGAGCCTATTGGCCAGAGCGTCCGCTGCCGGGCCGCTGTTCGCACCGGGGATCTCCAGCATCCTGGCCCCGGTCGCGGTGATCTTCAGGCGGACGCCATTGGCGGTCTCCTTCAGATCAACCGCCGCATCCACCTTGGCGAGCACGTGCTGATAGGACACGCCCTTCTTCTCCGCTTCCGGCTGTAGTGTAATCACTACAGCTGCGGACTTCGGGGCGCGGAGCCTATCCGCGACGCTTCGCTCCTTGCGCCGCTGCCGCCTCGCCTTCCTCTTGGCCGCCCTTGCCGCCTTGCCAGCCTTCTTTTTCTCCCCGGCTACTTGCCATCCGGCGTCGGCCGGAGGAGATTCAGAAGGTGGTGGGGGGGGCGGCCTTTTCGCCGCCTTTGCCGAGGCCCCCGCAGCCTTGGCCGGGGCCCTTGCCGCCCTGACTGGAGCAGCCGCCGCTGCTTTCGCCGGGGCCTCCACCGCCTTGGCTGGGGCCCTCGCTGCCTGTGCAGCCACCCCACCTTTGGTCGGCCCCGACGAGGCTGATCCGGCTGCGGCAGCTGCGGTGGCGGCGTATGACGCCGCCTTCCGCTGACCCGAGGCCGGCTGGCTTGCCGCCAATGGGGGGCGCAGGACTATGGCCTCCAAGGTGGAAAACTTGCTCCGTAGAGCAGCCATTTCCTGCCGCACCAGATTGAGGATCCGGTCCTCAGCAGTCACGGGCCGTCCCTGCCCGTGCTGCTCCCCCTCCTGCGGCACCTCTCGGGGGCCGGCTCGTCGGAGCCCAGCCAAGTCCGCTCGGAGCTCCGCATTCTCCTTTTGGAGAAGCTCCATGGCGGCTGTCAAGCGGGCGATCTCCGCCCGCATTTCAGACATACCGTCTGACGGAGGCCCGGGTTGGAGGGCCTCCGCTGCCGCCATGATAGAGGCAGTAGCCACGGAGATGGCCTTGCCTCTAGAAGACTTCGTCTTCTTAAAGGCCACCTCGCTGATCGCGGCCGCTACCTCCTCCGCGAACTTGACCGCTCGCTCCGAATTGGAGCCGCCAGCGGCGTCCGGCTTACCACCACGTTGGTCCAGCCTGTTTTTGGCCCGCTCCCTTAGCGGACGGGCCATTTCGGCGACCTGTTCAGTGGCGACCACCCCACCCCGAGCACTCTTTTCGGCGTCAGGGCGCACCTTCGTGCCCATCAGTGAGGCGGCGACCAACACTTCCGATTCCTCTGTTGAGGCCTCGGATGACGAGACCCCAGGGTCGCTCTCCGCACCGATAACTGGCGTATCAGGCCGCTTGGGGCGACCCCGATTGCCCCGCCCTGGCCTCGAAGCGGAAGCTGCTCCCGCTACCGCTCGTCCTCGGCCTCTCCTCACCGTCGGCACTTTCGCGATCGGGAGGCTTTCCTCGCTAGAGGATTGCCCCGCCGATCCTGTGCGCTCCGACCCGCGCGTCCTTTTGCCCCAGAATTTGGAGCCCCCACGTCCTACGTCCTGGTCGGACATACTTTGGTCCCCTGAGGGACTGGAGCCTCCTCGGCTCTTGTTGCCGTCGCCGGCAAGCGGTATCTTCTCCGCCAATACTATTGGCACTTTTTCGTCATTTTGGTTTTTAGTTTTATTTAATTCTTCCATACAGTTCCCACGAGTAGTTAGGATATAAACGTCCACCTAGGCAGAGCCTTTTACCTAGGTAAGCCTATATACTGTAGAGGTCGGCAGGTATCTACAGGGGAAGCGCTAACGACTGGTCCCCCACCAGCCACTCATCCTCTCGCCGCGCTTCAAAACTTAGGATTAGGTGGTTTTTTATCTTAGAGGTGTCCTTCCTCTGGGCCGGGCGGTTAAGCCAAGCCCCCGGCGGCGGCATTATACATGCCTCCGTTCGCTGTCCAGATAACCTGGCTCAGCGAACCCGCCGAAAGTTCTCCCTCAAGATCGCTCTTGAGGGAGAAACGACAGCCGCTTTGGTGCGCCTGCACCGCAGCGGCTGGGTCACGTCCAGTGTCAATCGACTAACGTCGATCAATCAGGAGCGACCCGCCTCCCTCGTTCCTCCGCTGTGCCCTCTGCAAAACAGAGGGACACGCGGAAGAACGTCGAGGAGCATGCTGCTCCCCCGCCCGCAGAAATTAGCCACAAACAATACCCTCTCCGAAAAACTCCCAAACCTTTTCCGAAGAGTATATTGTTCATGCCCAGGGTGCACCGGCCTGACAACTGCTCTTCCCCCCGAACGTATCCATAAGGGACCAGCAGGTATCAGGCACACGTGGAGGTTTTCTGTACGCACCCCGCCAAAAGAACCCTGCAGTGTTGTACGTAATTTTTTTTTTAATTTATGCTACTCACAGTTTACTGGCATACATAATATTGTGCCTATGACTTACCAAACCTCTCTGGCCAAGTCTGCAAACCTATCCAGATCGTCACATCCCCTTTGCCGCGATTGATCTCAATGACTACCTCAGGCGTCCAGTGAGTAACGATCTTTCTAAAACTAAAAAACCTCGGGGATTTGAGTTCACATTTTTGGTTAAAACTTATGAATGCGTTTCTGAAACTACTGTGTATATATTTGATACAATAAAGATATTGACTTGCCTCCAAATAATAAACAAACTTACTTCTATATTTTTTTCGATTTCAAAAGTTTATTACATTCGTTCAACCACTTCTTCAAAACATTTTATTGTTGAGTGTAAACAAGAAACGACCGTGACTAATTTATTGCAAGTTATTTTAATATGCGGAAAATATACAACAGAATTCCAACTATTGATCAAAGTTCCAAACATTGACTTTGACAGAAATAAAATAAACAAACAAAACTTAATAACAACGGGTGGTGACGCTTATTTATTTACATTTTCTTAATACTTTAACTTCCATTCATTCGTAGCGAAAAACCTTCAAAAAAATAACAAACAAAACGCATTCATTGAAACTAAAACAAAAGGGTCCACAGGACCGTAACGACCACGGAACGAAAACATATGACCGATATACCAGGGACACAGAATACAGCAAGCGATGTCGTATTCGACTCAGCGAGCGGGAGAACGGAACACAAGCCAACGTGATCCTTATTCTATGTGTATAAAGTCTATTCAATACAGCACGATGTAACAGCTGTTAATCGAAGGTACAGTAACTACAAAATGATTCTTATTACACACGACATAAGGTTTCCTGCATAGAAAATGACGTTTGTTGGTGTATTCAGTGACACGTAGCAGAATGTACATAAGCTCCTATGTATGTCTGATTGCCTGGTACCGTACGGTGGGAAGAGGGTCGGGATACGGGATGAGCAGTCCGTGGGAATAATCGCGGAACTCCTTTTCAATTTGGTTCAAGGAACAACTCTAGTTAGTCATTATTTTATTCATAGCAGTTTTATAAAATGAATTATAAATTAGAAGTGCTAATTACCAAGTGTCATTATTATAATTATCTGTGCTTTTGTGTTATTGTTACCTCTTGAATAATGTTAATATTAACTTTGAAATAAAGTTCATTCATACATAAGTACATGAATCAAATGAATGTCACAATATAATCATAATGCTTTTAACATACATGATTGTGTAATGTACCTATGTTCATAGCTTATTATCAACGTAAAGTTTACCTATTTCGAGGTTTAATTTAATCGGTTAGTAAATAATTCCGCTGTACCCTGAATTTTGCCCACCTTATTAAAGTAATATTATTGAAACTACATATTTCGATCTTTTAAACCTAACTAATAACATGTACAGTGATAACCTTTTCTATAGAGCACGTGCTCATTATTTCCCGTTCCTTATAAAATTCGCAAAATCAAATGCCCAGCCTCTAATGTCAAATTAAACTAATATAATAAAATTAAAATTGCGACTAGCAACTGAAGTTATCAATTAAATTGTTTCTTGATTGTTTGGTTATCTCAATTGTTTAATAAACATGCTAATTACGTGTTGACGAATACCGGAAAACTACACGTTATCGGTCCTAGAGTTGAAAGGTCCAAGGACTGTATGATGACATGTGCTTTTAAAGTTGATAGTCATTTTGTACACAAACACAAACAGGGTCAAAGAAATTGTTCACAAGCAATCTGTTTACCGAATTTACAAATTAAAAAATACGAATTATTTACATACTTAATTGAATCATAGGCTCGTGGGTAAATAATAACAGCCGTACGAGTCGATCGAAGGTTAAGGTAATCTTGCCGAGGTCGGTCCATGGATGGGTGACCATCCATTAGGTATACATAATGCAAAATTATCGAGATCCCTCCGTGCCTTGGAAAGCACGTTAAATCGTCATCGTCAGTCCCGGCTGTCATTTGTAGATCTTTGACAAGCCCGAAAGTCTGACAATCAGTCTTAATTAGTATCGTAATACCCAGTAACTGGGTTGTGGAGGTCAGATAGGCAGTCGCTTCACGTAAGTGCTCATATACATGAGCGGCACGTGTATATGACACGAGGCTGAAGCACTAAAATACTGGTATTCAGCTGCATCCGGTTAAACTGGAAGCCGACCCCAACATAGTTGAGATGGGTCTGGTTCATAATATCGAAAGTCACTACATCGCTGGTCGCTGTATCGAAAACGTTCCATCGACGGGTTAATGAATCAAAAGTAATAATAAATCTAAATCGACGGTACGCTACATCGACAGTACACCAAATCGATAGTACGCTACATCGACAGTACACTAAATCGACGGTACGCTACATCGACAGTACACCAAATCGATAGTACGCTACTTCGACGGTACACCAAATCGATAGTACGCTATATCGATGGTACACCAAATCGATAGTACGCTACATCGACAGTACACTAAATCGACGGTACGCTACATCGACAGTACACCAAATCGATAGTACGCTACTTCGACGGTACACCAAATCGATAGTACGCTATATCGATGGTACACCAAATCGATAGTACGCTACATCGACAGTACACTAAATCGACGGTACGCTATATCGACAGTACACTAAATCGTCGGTACGGGGGTCTGGTTCATAATATCGAAAGTACCACCAATGGCTAGGCAAATGATGATTGAATCATAAATTGGCATTATAATGTAAATATAAAAGCATAAAACTAGCATAGTTACCACATACCGGAAGGCGCAGTGTGGGCAGGTTTTACCACAAGGTAGACCGTCGACCTAATGAAGGTCTCGGGAATCCGCTTGATGTGGGTAGTTCAAGACGCGTCGTTGTAGCGATGATTGGACCCAGCATGCCAAAGACCTAAAAGGGCTTCAACGGAGTGAAAGAAAAGACACATAAACTGTGCTAAATCCTTTTAATTAATAACACTTAAGTATACAATAATTACACTTTTACACTTAGCCTGTAGCCTGTACTGTCCATACAGCTCAAAAGTCTAGCATATAATATCCAGAAAACAGTACTCGATTTACTTGACACCACGTTACAAAAATGCGGCAAAGCGCGCGAATTTTTAGTCAATAGATGGACGTTAAACTTATATAAAATGGTAACTATTTATTATATTATTCATTAATGTTTTGTATTTGAACTCAAGTTAATTTCTACGTATTAAATCATAACATAATATTTAAACACATTATCATTTATCATCTTTTATCGAACCAAATTACTATTAGAAGTCAAGTTGCGTACTAATAAAATCTTAAAATCACATTGAAATATCTTGATTTATATTGTAATTGCTTACAAGAGTGGTAAAAAAAAAAATTACCTATCAATTGTGTGTGACGCTGTCAAATGTGAAGGTGGGGTCCACTATGCTGAATTTTACAGGCTTAGCCAAGATTAGACCTTATTTATTTGAAAAATATATCGCAAAATGGAAACCTTAGGCACCTACATTTAAAAAAGCGGGTATATAAAAGAGTAATCTAATCACTAAAACGAAATTCTGCGTCAATCTAATCGAAATCTTATTTATGATCGAACCATTACAGTCTTTTTAAATTAAATGATTTTTCCAATATAGTCACGGCATACTTGATAGGTTTATTAACCCCCATAGTCTGTTCCATTAATTTTAACTTTTATAGTTATAGCACAAACTACTACTTTGTATAAGATTACTATGTTTTCAAAAACTTGGGGTGTGCATCACAATTAAAATAGTCTTGTTGTTGTTGTTTGTAGTTTTTGAGTGTAAAATTTAAAGTTGTGATTTTAATAATGCCTGTAAACTTTTGAAGTGAAATCTTCTTGAGGCGCGTTGGGCATTTTTGAGATGGGACTAAACCATCTTGTTTATGAATAAATTACTATGACTATGAACTATTGATTTCGCGACACTGTGACGACACCAGCTTTTGACCATTAAATTCAAATTCAAATTCAAATAATTTATTTTCTCTTCACAAACAATGGCATCTTATAATTTAGACAGACTTGAAAAACAGTGACAATAGTTTGTGAGACTCTGGTGTCTGCACTAGGAATACCTGTATCGCAGATCACCAGGGTCCCACCACACGGTATGTAAACATAATCAATTAGTTAGTAAAAGTGAAGGGATAGGGCATAACAAAACATATTGACTCAGAGTTTTAAACAATATAAAACAAAACAAAAAAAAAAGAATTAAGTGCAAAAAATAAATAAAAATGCTTGAACTTATTATTATGTGTCGGGAAGTTAGAGGGATGGACTATTTTGGATGGGTTAGTAATTCCTCAGTTGCATAATAATCCAAACCAAGGAGCCATTCAACCAGAGCACTCTTACAAGCCTTTGTTGTTAGGTGATAGATCGTGGTAATACGATTTATTTTATTATATAAATGGGAACCTAAGAAAGTATGAAATCTTTGAGAGAAGCTCGTTCTTAGGCCTTTAGCAGTTTTGCAAACTGAGTATTTTCTGCGTTTTCCTGAGATGGAGAGGGGATCAAATATTATGGAGGAGTGCTTCTTTAGAACAGTGTACATAACAAAAAGTTGCCTCACTGACAAGACTTTAAAGTGTTTGTATAGATCTACTGTAGGATACAAGTATGGTAGAGAACAGGCCACCTTTAGTACCACCCGTTGGGCTCTTTCCAATGATAAAATGTTTGATTTGGGAGCACCACCCCATGATGTTATGCAGTAAGTTAGAAGAGACTGACACATTGCATAATATACCCACCTAATAACCTCAACGTCAGCTACGTGGCGAAGGTTTTTGAAAAGAAAGATTAATTTGCGAATTCTTGACGTGAGGCTGTCTATATGTGGTTGGAAGCTTAAATTGTTATCAATTATAATTCCAAGGTACTTAATCGAAGTAGTCTTTTGGAGAACGGGACAAAAGCAGGCGTCAGAATTAAGGTCAGTACAAGAGTGCGCTTTAATGTGGAAATGGGATAACAATTCATTACCTTTGTTAGTGAGAGAGAAAGCTATAAACTTGGTCTTGTCGACGTTAAGGGTAAGGACATTATTTTTTAACCAGGCTAGGACCGTATCAAAACCTTTCTGTGCGTAATTGTAGACATTACCCCATGAGTCTGCTGTGAAAACTAGTGCCGTATCATCGGCAAAAGATATGATTTTACCATGGGATAGTTGTAGCTTACAGAGATCATTAACATAGGCAAGGAAGAGGGAGGGCCCGATCACACTACCCTGAGGTACGCCGAAAGTGACAGGTAGATCATCACTAACATAGTTTCCGATTTTAACCCTCTGGAACCGATCAGATAAGTAATCCCGGAAGAGTTTTAATGGTAGACCCCTGATTCCCATGTTTTCAAAAAAAAAGTCATCAACGCGTTGATTACCGGGGTGCCGATTTTTTTTTTAGTTTTCCCTTCTGTCAGCACTCCCGGAGTGCCACTGTTTTTTTATTCTGCTGTTATTGCATACACTTATTGTATACATATATTGTAAACACTTTCCTGAAAAAGGAATCCTGATGAATTCGTTTTTCAGGAAAGTGTTTAATATATTTCCAGGACAGGAAAACTATTTTAATAAGTTCTGTGTTTGCATAATATATTCCATTCATATTTTTGTTGTATTTTTTACGTATTACAGTATAACCTGGTTAAGTGGACCCTGGATATGTGAGAAACCTCGACTACTGATAAGTACCATAAGTTTCCGACACTTTTGCATTGAAATACCTCTGATAATGGAGATAATTAAACCTTTATGCATTTGTTAGATTTTTCGATTATATCTTCCTCTACAACTTACTTCATGGGACCAACATTGTAATCGCGAAAAAAGTATTAGCTGTTCCATACAAAACTTCAACACCTACTTGACCCAAGTGTATGGGACGGCAAATTAATTTTTGAGTTAAATTTTAATTAATTTAAATTGAGAAAACAGAAGATCGCTGGATTTTAGGATTTGGATGAGACTAGCACAGACCAGGGGAGCATGGCACAAAAGGGAGTAGGCCTCAGCAGTGTGTGGAACAAGGCTAATGACGGTGATGATGAATTGTGAAAACAAAGTGTACTTACAAATAAATATAATATTTATGCATTTGAGATAACAATGTTTTAGCTAGTACTGCGGAATCTTAAATGAGACTCTTGACCTATCTGTGATAAGAAAATGAGTATATTAAGTAATACTAGTCAATTGTCCCAGGTTCGTATGAAATATTATTATCAAGATTAATGATTAATAAATAAAATTTAATTACTACGCCATTATTCAATATCCAGTATTCAATATCCCAGTGTGGGTCTGTGCCTCCTATCAGCTCAGTAAAAAAAAAAATGATAAGCATACAGATTAAGATAGAAAAGAAGAAATTACGCAAAAAAAAATTACATGGGCATTTCAGCAAAGTTGCGAGTAAAAATAGTGGAAGATATTATTACAAAGGTGATAGCAATATCATCATATTATGGCTAGAAAGGAGGTGCCTACCAAGATGACGACAACAGTACGCATAGCATGAAAACCATAGAAACGGGTTTTGTCGACGGAAGAATAGACAAAATGACAGATTGTGATTGTATATCTGTTATTTTGTCTATTCTTCCATCGACAAAACCCGTTTCTATTGTGGTCATGCGAAGTGGGCTGGTTTGGTAGAAAAAGTCATGTCACGCCAACCCTAAATAAATTGGGATGAGGGCAAGAAAATGATGATGAAGATGATGATGTTGATGATGAAGTACCGTATGTAAATAATGCATAAATTATTAATGGTTTTTATTTATGTAATTTGGTTTTTACAAACATTTTTAGGCGCCAATAATTATTTTGTGCATAGAAATTAAACTGAACTGAAGACAGTCATTTTGCAAAATAGGTGTTGATAAAACGAGTGCTTTATTACCTCGTCAAGAAGACAGTGTAGACCGTTGATCGAGATGGCCGAAAACAATGAAATATAATTGCATTTTTCTTTTATAAAAAAATACGTTTCGGCCGGCAGACAGGAAAGTTAACGGTCAAAATGAAGTCTGAATGTAAAAACAACACAGGAACATGTTGTACCAATCTAAATAGATACAGTGATAACAATTTGTCGAGTAATCTTTTACTACAAACTATTTGCGTCATATGATAACTTGTCACAACGTTATCTGTTACTCCCCACATTTTAATCTGAGAAACAGCTGTTTTATAACACTTCAAATGAATGGAAGAAAAAACTGATATTTGTACCATATCTTTCTTATAATCAGCATTTTGGACGACCTACAGAACATCGCGGGGTAGAGCTGGATGATACTCGCACAGACCAGGAAAGCATGAATGCTCGAAAGCTTAATACAGGTGTATTGCGTATCCGGCGAATTCCCGTGACCTTCCCAAGGTCATTAGTCCTTCTTGTGGGGCTAACTTATGCTGTACCTTGCGGTACTCTATCTTGTCGGCTGCGTTGATCCCGAACATAATATTAACAGATCAGAATATGAATAAGGAGAGCTATAAGGGTCTGCGTCTGTCATCTGGGAAGCGGTCACATCAAGGTGAAGTTCGAATGATGGGGTTATGGTTGGAACCTTGATGTCCAGAGGATTCCCACGACTTTCACTCCGGCCAATTCTATACTTATTTTGATCACACGGTCTGAATTTTTATGAACGCACGTGTTTTGCTAGATTTTTTTTGTTGTCTTCTTTTGTACTCGATGCGGGTAATCAATAACCACTATTCAATACGGTACTTACATTCCATTGACATCATCACCCAGCTCTTTCAAGTTATATTTAACTGGTACGAGACAAACAACAATAGGAATATTCCTTTGGCCGGGAAATCTTTAGGTTATCAGCGGTCCTTGGGTGGTACAGACTGACTAATTGAGGAATGCCGCCTGATAACAGATAATGAATGCAGTTATTATTGCACAGTTATTGCATTAAAAAACATGTTTTGTTCACGATATGACGTTTTTGCATTAATTTGTTTTTAGCGGAACCATCTTTACCCAATTTTTCGCTTTTAGAAAACGAGTTCTGTTCCAATTAGTACTAGGGTATCAGGAATCTCAGGCAGCAAATGCAAGCATGAATGAACATTTCGAGTAACCGAGTTTTACATCATCATTCCCTTTTCAAAATGATTGTGATGTGGCCCCTCCTCATCAGATCACATTACATTTCATAAAGGAGAACCTAGTTGAAGTTATTTTGACTTATCAAATCGCTACAATAAAAAATGATACGTGGAGGACCCAACATAAAACGATTTGGATTTTCTGGTCTCAATGTTTTCTTTAATTCTGAAGTCAGGTGGAAAAGCTATTTCATTTCAAACTATTACTTCAAAAATAAATTCAAGGTCTGATTACTTCAAAAATTTGTTCTAACAAGTAAAAAAACTTAGTCAAAAAATTCATCAATGGTTGTCAAGAAAGCTCAGAAATATTTAAAATTAAATTAGAATATTTTATTTACATTGTGTTGTAGGTACTTAAGATGGTTTTACATTAGATGAAGAATTAATGAACCGACTTATTTTATTTCAGCTATTCGCATTATTTTAGCTATTTTTGTTCTTGATAATTTGTTTTATTTTAGTTTTCTGTTTTCATGCCTAATGGTAAAATATGGTGATACCAAATGGCATACTGTTGTATATAGGTAATAATAATTAGGTACATAAATGCTTACACCTTTGCTAATAAAAAAAATTACTTTGGCTTTGAAAAATTTAATAATTACTACCTAGCTGTTTCAGGACACAACGAGTTAAATATAATGACTTTTTTTGTTTTTAGTTTTTGCGATAACTTAATACGATTACAAACTAATCTTTACCGTATAAAATCAAGCACAATACATATATGCCCAAATACAATGACACGAGAAAACCATTCATATAATTAGTTTTGCGTGAAAAACGTCCGTCACAAATTTTCTACGCGTCAATCGATTCGTCACGTTCATCCGTGCGTCCTCTACAATACGATTCATTCGATCAATCTTTTATTCACTACAATGCCGCATTTCGGAGGAGTATTCTCAATTTTGCACCTCTTTTGTCAACGGAGCTTACTCAATATTTCAATTGCTGCTGAAAGTTTCCACTCGTAAATGGCAATTGACGGAAATTACTGGAAACATTTATTAACACAAGCATGATTGAAAGATTGAACTCGTGTTGTTCTTTAGTTAAACATTTTTTCGACCTACTCTACCGTGGATACCAATAGGTACTATCAATACTAGGTACCTACTAGAGGAAATCGTGGCTAAATGATAACAGCCCCATGGGTCGATCGAAGGTTAAGCTACGCTTGGCGCGGTCGGTTCGTGGATGGGTAACTATACATTACATATCGAGACCCCTCAGTGCCTCTGAATTTTGAAAATAACGTTAAGCCGTTGGTCCCGGCTGTCCTTCGTAGATCTTGGACAATCGTTACGGGTCGTCAGACGCACAATCAGTCTTACTAAGGGGTATCGTGTTACCCAGTAACTGGGTTGTGGAGGTCAGATAGGTAGTCGCTTCATGTGAAATACTGATTATACTGCAAGCTGACCCCAAAATAGATGGGAAAAGGCTATGTAGATTGTAGACTAAGTAGTTAATGCCTTTCAAACTGTAATTATTTTGAATTTTCCTAATTTTCCCTACATCCATTAGATTACACTTAAAATCTTATTAAAAAACACCTATTCAATCAAAATGACACCAACAAGTTCTTAAGTGCAAATAAACACAACTTAAGCACACTAATCAACTGCAGTGCAGTCTGCACCCACGGCAAGTGTGCAAACTTCCTAACAATAATTGATAATTGAGACCGATAGGAAAATTCCTCAGTTAGTTATAAATAACATAAATATGGTTCGTTGGTCAATAACCACTTTTATGCATCTATATTTAGAATAGCAAATAAAAAAGAGATTGCGCCGTGACTTGCGCTTGTATTATTCAATTGTGTGATTTATTTTTAGATTTATTGTGTTAACTTTTTTATCGTAATGTTTATATTTAGAATGGACGGCAAGATTTATTGAAATGATTTAAATATTGCGACTTGGCACTTTTTATAAGATTACCTGTTTCCAAATTCAAAGGAGGACGGGCAAAAATGTATGGAAGCCAGCCTAGGAACCAATAACAACATGCGATATATCATTGGAAAGGTTTTTTTATGTACTTCAACTATTGTTATGGCGGGAAGTTCTAAATCGCTGTGTGGATGAAGTTATGGTGCAATAAAGCTAGCTAATTGTGTTGGTTGTTGGTACCTCAAAATACCCTAATACCTTATCTATTGTTTAATTAACATTTGAATACACCGCGTGGAGTATTGTTTAACAGATAGCTCAGTTTTTGTCATACTCTATTAGTTGCACGTGTTTTATAGGAGTGCCTAATGCATTTGGCCAAGGCTGTATCTCGCTCTCACTCATCTCATTATCCCACACATTTTATTTCTGAGAAAATAAGTAAGGTCTGGGGGTCCTAAGTTCTTGCTCTACAAAATAAAACAAACACGTGAAAAAAACATTTATTATAAATAACAATGAATTTAAACGTTTTACAATATTATATATTGCTAACGAAACATTTGAGATGGTCATTAGTGACAATATACGTAGATACAAGTTAAAGGATGTAAAACAAAAAAATAAAGTATGAATACTCTAGCGCGCCCTAACACTTGCCTTATAAAATACCAGACAAAAGAGGTTATATGGGCACAACTCCCTATTGTCCGGCGCCCTGTTAAGCAAGTGCAATAATATTGCACTATCGCACTAATACCTATTACGTCCCTAATAACCAAAAGGTAACAGATATATTTTTGCCCTTACATGGCGAGACTGTATATGGCTTCTTAACAACCAGACATTTTGAGTCATATTGTACCGTTGCAAACCTCCAATTAAATAATCTCTTTTCACTTCAATTATATATAAGCCACTATGCAAATGCTGTGCACAATATGATTTGGCTAGTTTAAGCTGATATGATCCCAGGGTGAAAACTATTAACTAACATTTCTTATTGGCTTTAAAATAAGGGCCCATACCAATCTAAGTCTTTATTGCTATTTATGTATTACCAGAAGATGAACGAACACAATATAACCCTAGTATAATATATCCACTGTAATAAACAAATAAACAAACCTCCAATAGTGCATGTTCCTGTAAATAATCTGCAAGCTCAGGTTGATCTTGTGGAATATTTTCACCAAAATGTGACGCTGATACTTTCTGTTGTGTAGCCCACGCTGGCACATAACACAATTGTTGTGGTGTTCATCCATGACTAAAGCAGGTCGTTTTTAAGAGCTTAGTTCTGAGTCCGATTAACAAAACCAAAGGTCGAAGTCGAATGATAATGATGACGAATGTAAATAGTAAATAGTAAAACGTACTTGCTACATTCAAATCAAAATAACGACTAACGAAATTGCGCGCGCGCGTCTGATGTGCCAGCCTGGCTCACTTTCCCGTCTCCTCCGCAAACACCTCTTGCCACTCGCTCTTATTGGCTGTCTCATCGGACGCGATAAGGAAAAACATAAGAAACTAGTGGACAGTCAAGTAAAGGCTTCTACAAACAGGCGCGACACGCGACGCGACACAAAGAGACCGCTCGTCGCGCGGCACTTGGTGTCTTTGTGTCGCATCGCGTGTCGCGCCTGTTTGTAGAAGCGTTAAGTCGTCGTTCTAATATAAAGCAATCGTTGTGCGAATACGCGATTGTCGCGTTCATATGTCATTTTTTGTTCGGAAAAACCGGTTGGCGCCCTCTGTTGACAAGACCACGCGTTCTGGTTCATCGAACAAAAGGACGACACCTTACGGTTATTATGTACATTTATAAAATGCTGAAAACAATAATTGATTTGCTTAAGTCTGGCTTTATTGTGCAATAACTTTTTCCACACAGCGATTTGGAACTTCCCGCCATAACAATAGTTGAAGTACATGAAAAAACCTTTCCAATGATATATCGTATGTTGTTATTGGTTCTTAGGCTAGAATGCCCGTTCTCCTTTGTCTTATACAAGAAGAATGCTAATCATCCTGCTATCTATGTATGCCTAGTAGGGCCTAAATTAATAACCGAATGCTTCAATGGCACTACGTGGACGACGACATGATGGGCCAAACCTAGTGGTTTTGTACCTTTAACAAAACCACTAGGTTTTAATATTTTTGTTTTAAGAATACTAATTCTGCGGCAAATTAAAGGGCTTGCTACACGGCTGCCAACCGTGTCTCAACAGAGGTGACCTTGGTGGTTTACAAGCGTGTAGTTGGTGGTTTACGGCCAAATTTCAAACAGCTCTGCCTGTCGCTAACCAAGGTCAACTCTGTCGGGGACGCGGTTGGCAGCCATGTAGCAAGCCATTTAGAGAGGCTTATTTCCAGCAGTAGACTACGGAAAGGATGAGGTCACAAGGACAAGGCGCTTAAAATCTAATTCGCATTTTATTAATTTTTTATTTCCCTACGTTGATTTTTTCTAAAGGCATTCAACTCTTTACCCTTTGAAATAGATTTTCATAAACGTGTCAGTCTTTCTAATCTAAGCGGACAAACATTATTGACCTATTTCGTACTGGACACATTGCGTGGGACGATAACTGTTTTACTTTCTTTCCGAGGTCAAACGGAAAACCAGTGACATAGATGATTATTTCATTAATTGCCAATTAAGCTGTTAAATCATAGTTTGTAGGTCATTTGTAATTAGGAGTAATGTGTTAATATATTTCGTCATTTATCGGTACAAAAATGTAGGTGAGCTTGAAATCGCCAATATGCATTTAGTAAAGTGCCTGCTACGCGGTCACAACCGTGTCCCGACAGAAGTGACCTTGGTGGTTTACAACCGTGTAGTAGGTGGTTTACGACCAAATTTCAAACAGCTCTACCTGTCGCCAACCAAGGCCACCTCTTTCGGGGACGCGGTTGGCAGCCGTGTAGCAGGCCCTTAAGGCTAACCCCACAGTAAGTACCAACAATAGGTAAAACCACACATTGGTCCTCAATTTATCAGAAATTGACGTTTCCGGGCCAATACAGTATGGAGAACGCGGCTTCTGAGTATCAAATAAACAATTCATACCATTCATATGTGAACTGAATCATACAGTCAGCGACCAGACAGTTTTTTTTAATATTAATCTCACGTCTGCCTGAATGACGTAACGTTGTAAAGCGTGCATACGTAGTTTTACGCTATGATATTACGAGTAAGTGATGATGACACATAGGTACTTGTTAACAAGATTTCGCAATGATAATATTTTGGGCGTTGTTGTCGTCGTTTCAAAGTCACGTCGTATTGACTGTCATAGTTCCATAAATTATAATAGGTTTATCAAAGATGAATTTTAGGAATTTAGTCCGCTATTGCGTGTCAAACAGAAGTTAAGTTTATAAACACATAAAACATCAGGTTTTTTTATCGTTTTTGTGGGTAATATAACAGGAAGTGGTCTGAATACAACCATTTACTTACGTTATCGTATTAAAATAAAATGTTGCTAGAACAATAGTTTTTCCCATAGTAATTAGGGCTATTGCTGGGATATTTCGCATAACAGGCGAAGTGGCAATCACGGGTTAATATGTACAGAAAATTGCTACTGCCTATTTTTTAGATCATAATCTTAAATGACACGGCTTTTAAAGAAAATACGCTATTTACCAGATTAAATCTTAAAATTGAGGTTTTGGCAAAAACTGTTTTTTATGGGTCTAAAATAGACAGGTATTTTCGACAATCCGTCATTATACAATACAAGGGCGTCGCCAGCCGATGGCCCGGGGGGGGGGGGCAAGTTGATATATCTATGGAAGATGGGAAAAGTATGATTTGTAGATACAGTCAAGAGCATGTGAAGCTTTACACTTGTAGTGCGAGTCTTATAACCTCTACGGCGCACAATGGAGCCGAAATCGACGCTGGTGGACATTTGATTTTTAACAAATCAATTTCATCTCGGTAGTCTCGATAGGAACTGAGAAATATAATAATTTCCATATTCAATGTATGAATTGGAAACTTCGTTTTTCCCAAAACTATTCAGAACTGTAGAGCTGAAACATAATAGATATTATGACTGGGCCTACCACCAGCACATGGATACGAATATTACGTCCCCCCACTCCGGATTAGACCCCGTTTAGGAGATATGGAACTAAAAAACCAAATAAACAAAATAGGCTCTATAGATAAGTTTCTTTCTATTAAAATGCCGTGTATTTACAAAATTTTTGAATCTCTAAGGGAGAGCTGCGCGTTGCCCCCCCTTGGCGACGCCCTTGATACAATATGTAAAAAAAACCCTGTCCGATCCGAAAGGGGCTCATAGGTACTGCAATAACATTGCCTAAAATGAATACAAAATCTAAGTAATTATTATTGAATAGAAAAAGTTATTGCTATTTTAAAAAGCACATTTTTAGTACCAAAATTACCCAAAATTTATTAAAAATGAGCAAATTTTTAACAGGGGTCATAAGTTATGATTTGTGACCCGCTAAACGACGGCCGCCCGCGCCCCATGTAATAACCCTGTAAACCCATTGAAAAAACAGTGAGATGATGTTCTTTTTTGCGATTTTCCTGAAAATTACCACATAAATAGACTAATAGTTTTTTGGCTGACATCATTATGATTAGCACTATGTAGTTCAAGTTCGTCGTTGGACATAGGCCCCTCCAATTCCACGCTGTTTAACTCCATCCTCACCTGCTCTCATCCAACTGCTACCAGGCGCCCAGCGGAGATAGGCGCTCTTCCTAGTCTCAAGCCGTAGGTACTACTTACCCTCAGACCAAATAAAAAACCAAGACATAGCGCTGTCAACAGTGACGTGAGGCCGGTTTTGTTAACATGTGTGCACTTAGTGAGGTGTAGTTTGATTGTAAATGTGTTCGTGTGAGCGTGTATGCACAGAGCGGAGGCGTAAGTTTTAGCATACTTCACTGTGTTGCACGCAGCGCTCAGTCTAAGTTTATTTTTATATTGGTCTGAGGTACTATCCTACGTTTGCAGATTTGTGTTCTACACTCAAGATCACGTATATCCCAACGGTCTTCGGTTCTACAATTTGGGCGTTCCACTTCCTGCACTGACATTATCACACTTGTCAAAACCACAAAATGAGTCACAAACGGTCCCTATCCCCAGATACAACTGATTAACATAAAACAATGAAGCAACTAGTGGAATAAATAATAATGTCATGTCGGACAAACGTATTAGACCTATGTATTATTAATATGCCAAGTACCATTGTATTCATGTAACCTATTCACATGGGGAATAGGTAATAAACCGATGATGTCATTGTTATTTCGTCAGACGTTAAGCATAATTTATTACAAAATCCTTCTTAGATAAATAAGTCTGTGGAATTTGGAAAAGACAATGGATTCTTAATAGACTCTCATAAGGCCCGTATGACTCACTTACTCATAAATCATTCTTATTTGAGAGCTCTCGAACTCGAAGCATTTTTCAATTAAACCAATTACAGACACTTTTGAATTGTCGAGGAGTCGGTCAGTCAGAAAGATGAAGCTAGTTGCCCATTCCAAAGCGTAGTAGGTACCTATGGAGAAGAACGGGTAAGAAACTCCACGGACACTCTTTTAAATCAAAATATGATTACAAAATTATTGGTTACATCATTCATGTTGAGAGTGAGAACGATGTAGAAAGACGTGCACATTAAAAGTGTCCATAATATACTTAAAAAAATATCAAAAAACAAATAAGCCCTGGCAGCTAAGAACCAATAACCAATTTTCAGTAAAAGACAGATCGCTATTGATGGTAGACAGTATAATGCTATCTGTCATTGAATGTCGTCCCACAATTCCGTAAGATTCCTTATTCTCTGACAGATTATTGGGGCCTAAAACCATAGATAGACAGGATTTTCTATCTCCAGTATGCCAAAACTGGTGATAGATAGGTTATTGGATTCGCCGTATGTAAGTATTTGATATACCTACCTAAGTGTGGGTATTATCTGTGAAGTGTCTAATTTACATAAGTTATGGAAGTTTGCGTCCAACTCTATGGATATTCGGTGAATTTAAGTAGATAGGCTTGCTTCCTTTCGAAATAAATACCTAAATGTATTTTCTTTCTTTTATAAACATGGGCTTTCAAAAACCGTGGTTTCGTGAGCAGTGGCATATTAATTATCTTATCTACTCGACGTCCGTATGTTACTGCAGGGATCCAGCGTCAGGTATATTTGCCTGCACCAAATAAACGTGATATAATAAGTCCCTATCTAAATTTGTACTGCCTCGCCGCTGGTTTAGTCGCCGCAAGCGCTCCTGCTTTTTTTCTGCGTGGAAAATTATCAACTCAGTTGCCTTCAGTTGCCTGTATGTTGCGGGAAAGTCTGAAAGAGATACCGTGGCCCCGGTATCCCTTTCGGACTTTCCCGCAACCCTGGCAGGCATAGGCCCTAGCGGACCCCGTCAATTGTGCTAACATCTCTTTGAGGCGCGCGTGGAACACACCGCGCCGTCGCACAGTGGATCGTCCCCATACAAGAGGTCGGACATAGAATTAAAAATTGAAAAGTATTTAATTGAAAAAAATGAAATATACAGTTGCATTACTCTATTATGGAACTACAAAAAATGTTACCTTCCGATCCTCTTCTCACCAGCTTACGACCGAAGATGACAAATAAAGCCAAAAAGTCTTCATTTAGTGAACTAGACGATTTACTCATAGTTGATCAGAGTGAATTGGAGTTCATTGACGTTTCAACTGATACACTTGCTGCATGTAGTGACGTTGAAGAAGATGATGACGATAATAATGATCATGATGTCGTTATTGATGAAGATGAAGAAAATATAGTTTAAGTCTTATGGTACCTAATATTATTATTAACAAGCAGTTTCTTTGTTAATTTCTTGTTTTTGTGTATTTTTTTTATTCTGTTCTTTTTTTGTTTTGTGTTATGCCACCCACCGGCCAATAAATGTTTTTTTTTTTCTTTCTTTTCTATTGTTGTTAGTAACTAAATGGTCGTGTTAATTAATTAATTTCCTATTATAATTTAGTTCTTAGTAGTTGTTTAATTTTTTAGTTTGTTTTAGGGTACATAGTTGTTTTATTTTTAAATTATTTTTATAGTGTTATATTATTTAAATAAAAAATATTTTTATACCTACATATTTTCTTATTGATCATAAAACTCTATTTCTTTTCGATGTGTTATTGTAAATTCGACTCAGTCATTACTAAGCTAATGATGACATTAGACAATCACAATGCAGAGATTAAGGGCTGTTAACATAGTAATTACAATAACTAATTAGATTAAGCAAGTACTGGTAATCTTTACTTAAGGACTCATTAAAGCTTTTGTTGTATGGCAACAGAAGCGTTCATAAGTCATTAAAGTAATCGCAAATGCACCTATTATTTAAGGAACTACTTAGGGATGATTTATTCTCAGTAATGAATATACTTAATGTACCTCCATTTCATCAGTTATACAATAAAAAGTATAGTTACTAAAAGCAAAATATCTCGGAAGGGGGTCGCTGGGGGCACCATGTGTCCTTGAAGAAAATGTGGCATAAAATGGGTAAATAACAGTAGTGAAAACCGCAAATCGAAACAAGGAGGGAATCATGAGATACAGACATTTTTGTGACCATTTCCATAGAAAAATAACAGTTTTCATCGAATTGCTCATAAAGTACTGGTCAAATAAAAAAATTGTAGTAACATTTTTTGTAGTTCCATAATAGAGTAATGCAACTGTATATTTCATTTTTTTCAATTAAATACTTTTTCAATTTTTAATTCTATGTCCGACCTCTTGTATGGGGACGATCCACTGTGCGTCGACCCGGGCCTGGTCCTTATCGGACGGCGACTGCTGAGCATCCTGGGTTCGATTCCCAGGTTGGGCAACAGTGTTATATTTTCCATCTGGAATTTCTCAGTAGCAGCCCGGAGTCTGGATTTGTGCTTGGTTTATGGCAATAGGCTCGCCCCCTATTACATGGGACTTAAACATAGCTGGCGAAAAGTGGGTGTACTATAGGGTCATCTCTGCTAAACCGTTAGCCGACGTTCGCATGGACGTAATAAAATAGCTGCAGCATTTTATCACGCACTGGATTTTAATCTCTCCGTGTTGAGAATCCAACGCGCTGGGACGCACTTTTGTCCCAGCAGCGCGTTGGATTCTCAACGGCCAACCCTACTATATAATAGAGTATCCTGCTATATTAGAGGCCTAAATACTATATTTCTGAAGAAAAAATATAGTAAGCGAAACTACTATATTCTTATCATAAAATGAAGAAATAATCGCAATAGGGCCAGTATTAATCTCATAAAAGCTGAATTAATGGTATTTTGTAGCCTTTATTTTATTTAGAATGTAAAAATTGTTATTAGACATTTGTATAATTTTTGTATTTTTACTCACAGTAGCAAAAAAATATGCATTTTTTTTTAAATACTTATGCCTAGGTACCATATTTTTTCGCCTTCTACTATATTTTTACGGGCAATGACTTCGAAAACATATATGATTTATAAAAAGTTGGTAAAACTAGTTCAAACCGACCTAATCTAACTTTTTTCTAGAATGAAGCGTCGAGAATGAATCACTGTTTTTGACGCATTGTTACTGGCAGTTTGTTGATTGGTTACAAACAATAGACGTTTTTTTATCGAAATTATCAAGATAGGCTTGACCGCAGTCACGCGCTGAAAGAGATTTAATCTGTTAGTCTTCTCAAATACTTTGTTTTACGACTTTGTAAATAACACCTTGTAATTATTATTTTTTTGTCCACTGAATACATGTATAAAGGAACTAGTTTTTAACTGTCTAACAGTCAGTTAATGCAACAATGGCGGCGGAAATAAATAGACAAGGCTAGTTTCACAGCTGTCCGAGAGACCCGCATGGGCCGCCCGCACACGGGAGACCCGCACGGGTAGCGCCCGCAGTGCTCTGCAACGAGGGAGTTAGTACGATACGGTTGCTAGCATTGTACGGGCTCTACCCGGAGTGGGTACGGCCCAATCTGCGTCGCTGTGGAACAATTTTTTAGTGTGTCTTCGTTCCGGGAGCCTCGTACGGGCGACACGCATGAGTCTCCCGGACAGCTGTAAAACCAGCCTTAAGGGGACGATAACCGACTTTTACCGATTTTATACTGAAGATGACGTCTAAACGAGTAGTGTTAGTGATTTGCAAAATATATATGTTTAATTAGAGCATTTTCTTAATATTTTAATATGGGCATATTTTTGATTATGTTTATATTACATAGTGAAATTAATTTGTAAAGTTATGTCTAACGCGGATAAAAAACTGAAAATGACGCAAAATCTATCAAGCATATTTTTCTGAAAACTTCACCATTTTAAAGAAAAATAAATTATTGATCTTTTAGTATACGTGTTTTATTAAAATATATTTTGTTTTACGTGTAATAGCTTAATAATGCGTCTAATTTGGGACAGCGCTTCTTGATGGGCGAGTCCTATTACTGGCTGGACGTACGACGCGTTGCGTGAGCTCAGTACAGAACACGCAAGCTAACCATTCAAGGTTACTGTCATATATCTGCGAAAATCAAAGATATATGTGAAAATCAATATTATCTGATATTAGTAAGTATCAGTATTGTCTGATTTATCACATTATTTCTCAACATCACATTTAATTTCAATATTAATCTCACTACTATTCTGCGATCTCACGAGGTAATAATTTTATTGTAAACAGCTGAACACATTATAAAATACTTCTGTCTACGCCTTTTTGAATAACAAGCGTACTTCTAGTCAAATGTAGGTATTGCTAGTAATTAAAATAAATAGGTACCTTATGTCTTACAATTCAAATAAATCACATTGTAAATAAGTAAAAACCCCAGTAACAATAATAAGTAATTATATCAAATAACATAATTATTTATTAATTATGCGTATCTACTTTAGTACCTAAATTTCAAGGCTTAGCTTACTACTGCAGCTGAAAATACTTACAAATCCCTTGTTGTGAATGAAGTTATTCAAGTACCTAGTTCAAACAATTAATTTAATCAATCGCAAAATTGATTAATTCTTCTAAATCAATTACAATACTAATGACTTTCCTTACATTGTTTTCCCAACAATTATCTTGTTTTATTTATACAGTACCTACCTAACAATTATAATTTAACCTTGTGGCAATAATCTGTGCATGTTATACGTTAGTAAATAAACATGTTCGTGAATCGTGAATGAAAACGAAATTATCGGAAAACTAACTCTAGGTAGGTACGGCACGGAGGTCGGGCGGGGTGAACGACCTTGTGACGTCATCCATGACGTAGCGCGCAGGAGGCTCGCGTAGCCGCACATCATGACCTATTTCGCAACATTATTCAGCGACCGTGTGGCCTAATGGATAAGGCGTCGGACTTCGGATCCGAAGATTGCAGGTTCGAGTCCTGTCACGGTCGAAAAATTACATTTTGGATTTTAAGTATTGTGTATTTTTTTCAGTAAGTACAATTTTGTGTTTAATTTTTTTTCATCAATCTTTTATTTCACATTATTAATTTAAGTAAATAATTAGGTCCTTCGAAATGCGATTTTCATGCACGTGTATGAAACTGTCGCTATCTACTCAATCTATAACAGTTACATAATTATTAAATAATTGTTTTTATTTACAAAGCGAAACTATCCAATGTCGTCTTAAATTCAGTTGTTTTAACTTTTTTTTTTGATGATGAAATATTTAATTTCAGTATTTTTTTAATTTTTTAATTTTACAATATTTATATACACAAATAAACACACACTACACTAGGTACTAAATTAAATGACTAACTATAAATACAACAAAAACAAAACGACACTTAGGCGTCGAAGTATTCGTCCGCATCGCTGTCATCCGGAAACGTGCCCAGAAGACTGGCAGCATTGCCACGTTGAATGGCAATGCTTAATCTTTGGCCAAAGAACGAGCCAGCAATTAATAAATCATCTTAAATTCAAGTAAAAATGAGTCAAACAGATTTAATTTTAAAATACTGTAATAAAAGATAGCCTGTATTCAATTGTTCACAATATTACACCACAGGTCATTGACCTCTAAACTGTAGATTAATTGTACGTCTCAACTCTCCGAACTTTGCAAAGAAAACACGTTTATCAAAATCTTAACAGATCAAAATAATATAAATAAATAGTCTACGATGAAACTTGCAGATATTTATTTAAATAAATTATGTGGCTATGATTTTTTTTTTATTAAGTAAAATTACAAAAAAAAAAGTGGATAAAAGGGATTGTTAATAAAAGGGAATTTAAAACAGCATAAAGGCTTATGTCTATGAAAACTTCATGGAAAACCGACCGACGTCGGTCGCGTCGCGCCTGTCTACGGGAGCCTTTAGTTAGATAATACCGTTGAACTTTATCAACATTTCATAAATAATTTCGAGATTACAAATAAAAACTCTGTGATCATTTATTATATTTGTAACTGTAGGTACCTGTCTATCAATGTTTTAAGTTTAATAAAAGTAAATAAAGCGGCTAAATGCGAGTCGGACTCGCACACGAAGGGTTTCGTTCGCACAGCATTTAACACAAACAATATTTCTTAACACTCGAAAACTCTTTTCTTGTATTTTTGACTTTTATTTATTTATTGTTATAACGGCCATCTGTAAACACAGTGTGAAAAATTCAAGTATCAATCTACTACGGTACAAAACATATAGCCCTGTGACAGACGGACGGAGAGCGGAGCTTTAGTAGGGTCCTGTTGGACAACCTTGGTGTAAGGAACCTTAAAAAAGAACTCTTTTTGTGTCTTGTACAGCTGAATCTGAAAATGAACAACTTTTACGATGGGGCGACCCCTTTTTTTTGGGTGGGAATTTTTCAAATAACTTCTCCCGCTCTGGACGGAGCGGGAGGGCGTGTCAGACTCTTACTAACTAAAACCCACCCGTGTTCCTTCAGTTGCCATGTTGCCAGCGGTCACGGTATCTCTTTCGGACTTTCCCGCGACTCCGGCAGGCATCGGCCCTAGCGGACCCCGTCAGTTCTGCTGACATCTCTTTGAGGCGCGCGTGGAACACAACGCGCCGTCGGCGTCGACTCAAGCCTGGTCCTTATCGGACGGCGAGCTAGATATAGCCCCTGAAATCGAGAAAAAAATAATATACTACTCCATACATTTTCTGTTCATATAACTCGACACCTAAAGCACGTAATGCCGTTGGTCCCGGCTGTCATTCGTGGAACTTTGACAGTCGTTACAAGTCGTCAGAATTCCACAAGTCTGACTACCAGTCTTACCAAGGGGTATCGTATTACCCAATAACTGGGTTGTGGAGGTCAGACAAGCAGTCGCTCCATGTAAAATACAGTTATCCAGCTGCATCCGGATAGACTGGAAGCCGACTCCAACATAGTCGGGAAAAGGCTGGGCAGATTGATTTATAAGTCGACAACAGATTTTTGTAAAGGTCCGAATTAAGACGATAATTTTCCCTTGCTACACTTTTAGATTAATTTTGGAGTTTTTTGAAATACATTTTCCTGGTTTCAAAAAGTGTTGCTTATACATTCAAATCACTATCAAACACCAAAACTTTCCTGTATCAGGTTCTTTACCGACTATTTAAATTACCATAATAAATACATTTATTTATGAGGAAAACCTCTGCTGAACATGTTTGCAATAAGTAATAAACTAATGATGCATTAAAATTAGGCAAACATAAAATTATTAATAGCTCTTATAGGTGAAATGAAGAATTTTGTTAGGTATATACTTGCCTACCTTGTATACCACCAAATTGGAGAGACCATTTGTTGGAAAAACTAGCGATAATATACTGAACCCATCGCATCGCACCACCCGCGCAAATTTTAGCGTTTTTGCTTATCGTTATATCTGATTTTTGTCTTTTTGCTCGTCTCCTAAGTGTCGTAGCGTGATGTATGTAGTCTAACCTTCTTCAAGAATTGGTCTATCAAATGCAAAAAGAATTATTGTTCAAATCCGACTGCTAGTTCCAGAGATTAGGGCGTTCAAACAAACAAACACTTTTTATTGTATTATTTATTACCAAAAGTGTTGATTTTTTAGAAAATGTCAGGGTACTGACCAGGGCTGAATAACGTAAAGAATCGCTGAAGATACGTTCTAAAAACATTGGATGCAAAGCAGAGTGTGATGTCAAATAGTCACCATACTCATCCAAATCTGTTTTGTGGTCAAACTAATGTGTTTTTCAAGTACAAAAATACACAATTTATTACTACATTACGCATAATGTAACAAGGAAAACGCCTTACCTAAAACTAATACGTGTGTAGTAAAATGTAACGTGCCGATGTCCTGAGAGCGGCCGGGCTAGGCGACGCGACACCTCCTGAGTAATCATGATTTACTGGTACAAAGGTGTTAGAAAATCACACCTTTGGGGGCAAGGTGTATCTTTCCCTGAAAGTTAAGGGGCTACTGACCGAGGACTTTAGAGGCTTATAGGATTCGTGCTGAAGTTTTTTTGTCTGTTCTCTAAATAGGACCAACTTTTTGATTATAACCTCCAAGTTGGCTCCTTAGCTTATAGTTAGTCCTACGAACTAAGATTATGAAACTTTTATGAACTTTCAGTACCTATCTAATAAGAACTATAATATTATTATACTTATCCTCCGATAAAAGAACGGGGGATTAACAAATAGTAGATAATACAACAAGTGAAAAAAAGGGAATTTAATTCGCGGGACTAAGTTGGATCCCCAGAGCAGCGAAGGATTCTAGATTAGAATCCTAAGCGGAGCGAGGGATACAAGGACCGAGTAAAATTTTTTTTTCACGAGTTGTATTCTCTACTTTTTACCATTGACTGCGAGAAAATAAATAGTAGTAGGTATGTAGTATTTTATAATCAAATTTTTGGCGACAACAAAATTATGTACTATAATTGCTGCTTTAGAGGAGCTCGTGACTAAGTAAAACAGCCGCACGGGTCGATCCATCAGGTTAAGCTACGCTTGCCGGGGTTGGTCCGTGGATGGGTGATCATCTTTACACACTGAGACTCCTCCGTGCCTCGGAAAACATATTAAGTCGTTGGTCCCAGCTGTTATTCGTGGATCTTTAACTGTCGTTACGGGTCGTCAGAAACATGAAAGTCTGACAGCCAGTCTTACCAAGGGGTTTCCTAATACTCAGTTACTGAGTTGTGGAAGTCAGACAGGCATTTGCTCCATATAACATAGCGGTATTCAGCTGCATTTGGTTAGACTGGAAGCCGACCCCAACATAGTTGGGCTAAAAGGCTAGGCAGATTGATTGAATTGCTGCTTTAGAACGAAATGATTCCGAAGTCAGTATCTCATTTTCGTCACTGGAAGAACTCATTTTATTATAATTATGTTAATAGATTTCCAATAACATAAAACAACCACGATAACAGATAGAAAATAACCTAGCTAAAATTGGCGGGTTAAAAAAAAAAAAAATAATTGTATAACTCTATAGCTCTCAGCCAGTATGTACTTTCAACACGTTTTATTCATCGTTTGTACATAATTCGTACAATTCGTGCTTGTTCCAAATTCAAAATGTTTTTATTCACTCAGTGAGTAAAAGATAGTTTTATTCACTGTATAACAGTGAATAAAACTCTAAAAAGCTTGCCACTCGAAAAAGGGCATTTAATTCATCGATACGATGAATTAAATGCCCTTTTTCGAGTGGCAATGGTAAAAAAACTCTTTCAATCTTCCGAAGAAAATATTAGACATACTGTGTGTTCAAATATTTTCCAAATTCAAAATGTTTTTATTCACTCAGTGAGTAAAAGATAGTTATATTCACTGTATAACAGTGAATAAAACTCTAAAAAGCTTGCCACTCGAAAAAGGGCATTTAATTCATCGATACGATGAATTAAATGCCCTTTTTCGAGTGGCAATGGTAAAAAAACTCTTTCAATCTTCCGAAGAAAATATTAGACATACTGTGTGTTCAAATATTTTCTCTTAAACGAGAGTTGGACTTATTAAGCTAAGCAAGAAAGGCTCTCACATAAGTCATTCGTCATCATGACGAAATCCTTTATATTTAAGTTTCATAATCGTTATGGAAAGTAACGTCATCTACTTTTATTTATAACCTTGTAAATACGTGTGGGTTGAAGCCAATTGTTCATTAACATCGATGTGTCGACTTTCAAAGAATTAAGCAAAAGCATAGAGAAATCTTTCTAAGAAAATCTACTTTCAATAGTTTTAAGTCGTTCATCCATTGTTTTTCAATACTGATTCTTGTTGGCTCATCAGCATGTAGTGGACTTCTTTTGTATTTCTGAGTTCCTGGTAGTCTCACATCGTCATTCCGCGGCGTTACGCGGAGTTATGCCCTCTGTCTGCTCTGAACCAGAATCTATATAAATGATGATATTAAAAATATGTTAAGTTGTAGATTATTGTCTTGTTTTTAAACTTTACCAATCATTCCATTTTTTTATTTTACTATAAGGAAAATACAAACACTGCCTAAAATTTTAAACTCCAACTCGTGAATGGATGACCTGTCGAACCGATGTTATGTTATCACAATCTTTGTAACAATGACAAATATACTTACCATAACTAACAATAGTAATTTGGAAGATCGCAATCTGTAACTGACTTATATTATTTAAAATGTTAGGGGGAGAACCAAGTTAAGTGCGGTGCAATTGAAAAGGTCTTCAGGTCAACCAGTCAATAAGGAAGAGACCAAAATTTTCTTAAATACTCCATCTCTTCCTAGAGAAAGAGAATGTTTTCATTGTGACAATTTTTATTTGAAACAAGAACTGAATACTCTATATGCAGCAAAGTTGTATTGCTTTTGTGTAAATAATCTTAAGAACTTCGTTTTGTTTTTTTGCTGTCGCTCCTTTGATGACTCTTGAAAAAAACAACCATAATGAGAATAGTGCGAAAATTATTTTGTATCTATCTGCTTTTCTCCATTGAACCACCGTCCTTGTCATACATTTTATGTGCGCAAATATCCCAAATGTCATTGAGATCTTAATGCGTCTTTTGTTAGTTTTCCTTTGAAGTTGGTAGCCATAAAACTTCACGACTTTTATTCAAGGTGTTTCAGCAGTGAAGTATAAATAGGTCGAGTGCATCGAGTGACATCATTTTTACCTATAGTTAATTTCATGAAAAGTTCCATTACTGATTAGCGGGCGAGACGACTCGACTGTCTGACCTTCGTGTTTTATGGTAGCCTGGTACTCCCAGCATGATCTACACGTGGCCGGTATTAACCGTCTGTCTGACAAAACTATTTTTTGTGTCTGATTTTGGATCTACAAGGCCAAATAAGTCTAGATTTATAATAGTACTTTATTATCCCTACTTGTTTATGTATCTAGTAACTAATACTTGGTTCTCGTATAATCTATTTATTTCGATCACAGTGGGTCACACGCCAATATTATCTGGAAAAAACTTCGAACGTGAATCGCCGTGTGGGCTGGCTTGAATTTAAATTAGCAGCTGTTGCCAGAACACGAGGTACTTTAATTTTTTTTGGTACAATCATGGACCATGCTTCTGGGAATAAATTCATATCATCAATCAATGTTCGACGGAAAGTGCTAGAACCGAAATTATGGAATGATTAGGCCTATCCAAATATTTCTTGGTAAAAAAGATGATTCAGGTGGCAAAAAGCTGTAGATAAAGGTAAGTTTATTTGCCAGAATTTTTGAAGTGAAATCTTCATTAGGCGCGTTGGGCATTTTTGAGATGGGACTAAACCATTGATTTCGCGACACCATGACGACACCTCATTTTTGTAAACGCGATTGTGCTCTTTATTTATATTCTGTTACGGATTAATGTTCTATGCAAGTATTTTTACTTTAAAGGTTTTATAAACGCGATTGTGCTCTTTATTTAGATAGGTTACGGGCCAATGTTCAATACAGATATTTTTCTTCCACGAAGGCAATCTTGTTCAAGTTTGCACTTCTGTCGGCATTCCCGGAGTGCCACCACTTTGTTATTTATCTTTCGGGTGTTTCTTTTTGCTCACACAGCCTTTTTATAATTATGTATTTTATGCCCGGTTTCTGAGGTTTTCAAACGGAGTTTATCCATTCTGTTTTGGTTATTGATTTGATATAGTGTTTCAGAACACTTCCTTAAGGAAGAATTTTGCTTAAAGGTGAAGTGAATTACTATCGAGGATTTGTCCGAGTACCTCAAAACCAAGCATTAGAAAACTTTACTTTACTATGCTTACTTTAAAATGTGTGGTGTCCGCTAAAAATAGACCCGAAAAAGGGGAGAGTGGGTGACTAAGGAATGATGTACTTATAGGTAGAGTACATATGGGGTAACAGGTTTATCATTTGTGGTTATAATACTGCATATGACACCATCCGCCACCGCTTGAGCATCCAAATGTGGAGCACTGGACTCACATAGGCGAGGGATTTTTTTTTTTTTTTTGTGTGGGAAATTCTCAAATAACTTCTCCCGCTCTGGGTGGAGCGGGAGGGCGTGTCAGACTCTTACTGACTAAAACCCACCCGTGTTCCTTCCTATGCCATGTTGCCGCGAAGTGATGACTAACATTAACAACTCTTTATGTATTTATACATTACTTACCTACTAACATAACCCGATGACGAGGTTGCTAACTTTGTAGGTAATGTCCCTCGTAGGATTTTGAATGCTAAAATATTCATAGCAATATTTAACAGACATAAAGTTTGCTAATAACATTTGCTTGTAACTTTAGCACATTGATGTCAAACTAAATGATTCTTTACAACGTGCGATGCGGTGAAATTCCACCATCAGCCACTTTCCGAGCCAAAAAAAATCCTATCTTTAGATACCTAATATTTACATGGTTTCAGAAAAGATGATTGATATAAAAAATAACTATCACGCCGTCTAAGGCATATTATTTAACTGCTGTGTAAATTAGCTGACTTTTTTTATAACAAACAGCCAACAAATTAACAACATATAAAATTCGGTACTAGGCTTTCAGAAACCAGGTGCTGGTAAATGTAACTTCCAACTATATTACATAAAGTTACGGAACCAATTTTTTTTATTTATCTAACTAATTAAATGGTTATCAGAACTAATTCACTTATTGCCTCGTCTAATCAAAGTGCCCTTGACCCTTGATACCGATACCAATACCGATACCGATCGATACTGACCACCGTTAATAATGGTATATAGATTTGTGTACGTCCATTGTTAGCGGACGATACGTTAACCTAATTATCATAAGATGAACCGATGTTCTGGTGAAGGGCGTTGGAATTCGCTGGATACGAGAAGCACAGGACCGGTCGATGTGGCCATGCTTGCTTGTACGTTGCAGTGGACGTCATTCGTTTGAAATGACGATGATGTTGGTAATGATGACAGTATCCGAGGTTTCAATTGTCTACTCTTACAGTTCTGATTTTGATGGAAATAATTATTTTCTTCGTACAAGGCAATCCTTCAGTCACCAAGTTTGCTCAAAAAACTTTTTATTTTGCTCAGCTCCATTGACACTAACAAGAACACAAAATCATTACATTCAGGTCGAATCGACACAGAAACCTCATACTCACATCGGCCTCGCTTATACAGCAAAACCTCCATTAGAAATCTTCTAATCCCGACAATGGAAACGCATCCTACACGTGGGTATTTCCTCGAAGTATCCATTGATATATCTTCGTACGAGCATTCTACTCAGAAACAATTAACTGTATGGTAAACAGCGGTAACTGTTATACGCCATCTTTTTATGTTATTACTTAACCTCACGCTATCTTCTCGGAAGGGATGGGCAAAATGTAGGGTATCTGGGAAACTAGATCAATTAGTTAATCTACTTTATTATTAGTTCTGTGGAACGCGTGGCATTTGTTTGTGAGTTGCAGTTCTGAGAAGTGTCAGAGTGACAGTTCCCACGTTTAATTGTGACTTCCATGACTGTGCTAAGTTCCTGGTCACGTGGTGACCAATCCTTGTCGTGCTTATGGCAGTATTCTTCTTCGCAACTATTTGATTCGGAGGCCGTTAATCTCTAAACATTTGAAATAAAAAACTTCCCAAATCGTATATTTACAAAATATTACGCACATTTGCCTAAGCGATTACTGTTTAAGTTTATCGAGGTCCTCAAAAGGCTGTAACCCGTCGTCCTAAATCTCGGGTCTAACAATAAAAAGTACCCCTTTCTATCGTTGCTTTCCTGGTAATTTCCTCGGAAAGTAGGTCGATGGCCACTTTAAGGGTTTCCTCAGTTTAGGGCTGGGCTAAGATAGCTCGTTTATGAAGAAGCCTGTGATAGTCCGAACTACGTTATTGCCGGAATGGTGTCCCACATTCTTGAATATGTTTGGGGTGGTGGAAAAAATGGAGGCAGTTTTACGAAAAGAGACAATCAGATGAAAGCAAATGGCTGTTTTTTTATAGATGCAATTTTTGGGTAATTTAACTTATTTCCATTTAATCCCAGATAAACTAAGTCATCAGGTGCATTCAATAGAGCCCTATGGTCAAGGAGGAGACTTCCTTGAGTGACACTATACTGTAGTAGATACGTACGTCTAGCGCACAGTAAGCAATCAATCCTGCTTCCACAATCTTGCTGGCTGGAGTGACTGACAAATCTTATTACCATGGGCTATTCTCGTATAACTCCAGGCAAAAAATAAGTTTCATAATTCATGCATTAGGTACATAAGTAGCAACCAAAGCCTTTCTGGGCAGCATTCTGGCATCGGGACTGGCTGCCTAGAATTTGCCGGTGGATACTTTAAGGAAGTGACCACACTAATCGACGAGGTATCGGCTTGAGCCGGACAGAAAGAGTTTTAAGTCTTAAAGCTCTTAAGCGAAAAATACGTTGTTCACCTCGATTCGGTTCGAACCACGCGACTCGACAACCCCATCGAACTATTCACTTTTATTGCACGGACATAAAGCTCTTCCTGACCGGCTCAAGCCGATTCCGCGTCGATTTTTGTGGTGCCCTTATGCACCTATTTAGAGTGAACACTTTCGACTTTTACTTGAAGCGCGGTTAAAGATTCTCCTTGTACAAAAACGTCCGGAGGTGTCGTGGGATACCTGATTGGAACGAAATTGTTTTCGCTGTGTAATATGTATTAATACAAAGCCATCTAGTATAAGTTTTTACGTCTCTCATATTCGGTAAGTAGGTCCTTATTACCCCCAAATGGGGTTTGTAGGTAACCAATTAGCGCTCTAGGGTAATAATGTAGCTAGAAAGCCCTAGGGCGGTAAGTAATTAAAAAAAAAAACTCTTCACTCTTTCAAAAAGTTCGCGTACCTACATCTAATCATCATACTGGCAATAGACATCATGCATTCAGCCCAATGACAAAAGAGGTCGCTTCGCTATTCAGCCTTGTCTTCGTATGAGTATAATAGTCATCAATTTTAAATATCGAACGGGGAAGCGCAATTTCGTGCTTGAAAAAAAAAATTTAACAGAAAAAGATGAAAAAAGGCGGGAATAGAAAACTTTTACTTTAAATATTGTTTGTTTTTGGGATTTTTTTATAATTACGTGCTAATTAGGAAAAAAACATGAGTTCTGCAAGTGATGAAGATATAAGCTGCACTCCCGATTCAATGAAAATGGAAGCTGAAGCAGCAATTAACAATATTTTGCCTGAAAGATCTAAAGAGAGATATTTGAAAACTTACGACGAGTTCATGACGTGGCGAAAAGAAAAACGAGTAAAGTCTTTATCTGAGACGTATTCTTAACATACTTTAGTGAGCTATCAAAAAAGCTGCAGCCATCTAGTTTGTGGTGCATTTATTCAATGTTAAAATCAACTATGAGTACTAAACACGACATCAATATCAAGAACTTTTCAAAATTATCATCTTTTCTAAAAAGACAATCAGCTGGGCACAAAAGCAAAAATTCAAAGGTTTTTACAGCGCAAGACGTGAAAACATTCATAAATGAAGCCCCTGATGACATATATTTAGCTGTTAAGGTACGTAAAATAAAAAATCACATAATGGTAATACTTCATCATTTATCTTTTAAATTCTTACAATCCTATAAAACATACTTATTTTTATATTTCGCTTGTTTTGGGTGGTTCTTATCTTCGGTATAACTGGCGCATGCCGAGGTATTGAGTTGACAAATATAACAATAGAGAACATAGAACAACAGGGTCAGTTGTTAGTAATTAAACTACCGAACACAAAAACTAAAATTGACCGAACATTTGTAGTTCCTCAAGAATTTTCTGAATTCGTACAAAAATACAGAAATCTTCGTCCTGAAAATGTAAACACCAACTGATTTTTTTTGAAGTACCACCAAGGCAAATGCTACAAACAAGTTATTTGAAAAAATACCATCAGAAGTAGGCCGAAGCAAATCGCAAGTTATTTAAAGTTAGCAAATCCGGAATTGTACACAGGTCATTGCTTCCGGAGAACATCGGCTACACTTTTAGCCGATGCTGGGGCTAACTTAACCACTATAAAAAGGCACGGTGGGTGGAAATCCAGCAAGGTGGCTGAAGGTTACATTGAAGATTCCATACAAAATAAAAGTAAAATTACCAACCAAATAACGAAAACTATTCAGCTTTCAAAAAATTAAACATCTTTCTCAAGAGATGATCCGCAACCATCAACTTCTGCTGAAGAAAGCTTCATCCCGTCAAATTTTATCCATGACCAACAAATATCAAAATCTCAAACTATTAAATACATACCCAAAAAACACCTGTCCCTAAAATTTGAAAATTGTTCTCATTTCACTATAAATTTTAACTAATAAAATGTTTTATTCTTGTAATGCCGGTTTTTTTCTACTTACCTCACAATCGAGATGTAAAGCAGAGTAGTTAGCTCGGGTGTAAGCATCAATTGCACCCTCGAACTATAGGCGCCCTCGCTGCGCTCGTGCGCCTAAATATCTCGGGCTGCAATTAACGCCTTACAGCCCTTGGCTACTAATCTACTATTAGCTCGCTAGCTGCTTGAAACTGACTTTTTCGGGCATAACGCTCTTTCATATTACGTGATGATTTTTAACAGTTTACTCCTACCGCAAGCCGAGTTAAAGAACTTCGTTCAAATAAATAATGACATTATCCAAACCTAGAAGTTATTAAATGGGTCCCAATAACGTTCATCATTGAATCAAAATCAGGCAATTAAAAAAGTACTACTCGTAGAAGGTGCTGGCAAGCATGAAGCCTTACTGGAAAATACCCCTAATGTGACACTGTTTGCCTAGTACTCTAAAAAGGATGTGTCCCACATTTGATAAGTACTTTACATCCTAGGATTACCCTCATATGCAAAGGATTGATGGATAAAAGTTGTTTGACAACGCTTCGAGATCAGGTTAAGCAAATCTTTCCTGAAATTCGTATCCTGAACAAATATTTTGAACCGAAAGCAGCGATTTCTCCAATGACCCGTAAAAATTTCGAGAACGTGTGGCGGAAAGTTTACGGTGTGTATTGTTAAGGTAAGCCAAATTAAATGGAGATAATGCCAATGGCCCTCATAATCATTGACATGAAAATGTTTGCAGTGGCAATGAATTTTCTAGATGAAATGCACCCCATGTTCTGTTTAAAAACCGTATTCCACTTGCCAGCCTTAGAGTGACCTACATTTTTGACGATCTGGAGAACGCCACTGATACCGGGATTAGGTACTAGGGCAACAAAGAGGGGGAGGGAAGTGAAACAATGAATAAAGTTTGTTGTTTTGTTTCGCAAATAAAATTTATTGATGTGTTGCGCAATTTTTGGACAGAAAGCAATATTTAGGTAAGAAAAATTATAAAAGCAATATGGTAAGGAAAACTAAAAGTTAAAGAACTTATAAGGCTATATTTAACAGTTGGTTATTAAAATTGTAGTGAAACAATTCAACAAGAACAAGTAGATATTATAACAAACAGATCTGCCAAGCCATTTCCCAACTATGTTGGGTTCGGCTTCCAGTCTAATCGGATGCAGCTGAATACAAGTACTTTACATGGAGCGACTGCTTATCTGACCTCCACACCCCAGTTACTGGGTAATACGATACCTAGTTGTCAGACTTTCGGGTTTCAGACTACCCCTAACGACTGTCAAAGATCTTCAAATGACAGCCGGGACCAACGGCTAAACGTGCTTTCGAAGGCACGGAAGGGTCTCGATATGTAATGGATGGTCACCCATCCAAGGACCGACCTCGGGAAGCGTAGTTTAACCTTCTATCAACCCGTGCAGCTGTATAACACTGTACACTGTAATACTCTCATAAAATTGCACCCTTTACAAACATTGAATGCAACAAAACAAATAATTCAAAGTAAATTCTTGTAGAAACAAAAGCATCATAATTACCAGTGTCTAGCGAATAAAACTACACAAATTAAAGTTGTTTAACATAATTGAGAAACTTGCGGCAGATTGCCACGAGGATAAACAAAAACCTAATGAAATTGCTAAAGTAATGCAGGACGCTAGGTTTCTTTACATTCTGAAGAACTAAATCGGCTTCATTAGGTCTCAGTTCACTTCACCTGAGATAACAAAATTGCACAATGAATACGGGAACACCCGAATTAAGCGGACGTTCGCCCTCTGCCTTCCCTGTCCCTCCATTCAACCCATCTCGCTCACTGCAGTTCCATATCCTGCTTCCTATACAAGCCTGGTATCCGAAGTCATGGCGCGGGGAGATTTTTCCGTCCAGGTGGAGATTATTATATGGGAGGTAGATTAGAAAGAGACAAGAGACGACAGGTATTTCGTCATAGGAACCGATTGATGGATCGTCTGCTGTCGGGAAAGTTGTGAGGAAAATGTAGCTCTGACTTTGTCTTCGCCCCCTTTTCGCTACAAGGCGAGCAGCAATCGATAATAATGTTTCCACACTACCACTACACCTGGGACAGTAACGTGTGAAAGTGATAGCAGATAGTTTATCAATGGGTGCTTGTAGACTCCGCCCCATTACTACGGCTTCCGTAGAGCGTAGCAAGCGTAGGACACACACACTGTCATATTGATGTCAGTCAATATTAAATAAATAATTGTAGATCACAGTTTGATACCGTTCTGTCACTCACGTTGACAGTAGTCTGAAAAACATTCGAAACTTTTGTAGGAATAGGGTTTGCGAAAACAAACCAGTGAACGAAAACCGTTACATTCATTTGATTAGGCATTTCGAAAAGTACGTTTTTTTGAAAAAAAACATTAAAAAAATTAAAGGCTCCAGACAGGCGCGACGCGACACCGGTAGATAAATTTCCGTGAAGTTTTCCCTAATTGAAAACTTCATTAGGCGCATTGGGCATTTTTGAGATGGGACTATACCATTGATTTCGCGACACCATGACGACACCTCATTTTTGTAAACGCGATTGTGCTCTTTATTTACGGATCAATGTTCTATGCAAGTATTTTTACTTTAAAGGTTTCGGAAGTATTATTTTTTTGTAAACGCGATTGTGCTGTTTATTTAGATAAGGTTACGGACCAATATTCTATACGAGTATTTTTCTACCAAGGCGATCTTGTTCAATTTTTCACTTCTGTCGACACTCCCGGAGTGCTACCACTTTTTTTTCTACCAGAGTTGCATTGCGCCGTCGCTTTGCGCCTGTCTGCGGAGCCTTAAAACGCATCCTTATTATCTTTTATCTTGTACTTCAAAATAATTCCTTTTTCCTTGGACATAAATGTTTACAGATAAAACAACAGTAGAAAGATAAGGAAGTGCAGAGAGGGCATTTGAAATGCATGAATGAATATGTTAATTGTTTATTTCCTTAAATGGGTCGGAGTTGGTACGATCTTGGTGAATAAAATAAAAGAGGTTTCTGCGTTCGTGTAAACAATTACACTTCTATTATATCTATACATCCTTATCTTTATCCTTATATAATAAAAACTTTTTACAAAAAAAAAACAACCGACTTCAAAAAAAAACACTACAAAGTGAAAATAAATTTAATTTCAGGGTTTTGAATTTTCGTTTGTCACCGACTTCCGAAATTAAAGTTATTTTTCACTTTGTAGTGTTTTTTTTGTAAAAAGTTTTTATTTTTCACTTTTTAGTTGTGGTACCTACCCCACACAAATTCGAATACCACTACCTGCTATGTAAATAACAGTGACAAGAAGTTATCAAATCATCTACATACTAAGTGGGAAAAAATACGTATAATTGAAGCTAACTCTAGAACTACCCAAGCAAAGTTAATAAAATTTATATGGGACCACCTCTGAAGTATGATCTACCAAACAACCATCAAAATCTATTCATAATTGGCGGAGTAATCGCGTAACAAACATACAAAAAAAAAAAACATACAGACGAATTGAGAACCTCCTCCTTTTGGAAGTCGGTTAAAAACAAAGTCCCCCGCCGCCTCTGTCTGTCTGTCCGTCTGAACGCGATAAAGTCAAAAACTACCGAACGGATTTTCAAACCGTTTTCATCCATAGACGGTGTGATTCATGAAGAAGGTGTGTGTATAATTCATTAAGATTTTATGTAAATGACGATTATTGTTGAAGAAGTCGGAAAAAATCATGCCGACTGGGAGCTTCCGCGTAAACTGGAAAACATACTTTAATTTCTATCTATCTTATCTTATATCAGTTCTATCTTATCTTATCTTAAAAAGTTCAACAAAAAGTCCGCAATGACATGTCTATCTTCTAAGGATGACCCACAGTCACCATTACTATCTTTCAGAATTTGATAAAAATTTCATTATTATTTCCGAACCTATTTTGACCGGTATTATAATAATCCTTATCCAATAAAATATGTTATTTAAATTGGGCATTTAATTTAGATTAAATTATGCCTTGACATCATATCATTTAAATGAATAGTTAAAAGATATCACAGATTCAAAATTACGCGTAATTACATAATTTTGTACCTTCAGTGAAAAGTGATGTAACTGGAAAATCATGATTTTGAGAAAATTAATGTTAAAGTTTTAAAAAATCTGACTCTTTGTCTACTTCACTAAAATGAGTACTGATTACTGACATTGGTAAAAAATATCTTAGAGCACAATTTAGTGTAAGAAAAAACAGATCAATTTGTATAGTTTTTTTATAATCTAAAAAGAAATCCACTTGTATCACGTAACACAACAATATTAAAGTCGTTTTATGTGTAAATTAATTTAAAATGACTTGAAACATTTTACACATTATTTATTTATTGGTTGGTGTTGGATGATTATGTGTAAATATATCAGTTTGTACTAATTCTGTACCTTCAGTGAAAAGTGGTATATCTTGACTTACCTATATCAGTTTTAATATTCTTACACTAAGTTTAACAGAAAAAAAAATGCAATTTTTTGGTCTAATTGGTACCCCTCTAAGATTAAAATTGTGCAAGCTTATTTTGGTGTAAAGTGCTCTAACTAAACATTTTTTACATTTATGAATGTGTAATAAAATACATTTTAAATAATACGAGTACCTATCAATGTGAACTGAACAAATATTTCAAGTACCTTAGTGTATATTAATACAAATGTATGTGACTCTTATTACACGATTTATGTGAATTCTGTACCTTCATTGAAAAGTGATGTAACTGGAAAATCATGATTTTGAGAAAATTAATGTTAAAGTTTAAAAAAAATCTGTCTCTGTGCGCGATAAGTTGGGACCTGAGCGCGGTGACGTCGAATTCCAAGCTAGTCGAATGGAGCTATACGTCCTGTAGAGCTTCATCTCTTTCCCACACTGAAGTTATATTAAAATAATACTGCTTTATGAGCTTGTGGTAGGCCTCCAGGTCCCAACTTATCGCACACGGGTACCAATAGAATACTATACAGTGTGAGTCTTTATAATGTGCACATATAGAAATGAGGCGGAAAGGGGTTAAGAGGTATCTATGCTTAATTTTGCCGACAGAAAAACGATTTAAAAAAATCTAAATATTTTTTATAGAATTAAAAATTGTTCGCTACTTTGACCCCAGTGTAAACAAAACGTTGTAACTTTTAAACCGCAATGACCAAATCCATAATGATTGGAAGTAGTTAGGCGTCCTCATAAAATGAAAATTGTGAAAAAAAAACTACCCTCAATTGAAAATAAACATGTTTTTTAGCAAAAATCTTTTTTTTTGGATTTTTTACAATAATCGTAAAATTTCTCAATAAGGCGCCCCCATTATATATATACCTTTAAAAAAAATGTACCTATATAAAAAAATATATTTAGATTCTTTTTAATATTTTTTCCGTCGGTAAAATTAAGCGTAGATGGGCCTCATTTTCGATATGTGCACATTATAAAAGCTCCCACTGTATTATCAAATTTATCATTGAGTAACATAAGCTATAATTTATAAAGATATCACACGGGCGAACCCGCTGGCGGAAGCTAGTCATTTATAAATATGTACATGACACGCTGTATAATGTATTGTTTTAAAATGATAAAATAACTGTAACCTGTAGGTTATAGTTAATTAATCACATTTATTATTATAACCAGTCATAAATGATACCCTAGTAAGATTATAATAAAATTACTATGCATGCACACTCGCAAGTCGCAAACCTTTTGCCCGTTTTCACAAACACTAGGGCATTAAAACAATGTAATGCCTAAACAAAGCCGCAGTATTGGATTTTCAACGCTAAGCTTATCGCCGATAGTTGAAAATCCAACGTGGCATTATATTCAGGTGTCGCCTAGTGTTAATGAAAACGGAGATTTGCTTTCCAATTAGGAAAGTCTCCATAATAGTCTCGAATTGGATTTGTGCCCAGTTGTCGGCAATATATATTACTACTTCGGGGAATACACGTAAGATATTTTTTTCTTGTAAGCTTATCTAATTATTTACTCACAATAATTAGTTACATCCGAAAGGAGCGTCGGCAGACCAAATAACCAGGGTGGACGACCTATAGAAGATCGCGGGGAAGAACTGGATGAGACTTGCACAAACCAGGGAAGCATGGCACAAAAGAGAGGAGGTCTTTATTTACCAGTGGACAATTAAGGCTGCCAGTGATGATGGTGATGATGACGTCATCCGACATTCACTACCAATGTATTGCTGAAGTAAATAGTTACTGTTTTGATAAATACGACACAAGTCGGGGTTGATATTTCATTAGATCCTAACTTTTCAGAGGTCAATAACCTGCGTGAACTTTACCAGTTGCATGTAAGTATCGCCCAAAAGTTCACTTCAGTTCAAGTTGGGCTTGCTAAGATCAAATTGAAACGTAACACGATTAGAGAATTTAAGTGATTTAGAAGCTAGGAAGTTTCAGGTAATTTAGTAAGTAAGCAATCAAATTATTACCTCTCTATGGAGTATTCGATACGGGATAGTTTCCGTAATCACATTTGTCTCTAACCCTATTTGGCAAAAGGAATATTAATCACCATATTTTACAGCGCATAACTGGCGAAATGTGGGTACACCTCAATTTTTTTTATTTTATTGGAATCTTCTTTAGGCGCGTTGGATATTTTTGAGATGGGACTAAACCATTGATTTCGCGACACCATGACGACACCTCATTTTTGTCAACGCGATTGTGCTCTTTATTCATATAATATTACGGATCAATGTTCTATGCAAGTATTTTTACTTTAAAGGTTTTGTAAACGCGATTATGCTCTTTATTTATATTATGTTACGGATCAATGTTCTATGTAAGTATTTTTACTTCAAAGGTTTCGGAAGTTTTTTTTTGTAACCGCGATTGTGATCTTTATTTAGATAAGGTTACGAACCAATGTTTTATACAAGTATTTTTCTTCCACCAAGGCGATCTTGTTCAAGTTTTCACTTCTGTCGGCACTGTCGGTGCCACAACCTTTTCCAATTGCCGTGATCGTTTTATTTTGTAACAGTTACTTCATTCATTCGTAACAATTATTTCTAAGTGACTAGGGCAACATAACACCAAGGTAATCTTATTCCGTCCTTCGGGATATTTTGATTGGGAAAGAAAAGGTTTATTATTTTTGTGCCCGGGTGGCGAACTGCGACCAAATTGGACTCCTATGGATTGTAGGTTAATAAAATACGTTCAGGGTGAAGATTTTGGGAAATTGGGCTTTTCCCGCCGTGGATAGCATGGTTTTGTTTTCCTTTGTTTGTTACAAGGAGAATCTATTTTCGGACAATAATGGATATTTATAGGAAAATACAAGTTTTGTCGACTAATGTGTTACTAGAACAAAACTTGACATGTGAAGGTTTATATTTACAGTAAGTATCTAATGGTAATAAATGTCTTGCAATCATTCAAGGATTACACGAAATTAGGTCGGGTAACTATTAGGTTCCTTACGAGATAAATAATGAGCAAACTTGTCACCATTTTTAGGGTTCCGTACGTCCGAATGAAAAAAACGGAACCTGTACAGGATCACTCGTGTGTCTGTCTGTCCGTCTGTCACAGCCAATTTGCTCCGAATCTAATTCGTGCACATAATATATGAATTTCAGTGACCCAAACATGGACGTAAATAAATCGCTGTCCCCGGCGAATAAAATCGTAATCGTAAAAACCAAATTTTACAGGAAAAATAAAAAACAGTGAATTTCTTATTAACTAATATAAATAGCGAAATTGTTCAAATACCAAAAGAAAAGTGATTTTTTACATTTATAACAATACACCTTAAAATCTCGTAACTTCTGAAATAACCGTAGGAAATGAATGAGAAAAGTTGACAGAGTGTAATCGGACCTCTAAATATCGAATATGCAATAAAGTTAAAACTATCGTAATATCACATTACCATATTATTCGCTGGGGACAGCGATTAAAGAATTTTGAATTTTAACTTTTGGGAGGCACATAAGAAAATTTAAAAAAAAGTTTTAAAACAGTACCGTGTTACTTAACAAATGAAAGGGCTTACTGTCAGGGTCTCAAAAATATTTTAATTTTTAATCTTACAATAAATAAGTTTAAAGTTATTAAGAAAATTTATGAAAAATACCATTCAAAATTTTTGGTTCAGTGATTTCGGAAATAAGGCCGGGGCCTTCGAAAATACTGAACCTAACATTTCTAAAAAAATATTGAAAATAGTTCTATCCTTTGGCTGCCTGTCCACTGGAGTGGAGCGAGGCAGCCACGCGGAGAAAAGTGACAATGTTAATTAATAGGAGCGGAACTCTGAATCGGAGTTTAGATTCTATTGGTTTAACATTGGCACATTTCTCCGCTCCACTGCCTCGCTCCGTTCCAGTAGACAAGCAGCCTATAGATTACAGGAAAACCTATAAGCAGCCTGTAAATCTCTCAATATTGTGCGTACAAACTTACATTTGCAGTTGGAATGAATGGGAGAACATTTTTTTCAACTACAATGTTAAGTTTCTTCTTGGAATAAATACATTCCAACTACGGAACCCTTCATTGTGTGTGGTCCAACACGCGGTTGGCCGGTTTTTATGTTATTTAGGCAAGTCAGCGTCAGGTGGTACACACGGCTACACATCAAGCTATAAATTTCCAGTATAAGCTGACCTCGCATTGTACGGAAATCCTATACAACGTGAGATCAGCATAAACTGGAAATGTATAGCTTGATGTGTAGCCGTGAGTACCTACACTTTGTGTTGTCATCTCCTGTCATCAATATGCTGATCAGAGACCCTTTTGGCATTATAATAATTGTTTTATGTTTTTTATAGTTATAAGGTGTATTTTTCTGCTGTTATGCCAATAAACGCATTTTTAACCGACTTCCAAAAGGAGGAGGTTCTCAATTCAAATGTTTTTTTTAATGTTTGTTATGCGATAACTCGGATTTTAATGATTCTTTTTTTGTTTGGTAGGTAATACTTCAGAGGTGGTCCCATATAAATTTTAATAACTTTGCTTGGGTAGTTTTTGAGTTAGCTTCAATAATACGTATTTTTTCCCATTTAGTATGTGGATGATATGTTAAGTTGCTCTCACTGTTATTTACATAGCAGGTAGTGGTAGTCGAATTTGTGTGAGGTAAATACCACAACTAAAGGAAGTCGGTTGTTTTTTTTTTTGTAAAAAGTTTTTCTTTCTTTCTTTCTATCAAGAAAGCAGTCCACCTGATGATAAGTTAACTTATCATCATCTACATCTACATTACCTGAGGCATCGCAGGTACGTTACTATCCCCAGACTCCCAGAGACACACCCAGAAATATCTTATTTGAATGTTAAATTAAATATCTACACAGGCAGCCAAACCCTTCAAATTGGATCACAGTCAAAACTGCTTGCAAACAAATTGATATTGTCAGCCGAAATGCGTTCAGTGCTGGACATAGGCCTCCCCCAAGCACCACCACTTCGACCGGTTTTGTGCTTCCCGCATCCATCAGATTCCTGCGGCTTTCGCAAGGTCATCGGTCCACCTTGGAGGCCTTCCAACGCTTCGAAGAAGAAGAATTTGGTAAGAATACTTCTAGCCAAAAGGGATAAATATAAAATAAACAAATAATAAATCATTTATTTTGGGCCAAACACTTGTAAACATTTTATAAATCTGCCAAACTGTGTGACAGTTTGTCGGCAGGATTAGCGCACATTTGGTAAACAATCTAATTAAAAATCTAAGTAGGTTGATACAAATAGTTTAAATGGACGGTAAGAATATTTTTGTTCAATAGTTCAGTTCAGTGTCTCTCAATTGATAAATTGTTGTCACATGTTGCGACCATCTTACCTACTCTATAGAACTACACAAAAACTACTTCCTTTCTAGAATAAATAGGTACACGAAGACATTAGTCCTCCTCATCAAGTACGGCCATGATGTCCTAATACTCCATTAGCCACATTTCACCATAGCAACATTATCCCACGTTTTGTGGTTAGTGACAGCAATTTTTATGGCAATGTCATCACGGGCAATAAAACATTATGAGTGGTTTTTATTGCCATTCACATATTCTTGCATACTTTGTGATATTGATGAGAGTTACATTTTAGACCGACATATTGTTAATATTTTGGCACTTAGGAAACTGGTAGGTTTTTTTAAAAGTGAAAACTTATATAGGCGCGTTGTGCATTTTTGAGATGGGAGAAAACAATTGAACTCGCGACACCGTTACCGACACCTCATTTTTGTGAACGCAATTGTTCTCTTTATTTATATTACGTTACGGATCAATGTTCTATGCAAGTATTTTTACTTTAAAGGTTTTGGAAGTTTTTTTTTTACACGCGATTGTGCTCTTTATTTAGATAAGGTTGCGGACCAATGTTTTATACTAGTATTTTTCTTCCACCAAGGCGATCTTGTTCAAGTTTTCACTTCTGTCGGCACTCCCGGAGTGCCACTGTTTTTAAACCTAATTTTTATATTCATTGTCGTATTGGAATTCATTCATTCATTGTCATAATAGAAGATCTTTTGTCAAAGTGGATGTAGATTTTAGAAGTATTTTTTAAATTGTTCAAGTTTTCACTTGTTTCGGCACTCTCGGAGAGCCACAGATTTTTATTTTTTGCTATAATTTTCTGTTTAAAAATTTAAAAAAAACACATCTGCCCTGCCAAAAAACGAAATTAAAAAGTAAAAAACAAGTTGTATTATCCAAAGCGAAAGGTCACTCATTTACCCGCTGACTAAACAGATATAATAATAAAAAAATTGTCATTGCTGTCGGGACTCTTGTGTCGGTGTGTGGAACACTTTTTAATCTAAGAGGTAAAATGTAGCCTATGTCACTCGGGATGATGTTAGGATTTTAACGATATCCCATACATCCAAACCTGTTCAGGCATTTAAAAGTTATGGTGGAACAAAGAAACTCACATACATACATGAACCCTGAAAACATTACACTCATTTTTGGGCAGCAAATAAATTTCCGACCAGCAGACAGCTGCTGAAGTACTAAAATCTTCCTTTATATCGAACATATAAACTTATCAATATGAGAAATCGTTCAAGTTCTACTATATCTATCTCCGACTATGTGTATACCAAAAATATTACAGCATATTAGTTTTGGCAGGCATTTCAATATTTTAGGGGTCATAAAGTTGTTTTATTGCAAAAGCTACCCTTGACATTCTTAAGAGGAAACGTCGTAAAACATTGATGGGATAAGATCGGCCACTATTATTGCACTATGATATAATGGTGCTTTTATTAAGCCGGGTGTCTACTATGTTTGCGCACCAACTGTGCATCTGTTTTGTGTTTGCATAAAACGGCCACCACGACAAAGCAGATGCACAGTAGAAGCAGGCTAGGCGCACGTCACTCCGCACTGTGGTAGTAGGTAAGTTTGTGCGTGAACATAGTGTATACTCAGCTTTACAATTTTATTGTAAACAAAGTACTATGTTTTTATGGGAAAATGGCGTAAAGCGTTTAGTTGTAAAATGCGGTATTTGGAATAATATGTGTTACGAGACGTTAATTTCCTTTGGACTTCGTTTAAATGTATGAACATTTGAATAAATGATGATAATGGAAAGCTTCGATTCCACTGGAAAGCCAATTTTATCAGAAATTATTGAATTGTGTCAAGAAATTTTCAATCACTATTAAATAAATTTGCTAACGGAATTCTATGATTGGATCTTTAAAAGTTTTCTTCTTATACATGGAAAGCAGAATAATAATAATTTATATTGGTTTTGATTTCAGTCGGTTCCACAACACAATAATACTGGTCATTTCTATTGTGATCTTTGTTTACAACCATAGACCAGAGAATGAGCAATGATTGGCACATGATTAGCTTGTCGGTCTCTCGGGTACTAGGCTTACATGAATGTGGAGTAAGTTAATGAATTTCCTATTTTTATGCGACCTGGAAAATGCAAAACATACCCTTGTTTTCATACTGTTTTCGTATATCAATATACCTAGTAAAAATTCTTGAAATTCACTAAGCTTAAAGCCGACAATTTATTAAGATCCAAAAAATATTAGCTTGCATTGCATTTGCATGCTTCTGTTAAAAATCAAAATGCGAATCAATTTTATACGGTTATTAAATGACTACATACTGAGCTTTTGACTTTATGCGCTTTTGACATTCTTCGCTTTTGACTATGTGCGCCTTTGACTTTCTACGCTTTTGACATTCTGCTCTTTTGACAATTTGCAACCCATTTGTAATTTCGCGCTTTTGACCTTATACTCCTAAACCATAGTATCCAACATCAGCCATGGCGTATGTACGAGTATATACAGGATATTAGAAGTATTAGAAGCAACTTAATTTACCAGTATTTTATTATATTTTCCCAGTCATAAGAAGTCACGAGCTATTTATTTATCAAAGTAAACATAATAACCTTGGACTCCTTTTCTAAGAAAGAACCACCAAAAGATGGTTTCAAAGAAACCTATAAGCAATCTGAAACTAGGACTTCAGAAGTTACCAGACACCTTTATCACTAACTTGAAATGACAGCTACTTATAATATCAAATAATATAATAGCATTCGTAACTTCGTCAGTATAGTTCTCGTGTTAAATGTGTCACTTAGCTTTACTATAACTTATGGACAATCGTAACTGGGTCAGAATTTGGCCTTGCGTTTCGGATTTCGTGGAATATTCCATGTCAAATGTCGCAGAAATTGTCCTTGTGCTAACGGCTCGTATGTCAATTTAGGGGAAATTCTAGCACACCTATGACAATGAATGATGTCTTACGATGGGTCTTGTTGAAGATACATCTTCTACGATTATGATGCCTTGGTAAAACTAAACTTAGACACGTTTTCTTAAATGATACTTAAGAACAGATTTGAGTTTAAATTAATATGGAAACTGCTGAAATTTTGTGTAAGAAGTAGGTATTCAAGTAAGATTCATTCTTAAGCATCGTTGTACGAACGTGTTTTCATCATAATATGCCACAAGATGGAGCGATGACCTTGTGAAGGCCGCAGGCACCCGCTGGATGCGGAAAGCACAGAATCGGTCGAAGTGGCGGTGCTTGGGGGAGGCCTATGTCCAGCAGTGGACGTCTTTCGGCTGAAATTATGATGATGATGATGCCACAAAATATTCGCTATAATGAGCTTTTAAGCTTAACCCCGTTGATTTCCTATCGTTCGTGATGACAAGAACTACGCACAAAAGTTTCCCCGTTTCATTATCTCTGAATCCTAAACAATAATAATCCCTTGTCCTTGGTTCCTAACACCTTCTGCTATCCTGCTACTCCTAGAGTCAATTTCGATAAACAGCTGTCGTAACAAGTGACATTCGACGGGTAAATATTGAGTGTCCTATTTACCCCAATGTCCAGTGAAACAAAATGTGTCTGTCACCTTTATAATAACATCGTCTGTTTAGTTTTCTTGCTATTGTTTGGAATCGATGTCAAGACTTGTTTACGATCTTCTGATAATGTTATCTCATAGTTAGCCCACTGCTGGACCTGGGCAATGCTGTAGACCTAAACATTTATATTTTCTGTTACTACCTTGAAAATGGGTACTACTAATTAAAAAAAACCAATAATTGCCATCAATTCCACAAGCACAAAAAGGTATCGACAATAGATCGAAATTTTTATTTCTATTATCAAAAGACACTTTAATATTTAATGTTCAAAAGGTTCGTCCAACTACGATAATATTTATTTTGAATATGAGCATGGCCCAACGGATCGCGTCCGGAGAAATATTGAATCAAGATATTTTTATGTAAAACCCGAAAATTAAGTGATGTTTGAGGTAACTACGTAAATTAGTCATCTATTTAACAAAAAATACATTTTTGGGAGTAATCCAATCCCCGAATTAAAAAACCCTGAACATTTTGGGAGCCAGACAAATCAACGACCTGACGAAGGCTTGTTTTCTTTAAGTAGAACATTAACAATAGCTGGGAAAACAATGAAAAAAAGAAAATCTTTTTAATGTTACAAAATGTAAACGTAGAAGATGTAATTTCAAAATAATGAAAAAAAAATTAGAATCACTTTTAACACCTGCATTTTATTCCCAAAGGCAAAATCTTTTTTTAAATTTAATTCTTTTGTAGCAATTTATTTCTAAACAAACTTTTAATTAAAGTTCAACCTAGTTGAACTTTGAAATAAAACAATTCACTTAAAGATCTTTACGACTTTATACCCTAGGGAGATGAGCAGTAATGTATCTTGTAGTAGATCTAGCCAAGAAATGCAAAGGCTAAGAACCTTTTCCCATGGGTGTTGTTAGTAACAGGTGACTGGGCACCGGCTGTGCTAAAACAGCTATCTCCTATCCGCCTGCTCCCCTGGTGATTATAGAATGATTTCCCATAAGCCTCCATGGGAAAGCATGGGCTTTTGTGTGTGTAACTATGTTGGGGATTCATTAGGATTTTATTATAAATAAAAAGCTTCCGATAATTTTATAATGGTGTATTCCATTTTTCACAATAAGTCAAAGAGACAGAATCAAAAAAAAGGTTGCAACAAAGGAAATTCTTTAAAAATAAAACTAAATAGACTGACGTGAACATTCCCCCGGGCGTTGAGAGATCTTCTCTCAACCAGATTCTTCTGCTTGAGCAATAAACAACATCCCGGAAAATTTCAACGATTCCCATTAATGTATTCCCAGGTGACTTTTACTGGTCGAATTTGGAGACTATCGAGGCCGTTGCCATAGAAACCCCATGATTTCTATGGGTACAACCTTGATAGAAACCTTCAAAGATTGGCGCGGACTTGTCACACGTTTTGTTTGTTTTACGAAGCCCTTTAAATGACGATAAAATAAATCGTTGGGGAGGGTGACGAATTTATTTTAACGATGCTTTTGTACTTGAAATCGAAAGTGATGTTGTCAACAAGATTCAAGTCATTAAAAGCGAGTCTCTTCCAACAGTGCAACCAAACTTCACTGTTCGGCGGTTTGGCCCGAACCGAACTTGACTATCCATTCCCGATCGTACGCACACAAACGCGAAGTCAATTGTATCGGAATGCACCCGGCCACCTGTCGAATTTTCTATGTGTGAACAGGATGGGGGAGAGCACGGGATATTGGTAATATTGATCGGTTCGGAAGAGCTCCTCGCACATCATGTACGCCTAGTACTTTCCGATCAGTTGTCCATTATCGGTAATCGCCGATACGCTACCAATACGATTCGGTTGAATCGTTTTCATTCGATTGTTGATCAATAGGATTGCTATGCTAGTTTGTATCTTATAGTTTTAATAGATTGATACAATACAAACAGAATGTTAATTGGTTATCACTATTTTTTTTACACAAATGCGTATTTTTTTTTTGCCAAAAATGCTCTTAAAATATCTATTTTCATTGAACGAATAAATTAATGTAATCGATGATCGTTCGAAGTTGGTGTTGAACTTGTCGCGGAAAATTGGAAAATTACTTTTCTTTTATTTTACAGGCAAAGCAGTAAAGGCTACTATGACTAGGGACATACCGGCTAGACCACAACATGGATCACTCATTAATGCTCTGTTTTTTTTATGTCGATATTCTTGCGATACAATGTTGACAGAATGACATGAAGGCCCAACGATTCGCAACGCATCAACGCATGGAAAATAAGATTAAAATAACTTTTACATAAAAAACCACTACAAAGTGAAAAATAGGTAGGCTTTAATTTTGCAAGTCGGTGTCTTTGGTTTAGAATTTTCGTTTTTTGCCACCGAGTTCCATCCTCCATCTTATTTTCTATGCGTTGATGCTTTGCGAATCGAATAGTATTGACAGGTACTTATTATAACATCATCTACATACTCGTATATGCTCCTAAATATTATCTAAACATTTTTCTTTCTTTCTTTCTATATAGGCCAAGTGCGAAAAATACGTATTATTGAAGCTAAATCAAAAACTACCGAAGCAACGTTAGTAAAATTTATATGAGACCACCGTGTAAGCTTCTTCTACCAAATGAAAACCACAACATAAAAAAAATAACGAACATAGAACCTCCTTCTTTTTGGGAGTCGGTATGATCTTTTTTTTAACGGTTGGCTAGATATTCTTTCGTTGCATACCGAGGCAACGAAAGGATACCTACCCAACCGTTTTCTAAATAAACAAAATTAATAAATCCACAGTTTGAATTTGTTGTTTCGATCAAACTTTAGTGGATTAAGTTAAACAAATATAGACGCAGACAAAAAATGAATTAAGTATGTTATAATATTAACTTATCCTTTATTCGTGACCTATACAATCGAAATAAACTTTGTATTTGCGGATACATTATTAAAAATATTACATGAAAGTAAAAAAAAAAAAAAAAATATAAAAATTAAAAAATATGCCACGGGAACGTACTACCGGGATAAAAAGTCCTATTTGTTGTAATTATACTATCTATGTTATAATTTCATACAAATCCCTTCAGCTGTTTTTACGTGATTGAGTAACAAACATCTAAACATACAAACTTTCACATTTATATGGATATCACGCAGGAGTATAGTACCATGAGCTAATTTTCCACTAGCACCAGAGCAATCCGTCTCAGTCAATTGACTTCTAGTACCAGGGTCTAATAAATAACAGCTGATTGCTCTTATTCTCCGGAAAATTGTCAAGAAGAAAAGCCTAGGTCCTATAGAAAAATACAATAGGTAAGTTCTGAAAGCCTATTACAATCTTATCTGTTGCCAAATCCATGACAACAGCTTATTTGTACATTAGAATTGACTGAACAGAGCCAGTCAAGTATTAATTTCTGAAGAGGATTCTCATGTAAGCTTTCGATTAACAATGTTTGTTTACTTACAGCTATTACGACTACTCAAATCTACATTCCTTCAAAACAATGATTCATAGGTTTGACCCATGCGTGTTTACAAACAAAACAAAAGAAAACACAGGGTGTGCACTTGAGCAAAACAGTTTTATGTAAACAAGGCAATGGATTATCCATGAAAGCTACAGGTTTGTTCAAGACGTGGGGCGTTCAGGGAATGAGTTAACATTACTCGTATGTAGGTGGAACCGAGGTAAGGTGTATTTTTATTATGATCGCCTGTATGTTTTCGTTTGGAACTCAATTCAATTATGAATCTACGTCGTTTCTGGATAAAGTAAGAAGAGGTTGGTATTCTGATAGATATTATTAAGTTTGATGGAAAACAAAGGGTTTTCGCTATGTTAAAGCAGCGTTTTCTTTCATGCTCTGAAACACGCAACTAAATAGTTTCTGAATTGCTTTGCCTCTGTCATTGTTCGGGAATACTTTCATTCACGCTGATACGTGAGTACTAGGCTCACATAAAATGACAGCTGTTGATAATTTCACCGCATGCCGACTGTGTGAATTGGTTGTTTGTGTACTAGAGCATAAGTAATGAGCTGGTAGTATTGCTACACCAGTCATTGGCTACACGGGACAAATTGTTACATTCTCGTGGAAAAAGTAATGATTAATTTCGCCGGTAGGTATAGCAACGATATACTGTCACATAACTTTTTGATTCAAAATTTGTGTAAAGCAAAAAGTAATACACAGACAAATTTGTTAACATAATTACAAAATATAAATTATAAAAATAATATTTTCATGTCAGTGAGTAGGAATAAAAAATGTAGAGCACCATTACTAGTTAAATTTAAAAAATGGATAGCTACAATCTATATTCATGAGTCAAAATATTGTTTTAACAAGAGCTTACAAACTTAATTAATTTACTAATTTCAGAAACTTATAAAATAAATAGGTCGGATCTTCCAAGAAATTGGATTTTTCTTAAATCCCTAACTAAAGCGAACATAATTATTTTATTCACTTTCCCTGCCCTTCCAAAAAGCCCTAGAGTTGATAATCAGAACGTTCTGTTACGTAACTCGCAATTAATAATAATACAATATTACACAAATTATAGTGGCAACAGCAAACTGGGGCAAGGCGAGGTGATACTAAAAGCGTTAGTTACAAGCTTTTTTTTGTAAAAAAAAACAGTAGCACTCCAGGAGTGCCGAAAGAAGTAAAATCTGGAAAAAAAATCACACCGCGGTAATCAACGCGTTGATGTCTTTTACTCCACGGTGTCGGTAAATTCGGTAACAGTGTCGCGAAATGGTTTAGTCCCATCTCAAAAATGCCCAACGCGCCTAAAAAAGTTTTCACTTCAAAAAGCACGTGTACATATTAAGAAATCAGAGGTAAATTGTCTATTTAAAATCGCCTTGCTTTTTTAAAAGAACAACAAATACCTACGGTAAAATTGGAATGCTGTAAAACCAATTTTGAAAAGTCACAGAAGTTGAACGTAAGCGTCGAATCATGAAGCAAAACTTTGGTGCCACGCAAAACCACGGAATCGGCTAAAATCAGTGAATAGAAAGAAAGCAAATAACATCTATTTGACCTAGGTTAAGGCACACAATAGAAAAACAAAAAAAAAAAACAGTGGCACTCCGGGAGTGCCGACAGAAGTGAAAACTTGAACAAGATCGCCTTGGTGGAAGAAAAATACTTGCATAGAACATTGATCCGTAATGCAATATAAATAAAGAGCACAATCGCGTTAGCCTAGGACCATCCAGCTATGTATTTCCAGTTTCTCACTAGATTATTTATTTTTAGGCAAATCTTCATCTACATTGCCTGAAGGCTGCCAGATTGTCGTATCCTGCAATCCGGATACGTTTTTTACGTTCATAGTAACTTTTTCATCGTACTTGTTGACAGGCCAACAATGGTGCCGATTCCCTTGTTCCTAAACTAAACTAAATATAAGTTCAGTGCATCTTTTTTTATTTCATTAAGAAAAGGACAGAAGATAAATTTTAGTTTAGTCCTGTCAAATTAATCAGCGCTTAACATAAATTGACGTAATATTAGTAGGCAAGTTTTTAATCACGTCTAAACTTGTATGGCTATGACAGGCGCTGATTAATTTGACAGAACTAAACAAAACATTTATCTTTTGTCCTTTTCTTAATGAAATAGAAAGAAAAAGATGCACTGAACTTAAATTTAGTTTAGTTTGTGAACAAGGGAATCAACACCAGTGTCCACCTACCACCTAATAACATTTTAGTTTGAAAACATTGTAAAAGATAATTATTTTTAAAAGAGTAACAGTGGAGTTTCTTGCCGGCTCTTCTCCATAGGAAACGATGAATTGGAACCGTGCGCCTAGCTTCTACATGTTGAAATAGTTTTTTTTATTTGGAAAAACTTCGATGTATTTTCTCGCTTGCCATCTTACCCCAGCTAATAAAGTCACCAACGGGAAACCATATTAGTTGAAAGTAGTAACCTATTAACTTATTATATTTCTCGCCACAATATTCTTGTTTACTGGTTGATACCTAGAAAAATATTTATTCGTTATTTTGAAGATTTACCGAGCGTTCTCATCAACAATATTTAGGTAATGCGAAACTAGGCTAGGCACTAGAAATCGAATATACTTAATGTGAACGAAAAATAAAAGAAAAGATGAAACGAAACTGATGAGCACTTACTCTATTCAGCCCAATAAAGATTGACATTCTATAATTTCGTTTCAGAAATTCAATAAATTTAAATACTCATCCACTTGGGAGTACATTAACTAACAATAAAAGAACTTACGTATGGGGTATGGTGCAAAGTTCCCATGAAAGTGCGCGGCGAAATGGGACAGACGATTTTAGTATACACGGCAGCTCTTGTTGGCTATGTGAGCCTGGTATGTCCCACAGGTGTGCCGAGATTTATCCACCTGTGTGCTCTTTTTTTACCCTGGGGTTTCCTGGCGTTTTGCCAAAATCTGTCCTATTATTTTTCCTTGCACTTTTAAAATAATGACAACACTTTAGAGAGGTAATAAAGTTTAGTAGATTTTCACAGCAAAAAACAAGTCCTGAAATCTGAAACATACATAGGTATAGTCCGTGCAATCCACGACGACGCACCCCACTCCGCGATTACTGTACTGTAAGCTGAACTCTAGTACGGCGCGGAGCGGAGTGGGGCGCGTCTTCGTGGATTGCGCGGACTATACCTCCTACTGCCCTACACAGTAGATTAACATAAAAAGTAGTCAAAACGCCATAAGTAAACAGAATTCATTACAGAAATAAATTCGCGAACAAACTCTTTTGCAGAATAGAACACTATTTACGATTCCCACCTGCCAACATTTTATTCTTTATCTACAAACTATCAAGACCAAGACGTGTCTCGTCTCCGAGTCAAAGTTCTCATTACGACATGATTACACCGCTGTATTTGCCTGAGATAAAAACGGCCAATGACCTTCTATATTTAGGATTAGTACTGCGCCGCAATTTGTCTAGGAAGATCCATGAAGAGTAATGAGGACCAAGGAATTTGGCGAAGGAAATCAATGATTCCTTTTTCGAATCACCAATCTCTGCTCATTCCTCACTTGTCCTGGAATTTCCAAAAAAACCATAAAATTTTAAAAGTGCCTATTATTTTTAATATTCCGACTTCAAAGTTTTGCCTGATTATAAAAGTCTTCGCAACTGTAGCCCCTCATCATCGGTAAGTATAAAAAATATCTAACGTAGCCGTAGCGGAAGCCTACGGTGTGTTTTACGATTTCGTAGGCGACCAAGATGCTGTACGTTGATAATTGCACTGTCGTAGGCTACGAAAAATTATTTCATAGCTTTCTTTTCATAATAACATCACGCATAAATTCTCAAAGGGTTAGGCAGAAACGTAAATTATATTTAATTACACCCATGCTATAAAACCTCTATAAAATATTCTGAAACAGTTAGCTTATTGGCAACATTATAACAGCTAGTGTCATAGTAACCATTACATCATCCAAACGAGTGTTATAATGTTGTACTAAATTTCACTATGCAACTCGTTTCAATGTTCAAACGGGGGACAGCAGCACCCGCTGCACGCATGTGTGTGCTGCTGCAGGCTATATACATACGTGCAGTTGTACTGAATTTCGTGGGAATTTCTTTATTCTTGATCTTGAATTACAAACACCCAATGGTTTCAGAAACTTTTATAGAGGATTCATATCATGCATGGGTGTAGATAAAGTCTTGTAGGTATGTAACTGTTATAATTAGCTATTAAAATACTCATGTGATACTATTATCACACGAGTGTTTGAATACCCCTTATTACCCAACAGTTGCATAAATAACTATTTTTAGAATTTTGTAAAGCATTTCTTTTTTAAATTCAGGTGTACCAGGGAGCCAGGGACACCCATATTTTGCTAACTACCTTTGAAATAGTTGCCCCATGCCAATAGCCGAGGAGAATAAAATTAAGACTTTAAAAAACAAATGAAATAGTTCTCGTTTAACGATCATCAGATCACTAATCACATCAGGCATTGACCTGAAATTAGGAATGTATGCAGTCAAGTGTAAAATTACTTTAACTTTGACAATGATAGATTTGTTTATTTCCTGCAACGTACCTATTTCCTCTGTTAATTTATTTTTGATTTAAATCAAGTCAGGTTCGTCGAACTATTCGAAAAGCCTACCGCCCCCAATTACAAGGCTTCCGATTTAATTGGTAAGTAAGTGCCCTAATTATGTTCTTTGTTCTCTCTCCCTTTTAAGTTTAATTTATGATTCGCCAAAATTAACAACAAACAATGGGTTCTTGAGTGGAATGACCCTAGTTTTTTAGTCAACTACATAAAAGGATCGTTAGTACTTTTTAAGCACTAACAAATTCCTTTTATAGGTAATTAACACAAGCTTATTAAAAAATATAATTTTGGAAGATTTAAATCCCTTTAATTTCTGGAAAGGATTGTCTGACTAGTTAGTGTTGACAAGGATTATAATAAGAGCACAGCCATTAAAACTGAAAAGGACAAAATAATTAATGAAACCTAATCGGCGAGAATGAGAGGACAACATTTTTCTTTCTATGTGTCAAAACGGAGTTGAGTCATACGGAGTGGAGTCAAAACTCCGCATCAGAGCTCCAAAACTCCAAAAGTACCAGGCAACTAGGCCCAGCAAGTAGGTAACTCGCATTCCATTGCCGCGACCTATCCTTCCCGACTACGGATGCGCTAGTCGCGCCGGTCAATGAACCAATTTACAGAGAAGGACGGAAACGGGACGTCTATTTCTATCTCCCTTTCGGATATTTTAACGTTATTCAAAATTAAGTTGTATCTCAATAACGATAAAGGTGAAAGTTTGGTTTGCAGGGGATAGGATGCAGGTAAAATTTATAAGAAAAGATCAGATGATTTCCTGTTGCGGACAATAAAGACCGAAGTCTCGTATAATAGGATGGAATTAGAGCCTTATTTTTAAAAGAGTAAAGTTTACATTGTCGGTGTTTACTTATTTTGGTTTTGTTAAAAATGGGGGATAGAGCGTGAGAAATTCGGGAAGAAACTTCTTCGGACCTACTAGGTAAACATGATGTGGAAGGATATGTTTTACCCACGTCGATCCTGTGAACGTTCTCACGGTTCATTTGTGTTATTAGGTTCGTAGACAATGCATTGTGTTGGTAAATGGTAACCGATGCGAACCATTGAACGATTTTAAACTTCGGTTCAGCTGATTAGGTGCTCATTACTTTGCAGGTTGGCTTTTATTTAGTTTCGAAAAAATTCAACAAGCTTTAAAAAAATATTAAAATTTGTGTTGCAAAATAAAAACAAGTAGAATGGTCTAACAGACTAAAACTTTGCTTCGTTAAGAAAATGTAATTTATAATTAAGATCAAATTACATTTTGCCTAATCTCCTGAAGTTTCATTAATTAATTAGAGTTTTGTAAATTATTTAGATTTTGGAATAAATTAGCCTCCAAACATAATCAAATATTTCTTTGTGTTTATTTAAAAATGTTCCGTAATCTATACACGGGGATACTTAGCGTTCGAGATCGAACTGTATTATTATTGGAAGTATCGCCAATCGCCAATAATGGAGGACCGTTCGGAAATGTACTAAGGCGACATAAACGAGGAGAGGTGTATCGAACCGATCAATATACCGATATCGTATGGCTATCTATCTACGGCTCACACACATGGGGTGCAATGACAGTGTGTGTAACCGTGTGAACGGTTCTGCCTCCCCTTTCATGATTGCTTCGTACATGATATTGGTGAACTTTGTGTAATGGAAAAAAAATAAAGAATACAAAAGGAAACTTAGCTTTAAAATACTTACTTTATTTTTAGTAGGTATCTAAAAGTGCTGTAGAAGACTGTAAACGATGAATTTTCTAACGTATACAATCTAATGGCTAAATAAATAATAACAGCCGCATGGGTCGATCTTCAAGGTTAAGCAACGCTCGTCGAGGTCGGTCCTTGGATGGATGACCATCCATTACATATCGAGGTCCCTCCGTGCTTCGTAAAGCATGTTAAGTCATTGGTCCCGGGTGTAATTTGTAGACAGTCGTTACGTTGTGGGTAGTCAGAAGCCCGAAACTCTGACAACCAGTCTTACCAAGGGTCAAGGTAACTAGTTTGTGGAGGTCTGATAAGCAGTCGCTCCATGTAAAAATACTGGTATTCAGCTGCATCTGGTTAGACTGGAAGCAGACCCCAACATAGTTTAGACCAAGGCTGCTCAAACAGTTTTGAAGATGAGCCAAAATTTTGATTTCGTGATACCCGGTGGGCCATCTTTTGTAAATAAATCTAGCCTACAGTTGTGGTATACACCGTATATACCTAAAGTATGTTCAGCCGTGTAAAGCCATGTAAAGCCATGTCATTATAATTTTGTAGGTGCACAGGCATGCGACCATGGCTTTACCTTGACCATTTTTAGGGTTCGTACCTCAAAAGGAAAAAACGGAACCCTTATAGGATCACTCGTGTGTCTGTCTGTCTGTCTGTCCGTCTGTCACAGCCAATTTACTCCGAATCTAATGAACCGATTAAGTTGAAATTTGATACACATATGTATTTCTATGGCTCAAACACGAATGTGTAACGTAAATAAATAAATTTTGAATATAGGGGTCACTTTTGGGGCGCAAACAAGAAAATTAAAAAAAAAAGTTTTTCTAACAGTACCGTGTAACATATCAAATGAAAGGACTTGTTGCGAGGATCTTAAATATATTTTTTATATAATTTTAAAATAAATGTTTTTAAAGATATTTAATAAATTCAATCAAAATTGACCATTCCCCCCCCCCCCCCCTTATCTCCGAAACTGCTGGACCAAAAATTTTGAAAAAAATACATAGTATGGCTCTTTACTCATAGATTACAGGAAAACCTATAAGAAGTCTATGGTCTTAAAATAACATGGTAAATCTCTCAATATTGTGCGTACAAACTTACATTTCGTCGCTCGGCATCCAATAGGGTATCTCTCTAGCTACTATAATATCAAAAAAATATCAAAAGTGTTTGACCGTCTGCTTAACACACAAATAAATAAAACTGTAAATGTTCATGACAACCAATTCGGGTTTCGGCGTGGTTTGTCAACAGAAAGTGCAGTGTTGTGTCTTAAGCATACTATCACATACTATCACAGCGTGGGACGCCGATTTATGCTAGCTTCCTCGACTTATTCAAGGCTTCTGATCTGGTTGCTTATGACGTATTGTGGAGAAAGATGGAGAAGGATAGGTTGCCAACTGAGCTTATAAACATCTTTAAATAGTGGTATGGTAACCAAATCAATAGTGTACGATGGGCTGGAACTTTTTCCAGGCCATACAGGTTGGAATGCGGGCTGAGGCAGGATTGGCGAGCTCATCAGTACTAGAGTGGGTTGCTATATAGAAACAATAGACGTGGATAATTTAGTAACTTGTTCCGCTTAGCTATTTCTAAAGAGCCATAAAAACTCCAGAAAGAAATCGACACGTGTTTCACCTCTCAACGAGGCATCCTCAGGATGACGATGGACTTGTTGCGAACTCGAACACGGCGTGTTGCCACACCAGGCGCTGAGTGAATAGATGGTATTTGTGTAAATAATATTAGCTATGCAGACGATATGGTGCTTCTGAGCGCGTCAATCTGTGGTCTCAGAAAGTTGGTTGCCAAATGTGAGCAGTATGCCAAAACACATGGTTTGATATATAACTCCAATAAGTCGGAGATCATAGTCTTTGAGGCTGGGGGTAGATCGGGTTATGTACCACCTGTATTACTCAATGGGACTCCACTACGAAGAGTATTTACGTTTAAATATCTTGGTCATAAATTGACCCCTGACCTCAATGACGGACTCGATATTGAGCGGGAACGAAGGGCGTTGTCGGTAAGGGTGAACATGCTGGCTCGCAGGTTTGTATGTTGCTCACTTAAAAAGTCAAAAGTTACTCTGTTTCGAGCTTATTGTACAACGTTTTACACGTGCAGCCTGTGGGCTAGATATACCCAAAGGTCGTGCAACGCCCTTCGTGTCCAATATAACAACGCTTTCAGGGTATTGGTGGGGCTGCCCCGTTTTAGTAGCGCATCGGGAATGTTCGCAGACGCACATATTAATTGCTTTTACGCAACGATGCGAATGAGGTGTGCATCCCTGGTGCGCAGAGTACGGGCCAGCTCCAACAATATCCTAAAAAAGATAGCTATCAGGCTGGATTGCATGTACATCAATCACTGCAGTGCCATCTCCCATGGGGTGAAATAAATTTAAACTAGATTACGTGGGGCACTCAGAAAGTTTTGTGATACTAGAAAAAAAAATACTACAGGTTATAATTTTTTTTTATTATATCTTTTCAAAGAACTCTCCATTGGCGTCTATACACAGTTTTATACGTCTAAACCAATTTTCATAACACATTTTCCAGTCCGCATGAGACACCTCTCCAATCTCCTTCTCAAATGCAGCTAGTGCATCTTCAGGTGATGAAAACTGTTTTCCTTTGAGTTGATTTTTTTATTTTGGGGAACAAGAACAAGTCGCACGGAGCCAAATCGGGACTGTAAGGAGGATGACCTATAAATTTGACTGGTGTGCTGTCCAGAAAGTCCCTTGTTTTGAGCGCCGATTGAGCCAGAGCGTTGTCGTGATGAAGTGGCTAGTGTTCGGTCGCTTGCTGCTTGCAGTAGTAAAAACTTCTGGCAAACATTTGGTAATATACCATTCAGCATTGGTGCTCCTTTGATCTCGTCAGGGTACTGACACCAGATAACCCGGCAAAGAACAAAAACTTGCGATCAAAATTTTGCCTGCACTTCTGGCTCGCTTCACTTTGGTAGGCGTTGGTTCATTTTGAAACAGCCACACGGTCGACTGACGCTTCATTTCTGGATCATATTGATAAATCCAAGATTCATCACCCGTAATGATATCTTAAACGCGCCGAGACGAGCCTGCTACAAATTTTGCTATCATGTCTCGGCACCATTCTACCCGAACCTCCTTCTGAGCCTGCGTTAGATTTTACGGTACCAGCGTGAAACTATCTTCCATAACCGAAAATGCCTGTGTAGAATTTCATGCACACTTCCCGATCCAATCTGCAGTATATGCTGAACCTTTTCATATGTAATTCGCCTATTCTCTTGAATTAAATTTTTCACAGCCAGCACGTTTTTCTATGTAATCATCGCGCGAAAATGTTCTCGTTGTGAATCCAGTTTTCAGTAAGACAGAGTATTTTGATTTTGCTCGTAAAAAAATGTGGAGGGAATTTTGAATTTGGAATGTTATGTTTTTTTGTAATAAATAGTCATAGTTTTAATTGACATCAAAACCATCCAGTATCCTACAGACAAAAACTGACCTGTTAAAATAAGCTAACATAGTTCTTAAGTTTACTAACACAATGAGTCCTTGTTACTTGAATAAACAAAAATATCTGGATGACCATTTTTTCTTTGAACGACGTTTTCTAAAAATTAAACCTAGCTAGATCGATTTATCGCTCCCTGCATACTAAATTTAATAAAAATTCTTGGAGCCGTTTTCGAGATTCAGATTATATATATACAAGAATTGCTCGTTTAAAGGTATTAGGTGTAAAGGTATTTAGATAATTATTATAATACCGCGAATGTGAAATTTTTAACGAAAATCAGATTTTTGTTTTATTTCATTCGACACGTTCAAATAAGTGATCCTGCAATTTAAAAAAAAAACGTAAAAAATGTCACATTCGCGGTATTGAATGCCGAGCGACGATTTGCAGTTGGAATGTATGGGAGAACATGTTTTTCAACTACAATGTTAAGTTTGTTCTTGGGATAAATAAATTCATCTCAACTACGGAACCCTTCATTGTGCGTAGTCCGACACGCACTTGGCCGGTTTTTTTGTACCTATGTCTTGATTTCTGTCTGAAATATTTTCTTGTTTCATACTTTTTAGAGCGTGATTTTTCAGTAGTCGGGTTTTAGTTTTTGAACTAGTTTTTATTTAATTATTTGTAGAGCATTAAATTTTTTTTTTTTGTTTTTTTTTTTAAATTAGGTATTAATTTTACAGTCGCGCCGTAGTAACACAGTCTCACTTTTGCTTGTTTTTAACAATTTAAACATATTTATTTACGGTTGTCAATCCTTTGATACCCAACATGCATTATTTTTTTCATGACTCCTCTAGATGGCGTCATATTGCATTTAATGTGACGTCACATAGCCTATAACCAGCGGACGATCAAGACGCTTCCAATAATACTCCATTTGTCATTTATGATTGGTAGTTTAGAAGTTATTAGATAACAGATGAACATACATACATACCGGTCAAAATCATAACCCTCCTTTTTGCGTCACCGTAGTCGGGTGAAAATGAAACAAAACTTTTGGTGATTCGGTTTATTAATAATCTAATAAAAAACTTCAATGAGAGACCTTCGAAGAGGTTTTTGTGGTGCTTACAATAAATTTATCAATATTTGGCGACAAATCTCAGATCGTTGGTAAAATCAAGCCGTAAATATGGTTTGCATTGGAAGTATGGTAGGTATTTGTTTTTTACAAAGCTGAAAGTAGAATTTTTCTCAGAATAAAATGTAGGATCAAATCTGCTCAAAATCTGCAAAGGAAAGTCTTCTTGTTTTTGGTACCATTTTCCAAAACGTATGAAAATTTCTAATCAGAATCAGAATAATTTATTTTGCAATGAATGTGGGTACAAAATCAGATGTTAACATTGTAAAAGCAGTTCCAACACACGCTACCTTACGGCATGCAAAAATTAAAAAAATAAATAAATTATATCTACAAATTGTACAACCAAATAAACAAAAATTAAAAAGTACATTTATGTGGATCGGCAGCCTTCCTACATAAACCAAAAAATAAATAAATACAACAATCTTAATTTTATATTTTACAAATGATTATAGTATTGATTATTTTATCTTACATTAACAAAAACAACAAAAAAAAAAAATAACAAAACATGTAATGAAATTTGAAATAAAAATAACATTATAAACTCTTATCATTCAAAAAATCTTGTACAGAATAATAACATTTATCAATTAATAAGGATGTTAGTCTCTTTTTAAATACACTTAATGATACTTCTTTGTAGGCATGAGGTATTTTATTATAGATGACGGGCTAAAGACTGCTATTGTTGTGAAGAAACTGTTTGAGTAAAAATCTGTTTCAGAAAAGTATGCATATTTTTGGGTCAGATAAAACTTAAAAACCCGACTGCAAAAACACATACAAAAAAAAAAGAAAAGAGAATAAATTTTAATTTTTTGACATTTCTCATTCCAAATTACACTTAAACATATAATTAGGATATGTTTTTGTAACCACCTTTCAAAATCGTTCATCTTGATACCCCACTCGATAAGGTAGGGAGACATACATACATAAAGGTAAAACACATAACCCTCTTTTTTTGGCTTCGCCGCAGTCGGCTAAAAGTACCAAAAGGCTGACCAGCTGACCGCTGCTGGCGGGCAAATTTAAATACGCTGACGGGCCACTTTCCGGCCTACGGGCTTGAAGATGAGCAGCTTGGTTTTGACGGATGGTTACGCTTATGGTGCCTAGCATGGAACAGATATTACTTTTTTTATCTATTCTGTGATGCCTAGAGATGCCCATTTAACAAAACAGTCATGTATTTCAATAAAACTCTTTTCAGATGGACATTGAACTTGTATTTTCCGTTACACGTTCAAAAGAAAATCCGAAGAATTCCAAAAATATATTTCTCAATTTATTATTATTTTCAAAGAGTGGGTATCGAACCCGTGCAATCGGTCATCGACTTTATCCAAGAAGGCGCAAAAATTATTTGAATGGAAAATAATGCGATTGTCAAAAGTTTGTACGTAAAACTCTTTAACTTTTTGTAAAGGATTGGATTTAAAAACGATTATCTTTGAGAAATCTTATTTGTAACTTGTGTTTTTTATTAGCTAGATACTAGCTAATGCTTTTTAAATTTTTTGCGTTGCAATGTCTTTAATTTTTCTTTTCTGTTAGGAACCTTTTCCAGGGCGCACACAATAACTTACCAAAGTTTTATCGCAATCGGTCAATTCATTTTCAAGTTTTTGCGAGACTACGAACGGCAATTGATTTTTATATTTAAAGATAGATTTTTAGTAAAAGAATAAGTATTAACGAGTTTATTATGGGGTGATTGTTAATTTGAAATGTAGGCAAGAAACTGTGCCTACCCCAAAAAATTGTGATTAAATCAGTTATGTAGATGGATAGACGGGTTCATGTGTTTCATCTATCTTGTTTCTTTGCAAACTCAATTATTATGGTAGGGTAATGAAAAATATAATTCTAATATCGTCGTTTTACTAACTGTTATGTATGAAGTGGTATTGAAGACTAAGATTAATATAGATAGGTATTAAAGGTTCCTCTAGTAAACGGCAACTATTAAAAAACCGCCCAAGTGCATGTCGGACAACGCACAATGTAGGGTTTCGTAGTTGGGATGAATTTATCCCAAGAATAAACTTAACTATATAGTTGAAAAAAAAAATCTTTCATACAGAATGTATGGGAGAACATGTTTTAACAACCGCAAATTTAAGTTGTTCGATTATTACTCGTTAACTTGTAAAGCCTACTCAGCTACTCAGCTGTGATAGTTTTCCTTTTAATTTCGCTATATAAGCTACTGCCGTGAATTTTTTCACATTATCTAAAACCAACCATTTAGCTGACAGGGGGAGGGACACTTGACTAACGAAAATTTGCACTTTAAAGCTTAATATTTCGCAAACGGATCTCTGAATTCAAAAATGGTTTTAACACACTCACAATGTTTTTGTAATACCTTTCCAAGGATACCCCACACCAAGGGATAGAAAAAAGAAAAACATCCCCACTTTACGTGTAGGGGAGGTACCCTAACAAAAAAAAATATTTTTTGTAATTTTATTTTACCACTTTGTCGGCATGATTAATATTATGTATACCCATGCCAAATTACAACTTTCTAGTACTAACAGTCTTGGAGCTAGACCGCGGACAGACAAATAGACAGACGGACATGACGAAGGGTTCCTTGTTTACTACGAAACCCTAAAAAAAAGAACAGTTTTGATATTGATATTATGGATAAGTATCATGCACGAGTGTCACGTAAATGTAAATACAACAAATAATATTGTATCAACTACGCAATCACAGAATGGCAAGCTACAAAACAAATTACACTAATTCGGGCCATCGTAACCGGGCAACAGCAAATTAGGGGGATGGTAGTGTTAATGGATGTCACACTTCCTAAACATTTATGAGGTCACAGTGACTTCATCAAAACGTAATAACCATTTGAGCGCCTGTTACATTAATTGATCGCTAACGCATGCTTGCGTAATTGCTATAAGTAATAAAACAGGCTGTCCAGCAAGGTAGGTCCAACTTCGAGAAAGAGGTCAATCGTCGAATCCGACTTCAATGGCTGGGCAGCGTTCGGGAAGCTACGCAATATTCTCGTCCCACATACCACAGTATCTCAAGACAAAAGTCTTTGACCAGTGCGTGTTGCCAGTGATGACCTATGGTACTGAAACGTGGTCGCTCACAATGGGCCTTATCAGAAGGCTAAAAGTCACCCAAAGGGCAATGGAAAGGGCTATGCTTGGAGTTTCCCTACGTGATTGAATCAGAACGAAGTACCGGAAGACGTAGCGTTGGAAGGCCTCCCACAAGATGGACCGATGACCTTGTGAAGGCCGCAGGAATCCGCTCGATGCGGAAAGCACAGAATCGGTCGAAGTGGCGGCGCTTGGGGGAGGCCTATGTCCAGCAGTGGACGTCTTTCGGCTGAAATGATGATGATAAATAAAACAGGCGTTAAAATTATTCAGAGATGATTACGGGATTTAGAGGATTATGTAGGTAGTTTATTGTGTAAAATATTTAAATTATTTACCATAATGTAAAAAAATCTACATTGCAGAAGTTAATAAGCATGTTCTCCATTGAGGCCAGTTTTCTACTGACGTTTGTTTGAACAATAAAAGTGGTGGTCCTGGTCAGATAGATATCTTCCGAGTCATATTTCCCTGGTGGAGATAACATAAAAAAAAAAAGTTTTATTGTTAATTCATGGGTTAAGTTCTTCCATAACATATTCGCCACGTAATATGGATAAGAGCTGAATTAATTATGAGCTCAACTGTCATTAATGAGACAATAGAATTTTAATTGTTATCGATCTCCAGCAGGGCTAACATGACAAGCGCGAGAACGCTCTTTTTCTCGTTTTATCGTAATTTGTCTACGATTCTGACGTCATTCTAATCCCTAACATGACCGTAAACGACAAGTAAACTCGAAAAAGGCACTTTGACACTTCTTTATCGCGCGACGAGAGACCGATGTTGCAAATGATTAAAAACAAATTATTTTTATGATAGCAACATCGGCTTGAAGTTCTGTTTCATTCATTCAATTTTATGCATGGAATTATGTACTTAATTGAATAAACGTCTCTCTCTCTTAATTATTTATGATTAGTTTTTTATGTAACCGACTTTTTGATTAAAATTAAATTTATTTGTTTGGCATGCTGAAATTAAAATACAAAATGACGGAAATTAAAATTAGTGGCATCTATACTCATTAGATAATCACCACAAATGACAAATAGGCCGACGATCGCAATTTGACAAATCGAAGTTTATTATTGTTCAAATAGATTTCGTTAATTACCTAATTAATTAATTAATTTAATCATCATAATTATTAAAAAAAAAAATATTTTGCCTACAATAAGTACCTACGACTATGAATCTGCCATCTTTTTTTCTAGTTTTTTTATGTATCATAATTTTGTCTTTTTGCCTACTCTCTATCGTCGTTAAAATCGACGACGACTAAATTCGACAAAATGACTGATTATATCGTGTTGAACTGTCAAAAATCGAGATAAATAACGTGTCATGTTAGGGTTTGTCGACAAAACATCAAGTTTGACAGAACGAGTCGAGTATTTTGTATGGCGTAGCTGTCAGAAAACGATAAAACTACAGAAATAGACAAAAATTTGTCGCGCGAGAGTGGATATATGTCGCGTGTGTCATGTTAGGCCTGCTGGAGAGCTCATGACAGTCAAGGGGATAACCCCTTGACTTGCAGAGCTTGCATGAGTTAACATAATTATTTGAATTCTTTTTGATTCTTTGAGATTAAGTTTTTTATTCTTATCAAGTTAGATTGCTTATTTTCTACGTGCGACCGATCTACAATCCAATGTCCAAAATGATCGTAGTTTCTTCAAGTTATCTAGTGAAAAGTTTAAAGAGTACTCTGGGGTACCTTAGTAATAAGATAAATAAGTCACGGTTTACTGCTAGATTTTGTTTTTCACAAGTTTATTACCCCCGTTTTATGCTCTCCTGGTCTTTGCTTCGATCAAATGAGCTGAGAAATATGGTTTAGTCGGCTTCTTAAGTTTATGCCAGATTTTTACGAGAGTGTGTGAGGGTGTGTGCGCGTGTGTGTGGGGTGTTAGGTATTGGGTTTTTCCATCTGGAATTTCTCAATAGCAGCCCGGAGTCTGGATTTGTGCCCGGTTGATGGCAATAGGCTCGCCCCCTATTACATAGGACTTAAACATAACTGGCGAATGTTGGTGTACTATAGGTACACCTCTGCCTAACCCTTTGGGGATTACAGGCGTGATGTTATGTGTTTTATATAAGAGACATTGGTGCCGATTCTCGTCAATGGCAATTTTGCTATTCTGAATTGACGTTTTTCACCTAAAATTTTGACTGTCTGACTAAATCTGATTATTTTTAATCGCGATTTAAAAAGTGTGAAATAAAATTAGTTGTCATGAACTACACCATCACCTCGACTTCAGGTGCAAAAACAGTACTTTTTCTTTTTAACCGACTTCAAAAAAAAGGAGGAGGTTCTCAATTCGTCGGGACATTTTTTTTTTAATGTATGTTCCCCGATTACTCGAAGACGGCTGGACCGATTTGAAAAATTCTTTTTTTGTTTGAAAGGGTATATTTTCAAGTTGGTCCCATTGTCATTTGGTTACGATCTGATCATGGGATCTTGGAGAAATCGAGGGAACTCTTCAAATATTAAAGGCACATATCTATAGTGATTTGGGTATTTTTGATGAGCAGTTGACATAAGGCTATTGTAACTTAGATAAATTACAAATCAACCCACTAAAAAGTGAAAAAAAAAACTTTAATTTCGGAAGTCGGTGTCAAAAAACTAAAATACTGATCCAAAGACACCGACTTCCGAAATTAAAGTTATTTTTCACTTTGTAGTTTGGAAGTCAGTTGTATTTTTTGTGAAAAAGGTTTATTTTTTCACTTTTCTGCTTATGAAAATGGTATTTCCAATCGCAAAAATAATGAAAATAACGATCCCCTTTATAAAACTCACTAACCCCTGAAACTCAACAAGTAGGTAATAATTTTTAATATTTTTCATACTTTCAAAAAGTGAAAAATTCCATAAAAATTCACGGGGTAGCGTGGAGTCGTGATTGTCAAAATCTGTTTTAATTGTGTCAAAATTATTTATTAACTTTTTTTCTTTGCAGAATAGTTTTATTAATTCTCATAGCCAAAAGTAAGGAATTTTAGTGATAGTTTCGTTAGTTTAGTTCGGTGGTAGGGCTCCCACACAAAACTGCGAATTCGCATCGCATTGCAAAAATCTGCGAGCTCGGCCTAGGCCGTGCGCACTGCGAGCTCGCAGATTTTTGTAATGCGATGCGAATTCGCAGTTTTGTGTGCAAGAGAATCGGCACCATTGCAATACTTATGAAAATACTTAAGGAGCTTTATGGGCTGCGACAGTAAAATCTGAACGCATATTTCGTTAATTGAAATTGAATATTCTACTTATCTGAAAAGAAACAGATTGCAATAAATAAAGATATGCTTTCGAAAGCGTACTTACTGCCAAGCAATAGTCCTTTATTGGTTTATCATATCAAATCAAACCGATATTAGGTACCTACAAGTTACTTACTGGTTCTCCGAAGCTATAACATATCGATATTATTTATTTGTACACAAATAAAACACAAAGTTAATCATAATGTCGAGTATATATTTTTCTTATAGACGATAAAAAGTAAGTACCTAAACAAAAAAAATATCTAATAAATATGAACTTGAACATAATAATATAATTAAAATCTAATAAAATATATCAGCATTAAATTCGGTATAGTCTTATTTTGTGTTGCTATTTAAATTAATTTCATCCTGAAACAAGAAATTCTGGTAAGAAGGTGAAAGAAAGCGTAAGTGCTTGGCGACACGACGCCGCGCCGTCGCCGCGCCGCCACCGCTCCGTCGCCGCGCCACGTAAACATGTAGACTGAGCCGAAGCCGCGCCGCCGCCGCGCCTTCGCCGCTTGATTTTGCCATATCACTCTACAATCCACGGCGGCGGGCGGTGCGGTAGCGGTGTGGCAGCGGGGAGGTGGTGACCTTGCATAATTATACACAGATACGCGAGGCGGCGGCGCGGTGGCGGCGCGGTGGCGGCGCGGTGGCGATGGCGGTGCGGGTGCGGTTGCGGCGTCGTATCGCCGAGCACTCAGGCTAGCCGGCAAACTTAAAATTTTCTTACGTTTTTTTGCAATTTGCAGGTTAGTATGTTGATCTAAATATTATTCGTGGCCGTATAGAATTATAACCATAAATATTATCAATACATCATATTACCATAATATTGAACGACTATTTCATGAAATCATGGCATTTGAAGCCAATTCTAAAGGAGTTGTATTGCTGATTATAATTCTGTAAAGCCATATTTGTTATGGGCACGAATCATCGACATGGTTTTTATGTTATGAAAAAAAAAACTGTGTATTGGTCGTATTGGAGTAGATATTTGTGTTCCTGTTTCTCTAATGTGTTTCTCTAAGATGCCTCGCCTACAATGAAACAATAAATAGGTACATAGCTGTGAGATTAAACCAAGTTAATTTATGTTTTTGTCTTGAGATGTGTCATGTCAACGAGTTATTGGAAACTTCCTCATATTGATAGTCAAAGGAAAATAGAGGTGACTTAGGAACTTGTAGACATTTCGTCTACAAGTACCTATTTATTACAAAACAATTACTCGAGTGCCTTGATGAACAATAAAAATTTATAAATTCTCCGAATTACTCTAAACTTAAGTCTGTCTTAAGCCGCGATCCTACCAGGCCTGTCGAAGGTTGTCGCGGCCTGACGCGCAGCTACACCTGTCGGGGCCTATCGTGACCTGTGTCGAGCATTCCCACCACAGGCCTCATCGGATCGACGGTTCCCACGGCTTGTCGACCTGGCCGAAAGCGGGCCTCGACAGGCCGTGGGACCGCAGCTTTGGACAGACCGAACAAACTTGTTCGTCGAGGCTCACCTATCCACGAAGTTCTACAAAGGGCAAATACTTATGTAACTATTACTTTGCTTACATACTTCAAGTAGGTATCTAAAGTATACTTACTATTTATTGTTACTGAGGGCCAGATTCTATCGATACTATAGGTAAGCAGTTGAAGAACTTTTGCAATATTTATGTATTGCGAAAGTTTTTCTACTATTGACTAGCAATATACCAACAATGAGAACGAAGGCTAACTACTAAGTATTTACTTGGAGAACTAAGTTTTTTTTTGTATAGGTATTAAATCCCGCTTTCAGCGTAATTCTGTCAAAATCTCACCGTGAAAACTTAGGTGAAGTGAGCTTGAAGATAGCTGTCATTCCACAAGTTTACGGTGAGATTTTTAAACAATACATCGGCAGTACTGCAGTAATTTTTAGTGTGGGGAGAAGTGACCATAAAAATAGTTGACACCATGGTATTGTTTGTTGGCCATGTTGTTTGCCAGGGTAAGCAGCTCATAGGCGAGACCAATAAACAAGATTAAAGCACCTGTCCTGCCGCCGACGCTAATACGAAAAGCAAGTAGAGCTAGCAACTAGAAAACAGCGAATATGTGTGTAGTTTTGTCGCATGGGCTAAGAGCGAATGCGACGAGTAAAATGACTCTCCAATCACTTGCTGGTATGCGTGTGTACTATGTACCAATTGAGTCTCTCAGCAAGTGTTCTGCCCACCAGGCGAGCATAGCTGAGCGAGTATTTCCTCTGATAGCTGTCGCTGCGACAAACGTGGAGAGAGAGAATTCTCGCCAGCAGTGTGAACAGTCAGCGATCAACTATACTTAAACATTTATACTACACCCATGCTATAAATCCTCTATAAAAGTTTCTGAAACAGCTTTTGGCAACATTATAACAGTCAGTGTCATAGTAACCATTACATCATCCAAACGAGTGTTATAATGTTGTACTAAATTTCATTATGGAACTCGTTTCAACGTTCAAACGGAGGACAGCAGCACCCGCTGCACGCATGTGTGTGTGATGTGCTGCTGCAGGCAACATTCATACGTGCAGTTGTATTGAATTTAGTGTGAATTTCTTTATTCTTGATCTTGAATTACAAACGCCCAATGGTTTCAGAAACTTTTATAGAGGATTTATATCATGAGTGTAGATAAAGTCTTGTATGCAACTGTTATAATTAGGTATTAAAACACTCATGTGATACTATTATCACACGAGTGTTTGAATACCCCTTATTACCCAACAGTTGCATAAATAACTATTATGTATCTCTTTTACTGACACGGGAACAACATCTTTTGTGTGTTTTTTGAGCGAGAAAATAGTCGATAGCTAGTTGTTTTCTCGTCAGCGGTGGGACATACATCACGCGTAGCATGAAAACCATAGAAACGGGTTTTGTCGACGGAAGAACAGCCAAAATGACAGATTGTGATTGTTTATCTGTCATTTTGTCTATTCTTCCGTCGACAAAACCCATTTCTATTGTGGTCATGCTAATTTAACCAGGATGATAACTGGACTAACAGCACAGCCACGTTTCAAGATGAAAACAGAAAAAAACACGCCAAAAACAGTCCAAAACGAGACAAAACTCGTAATATGACAAAAGCTTCAAAGCAAAACATGATGGAATTAACTGTATTAAGCCAAGCTTTTCGTAACGTATTTAAGTGAAAACAGTATCAGTTTCATAAGCCCGTGTGCCGTGCAACAAATCCCTATAATTGAGGACGGGTAGAAGGCGCAATTAAGGCCACTGGCACGGACATTAGCACATATTGTTTTTAACATGCGTGCGTAGTAATCTACGTGGCATAATATTCTAGAGGGACGGAAAGTTATAAGAGTGGTGTGAAACTACGTTGTAAACTCCTCAATGTTTTTTAGCAGGGATATTATTTACGGGGCATTTTAAGTGCAGCGCAAGTCGAGGTGGCAGCTAAAGTTGCACCATAAGTTGCTCTTTGCATGGTAATAAATCGTTTGACTCTTCACTAATACGTAATATTGAGCTGCTATAAGAGTTTATGGTAAATCAGCGCACTTACTTTTTAGACTAAATAGCACTGAAAAACAACAAAAAAACGTCCGACATGACGTTGAATCCTGATATCATCAAAGTCAAAAAGGCACCATTCTTTCAAATGCCCATTCACCAATTCAAACCATTTACCAAGACATCTCACTCGCAGCGAACCACATTTTTCTCAAAAACTAGTCCACTTGACCAATAAATCACTTTTTCACAGCCTACAACAGGTACATCTACCCTGCTATAAATCTGCCGGCTTAATCCCATTGTACGGATAAATCCGGACAGAAGCGGTCGTAACCGGTCAGTCGCCTACATACCAAGCCTACATGAAGGATAAGAGGTGGACTGGTGGTACAAAAAGAGTGATTGAAGACTTGATAGTGGGGGATGAGAATAAGTTTACCTTATAGAGGGATAATTAGCAAAAATATATGTGTCAGACGGACAAAAAAATATGTCTTATGAAGATTCCATATTTCCTTAAAAAAAGCTTAATTATTTGTGCTTGTCTTTCTTAAAAGCACTTACGAAATCTCTTCTATTGAACGTTTTACACAGAAATACTGAGTAAGCCGAACGACCTATGTTACACTCTAAGTATATACTGGGTAAGCGAGAAAACTCTATAAATGAGAGTATTATTGCCAGGTCCCGTCATTTTAACCGTCGAAAACCTCTATAAGTGAGAAAAAGAAACCTCTATAAGAGAAAGTCGTTTTTCACTCGTGGATCTCTATAATTGAGACTGCTACTTGCCTGTACTTCTATAAGCGACAGTCGAGTGTAATTTAACATCTGCTATTTATGACTCATTCTTAAATTTCGTGGAAATAACATTGTTTTTTTTCCTCTCTACCTTTCCCAACCAGTCTCAACCTCTATAAATAACAAAGGCCGCCGCTGTACCTCTATAAGCTAGAAACTCGAGTTACTGAGAAGCCTCCATAAGCGAAAAAGAGATCGCGGTCCCTTGAACTCTCGCGACTGTAGTTGTTTATACGTAGCAATGAAACCGAAATTTTCACAAGCGTTCGCTTTGCTCCAAGCAACAAAAGTATCAAATATTATATAATCCCCTTCTCCAATACACTATTCGGCGCACTTATACTGCTTACAAGAAACTGTATGCAAAGATCCTACTCTTCGGCAGAAAATCAATACACAAATCAAAAATCCGAACACCACAAAAAGGTAAAAACTTCCAGTTCCTTAACCTCGCATTTCACTCCGCTTGAACGCCTATCAAACCTTTCTCGGCAATTTTTCTCCGATTTTTTCACAAACCATGTGAATTCAGAGCGTATGCAAATGCTGGGGCGTTGACTCGATCACTTTCAACCCCGAAGGTGGGTGAAAAGGGGACAAACAGCTGAAGTCAATGCCTTTAATTGTTGTGTCGTGAATGATCGATCCTCTTTTTGAAGGAGTAATTGGCCGGAACGCCTGTAGCAATTTATTTCAGATTATAATGTTATCAATGTCTGTAAGATATGATAATTTATAGGGTGGAAAGTTGAGTTAGCAGATTACTGAAACGCTATGCCTTATTTCTCTGATTTATACATCCCTAGGGTTCTTTTTAAGAGTGGTGTGTTAGTGAGATGCTAATGTGAAACAGGCCAACAGCTGTAGACTTAAAGCCAGAAATTGATGGTTTGATTCACAAATAGGTACTAGGATCACATAACCGGTACCAGTAACGTGGTATCCGATCCGTGATTTTATGAATATCATGTCTCTACCGGATCGAAAGGTGACTGTCAAAGGAAATGTCATAGTGTTATATTACTTATTGTTTTCTTTTGTACAGCTTTTATATAGACTATCCAATGTATTAAAAGTGTCACAGGAAGCAAAGCGTGTTAAAAACATCAAATGAGTGGGCAACATATTATGATTAGTTTCTGTAATACTTCGAAGGGTGTTAAACTTGAATTTCTATCCATAATCGAACATTTTCAAACCTTCAAAAACCTAGCTTAACTTAAAAATGCCTTTGGAATGATTGTTATTTTATGACATTGCCTTCATGCAGTGGAAGAATTCGTACCTAATAATATTGCGATTCATCCCTCACAGACGACTAGGGCTACATAGACGTACTGAAAGACAGACTTCGTTTACGAAGATCATGATGAGTAAGATCAGAGTCACTGAAGTCCGCGCGCGACTGCTAGTCACTGCCTGCGGTATGTGAGCGGTAAGACGAGGAGGTAGATAAAGGCCAAGCTAACTCAGTCTGCCAATTTTGTCAATGGCACCCTCCCCCGTCTCACCGCCATACCATTATTTTTTTTTGGCTTGGAAATTATCAAATACCTTCTCCCGCTCTGGGCGGAGCGGGAGGGCGTGGCAGACTCTTACTGACTAAAACCCACCCGTATTCCTTCAGTTGCCATGTTGCCAGGGGCCACGGTATCCTTTTCGGACTTTCCCGCGACGCCGGCAGGCACCGGCCGCGGACCCTGTCAGTTCTGCTGACATCTCTTTGAGGAACACGTGGAACACAATGCGCCGTTGACCCGGGCCTGGTCGTTATCCGATGGCAAGCTACCCATTGCTCACCATCCGCAAGCCCGCGCCTACGGTGGCCGAGAATCGGCCTACAATTCCCGACGCCCAGGGCGTCTCCTGCGGCGGTTAGGGGCGTGAGGACGCGAAATTTGCTTCTCCTTCACTCGTTCCGCCTCCTCCTTCGCGAGCATTATTGCTTCGCAGAAGGTGACGGCCTCCCATGCCCTCTCGTTCCGTACCATGGCCTGGATCAGGGTCGAACGCGAGAAATCACCGCTGCCGATCACCTCCACGAGGACACGTCGATGCTCCGCCCAAGCCGGGCAGACCTCCACCGTATGCTCCGCCGTGTCCTCCGGGCGATCCACACAATTGTGACACCCGGGCGTTTCCTCCCGCCTTATCCTGAACAGGAACCTCCCAAAAGAACCGTGTCCGGTGAGGACCTGCGTCAGACGGAAGACGAGAACGCCGTGGCGCCTCTCTAGCCACTCCTCAAAGAGGGGACTTATCGCCGCAATTGTGGCGTGCCCAGCCGCTAACATACCTCAGGCCGTGACTAGCAGTCGCGCGTGTACTATAAGGAGAATACAAGGTCTCTCAAATTACCTACAACAGCAAAGAAAAAATATAAACGGTGAATTGAGTAACCTCCTCCTTTTTTTGAAGTCGGTTAAAAAAGATCAAGTTACTTTTATTAGTTAAATTTTTTAGTATCATATTATTTTTGTCAATAAACATGGCGGCAGTGGTGACCCAGTGGTAACGGCCGTGACTTACGAGTTGTAGGTCGTACGTAGGTTCGAACCCTGACAGGCGCTTTAATTTGTGTAAATTATTTCATCACCATTGCTCTCAAAACGGTGAAGGAAAACATCGTGAGGAAACTGGCATGTCCTAGAACCAAAAATTCGAAGACATGGGACATCTAGCAACCCGCATTGGGTCCCCGTGGTGAACTACTTAAGTAGTTATTTCTAGGAGATTTTGCATGCATTTTAGAACCTGCTACGGAGGCATGGAAACGTTTACCTTTCAAGTTTGGACATAATGACATCAATTCGGCTTCAGACTTTTAAATAAAATTTGAACTGTTCCTTATTTTTAACCGACTTTAGGAGCTTCTGTAGGTATTCGACCCATAAATGTAGATAGGTATGCCTACCTAAGTTTTTATCTATGTCAGCGATTCTCTCACGAACGAATATCAATCAATGTTCAATTACAATCTTAAAGTATCCAGTCTATCTCCTTTATGGAAAATTCTACCGACCCCTGTAGATTTTTTTCGCACAAGATGTGGAAGACATGGGAACGCAGCGCTGATAGCGTTCCCACTGGCTAAGACGCTAGGAAACTAGTGAACTCTACGGAGATAAATTAGACGTAAAAAATAGGGATAAAATCATTTATTCCTTAGAAAGTATTTCGCAATAGCACAATAACAATAAACTTTGGAACTTGGGACTGCCTTTTTACCGCAAATGAATGCTGGAATCAAAGTCTGGAACCAAGAAATTTTCACATTATTGCCAGGAAGCGGATTTAACTTTGGCACGAAAGTACCTAGGTAATATTTTCAAGATTCCTTAGGGAAAGAGCAGCTAACATCAAGAGGTACAGAAAGACACCTGTCGTTTTGCACTAAACCCTATTTTACATCTTTATTTATGTAGACTGGACATGACATAGAATTATCAATTAGAAAGTGATAATGCGTCTTTTTCATCTAGGATATAAAATAACAAACACAACATCACGCCTGTAATCCCCGAAAGGTTAGGCAGAGGTGTACCTAATGGCACATCCACAATTGAGGACAAGGCCTACGGATAGCAGGCGAAGACAATTTAATTTTTGGATAGATTTATGATGAAAAATAGACAACTTCAAATTTTACTTGGTTTTTCATTTGATTTCGTATCTCTCCCAAAAATGATGTCTGTTTACATGTAGCAGACGCGAGAATGATGCTGTCTAAGAGTCAAAAAAGTACAAAAAACGCCTCCTAACAGAGCAAGGCATTTTTATTAAAATTCCTAGCGAATCCGCCCAGAGTCCTCGACCCTACTCGTCTAGCTAGTGACTGGCTCGACTCTCGACTAAAGTTCAATTAAACGGTTCATCAAGCAATATAGTTCGTCTGCATAGTAATTTTATTATGCTAAGCGTTGGAAAAATTTTCCACCACAGTGTCGAGACGGTTTAGACACAAACTATGGTTTTCTTACGATTTTGGTACAGGTGTTTATAACGGCCATTTATGTCAGAGTTGAATAAACTTTTTGGTACATTCGAGACTAGGTACCATCGCGGAAACCCATAACTAACCACTTTGAAAACAATGGTGCCGATTCCCTTGTTCACAAACTAAACTAAATTTAAGTTCAGTGCATCTTTTTCTTTCTAATTCATTAAGAAAAGGACAGAAGATAAATTTTAGTTTAATCCTGTCAAATTAATCAGCGCTTGACGTAAATTGACGTAATTTTAGGAGGCAAGTTTTTAATCACGTCTAAACTTGTATGGAGTAGTGACAGGCGCTGATTAATTTGACAAGACTAAACTAAAATTTATCTTGTCCTTTTCTTAATGAAATAGAAAGAAAAAGATGCATTGAACTTAAATTTAGTTTAGTTTGTGAACAAGTGAATCGGCACCAATATCCCGTGCACACGATGACCACATCTGTTAACGCCCCAGTTCTATAGCGGCCAGCAAGAATAGTCCTTACGGTGGTTAGTTATGGCTTTCCGCGATGGTACATATGGGACCAAAAAATATGTTTAGATGTCTGTTTCAGTTCTGAGATCCTTGGTACGACAGAATTTTAGGAATTGAAGATGATCTTCATTTTATTTTATATTAGTAGAACGGATTAGGATAAGGGCCAGGGTCATGTACAATTCAAACATCTTCCCGAGTCCAATCCACATCAAATGTTTGCTTCTCGAAGTTGTGGATGAGCATGTCTACCTACGGCAAGTCATTCAGCTTTGAGAAAAAAGCCGACAGAAGAATCCACTTGGGTTGGGCAGCGTTTGGAAAACTACGTCAAGTCTGCTCGTCGCCTGTCCCATCTACAGATTAAACAAGTTAAAATGGCTGGCCATGTTTGTCAAAGGACTGATGGCCGGTGGAGTAGACGAGTCCTGGAGTGGAGACCGCGTATCGGCAAGCGTAGTCGTGTGGGACGCCCCCCAGCTAGATGTACAGACGACCTTAAAAAGGTGGTTGGGACAGACTAGATGCGGAAGGAAGAGGACATGGTGTTGTGGCGCAGCCTGGGAGGCTTGTGGGAGAATCCAGCAGTGGACTGCAATAGGTAGAGTTGATTGAGGGTTGGAATAACATATAAATAGTTTCTTTCCCCGACATACGGCAAAATAAATGCGGTAGTAACAACTTTCTGCCTTGATGCAGAAAGTTGTCAATACCGCATTTGTTTTGTCTACTATCTAAGTTCTGCGGCTTGTTAGTGACCAATTAGGAAGGTAGGTACCATTTTAGAGAAAAAGACGAAATAGGTACTTAATAAACAGAAGACCAGCCAGTTATGATATTTTATAAGCCTACTTTTGTGACAGGTGTATAACGAAATCTTAATTCAAATAGATACATCCTCGTGGCTCTGTTTGAAAGAGCATTTCTACTCTAAGGTAAGCACCTTATCATAAAACACTCCAAAACTTAAGCAGAATGTCTATATCTTTTTGGCCGCCTCTGTGGTCTAGAGGTTAGACCACCTCTGACGTCTCGAGTTACAGTGTATTGCCTTAATAGCGCTCATTCGATTATTTCGAGGCAGTTACATATCCCTATATTAGTACCTATTTATTTTATTTTATTGTGTGTAGAAGGAGATATGAGCACATACAAAATACTGTATTTTAATTATATGTATGGTTTAAAAAAGTTTTAAAAGCCCTTTTCACGAAATAGGTATTTCTGGGATACAGTGTTTTGGATTGACACGGCAGACCTGTCTCAGACCCAGAGGTCCCGGTTTCGATTCCCAGTGGGGGCAAAATTTTCTGCTCGGTTTGGTCGGTACCACCGTTTTATCTAAGTCTGTTGCCACAACAACAATTTTAACAGCATTGTTGTGTTTCGGTGGTTGGATGTAAGATAGCCAGTTCCTCTGTGGTTGAGGATTCCGGGTGAAGCTCGCTTCCACCTTCGGCCTGATCATCACTTACCATCAGGTGAGATGCAGGCAAAGAGCTTCCCCGTAGTGGTAAAAAAAAACTGGTTATCACTTATTTCGGAATCTGTCACAGATTTGATAAAACCACTCTCGTCTGTCAGAGAAAGGCTACGTGAAAGGAGTTTAAAAAGTTTTAGGCAAGAGTAGACCTTTTATTATTTCAACAATACCTGTACCCTAATTGCGTAACTTATTTTCGTAAACAATTATGACTAATTTGTTTTATTTTGACAGTTCAACAACATTCATTGCGTTATTTACGTTGTTGAGCAGATTTTTTTCCAACTTATGAATGACTTAGAAACAAATTGTGATTGATCGTGCATTACGCAATTAGGGTACTGGTCGTCTCCATTCTCTCCAATCCAATCACAATCTGTCCCCGAATGTGGAAAAGTTGAACAAAGGATCAATGGATGGTTAAATTATAGTTACAGGTGACTTTTAACTTTATATTATTTAAGTAGGACGTTAGTTTAATCTCTCTGCTCTCAAAACGGTGAAAGAAAACAAAGTGAGGAAAGCGGCATGTCCTAGAACCAAAAATACGAAGACGTGTGACATCTACCAACCCGCACTGGGCCCGCGTGGTGGATTTCAGCCCATTCCTTCTAGAAGAGAGGAGGCCTGTGTCCCAGCAGTGGGAACGTTATACGTGGGGTGTTTGTTAGTTTAAACTCCACACTAAATAAAATTGCCGATAAGTGACGACACCGAATATAAATATTTTGAGGTATCCTTTCGCTCTTTATGTTAACACACAACGAAACCACTCTTGCTTTATTTTCGGTTGAAAACATAAGAAAAAAGTTAAACAGATTTTTTTTTTGGATTTCATAAAGTTCTTTGGAAGTCAAATGACATCTTTTTATGGGGTTTGCTAAGATTACTAAGTTACATCTAATGAAATGAAACAAAACTAGGTACCTGATCAAAGATTAATATAATTTTATGGTACTTTTAAAAATATCAAAATAGTTTACAAACTAAAAATGATATTAAAAAAATCAATAGATATAAAATTAAGTTACACGATGGTCTGATTTTAAAAATAACATTTATATACCATGTTGCTTTGTTGTAAATAAATTAATATAAAAAATCTAATAATTTCTGTCATAATAGCACAATAACAACATTTATTTGTCAACCACTACTTTTAATGCGACTATTAAATACACTGCGACTTTTCTAGATGTTTCCAATAAACAACTTCAAATCTAGTTCTAATTTAATTACAAATACGTATGCTTAATCATACAAGAAGCAAATTGAGAATATAGTGTTATCTCTTAAAATTAACATTTTGCTTATAACCTCTAAAACCTTTCGCGCCACTTTTTAAACTTCAAAAATGGAACTTCATTCTCGGCGCGAAGACCGAACAATTGAATCTAAAGGCGACATTCTCGGTTGAACAACAGACGTGAAATAAATCGGCTGTTATCATCGTCGCGATAACCGATACAAATAATGCTAGCGTGTTATAGTTTTGTCTACTCTGTGGCGCTCGGCGGATATTCTCGTAGCGACGATCGATGTGTACTACTGTTTCTAGCGACATAGTGTAGTGAATGTTGTGTTGTGCGTTTAGTACGCGTGGTTTGCTACGAAAAGACCGGCTTCGGCGCCCACACCTGTTACTGATCCCGCCACGTATTTGCCTTGCGACGCCAGGCCGTTACCCTGGAAAGAATAGAAAAACATGTTAATGTTGAATTATCAATTATGGCAACTTTGAATGTCATGTTTGTCAAAAAAAACAGTGGCGTGCAGATTTCTAAAATAAGATCACAGTTGCAGAAGCTGCCAACATTTATTTCTAAACTCATAATTACTGTCACATTCGCCTTTTCTCGATCTTTTTTACTTTCCCTTTCACACATCTTAGTAAAATAATTATAGCGAAGTCTTATTTCGCCTAAACCGAACCAGTAGCAATTAACAAGAATTTTTCTAATTAATAATGTACTAAGAACTAAATAGCACAGCACAGTACTTGTCTTATCATTCGTTATCATACTTGAATGTTGCCAATATAAAAGGTTGTACATCTCTTTTCTATAAATTGGCAACATAACCTTTTTTTAATGTTATGTCAAGTTAAAAGGTCAAGGTCGAGTTGACTATACACAAAATTCACACCTTCGAAAAATATATTCTACTTATTATGTGTTGTTGAGATTCGTTTGTTTATCAACCACTAGCTGCGCCACGGTTTCATCCACATAGTTCTCGAAAATTATCTTATGTCCAGGTCATGGTCTACCCATGTGTCAAATTTCATTCACATCTGTTCAGCCGTTTTGGCGTGAAAGCGTAACAAAATCACTTTCGCATTTTTAATATTAGTTCGGATTTCTCTATTAGTTATTTTACGGCAAGTCTAGGTTTTGAGGCTCCAATGGGTTAGGGTAGACGAGTGACCAATTAAATTGGCATGGTTTATCACAAAATGGAATGCGTTTGATTCCGATGCAGATACAACCTCAGACCACAAATAAAAAAACCAAGACAGCGCTGCGAACAATACAGTTAAGCATGACAAAACTACACATCCGCTCTGTACATACACGCTCACATGCTCACATTTACAATCAAACTACACCTCCGTAAGTGCACACATGATTACGAAACCGGCCTCACGTCACTGTTGACAGCGCTATGTCTTGGTTTTTTTTTTGTCTGAGTGTACAACGTTTTACGTTACTCTAATCGTATGTAGTGCATGTACATTTTTATTTGTTTCGAAGGCCAACGGGAGTTCCTGGTTTGAGTTGGTACTTTTGGACCAAATTCTGATAATACATGACAGGGGACGCTGTATCATCCTGCCGTTTCAGAATTAATGAACGAGGCGAATTGTGATTCTATTGTAGGTAGTGCGTGCCACTAAAGATGAGACATGACAGACCACATGATTTGACTTGCGCAGTAGTCGATTTATAGTCTCTTTAGCGGTATGAGGTCTGCGCCGGGGCGTTATCGTGGCGGCGGAAAGACCGCGGGAGGCGCGGTCAAGTCTCATCTTTCATGGCGAAATACGTCTAATCATAGTTAAATACTAACCGTCGCGCGTCGTTTCTGAAAGCTTGTTAATTATTTTGTGAGTTGTTAAATTATATGTCAACTTGGTGTTAGGTATATTGGTCAACCAATCACGAAAGCTAACACAGGATTCAACAGGAAAACCAAAAACCTCAACATTAAAGATTTTTGACATCAGCTAGCCTGAGAGACGTTGTTGCCTACTCAAGGTTGCGTATCTGGTTCGGCTCGCAAATCCTTCCTTATCCTAAGGGCACGTCTTCCCTATCATTACCGCGCCCCCCGGTCTACTCCTATATATGCAATGGCCCATGAAGCATGAGGCTCCAGGGGAAATCTTGGGGTCGGTGCATTTAATTAATTCAGCTAGTCTGAGAGACGTTGAATCACAGAGCACGAAATAGCCGCTCCGGCAGGGCATAGAGATGGTAGTACTAGTACTGATAAAAATACGTGGCGCCAAAAGTGCGTTGAACGCACAACTTATTGTCGCTGTTGCCTTCATTTTCTATACGTTGTGTCGTAGTGCGAGAAAATAGTGACACGTTTAGTTTGTATGGAAAATGTTGATAATGCCGCCTCTTAGCAATGGCCGTCGAGGCGTTTGTGTACTCTGTGCGTTGAATGAAGAGACATTTTTCAACACAGCTATACGGTTAGGGGACTAGGCTTCCAGAAATTGGGAGTAGGTACTTCCATATCAGCAACATTACTACCTACTAAAATTACAGCTAATATACTGCTACTTGTTATTTTTACTGCGCAACTACAACTAAAAGGTGAAATAAACACAAACGCAAACGATATTATTATTTATTTCAACAATGTCAAGCACACAAAGCGATTAGTGTTGGTACTACACACTATTCAGGCATTCTAGAAATTAGATACATTTACATGCAAACTATCAATACGTTTAAATATAGAATTATAAATGGCGGCTCTACTAGTTGTTCTTCCCTCTCGCTTGCACATGTTCGGAAGAGCGAGAGGTAAATAGACCACCATTTCTTCTTCCATTTTTAAACGTGCTGTTTATGTATAGGATATTGTTAAGAATCAGTTGTATTATTTGTGTGACATCATACCATTGTAAAACTTTTAACGAATATCCCAGCTTGTTTAAAAATTTGAGGTGATGAATATGACGTTTTACAAATAATACAACTGTGAAAATTATCGATAGATTGTTAAGTTTTTGTAAGAACGTGGTTTTTTATTTAATATTTTTTTGATAAAACAACTTAGCTTACGAATATAATAAAAATATTGTAAATACTTAGTATAAAAAATAAATGCCATTTCATGGATCACAATTCGAGATATTATTTATTTTGTGATTTATGTAATGAAATAATAACCTTAGTGATTTCATAAAAAACTTTGTTTTAAAACTTTTGTGGAATGTAAAAAGTCCAAACTAAAAAATATAAGTAACAATAGCAAATAATAATAAAATTATAACGAAATTCAAGCCAATTCATTTTGTCGCAAAAGTACATGTTTGGTTAAAATGTTTATTTAGTATAAAAATTGTTCAGACTTATAAATGCAGCATAAAAAACACACAATAAAGCAATGTCTTGTAAAGTTTGTTCTGCATGTGCAATGTTTTATCTGCCAAATTCAAAATCCATTCAAGTATTAAGCCGACCATATACCAGAATTATATTGTCAATCGATTTGAATACACAACTTATTATTACAAAATAACATGTACAGCGTGATGAGGAAAGGTGTCATATTTACTATCCAAACTGAACAACTTTCTCCTCAACTGTTCCATACAAAACTTTATTAATAATGTCGGTCCCATAGAGAAACTTGTTCAGTTCGATGGTCTGTCACACATATGACCACACCTTTCTACACATGCTGTATATCTAGGAAAAATTGGTCTGACGATATTATATGAGACAATGAACAGGTATATGGTTTACTTTAAGATATTCTAGTACGCATGCGACTTGACGAAGTTAGACTTAGATGCGGCCAACGATGGTATTGACCCGGCCTCGTAGTTGCCAACGCAAGCCAGACCGTTGGCCTGTGACGTCACATTTGGCAAGAGAACACATTCGTCCAAATTTAGATGTTTGAATTTAGAATCATCGAGCCACGACACGTGATTGGTGGTTAAAGATGCGCAGGAGTGCAGCGTCGTTGGTGCAATGTTGAATAGTGCGGATTGGAGAAAAAAAATGTTGATTAGTACTACTTCTAGTAATTAAAATGGTTTCTATATGCGGCTAGTGTAAAAATATGTCCATGGCAATAAAACAAACCAGTATTGAAAAAATAAGTTAATTATAAGGATTTTCTCTGAAGAATATGGATATTTTTATGGTTATATTTGACACTAGCCGCGTATGAAATTACTAAATTCTAAGCAAATTAGTCACATATAAGACAGATACGGGACAACACAAATGTACATGCATAACTATAATGAACTAAGTAGGTACTTCAGGCAAAAGGCAACAGTTAGGTGCATTGTTTCAGCCTGAAATATTTTATTAAAACTTTCAACATTAGCACCTACAGCCCGGCAAACTCTCCTTTGTAAACTTACCTTCCTACTTGAACTGTAAGAAATAAGCTATAGTATGGTAAGTAATAAAGTCCTAACTACCAACATTCTTTATCTCATAAACTCCTGATAAAAGTAAGTTACCACAGTACATTCCATCGTCAACTTTTGATTTAAGTTCTCTAAAGAGAGTTCTAATCTCTATGAGTTGCAAACATCCTTCATCTCATATACTCCTAGTACAATCAAGTCATTTTAGACACTTGCAATGTTAATTAAAATTAATATCAGCAGCACGATTCTCTATAGACTTCCCCACAAACTATCATGTGAATAACATATCCTTCACCTCATAACCTAATAATACAATCAAGGCACCTTAGCACGCTTGATGAGCTCCAGTTGACCAGCGAGCACGTTCTCAGGCTTGCCAGCCCACGCGCGGAGCACGGAGGCCTGGAGGGCGCGTCCGTAGCTGAAGGTAAGTGCCCACGGCCTCTTCAATTCAACAGTGTTGATGGCGTTCAGGTTCACTGACGCCTCCTCTTCGGACTGGCCTCCAGACAGGAATGTGATGCCTGGGAAAGATTTGGTTTGGACATGTTAAAGACAGAAAAGAACTTGACAGCCTGATATGTGTGGCTATTGGCTTGAAAGAAAATAAAAGATGTAGGTGTAATTGTTACATACCGGGAACGGCAGCGGGTACAGTTCTGAGCAGAGCAGTGACCGTGGCGCGACCGATGTCCATGGGAGTGTAGGTCTTCTTGCAGCTCTGGCCAGCTGTCACCTGAGGGGGAGCAATGAACAAGACGCATTAGAAAAACATCTTCTAAATATTATTCAACCCAGTATAAACCTTATTATGAAATTTTTGATCATAGCTGCATGGCAAGCTAAAATACCAGGGCGTCAGTTATTCAAAGGAGTTTTAAAGCATAGGAAACTAGTACTAACCATGTTGGGCTTGAGGAGGGTGCCCTCAAGGTAGACGTGATGGTCACTGAGCGCCTTGTAGACGGCGGCCAGGACAACTTCAGTCACCTTCTGGGCGCGGTCAAGGTCGTGCTCACCTAGAAAACATTTTTTTTTATCGTTTTATATTGATGCACTATCAGCACATTACAGAGAAGCTCACTATTATTTGCCAAGAGGTAACTTTGGTAGATACTAAAATAAAATATTAGGGTTACATCATTTTAAAAAATTAACTCACCATCAGGCAGCACCTCGGGCTCAACAATGGGCACGATACGCTGGCTCTGGCAGATGGAGGCATAGCGAGCCAAAACGTTCGCGTTCTCCATGATCGCCTGGTAGGAAGGAGTGAAGCGGCCGATCTTGAGCACGCAACGCCATTTGGCGAAGTGGCAGCCGTCCTTCTTGTACTGGGCGCAGCGCTGGGCAAGGTCATCGAGACCTGGGGAAGAACATGAAATAATTGTTAAATGCTATAATGGTATACAGTAAGATAATAAATTAACGTGAGGGGTGGAATTCCAACAACAGTTTGTAACAGACCTAGAAATTGGCAATGCTAGGCAATATTTTCTCCTAAGATTTGGCTCGAACAAGTTTTTTAGGTAAATAGGATCAAGTGTGAAAGATATTTTTCTAATGATTAAATCGAATCTAGAGATTCACCATGTCATCAACGGCTGCATTTTATTGCTAAGTCACACCTCCACTATAGCTATGTTTTTTCTAATTATAATTTATTGTGGGGGAGGGGGTGTCACTAGGCCAGTGAAATTATTAATATCAGTAAAATAATACGTCACTATCGATGACAAAAAGAACAACATGATGATGTGGCGAAAAAACGTAATTACTATATTAAATAAATATTATTATACTGAACACAATCATATTAACTTGTGATGGTTATCTAAAGTCACTTTTAGAAAACAACAATTTTAATATCTAGTGTTTCTGTATGAAAATAAAGGTACTCTAGTTTCTCGACCAACAATCTATAGCCTACTCTAATTTTTAGATTGAGTGTAATGAACTCAACAAGCCTGATACTAGTGAGTAATATTAATTGAGAGCGAAATCATTTTTTAATAAAACACGACGTACTAATAAAAACGAATAAGCAAAAGTTAATAGGTTTTTCACTGCTTTATCGAGTATCTATTTGTAGAATTCTAAATATAATTTGTTTGAAGTAATTTACAAATTTTCCTAATGCCAATACCAGGGCGACATAACGACATGTATATGTTATTATTTCAATATCAATCACATACGATACCTACTCTCATTAAGGAATCAGTTGTTTACGAACTTTAGTACCTAAGAGATAAGAGGAGATAACAGAGTCGAGCCCCCTCGGCCTCATTGCGTAGCATGATCACAATCAATTTTTTTACAGTTAGGTATGTACATTACTTATAGTTTTTAAGAAAAACATACAGACCACTGACTGAAATGGCAATATTTTTAAATATTAACATTTTGTATGGGAAAATTAACATTTTTTTTTAAATGTTTGTTACCGCTGAACTTTCGACTGGGTGAACCGATTTTGATGATTTTTTAATTTTTTATTTGAATGCTGGTGCTTCCCGTGTGGTCCCATATAAATTTTATTAACTTTGCTTGGATGGTTTTCGAGTTAGGTTCAATAATACGTATTTTTTTCCTACTTAGTTTATGGATGATATCTTAAGTTCCTGTCACTGTTGTTTACAAGCAGGTAGAATAATTTGATAAAAAAATAATAGGGTGTTGGGATGTTTATAAATCAATTTTCTTAACTGATTAGAATCCACATACTTAAAATATTGTTGATTATTTTAATCAAAAAAAACTATTTTGATTGTCTGTGTAAACGCAATCTGGGAGCGGTTTGACTCGTTTTCTCTAAAGATAGAGGGTCTAAAAGGTCACCGTCGTCGATAAAAATGTTTATTCACGATTAAAGTGAGGCGGGGTCATTTTGTGTAAAATATCTTGTTTTATTTCAAGAAGATATTTAGGTATGTGGTTTTAAGCCAACCTATCTGTCGCTGAAATACGAACATTCCTGCATAACGATGTGGCATTGATATAAACTTCTATGGAAAGAAGCTGGAAATTCTGGTTATCGTTCAAATGAGGACTAGGGTAGCATAATACAGGAAGAAGTAGTTGTGTTATTACTGCAATCTACCAGCTCTATTTATTTATTCTACAAAGCATACAACGGAAAATCATCAAAGAGTATATAAGTACTGTCATCCGCTCAAATCCCTATTCTGTAGATAATAATGTCATAACAATCATACAGTCGATGGTGCTTACGTTGATAATAATTATCTTACCTAGTAGTGCCTGAGCTAACCAATAAAATAAGACATTATTATGTGTATTTAAAACGAAATGTCGAGGGTAAGGAAGTGTAATTTTCACATTTATACTATAAATAATTAAATAACCGGTCATTGGTTAAAAAAGAGGCTTGCGTTTTAAATTATGTGGAAGATGTAAAACCGGTTAGGAAATCCATAATAATATGTGATCAGCTTCAGGCTACAAATGGAGCAACTGTTGTCAAAACTGCGCAATTTATAAAGCCTCGTATCCAAGTGATAGAATGTCCCGGCGATGTCGGCTATACAATCAAGTCTCATTAAGTTTTCATTTATTTATGCATAGCAATATTGATCGAAAACTGGCAAAGTTCACCAACGTCGGTCGATATTACAGGCAACACAATTTGAGAGACAATGACGTCCAACCAACTCGCTTTGTTAAAAAAAATAAAACAATATGGTTGAAGTCTTGTATAATCATCATCGGCTGCATGCAGCGTCTTGCACTTTTGCCGAACGCCGTATAGGCATGCTCATATCTCAAGAACTATTTACGTTCAGTTTTGTGTTTCAGACATACTGAGGAAAGTCCAGCAAGGACACAATGACGCTGCAGGCTTTTCGAATTTCGAGACAATGGAAAACCCTGAAAAACATCACAAAATTCTTCAATTCAGACTCACCCTGAGTGGTGCACTCATCTTCAGACCCGAATAGGGGCACAACACCTTTGTCGACCTTAATGCCGGGGATGATGCCACGCTTCTCCAGCAGACCTACCAGGGGTGTGCCGTCGTCAGCCTTCTGGTACAGGGTCTCGTGGAACAGGATCACACCGGAGATGTTCTCGGAGAGGGCCTGGAAGAGGTATAAAGTTGTAGGACTTGGAAATAAAGAGATTTTGGCGGTGAGCAATACTGCTGCACTCTCTACCGCTATGTGGTCTTCATAACAGATTCCGACCAAGTTATATTTGAGGCTTTTATGGCTTAAAACATGATACTATTTTGTATTAAGTTTTTAAAGAAATTTAGGATCTTCAGGTTTGCAAACCAGATCAGGCCAAAACTGTATCGTTAAACAACAGTTGTCCTCCATTGCGGTCAATTCACAAATATATTGGGTAGTTTTTGGTATAACTCTACCCAAATACCCTACTAGGGTATAGATCTATAAGCTTAGTAGACTAATCTCCTTAAAGGTACAATTCCGTACCCGACCGCAAGCAGCAACTGCAGGTGACGCGTCGCCGCAACACGACTAGTTTCTATGAATTACTTTTCGAAGCTAGCGACACGTCGGTCGTCGCCTTCATAGGAATACATAGAAACCAGTCGTGTCACGGTGACACGTCGCCTGCAGTTGTCGCCTGCGGTCGGCTACGGAATTGTACCTTTATTATCACTTTTAATGAAAACGATTATGACATGAAAAGTGACAGTAAAACCAATCAGTTTCCCAGTACACCTGATAACTGCCTCACCTACATATCTATTCTGTTAAGTGCTTTATCTACTTGTCAATAACAGTGTGAGTACGTCGGTTACGTTATAATCAGTCAACAGTTTAGTTATCACCAATTTTGCACTCCATCGAGTACTATGATTAATAATAAGTTTTTTTCGATACTGTAGGTACATTTCGTGTGAAATTGCAGATGTACCTATCTATAGTTTCAGTATTGAATCGTACCTGTTACGGCTAAAACCCGAAGTGCGGCTATACCTAGTTATAGCCGGGTACAACTAGGTGCGGCCGGTAGCAGTTGGTTAAACTTGCCTAAATGGACCCTGGCACTCGCCGGCCACTACCGCGGCACCGCTCGCTTCGCTCGCTCGGCTCGTGCGGTGTGTTATGTAGTCACAGTTCTAACCTAACCTATCTTTCAGCCATTTTCATTTGCTATAACTAAATTTAACCAACTGCTACTGGCCACACCTAGTTGCAGCCAGCTAAAACGAGCCCGCACTTCGGGTTTTAGCCGTGACAGTACCTAATCTATTTAGGATATTCAACGTCCAAGTACCGATAAAGGACAAAACATGATAATAAAACCGAAAAGCCTGAGGTGTCGATAAAGACCTCATGTATCTTAAATTAATCTTTGCTGTCATGCAATCGGGAAATAAATGCCTGAAGCCTGTTTAACCTTCAGAACTTCTTTTGAAATGTCAGACTATCCAGATTCCATTTGAGAGAAAACATTACCCTCCTTTCTGGGTCGGGTAAAAGCATGGACTACCAAATAGGACAAAAAGAAAAACTTTAAAGGACCACCTATATCTACGAGTATAAATTGAGTTTATACCTGTTTCTTATCATGAACAGCTTTCAACGTCGCCCGGAAATTCAGGATAGAAAGTAATTTATTTCTCTCCTATCGTGCCATATTTGGCGCGACCAGTCTAAATGAAAGCAGATAAATCGAGCTTCATTTTCATGACGCTTAGATTAGAGGCGCCATGACGCTAACTAAGCCAACAATGTTCAAAGCATGTGCTATTTTCATTATTTGTGAATGGACAATGTATACTATGACAAATTGCCAAGGAAAACTATTTTGACGCTCCGATTGCAGAAAACGCTCAGGTGTTTTGGCACAAATTGAAAAGATTTAAAGCAAAATGGTTCTTATTGCAAAGGACTAAGGGACATCTAGATAAGAGAAGGCAGTGCCAAGGCACGAGAATGTCACTTGAATATGCAAGACATTCAAGTCGTTTATCACTTTCATTTTACGTTTTATTTTTACTTTCAGGATGCACGTGATCAATACAAAACATTGTAAATACAGGATAAAAATAACTAAGTGCATACTTTTTCAAGATCAACCGTCAAAATATAATAAGGTCACTTTCATAATAACGTTTTCCCTTTTCTAAGTTTCAGGTACGATATCCGCAATAATAGTTAGCAGAGTCATACCACAAGCATGACGCTTGCAATAGCGTCAAAAATCAGGAGCTCCATTTGACAAAAAGTCAAGGAAGATTATGCTGTAATTTATGTAACTATACCTGTGTACTTTAGTATGCATGCTTAGTATTAAGGAGGAATATTTTGTAGGACAATAATATATAAGAAGTCAGTGCAATTTGCAAAGCGTCAAAGTGCGGCGACTTTCCCAACACGTTTTTGTTTCCATATTTTAGCCAGTGAGCATCTCATGGCTAACAGCTAAGGAAACGGGTATTTCAGCTGACATTTCAAGTCTGTGAGACGTCGAGTTTCATAACGACGCTTAAATATAGAAAGTGTCAGTTATTAGTTACACAATAGTGTACCCAATTACCCATATTGGACCAGCGTGGTCTGGTAACAATATTTTTTTCACTCATCTTGCTCAAAAAGGGCATCATTGTAGAGTACCAGAGCGGGGAAAAAATTGCGTATCTTGCTCTAGGGGAAAAATTAAAAAGTTTCCCTAAAAATTCAGATTGAACAAATTGTATACTTACTTTTTTAAATAAAATAAACTACTTATTTAATATTGTATTGGATTATTTTATTTTCTCGCAATCGTAGTGAAAAGTAGAGTGTAAAAACACACGGCACTAAAACCCATTATAACTCGGTTTCTATTTACTCCCTCGCTAAAAGCTCGGGAGTAAAACTACCTCGATAGAATAGGTTATTTTAGCCCCTCGTTTAACAATCTACTATTATTTAAAGAATTAATTGTGGAAGCAGAAACTGCAAACCGAGATAAAATTATGCCTAGACATAGATGACGCAGTAATTGTTGTATTGCAAGGGGAAAATAACATAATAAACTATTTCTCATTTCAACACCTGTAAACGTGACTTTAACCATGCAAGGAACACGTCATAACATACTGTACAAAGTCGATTTCATACCAAAGCAATATATTCAAATGAGTTGGCTAAATGACAACCGGTTTTTCTGGGGGCACGACTGCCACGCCTCGAAATGATTCGTAAACAATCCACGTAACAGAATTTGATTAACATTTGATACGGACTCGATTTCCTTGACGACAAACTACTTTTTTTTTTTTTTACACAAGTTTCCTGAACCAGTCAAAGGTCAGATGGATAATTAGTTAAAAACTTTTTGGTTTAGCTAGGCATTGTGAGATGATGAAATATCTGTATTATCTGTAGCAAAGACTGATAGTAAATTGAAAATAAGAAATACCTATACCCATAATTTGTAGGAGAGATCTGATCATAAACGAGAGCACTCAAGCATTATGCATCCGAAATCATTTTTAACCGACTTCCAAAAGGAGGAGGTTCTCAATTCGTCTGTATGTTTTTTTTTTTTTTTTTGTATGTTTGTTACGCGATTACTCCGCCAATTATGAATAGATTTTGATGAGTCTTTTTCTGTTTGGTAGATCACACTTCAGAGGCGGTCCCATATAAATTTTATTAACTTTGCTTGGGTAGTTTCTGAGTTAGCTTCAATTATACGTATTTTTTCCCACTTAGCATGTAGATGATATGATAACTTCTTGTCACTGTTAGTTACATAGCAGGTAGTGGTACTTATTCGAATTTGTGTGGGGTAGGTACCACAACTAAAAAGTGAAAAATAAAAACTTTTTACAAAAAAAAAAAACAACCGAGTCGGTTGTTTTTTTTTTTTTTGTAAAAAGTTTTCAAGATAAATTATTATTTATCTTGAAAACTTTTTACAAAAAAAAAATTAAGCAATACAACATTAAAACCAGACTTATTTTAAAGTCACACTTGCAGGAACATGTAACTATCAGCAGAATACAGTACCAGGACAGCATATCCTACTACACACTCGCAGTCCTTGGTCTCTCGAACTGCTTAAAAACAAAGGAATATCACTGCTAACTCACCGCATCAGAGCTGAAGAGCAGCTGGCGGTACTTGCGGCGGTTCTCCTCTGTGTTTTCCACTCCAATGTCCTGGAGACGCTTGCCCATGGTACCTGTGGGACATACCATTACAGTCACAATATTTAGGAAATAACCATATTAAAATATCAAGTTTATCATATTGCAGGATGTCAGTGGGAGCATAGAAAAGTCTCAAGGTACAAGACAATACTGTATCTGCCATCTGGTGAATTGGATATTTAAAAAAAAAAAAAAAAAATCCTATTGGTCGAAATGTTGGGTAAAAACCAAATGGCTATAAATACTTGAATACCCAATCCGTCTTAGATAATTTTGATGTAGTGCCCCATAGTCAACTATCTACTTCATCGTTATGTATTCTAAGTTGAATTTTGATTGACAGTTTGTAAATTGCGGTTGCAATGGAATTTGAACTTTATAATGTATAGTTTTGAGTTTGTATTTCCTTAACATTCTGAACTTACCAGTGGACTCATCAGCGGCAAGGATACCTTTGCCGGGAGCTACGATCGCTTGAGCGATCTTCCTCAGCTCCTCCTGCAACTCGGGAGTGGGGTACTGGTAGTAGGTACTCATAGTGGCTGAAACAAGAGTATGAAGTTAGTATGACTTATGTGTGATGTCCTGGTAACTACTGGTGAGATCATCCAGTACTCTGGTGGTCATAGATCCACCTTTCCTCCTTCCAGCTATCTCTGTCCTGTCTACTGCATTATTAGGACAAAATATCTAAATATTAATTAAGGAAAAGTACTTCAATATTGTAAGTAATTTATAATATTTATATTATTAATAATAAAGCAGAAGAATTTGTTTGTTTGAACGCGCTTATCTTTGGAATCTGGACCAAGAAGTCGGATTAAAAAAAAAAATGCATTTTACTTGAGATAGCCTTCCTCAAGGAATCTTGAGCTATATATATATAGGCTATTAAAATTTTACATCACACTAGGAGTCGAACAAAAAGAAAAAAAGTCAAAGAACGCGAAGTGAAAAGGAAGTAAAAACGCGGTCAGGCGATGCAATGCGATGCAACGGGATGGGGCGGGGAACAAGAAATTTCACGCGGACAAAGTCGCGGGCAGAAGCTAGTTTATAATATTTATTTATTTATGACCCCTAATAACAAAATTATAACTCACACTGATAAAGCTAGCCATAGTTACTGTTATTTATTGATAAATTATATTTGCTTAAAACCTAATGATAAGATTAAAAGTCAAATATTATTTTCTACCAACTGCGACAAGTAAGCAAGCATGTGACAAGCTGTGAGAAGTGTCACAGATAGGATATAATAGAATACTATGTACACCATACGAATTAGATGAAATTTTACATAGGGTGACAAAATGGGCAGTCTTATCGCTAAAAGCATCATTTAAAGACAACCTTTGGAGAACACAGTTTGTGACAACATGTCTCTTGTCAGACAGTGTGCATACTGTCTGCGTATTATTGGAAATCTTCCAGAAATCAGCCCTAAATCTTTAACTTTCTATCTAAAACTGGAAAGTTTGGTGAGTAAAACTGTTAATAATGTAGGTAGGTACCTATGTTTGAGAATAATACAAAAATAAAAATATGTGGAAATGGAAACTTCCAATATAATAATGTATCATCTGCCTAGCTTTTTCCCAACTATGTTGGGATCGGCTTCCAGTCTAACCCTGTCTGACCTAACATAATAATGTATGTTCCATTTTTTTTTATAGTTTGATAATGTGAACAATAGTGAAACATCACGGTTGACTGGTCTTGAAAAACTGAATTATACAAAGAAAAGTTGGTTTTATGAAGAAATTAAATTAACATTCTTGTGTTGATATTTAATTATAAATATTGACTTCATTACATTCAACGCCCAAGATCCATGTTTGATTAAATCTATAGACAAATCGTTACTCTGACGATATTTTGAATCTAACTAGAAGTTTTAAATTCTGATTGTTATAGATAAATAAGTTCATTATCATGAAGCTAATTAATGTTTATTTTCTTTACTTACAAACTGATAAGTAGTTCCCATTGTTATATATTTTTTTAATTATAATAGCACCAGTACATTTTACCATAAGGCATGCAAAATTACAAATCGAATTTATATGGATCATAATAGAATTAAAATTATTTTTTTTATTACAATATTATTATTTACTCTTGGTTATTAAATTTTGAGAATCCAGTCATTAATTAGATCTTTTTAGAAACTGCTTGGCTAAACATGACCTTCTGATGACCACACTATAATAAGATTGTTTTCATTATAATCACCGCACTTGGCAACTGTATTGGTGATTAATAAAATTGAATGCATTTGTATTTTGTTATTCGGAAAGAACAGAAAATATATTTATAAATTGAACTGAAATATAAAATCACAAGGTTTAATTAATGCATGCTGTGCAATTATTTGCTCAAGTTTATTTCTAGATTCATTAACCCAAATGCTCAGACCAAACAAAAAATACAAATACATAGCGCTGTCAACAGTGACGTGAGACCGGTTTCGTAAGCATGTTTGCACTATTGTTGTAAATGTGTGCATGTGAGCATGTATGCACAGAGCGGAGGTGTAGTTTCAGCATGCTTCACTGTATTGTTTGCAGCGCTACGTCTTGGTTTTTTGTTTGGTCTGAGCCTAAATGTTTCAATTTTCAAAAGCTGGTTACACGGTGTACTAAGGTGAAACAGTGACGCATAAGATCTATATCTAAGATTATAGCAGTAAGGAAGTTGTCGTTACGTTGTGATTGTGACTAGGGATTGTCTTTGATAACAACATGAGGCAGATTCCAAGAAATACAGCCACATTCGTAACCATCATTTTCATATTTGAGCAAAGGATAATAACACTTCTGTTTGCCTAGTCATATGCACTAAGATTGCTAGGTAATAATAGAATAATGGTAGCCTACCCTTTGTCCCAAATCCTGGCCACCATCCTGATTCCGGAGGTCCCTTTTTTTTCTTCCCTTTACCTTTTTTGGCACCCATTGTGATGTATTTATAAAATTTTGATTAAATAAATTTACTTAGATATAAATTAAACTTAAAAATAATATACTCGACATTATAAAATGATGTTCTATCAAAAACTCACCCTGAATAAAGTGACCATTTCTGTCTGCGTTATTCATTTGTTTTTGAATTAAATTACGAAGCCCTCTTGTTTATTGTTAATGTCAGTTGAACGTCAATCAATTTGACAATTGATATTTTCCATTTTTTGACAAAATCAAAACAAATCCGGTAGTGATGTGTTATAAATAAAATTAATTTCGAATATCGATCATTATTCCAACCCACGATTTAATTAAAATAAAATCATTATCATTGATTAAATATTTACTTTATCATTTCATTCTACTCCTTTTTTACCGATATTTTATAAGTATTTATTACAGACATGCTTTAGTTTAGTGGGATGTCATTTTTTGGTAAATGTATAATTACTAAATTAAATAACGTGATTACAAATCAAGCAGAAGAAGAATTAAATACTTGTTTTATTCTTCACATTACTAGCTAATAGGTAACTATTTTATCTCCCAATTCATTTGACTTTGTACAATATTAGCTTCCCCAAAGGTGACCTTGAAAGGTCATTGAAAACAATATACCTACCTACTCAATTTCACTAGCAAAATATGCAGTGACACTGTGGGAATAATTTTAGAATGTACTGATCCCCTAAAATCCAAAAAAAATTTCTGAAATCATTCTAATTGCTCAAAATTTTAAATTGATATAAGACAAATGTTGGTTAAATTATATGTTACATATATACTACATCTCCACGTTAGAAGTTCACTCATGATCAATTTAGCGGTATTGATTTATTTACCTTAAATAAAGGGAATACGTGAAAAATGAGCAATAGCATAAAAATATGACGCCACAGTCTCATCAAGATTGAACAATGTTTTTTTTAAATAAGAAATTAGAAATTGGTTTCCTGGAAATAGGGCACGATGATAAAATTTACCAATAAAATATATAAATCCAATAGGTACGTAATTCCATAGATTTTTTATCATAGGTAACCATAAAATACTAACCAAGCCGTAAATTATATAACTTTCCAAACATTCTTGAGCATTTTAGCCGCAATGATACATAAAAGTAATAATTTGTAAATAATTGAATTAACTTACTTTTTTATTAATTTTTTTATGCGGTGAAACACAGACACTCCCGTACTGCTACGTTGGTAGTACTGTCAAATAATAAGTCGTCGAGAGGACACACACAAAAGGTCATTTGAAGGTCTAGTGATAGCGTGGTGCGCGAAACAGTTTTACCTACCGATCGGAGCGCATTCTCGCGGTAGATACCTGAACTTCCAGATTAACGTGTCTCTTATTTTAGTTGCGCTGCGTGAAAACGGTCATCGGCATGGCAGGTACGTAGTTACTCATTACCACACTAGATGGCGCTATTTACAGCAGCTAACAAAGGAAGACATACGTAAAAAAAGTGACATAAGTAATTATTATTTCACAGGAAAGATAGTTATGTACAATGGACAAAAAATGCGAATTTTGTTTTTTTTTATAAAATATCGATCATTCAATAAAGTATGGACCATCACTACAGTCGAGAGCCATCGAGAGAATGCATTGTTGACACCTGTCAGTTTCATACTTGTTTTGCGAATTTGATCCTTAGGATCCATATTACTATTAGAAATTGTCCAACTGACAGGACAGGTGTCAGGAACAGGATCGCATTCTCTTGACGGCCGGACTTATTAAACCTACTTGTCAAGACTTTTTTAAATGAGCTTGGGAGTCGTTTGGACGCACCCACAGACGTATACAGAGTAGGGACGCACATAACATTATTTTATTGTCAGTGCATTGACAGGTAAACCTTCTTTGGAATACCTAGTTTTGATTATTTATTTATTGAACAACCATTCGGGGAAACAAGGCATGATTTTAGAAATGTAGGAAGGAATAACTCACAGTTTCCTCACCTAGGTACACGGTTTTCTTAGAATATTCTAAACACAAACTGTTGTGAAACTGTGACTTGTGAAACAGCTTCCACTCTCGTCATCATCATTACTTTAGTCAGTCTAAATGCAAGATTGAGCCTCGCTTGTGGCAGTTGTGGGAGCCAGCTAACCGATGATGTTGACTCATTGACTGATACATTATCAACCTAAGGTAGGGTACCTCTTTGCCCGAGGCTGTACGTGGGGATCGTGCGGTCCATGGCCCTTTATGGGGCACCCGTGTGGGCGGACAGTCGGACACCCTGGCGGCCAGCAACGGCAAAATATTGCGAAGGCCGCAGAGGGCGTTGGCTGTTAGGGTGATAAGCAACTCTAGAGATAAACTATTTTTTAATAAAAAGTTCAACTATGTACCTACCTAGTACCAATATTGTACAGCGTTGTAATTGTTTTCTAATATGTATAGGTATATTTTGCTACTATATTTTTAAAATGTATCATATCTATTTTTACACTCTAATTGAAGGCTAAATAATACCATCAATTCAGCTTTTATGACATTAATACTGGCCCTATTGCGATCATGATGGCATTTTGTATTGAAATAAAAATAAAGTAGGTAGGTAATCTGCATTCGCAATTTATTTGTCCAACATGTAAACAAACACGAGTTTTAGGAAAAACAACTGCAGTGCTTACAAATAAGGTTCAGTTTGCGTTACAACTTCATATTTTTATGACTTTTTCAACAGTCAGTCTAAAATCAACTGTATTTACACTTGCATAGACTTTAGGGTTGGCAAACCTTTAAAAAAAATATGAAAAAATGGTGTAGCCCGCCTGCGCCTGTTGTGTGCGACCGACGGGACAGTGCATACAAAATGTACGAACGCGAACGTGATGCAGGAGAATTGATGGACTGCTGCGCAGCCCGCCCAAATGTACGTTCACTGCTTTAAAATGTACAGACGCCAGCACATCAAGCTACTACAATCTGTCAAATTTATTTAATAGATTTTCAACTTTAACGCTGAAAGTTAAGGTTGAAAGTTGATTGGGAAAATTTGACAGTTTCGGGTAGCTTGATGTGCTGGCGTCTGTACTAAGATGGTAAAGTTTAAAACAAGAAACAATGTTACGGTGGTACAGACGCCAGCACATCAAGCTACCCGAAACTGTCAAATTTTCCCAATCAACTTTGAAACTTATATTTTGAGCGATAAAGTTGAAAATCTATTAAATAAATTTGACAGATTGTAGTAGCTTGAAGTGCTGGCGTCTGTACATACCAGTGTAACGGTGTCTTTAGAGGCTTGTTCAGACCAGCGCGACACGCGACGCGACACAAAGGCACCTCTCGTCACGCGACGAGCGGTGCCTTTGTGTCGCGTCGCGAGTCGCGCTGGTCTGCACAAGCCTTAAAACTTTCATAACAGTTTTTATTAGGTAGGAAGGTATAGGCAGTAGTACATTATAATTACATAACTAATCTATTGGGGGTCAAAAGTTTATCGCGTTAATTACTTATTTATAACTTAAGTGTGTATAGTTGAGCATGACATAATAATATACAGCATGATACTAAATCAATCCGGCTAAATATGGGGCCAACAAGGAATATCATAATTATGGGCCGAACCTCGTGAGGCGAACGCGGAACAAATCTGCAAAACTTGAGTTAGGGAAGGTACTCAGACTCACTGCTTTTAATAAATCATTGATATTAAATTGGTCCATTCAGTTGATTGTAAGGCCAAGATCATAGTAACAAGGTAATTTTGATGGAGACAAGAAAAATAAATAAAAAGAAATATAACTAAGTAGTAGGTACAGACGCCAGCACATCAAGCTACCCGAAACTGTCAAATTTTCCCAATCAACTTTGAACCTTAAACTTCAGCGATAAAGTTGAAAATCTATTAAATAAATTTGACAGATTGTAGTAGCTTGAAGTGCTGGCGTCTGTACCTAGTTAAGACAAGAAACCACAGAACAACAAAGTATTAAATGTTGTCACGATCGCGGTCGAAAGTCCACTAGTTCGCGGAGACGGCCATTTGCCTATACCATGAGCATTTTGATATTTCAGTTAATAAAATAAGTGGGCTATTATTAGGCCCGTCCTTATTTTTATGTAATATTGGCCTATAGATTTTATTCCTATGGTTGTGGCCACGAAACCAGCGACGAAGAGCGGTGACCGAGTCCCGCGATGACGCAGTGGAACAATTTTGTGACGTTGCTACAGACTCAAATCTAATAAATTCAATTTTTGCTGAGAATAAGCACTTTTTGAACGTCTACTTCTTTACTCGCTGCAGGCTATGGGTTCATATGACCGCCACGCGCGACCGCTTTACAACTGAGTCGTGGCCTAACAATTTAGAGCACTCATAAAGAGCTGATGCGATTCAATGTTCTTATTTGTTAGTCTTCATATTTTTAAAGTGGTCAAGTATTGTGATATTATTGTTAGTGAAGAGCGATATTGAATCAAGGTACGAATAGCTCCTCCTCGTACATTTTATTGTTCAAGAAAAGAAGGGATACCTTTAGCAGTTCCTACTTCCCTAGTAGCTCTAGTGCTAAGAATATTAGCAAGTCATTAATGCCGGGGTTCCACAAGGCTAGTTTATGAAGCTAGGATATCAAGATTGTGCTAGTAAGCTAGCAAGCTAGTCTGCACTATCTGGTCTCGATTACAGAACTATCCTCATTTTTAGGCTAGTAAGCTAGTGAGAAAGATAGTAAGCTTGCGAGATAATTTAATAGGATGGGGTTCTATTTTCGAGTTAGAAGCCCCCAACCACTGATTTTACTATTGTGCGGCCCGTGACATTTATTATCCAATCGGATCATTTTACTCTACGGATTAGTCACTGCAATGCTACTGGCTTAAAATTTCCTGGCATCGTGTAAACAGCTCTAGCGTTTGCTTAGCAAGAATGATTAAGCCAGGCAGCCAGAATATTACTCGCTTGTTATCCTAGCTTTAAAAACTAACCTCGTGTAACCCGGGCGTGGTGATAATGGGGCTGTCTGCCCACAGAGCACGCAATCGCCGCAACTACGACGTCAGCGCTTAGAAATGGCAGCAGGTAGTATACGTAAAAATATTGCGGTGGGATTTTATCGCGCACTGGATTTACAACTCTCGTTGTTGAGCTGAGCGTTGAAAATCCAACAGATTGCAACCCAGCGTGTCGAAAAAACACTGTAGCATTTTCCACTCTTGGCGCTAAGTAGAGCGTTGAAAATCCAATGTGCGAAAATAATTCGCTTCGGGAAAAAATCGCCCGTGCGTACCTGGGCTAACTGAGACGTTTCCTGAGGTAGCTGCGCGGTGCGGGAGGGGTGTGGGGACGTGATGTGCGAGCTCAGTGATTCAACAACTTGTGACAGCTGTCACCCCTTCCGCACCGCTCAGCTACCTCAGGAAACGTCTCAGTTAAAGCTCTTACAAACATGTCTTTGTGTCGCGTCTGTTTGTAAGAGCCTTTAAGCGGTAGGCCTATAGTAAAATCGTGCCTAGAAGTGTGTTTAGTGCACTACTTCTGACACAGACCACCTTCAAAGTCGTCGGTTTCTATAAGTCATTAGTGTCGTATTGCGACTAAACGGTGATACTCTTGGTTTGTATGGAAAGTCTTGACAATGCCGCCTCTAGCAGCATCTTCGTACTTTTTGGCGCTGCCCATGGTAAGTCAGACGCATTCAAATAAAGAGCCAATAAAAATATATAATTACTAGCTGCGCCCTACAGTTTCACCCGCATAAGTTTCGATCCCGTGAGAATAATGGGATGAAAAGTATTCTATATCCTAACCCAGGTTATGGTCTAGCCATGTGCTAGTTTCATCCAAATCCGTTCCTCCGTTTTAGCGTGAAAGAGTTACAAACAAACAAACAAACTCACTTTCGCATTTACAATATTAAAAATAATAATTAATTATAAATTAGTTAGGATATAAAAATATTCCACTAGCAAATTGTCTAAAATTAATCTGTATAATAAAACAACCGCCCGTATCATGTGATAACAGCAGTTTATCTAAATCATCACAGAAACAAATAAGTATCAGTGTTCAGTCGGAGTTAAGTGCTCTTAAAGACAAGGTAAGTTTTCATTATTTCATTAAAACTGGAGTGTTTTTCTATAAACATCTCACCCTGAAAATTTAGGTGAAGTGATTTTGAAGTGGGCTGTCAATAGTGTCAGTGTCAATCCCTAGCATCGTGGATGACAGCTTACTTCACCTAAGTTTTCAAGGTGAGATTTTAACATGAGCAGGATTACACTTAAGCTTTGTACATAATTAGGGTGTATTTAGTTAAACCAGTCTTTCACTTTTCGTGGGTGAAAAATGTTGGTTAGCTAGTGCCAATTTCACCAATGAAACGGAGCGCGATCAACACATCTAAACTGCGTTCATGAGCTGTCATTGTCATCACTGTTGTGTAATATTCGTGGGAATATTGACACTGACAGGTCTTGAATTAGATGTGCTGATCGTGTTCAGTTTCATTGGTGAAATTCGCCCACGTAGATTGTATTAGTTTTAAGATTTAACGAACAATTACAAAAAAAAAAAATGTAAATACATATGTTATGGTATACACTGGTGCCGATTCCCTTGTTCACAAACTAAACTAAATTTAAGTTCAGTGCATCTTTTTCTTTCTATTTCATTTAGAAAAGGATAGAAGAAAAAATTTTGTTTAGTCCTGTCAAATTAATCAGCGCTTGACGTAAATTGACGTAATTTTAGTAGGCAAGTTTTTAATCACGTCTAAACTTGTATGGAGTAGTGACAAGCACTGATTAATTTGACAGGACTAAACTAAATTTATCTTCTGTCCTTTTCTTAATGAAATAGAAAGAAAAAGATGCACCGAACTTAATTTTAGTTTAGTTTGTGAACAAGGGAATCGGCACCATTGTCTAATTAGAAAGAAAATACTTACATACGTTTATTAATCGTAAACATTTATTCGACGCTCTCATTATTTGTGCATAAATTATTTGAATTATTCTCAAAGACAGTTTTCAATTTAATTGCACAAAAAGTTTCACTAACCCGACGTTCGCACGGACGTTATAAAGTCGCGGCGATTTTTTTTCGTGCACTTGATTTTCAACGCTCTGCTCAGCGCCGAGAGTTGAAAATCCAACAGTGTGTTTTAACAACGCACTGAGACGAGAATGCGTTTCAGCGCGTTGTATTCTCAACGCTCGGCTTAACACCTAGAGTTAAACATCCAGTGCGCGATAAAATCCCGCCGCGATTTTAGGGAATTAATTACTAGAGACTTAATAGAAATAAATGATGGAAGGCTTCGTGACTATATGATAAAACAGCCTCACGGGTCGATCGAAGGTTAAGCCACTCTTGCCACGGTCGGTTCGTGGATGGGTGACCACCCGTTACATATCGATACCCCTCCGTGCCTCGGAAAGCACGCTAAGCCATTGGTCCGAGCTGTTATTCGCAGATCTTTGACAGTCGTTACGTGTTGTTTTACCAAAGGGTATCGTGTTACACAGTAACTGGGTTGTGGAGGATAGGTACATAGGCAGTCGTTTCATGGAAAATACTGATATTCAGCTGCATTCAGTTGGCAAAAGGCTAGGTCGGTTGGATTGGCTTAAAGGTGCTTCCTCACCGAGCATTATATCAGTAAGGGATACAGTGCGCAACCTGTAATGATACAATTCGAGCATTACCTACATCGAGGAGAACCGAGCGTTACAGTTAGGGTTGCCAGATGGTCGGGATTCGTCTGGATTCTCCCGACATTTTAAATGATCTCCAGACTCCCGACAAAACTCAATATCTCCAGAAAAACGGCTTCTCGGAAAGTTCTATCCAAAATGATAATGATGAATAATTATGATGACATCTTCTTTGGTAGTAGGTAATAGAAATAGAACCTTATTATGGAATGTTTTCGATAATGAGAAAACCCTTTTTTGCGTCGAAGCTGAACAGTTTTTAAAACGGGCTATTCGGAGCTATTCAATACTTGCAAGAACGCTATGATTATTCAGAGAACTTATTATTTATAAAACTCGTTGTATTGTCTCTAACTAAAAGGTGCAAATTTATTTACGAGGGAAGAGCTATCCGTATTGCTCGACGTACTTAATAGTTCAAACGATATTGACTAAAATGCCTTATAAACAGATTACTGTTATCTTCGAGAAATATATCAACATCTTCCAAAAACCTAGGACATGTCGAACGACATACTCAAAAAAAAAAAAATGCAAAAACGACCTCAACAATAATAAAAAAAATATATATCATTGGTGTTGTTATTTCTTGTAAGCAATGCTAAAAGGGTGTTTAGTTTGCTAAATAATTTCTACATTAAAGAGAGAAATCATAATGGCCTTTGATTTAACAAAAGCTGAGTTATTATTTAGACTGAACTTTGAAGTATATTGTTTTAATTTCAAATCTTTTCTGAATACAAATTGGTGGACTCGGTCCAATGCCAAATAAATGTGGCAAACTAAAAAAATTGTCTAGTTACTTAAATTAGTTATGTGTCAACAATGTTAAGTCTTTATAAAGCCTATTAAAAATAAATCCCGACAGCAATCCCAAAATCCCGACATTTTCAAGTTGTGTCCAGATATTTTGGTCTTCCGATCTGGCAACCCTAGTTACAGTGCACAAAATTACATCAGTGAGGGAGGAGAACCGAGCATTACAGTGCGCAATGTCTGTAATATTTAATCTGTAACGGTACATTACAGGCGAATGTTTGACAGTTAGGGAGGCAGTGTTGTAACGTAATGCTCAACATCGAATCTGTAACGTTACATTACCGGCGAATGCCTATAAAGATTCCCGGCATCCCCTCGAACTGTAATGATACAATTCGAGCATTACATCAGTGAGGGAGGAGAACCGAGCATTACAGTGCGCAATGTCTGTAATATTTAATCTGAAATGGTACATTACAGGCGAATGCTTGCCAGTTAGGGAGGCAGTGTTGTAACGTAATGCTCATCATCGAATCTGTAACGTTACATTACCGGTGAATGCCTATAAAGATTCCCAGCATTCGCCTTAATGCAAATAAATACCATGAAAACAGGAGCATTCATGTTTATTTTATGTATTTAAATTTGAGCTTTAATATTCATATACAATCTATCCCACAAACAAAGTCCCTGACTAAATATCTATTTGCTGATGAATAATATAAACCTCATTATGGAAATTGCTGTCTGCTACATTAGGTATTATTGGAAAATTAATTATTCAATATTCCTCGATATTTTGTCTCTTAGGCCTAGTGGTTGAAAACGGACTGCTGAACGTGGGATCCAGGTTTGATCCCAGGGTAGGGCAAAAAGTAAATACCGAAATTAATTATTGCTTTCATTATGTTAAATTACTACCATCATCATCTGCCTAGCCTTTTCCCAACTATATTGGGGTCAGCTTCTAGTCTAACCGCCAACCAGATACAGCTGAATACTAGTATTTTACATGGAGCGACTACCTATCTGACCTCCACAACCTAGTTACTGGGTAACATGATACCCCTTGGTAAGACTGGTTGTCAGACTTTTGGGCTTCTAACTACCCGTAACGACCGTCAAAGATGTACAAATGATAGCCGGGACCAACGGTTTAACGTGTTTTTGGAATACCGGGAACCCCTCCCGGAGGGTTCACTTCCAATATGTATGGTGGCATGGCGTATGAGTTCTATGAAAAGTGGGTGGAGTCGAAAGTATTTATTTTACGATACAGCAAAAAAACATGGAGGGAATAATTCTCAGGGGAAACCTTTTCACAAGTTTTTAACTATTTTACATAGAAAATGACGAGCGATCCTTGCAATTTCAAAACCCCACCCCACCCGGTCCGGTTTCGAATACCTAATTTGAATTTTTGAAGCTGTTTTTTCCATTGACATCTCTAATGCACGGTTGCATTCCATAGACCGTCACTAGAGTCCGCACCACCACTCTAAAGTCCGGCGGAAAATTGTGGATTTCTGGAACTAACTTTTTTTTTGATGCAATGACATCTAACACTAGCACCGCCTCAAAAAGACTTCAGTGATGGCGCGGACTCTAGTTCGCTTTTTGTTGGAGATGTCCCAGAGAGCTGCGACTCCCGACTCAGCCGCCAGACGCTGCCACCGATTCGTTGCTGCCTAGCGACCGATAGATGTCGCTAATTGACCCAACATCTACTATCTATGTCTTTATAGGATGACCACATACTTCTCATACCCCGAGCCTGCGCTCCAGAGAGAGTTGAGGAGCACAGCTGAAGCCATAGTGGTTCCAGGGAAGGGCATCCTCGCTGTTGATGAGACCAATGGTATGTAAATTGATCGCCACTTGTTTTTATTCAGCTGTTGTATGAGGTTGATGATCATATCCACAACAAAGACTCTTGCCCCCTTAAGAGTCCATAATACCTGAGAGCGTCGCCAGCCGATGACCCAGGGGGGGCAAATTGATATAGATCGAGGATGGGAAAAGTAAGATTTGAAAAGTACAGTCAAGAGTCAAGAGCACATGAAGCTTTACACTTGTAGTGCGAGTCTACCTCTATGACGCACAATGAGGCCAAAATTGACGCTGGACATTTGGTTTTTGACAAATCAGTTTCTACTCGGTAGTCCCGATAGGAACTGAGAAAAATAATAATTTCCATTTTCAATGGATTGTAAACGGACTTTTCGGGTCGTATAATATACGTCTGTCGGTTTATATTATGTCCCCGGTTAATCCAGAGATTAGACCCCTTTTTAGGAAATATGAAACCAAAAAAAAAAAAAAAACCAAATAAAAGGGGTCCAAATGAACAAAATTGGCTTTATAGATATGTAGTTTCTTACATTAAAATGCCTTGTATTTGACAAAAAAAAATTATTCATCTCTAGGGGGGGCAGCTGCCTTTTCGTCCCTCTTGGCGACGCCTTTGCCTCAGCTCAAATTCACTCCATATCTTTCTTAGATGATCTACTGTACCAAAATTATCTTGGTGTTTTCCAGAGGGCATTGGCAATCTCCTGGCAGCCATTGGAGAACAGAACACAGAGAACAACAGAAGGAGATACCGCCAGCTGCTTTTCACTACTGAGGTGAGTGTAGTTCAAGGGGGCCAAACACCACCTCATCATGTATATTATTTTAATCCTATTTCAGTGTTGGAAAGAGAAGACGAAAACGATAAACGTATTTTCTTTTTTCCCCTTTTCTTTCTTTCTTTCTTTCTTAGAAGGAGCTCTACAAGACGTATAGCCATACTGAATGAACACAGCAACTCTTTCCCATTCTGAAGTAAGATAATTATATTATCAATAAAAGAGGCTATCATAAAAGACCTCCGCGTGGACAGTGCCTCTGGTTGGGATGATATCCCTCCCAAATTGATAAAAGCTTCCAGTCACAAACTAGTTCCGGCCATTACGCACATTTGCAATCTTGCAATATCCACTGGCACTTTCCCTAAGACTCTTAAAAAAGCCATTGTTCATCCAATCTTTAAAACAGGTGACAGAGGCAGTGTTAATAATTATCGACCAATCTCGGTACTTCCAGCGATTTCCAAAATACTAGAAAAACTTATTCATAAAAATCTTCTCAACTTTCTGAACAAATATAAAATCATTGCTGAAAACCAGTACGGCTTCAGAAAAGGGGTATCGACGGAAGACGCTGTATTGGCTCTACTGGACTCTGTTGTCAACAAAATTGACTGTAAACACAAATGTGTCGGCATATTCTTAGACCTTTCTAAGGCCTTCGACACTGTCTCTGTGTCTATTTAACTCGAAAAATTAGAACAAATTGGAATACGCGGCACAGCTCTCAAATTGCTTAAGGATTTTCTATCGGACCAAACCCAGTGCGTTAAAATTGGCTAGTACGTCAGCAGTCAACAACTACTAGATTTCGGTGTGCCACAAGGAAGTTTGCTCAGTCCCCTCCTCTTCCAAATCTATGTCAACGATCTCTGTCTACTTAATCTCCCTTCTACTCACATCATAGCGTACGCCGATGATACTGTCTTATTGTCCAGCGGACACGACTGGGAAATGGCTAGAGTGGCCGCTGAAAGGTCCTTGTCCCAAGTTGTGATGTGGTTGGGCAATAATAGCTTAACCTTGAACGTCAGTAAAACTAATTTTATAACCTTTGGTTCTAGACCCTCTACCCTTCCATCTGATCTCTCACTACAAATCAAAGCCCATGTTTGTGACGAGCGTGACAGCAATAATCCCTGTTCATGCCAGACACTGACGAGAACCTCCTCCGTTAAGTATCTCGGCCTTTATCTTGATTCCAGTCTAAGCTGGAAGACCCTTATAACGACACAGAAGAATTACTAAAACCATAATTTAAACAAATCAGGCACCCACTCATACATTCATACCTACACTCACTCATACATATCTATACTCACATTTACACACCTACACCCACTCATACAACACACACCCGGCACATAATTAGATACTTCCTTTTCCTTGCCAATAATGAATTTAAAACCCCTTTACTTTCTTCCCCCGCTTTCTTTTATTATCTCCAAAATCAGTCTAGTTTATTTTTATTTATTTTTTACATAAGTGCACATTACTAAATTGTATGTAACTTTTATAACATCCATAATGGACGAATGGATGACCCCTGTAACACAGGTTTTTCCTAGCATAGGGGTCATCGTTCAATATTTTGTATCAAGCTATTTCCACGTGTAATTAAGTGTCAACCTGTATCTGTGTACTTTTTTATGTCAAATAAACAAATAAATAAAAATAAAAAAATAAATAATATAAAATTTCGTGATGAACTGATGACCAGTGTTAAAAAACTTTTTACAAAAAAAAAACAACCGACTTCCAAAAAAAAACACTACAAAGTGAAAAATAACTTTAATTTCGGAAGTCGGTGTCTTGGGTTTTTTGTTTTCGTTTTTTGCCACCGACTTCCGAAATTAAAGTTATTTTTCACTTTGTAGTGTTTTTTTTTGGAAGTCGGTTGTTTTTTTTTTGTAAAAAGTTTTTTATTTTTCACTTTTTAGTTATGGTACCAACCCCACCCACATTCGAATACCACTACCTGCTACCAGTGACAGGAACTTATCATATCATCTACATACTAAGTGGGAAAAAAATACCTATTTTGTAGCTAACTCAAAAACTACCCAAGCAAAGTTAATAAAATTTATATGGGACCAATTTGGGAGCATACCCTTTCAAACAAAAAAAGAATTTTCAAAATCGGTCCACAATCGACGGAGAAATCGGTGGACATACATAAAAAAAAAAAAAAAAAAAAAAAAAAAAAAACAAACATACGCGTCGAACATATAACCTCCTCCTTTTTGGAAGTCGGTTAAAAATTACTATGAACAATATTGTCAAACGTTTTTACTGATTGAATATGAGGCTTTTGGCTACTTTTGTTTTGTGTGTATTTTGTCTAGTTTTTTTTAAATGTGCGTTTTGTTTGTGCAGAATAAACAAGTTTTCTTTCTTTGTTTTTTCTTTGATGTAGCTTTGATATCTAGGTAGGTAGGCACACCAAAGGCATTTCTGAATTTACTTAACTTTTTTATTTCTGTATTTTTTTAATTTATTTAGGGCCCATATTCCCAAGGAGTAGGTCCTATGTATGCAAATCATTTTGTTCAGTAATTTTTAAGATGCCGAATTGAAGGGCAAGAGAATGATGATGATGATGTACCTAATTTGGGACGAGTCTTTTGACATACTTATGAAATCAGTAGTGGCCCAGTGGTAACAGCCGTAACATACGACTTGTAGGTTGTAGGTTCGACTGCCGGGGCTCCGAATAAGGGCCGAAAGGGACATCGTGGCCCCCGGCAACAAGGCAACCGAAGGAACACGGGTGGGTTTTAGTCAGTAAGAATCTGACACGCCCTCCAGCTCCACCCACAGCGGGAGAAGTTATTTGATAATATACCACCCAAACAAAAAAAAAAAAAAGGTTGTAGGTTCGAACTCACGCTTTACTTTGTCTTTTTTTTCCATTGAACTACTGCCATCAGTCCTTTCTGGACTATTATCAGTTTGGTTGCGTGAATATAGTTGGCGTTTCAGGTACAGGGGCCATTGCCACTGCTGCCTCTTTATATTACTTGACCTCTCCTAAGTCGATTGACAGATTCGCTGCTGTCCAGTAATTTAACAGCCAGAGGATTTGGGTGGATGGCGAGATGATCAGCATACCGCTTTTTATGTTTGTTAATTTCCTCAAGAATAGTAGGAGTGTTGAGATAAGGCTTTACTTTAAGTAAATTATTTCATCACCACTACTCTCAAAACGGTGAAGGAAAACATCGTGAGGAAACCGGACATATCCTAGAACAAAAAATTCGAAGACATGTGACATTTACCAACCCGCACTGGGCCCACGTGGTGGATTACGGCCCACTCCCTCTCACAGAGAGGAGGCCTGTGTCCCAGCAGTGAGAACATTATAGGCTGATTATGCTGAAAATGGAAGCCAACCTTACTAATATAAGAAACGCTCTCATGTTGATGAAATGCCACTGAACATCAAAACAAAAGAAATATTTTGTCACGAAGCAAGGAAACATCGTTTAGGTTTCCTATTAGAAGTTTCCTCACGTGCCTTAAGGGACACAACAGCCTTTTGTTTTGTCGTACAAATGTCTCACAAGGGATTCCTGTAGGTACTTTTTGCTGAGGAATGTTTCATGCGCCAGGTGGAAGTAAAAAAACGTTTGTATGCTTCAGAAACTTTTAATTCTTTTGGAAGTTGTCAGTGGTGTATTCCCTAAGGCTTTGATTCGTTATGTAGCTGAAGATTGGAAAGCTATTACCTCGTTTCGGAAGTTGGCTGCCACTCCATGTAAGATATTTTTGTTTAACGGCATCTATTAAAAACTATGCTAAAGTTACTGGCTGTGTTATCTACCATCACCAAAAGTACATTCCCAAAAGGTTTATTTTATAGATATTATTTAGAGGTGGTTAAAAAATATAACAATACGGGGCTTGCAGCTAAGTTATAGCAGCCGCACGGGCCGATCAATCAGGTTAAGCTACGGTTGCCGCGGTAGGTCCGTGGATGCTTTGCGTTATGCTCGTGAACGGGTGCTGCTTGTGGTGACTGGTCGTCTTGCTGATCATGGTTTTGTTATTGTTCTAGTAATTAACTGTTCATTTATTTTATCTCGATGGTCCTAGTTTATCATTTATAACTGCCAATTACAGCTTTATGTAAGCGGGCACGCCCTTTATGACTGGGATATTTAGTTCTGTTTACGTTTAGTTTTATTTTCATTTTATTTTTTAAATAATGCTTGAGTATAGTTCTCGATGTTTTTGGTTGGTATATTGGCGTGTGCTAGCTGACATATGGCCTATAACTTATCATTTGAATTATGTTTTGTGTTGCATAATGTAAGTAATTTTGTATACTATTGTAAAGAATCATTCTCTAACTTGAACAGACAGCTGTGCTGCTGGGGAGTTTGTTGCGCCACTTCTTCTTCCCAGCTAAAGGCACTAGGAAGTGGTGAAGGGTGGGCGTTTTTGGGGGACTGTCTTATGTAATTTTGACGTTCGAAAAGTGCTGATTCTCAGCCTAGTTTGAATAAATGACTTTTGAATTTGAATTTTGAATTTTGATAGGTGACCAGCTTTACGTACCCCCTCCGTGCCTGGGAAAGCACGTGGAGCCATTGGTCTCGGCTGTCATTTGTACATCTTCGACAGTCGTTACGGGTAGTTAGATTCCCAAAAGTCTGACAGCTAGTCTTACCAAGGGGAATCGTGTTCCCTAGTAACTAGGTTGTAGAGGTCAGATAGGCAGTCGCTCCATATAAAATACTGGTATTCAGCTGCATCTGGTTAGACTGAAAGCTGACCCAACATAGTTGGGAAAAGGCTAGGTAGGATGACTAAAAATATATCTATAAATATTGTTCCTGGGACAGTCAACTCCTGTTGCCAATCTCGCTGATTACCAGAATAATTTCCTCATAGGTCATAAGGTAATTCCAACATGAAAGTGGAAGAAAAGTCGTTGATATTATATCTTTATCTACACCCATGCTATAAATCCTATATAAATGTTTCTGAAACTGTTAGCTTATTGACAACATTAAAACAACCAGTGTCATAGTAATCATAATATCATCCAAACGAGTGTTATAATGTTGTACTAAATTTCATTTTGCAACTCTAATTTCAAAAAAAGAACATTGCCATGCACGCGCGTTTCAATACCACGTCGACGTAATAAAAAAATAAAAAAAGTAGGTTATTCGAATTCTCGTTTTATCCCGCCATTTTTGTTCGATATTAGTATTACAAAAATGTATTACTTTGGTGTTTACAAAAATTTGTGATACAAGCTTTGACAACACACCACCAGATATTTCTAATGCAGAAAAGGACATTTCTAACCAATTATTAACAGAAAAGTCGAGAAAACATTATTGTACCTTTTATAGCGGATTCATATCATGGGTTTAGATAAAGTCTTGTATGCAACTGTACATAATTAGGTATTAAAACACTCATGTGATACTATTATCATCGTGTTTTAATACCCCTTATTATACAACAGTTGCATAAATAGCTATTATGACATAAACCATCTGATATAATTTCAGAATCTCTCCGAGCACGTATCAGCAACAATTCTCTTTGACGAGACAGTCTACCAGAAGACTGATGATGGCACATCTTTCATTGAGCTTCTGAAGAAGAAGAACATCATTCCTGGCATCAAGTTGGATCTGGATGCAGTTCCGCTGTTCTTGTCGCAAGATGAGGTTACTACTCAAGGTATTTTCTTTTCCTCAGAACTTGGTAAAAATGAGGATCTTGTCAATCCGATGTCCTTACGATATTCTTAGCCCAGGCACGCACTAGCGGCCAGGTCGCAGCGGCCAGGTCGCAGCGGCCAGCGAGATAGTCGGTGGGGTCGCTGACCGCGTGCGGCCAGGTCGCCATGGAGCACGCGCCATGGCGATTTCATACTAATGTATCTCGCTGCATGGCCGCTGCGTCCTTGGCCACTAGTGCGAGCCTGGACTTAGGCTATCGCCATATTTTCTTATACGAAAGGTCGCTATCAGTTTTTTTATTGTAATGGTACTGGTATTTTATAGTGATTCTAATTCTCATCAAAATTATTTGCAGTTGTAGTAGTTACTGGTGTAATTTTTCGGGTGCACACTGGCTGTTTTTCCTTTATTCCATTTTTAACCGACTTCCAAAAAGGAGGAGGTTATATGTTCGTAGCGTATGTTTGTTTTTTTTATATTATATATGGCCACCGATTTCTCCGTCATTTGTGGACCGATTTTGAAAATTCTTTTTTGTTTGAAAGGGTATGCTCTCAAATTGGTCCCATATAAATTTTATTAACTTCGCTTGAGTACTTTTTGAGTTAGCTACAAAATTCGTATTTTTTTCCCACTTAGTATGTAGATGATATAATAAGTTCCTGTCACTGGTGGTATTGGTGTAGTGGTATTCGAATGTGTGTGGGGTAGGTACCACAACTAAAAAGTGAAAAATAAAAACTTTTTACAAAAAAAAAAAAACAACCGACTTCAAAAAAAAAAAAACACTACAATGCGAAAAATAACTTTAATTTCGGAAGTCGGTGGCTAAAAATGAAAATACAAAACCCAAGACACTAACTTCCGAAATTAGTTATTTTTCGCTTTGTAGTGTTTTTTTTTTTTGGAAGTCAGTTGTTTTTTTTTTTTGTAAAAAGTTTTTTTATTGTTATATTTTATTATTATTTTGTTCCCTGCAGGACGAACTCCTCCCTCCCCTCTTTCCAGTTTTCCCGGTCATCACTTAAAATAATTTTAGTAGGCAAGAAGTTCTAAAAATACACTTCATTTTAATCTCCTTTTTGTTCAGGGTTGGATAACCTACCAACCCGTTGCGCTGAGTACAAGAAGCAAGGCTGCAAGTTTGCGAAATGGCGGTGCCCCCTCAAGATTGGGGAGAACATCCCTTCAGTCCAGGCTTTCAACGACACGGCTCAGGTCCTCGCGAGGTACGCCTCCATCTGTCAGAGCCAGGGTTTGGTGCCGATTGTCGAACCTGATGTGCTTTTGGATGGTGAGTAGAAGTCAAAACTGTTCTACACTTACTTTTTTTAGGAACAGCTCCTGATTATTTCAAGAATTTCCTCCACAGGAATGGTTTCCTATTTACCCAAGTACGGCAAAGCCAAAATACTTCTTTATGTTTGTACTTAACCGCGTAAGTCTCGATCCCGTATGAATATTGGGATAAAAATTATCCTATGTTTGTTTATTCAGGTTATAAACTATCTGTGTGACAAATTTCATCCAAATCCGTTCAGTAGTTTTTACGTGAAAGAGTAACAAACATCCATCCATCCTCAGAAACTTTCGCGTTTATAATATTATATAAATAAATAAGTAGGATAAACATTGGCAAATTTTGGCAAGGCAGATATCTTTTCACCACGTTCCTATGTATCCAATACCCGTCCACATATATCATGAGTCCTGAGATATTTGTCGTGGCGAGCGATTCGCGCACGACGGTTGAACTTGTAGCGGTTACACCGCCAAATACGAACTACACATCATAGACATGACGTCACACAAATCCTGCACCGCGCAGTTAGAGTTTACCGAGCGATCGACATACATACAAGATTTCAACTTCAAACCGATGGGCGGTTGCCCGCCAGACACAACACCCGTCTGGTCGGAGGATCCTCCCTTTTCTATGGTGGATGAGTGAACTTTACACCCTGTTCCTCATACCACTAAAAACTCAATAACCTATTTTCAGAAAAAAGACAGATTGCTATTGATGGTAGATAGTATAATTCTATCTGTTATTGAATGTCATTCCGTAAGATTCCATATTTAATTCTCTGATAGATTATTTGGACGTTAAAACCATAGAAAAACCCATAATAAAAAAAACTTACTGATTTAACCCATACTTGAGATAGAAAAACCCATAATCTATTTTCTATCTCAAGTATGCCAAAATTGGTGATAAATAGGTTATTGGATTGACATGTCTGTAAGTTAATTACTACGCGACTTCAAAGTCATCCCGACATAGACAAAAGAAACAGTGAATGGCATATTATGTACCTATTTTGGCAAGGTCTTACCGGCGAATTATGGAATCCGGTGTTCAGCAGATTTAGGCACGCCTAATATAATAGTCTCATCAATTAATTAAATTATTTATTATGACATCAAACACCAGACGAAACAATCAAACTAATTATTTGATTGAATGCAAAACAATAATTAATTTTATCTCTGATTGACGTCATTTGGTTGTATTGTAATTTTTGATTTCAAACAAATATTATAATTACGTATTAATTGATTCTATGTTATACTAATTATTGGCGTATTAAGTGCTATTTTGACCAGTGTACCAACCCTTAGTGCGCATTTCGTATTTTTATTTTGTACTATCCCCTTGGAGCGCGTTTTCGGGTTGGAATGTAAAGTTCATATTGAATCCATGTTGCTTTTGATAGACACACTGGCTCGTGAGAACACGCGAAGAGGAAGCATGAAATGAAGCGCGCTTGTAAGCGTATATTCATAAACGAGCCTAAAACGCATAGGTCTTGATATAAACAACAACCACGTATCACACGTGTGAAGCCGCGTCCTAACTAAAAACGATTCTCGCGCGAATACGCGATCGTCCTGTTCATACATGTTTTTTTTTTACCAGTGCGCAAACTTAAGCACGTGACATTACTCATCAACGAACAACTTTTACTATGGGACCAAATCTGAAATCGCGAAAAAAAATCAGCTGTTCCTTACAGTTTGACGAGTTATGTAAACATAAATGTAGGGAACAGCTGATTTTTTTTTCGCGGTTTCGGGTTTGGTCCCATAGTAAAAGTTGTTCATAATGATGAGTAAAGTTACGTGTTTAAGTTTGCGCACTGGTTAAAAAATTTCCCTGTATATGTCACTTTTTATTCGGTGAACCGGAACGCGTTCCTCGCGACGATAGAGGTCGCCTTTTGGTTTTAAGAACAAAAAGTGACATTTGAATGCGACGATCGCGTATTGGCGCGATGATTGCTTTTTGTTAGGACGTGGGGTAGGAGTATTTCTAATTAATGGGACCTATTCCTCGAGAAATATTTGGTTTCGACGTGTATGTAGGGTTGTTGGTATTGACAGGTTTAATAAGTACACCTATGATTAATTGATTATGTTCCTGTTTCCCGTGACTCATTGTTTGATTTCCTTTGTGTGACTGAGAGAACCCGTCCCTGATTATCGAATGTAATTATTATAGTACCTACCTAAGAAGTAGGTTCTAATCGACTGATAACATTAACATCAAAATTAGCAATCAATCATCTTCTACATATAATATAATTCTTCTGTAGGTACGTCTGCATGTTACTGAACTCCTAAACGGCTGACCAATTTTGATAGATAGATAGAATATTCTTTATTATGTACACCATAAAAATTACAGACATAAATTAAGAAATTTTACATTGGGCGTGACAATGGGCGGTCTTATCGCTAAAAGCGATCTTTTACAGACAACCTTTGGATGGATTTAAATAGAAAAGGAGAGACAATACTGCAGGAATCAGTGGTGTACGTAAATATATATACAACAGATAGGTACATAGATACACACAGCATATACTTACCTATATAAATATACATAGAAAAAGAAATAAAATTATAAACATGAAACAAGAGCAAGGAACTATTTGTAATGGTGATTTTTTTTATGTTTTTTTGAGTGGGTCTCTGGATGGTTTAGATTCACAATTGGACCCGGTAGGTGGCGATCGAATTTTAGGAAACAGGACAAGATCGAGTTCTAGGAAACAGGACAACATCTATCTGTCCGGTCAGCTAGTATATTTATATTTTGATGACAATTTATCCTCTTTTCTTCTACATAACATTCATAGATCTCAGAAACAAATAATAATTCAAATCTCTTGTTACCAGGCGATCATGACATTGCAAGAAATCAGAAGGTGACAGAAACTGCACTCGCTGCGGTGTACAAGGCGTTGAATGACCACCACGTCTTCCTAGAAGGAACGCTGTTAAAACCAAACATGGTTAGTAAAAATGATTACACAAAAAAAAAATTGCGGTGCCTTTCTCGAAGACAGCATTATAGAGTTGCACACTGATCAAATAATCTTTTAATCCAGTTTGGACCCCAACTCTTGAAACTAGACACAATCGTTTCACAAAAACTCCCACAGTACTTCATCTCCCAACACTGATTCACAATTTTTTTTTTAAATGAAATCTTGACTTCTTCATTTTTGAGATGGGAAAAACAATTGAACTCGCGACACCGTTACCGACATCTCCTTTTTGTAAACGCGATTGTGCTCTTTATTTATATTAAGTAACGGATCAATGTTCTATGCAAGTATTTTTACTTTAAAGGTTTTGGAAGTTTTTTTTTTTGTAAACGCTATTGTGCTCTTTATTTAGATAAGGTTACGGACCAATGTTCTTTCTATATAAGTATTTTTCTTTCACCAAGGCGATCTTGTTCAAGTTTTCACTTCTGTCTGCATTTCGGAGTGCCACTGTTTCTTTTTTACATAGATAATAATGTATGTACAGTAAGCGCTCAAAAGTGCATGAGCACGCTAAGAGTCGTATTGCTGTGAACACGCGGTATAGCTCGTACATTTGTATGTGTAAGCAACACGATACACACACCACAGATAACGCAGTTACACGAAACAACAATATATTTCCGTCGCTTTAAACATGCTAGCACACACGCACTATGCGCGTGAACTTGACCAGTTAATGGCATTGCTAAAATTCGATAGTTACTTAACAAGCGCAGATAGCAGAAAGCGTTAAGCGTTGGTATGGAATTCAATCTGCCTCAGGTTCTAATCTCGTGAAACACAGTGCGGTTTTTTGCAAATATTATTATTTTTGTTTTCGATAATAATATTTTTTAAATATTGCTGCTTTTTTATGTTGTTATTGCAATAAAGGTTTTAGAATAAAAAATGCGTGACATATGATAACAAAATTAAAAAAAATATGTTTATTCGTTATATTTATTTTACATAAGTTAATAAACTGCTACAATTATTTATCATTACTTCAGCTGAATAAGATGTGAAATAGATGTCAAGAAACTTAGAAGCAGTTTGTATTATTTAGACATATTTAAAATTATGAAATATTTTAAATTTTTAATGGATTTTTTCACCATAAATATTAAGCTTTGATCATGGTCGAAGTAATTAAGTAATAAATAAGAATATTAGACTACTTCAAATGTAAAAAGCTACTTACAGAATAGGTAATTTTAAGGTTAAATATGGGCAGTTTGTTTATATTTTATTTGTATTAATTATTTTACATTTTATTTGACTTTAGTAAATATTGGTTGTTATTGAGGTTAAAGCTTAAGTATTCATTTTCTTTACGAAAAGAAGATTGAAACTAAACCTCAAATTTTTATCCTAAAATAATACTATTACTAAAATAATATTAAACAATTTCGGTATATCTGCAAGAAATACGACAAACACCCTATTGAAACGTGCTTAAAAAATTCGTTACCATAAATTCATGCAATAACGAATCTGTTGTTTATTAAGTTGGTACGGTCAATATTTTAAGGTCAAAAACGGTTTTCTAGCTGGTCTTCAGTGATGCAAGCCTTCAGAGTGCACGGCGAACGGTTCATAATGACGTGTTTTTAATAATTCAGCAAAATGTCTCGTTGGTATGAAACCATTTGTTTCATTCACCATTTGACGTCGCTGCTACTCGATAATAAGCCCCTTCCTCATATCTCTTAACCCTCACAGTATTTCTCTAGAACAAAGAAAAACATTGTTTTTATTACACATAATACCTTATTATTTATTATTCACTAATCGAATTAAACCTCACAATGAATTTAAAACTTTAAAGGCATCTTCTGTCTCAACAATACCTCTGTTCTATCAACAATACCCTTGATTAAGATTTATGTTTAGTAAAATATGAAATATATTAATGATAACACTCACACTTAGTCCGGTTTCATTAGATATTCACTTCACTTTTACGCAGCGCAATAATATTCTCTGATCTGATCTGATCTGATCTCTTCAATATATTTTATGAATGCTTTTTGATAATAATAACCACAACACTGCGCTAAATACTCGTCACCAATATTATCCACGAACCAAAAAAGTTCTATTAATTGAATACTCGTAACAAACTGCATCTACCCCACAGAAATCGAAATAATTTACTTAGTTTTTTGTGGTCTACCTGCTAAACTTTAATATTTATGTGAACAAGACGAATGAAACTAAAAACGAATGATGATTATTGAACTAGTCATTGGTTGCAGACAAAGTGAGTGTGTGTGTGTAATGTGCGTGTCTACAGTATTGTAACAACTTATAGAAGAAGGTCGTAAGTCAAACCGAAGCGTCAGTCTATTGCTTTGTGAGATTGCTCATGGACTTTTGGTCGGCACTGTACCTACTATTATTTATATAATCTCTGTATAAGGCGTTGCCCCAATTTAGCGTGATTACACGATCACAGTTCGCGCGCACATCAGGCTTAGCGCACGAACTCAAACGAAATAGGTCGGTCTTAACGTTTAGATTAAAAACCATATTGAAGGCTTAGCACCCCTTTGCCCTATTTACATCCCCCTTTCCCCTATTTACACCCCTTTCAGGGGAACTAAAGGTCTCATCTCTTTATTCGTAGCGAACGTGATCTTGCATAATTAGTGTTCCCGATCTAAAGAGTCTGATTTCCTTCTTTTATGGGACTTTTCTATGAGAAAAAAAGTAGATATAGCGATTATTTCTTATAATATGAATAGTGAATCTATTTTTAATGCTTTAAAAATTCGAGGTTCTGGGAAAATTACTGTGAATAAGCTTTTTCAGTGCTGCCATGGCACTGAATATGTAGAACAGCTTGTCTTTCTAAAAAGTCATCTTTGACTGAAGTTAACTGGCTTTCCAAATGTCATAATTGCAAGGTAGCTTTACGGGCTACGTAATCGCAAATATGCAATGAGAAAACCCTGATAATCAATGTTCTGTACGACAAGAGAGATTACTTCTAGTCAATAATTTTTTATTAGTTAATGTTATGTTAAAGGTGACGCCGGGTCATGGATGTTCAAAGAAGAACACTCCACAGGAGATCGCTGTTGCTACTGTTACTGCTTTACGGAGGACTGTGCCAGCTGCTGTTCCTGGTAAGGTTTACCTCCTTAATGATATGAAATCTTGGTATTCATAAACGCTCTGAAGAAACTTAGCCTGTTAATTTTCTGTCAATAAAAAAAGAGAAATAAATAGTAAATTATTAATATGTTAATACTACAGTTTCAGTAATGAGTTGTCTAAAATCTAATTTAATTTTTCTTTCTTTCAGGAATCGCTTTTCTTTCTGGAGGCCTGACTGAAGAAGAAGCCACTGTATACCTGAACGCTATCAACCAGGTGACCCTGAAGAAACCCTGGGCTTTGACCTTCAGCTATGGCAGGGCTCTACAGGCGTCAGTATGGAAGACCTGGGCAGGCAAGGATGCTAACACCAAGGCTGCTCAACTTGAACTATTGAAGAGGACAAAGGTAATAATTACTATAAACCTTAATACCACACTGCGCATACAGTCGTAACATCTGATATGTCACGCAATCCACTTTCACCACTTACACCCCCACACACCCCACGCACATCCCACACTTCACACACACTAACACCCGAAAGCACCTGAACGTTTTTGTAATCCATTCTCTTTTTTTTTTTCTTTTAGTTATTGTTTCTTATGTTTTTTATTTATTTATTTATTTTATTTATTTAACAATTTATGTACACACATATAAACAGATAAGAAGAAAGGAACAGAAAAATATGTACAAAGGTGATGCTTATTTCTATAGAAATCTCTTCCAGCATACCTGCGATAGGAAAGTAGTTAAAGAGATGTAGACAACGTGTGTAAGAGTAGAAGAGAAAACAGAATACATAAAATAAAAACTTAACTATACACTAATTTAAATATAAACATACAACATGAGAATATACATACTTCTTAAATACATATTACTAAAATAGATAAAACTACTTTATAAAATAATAAATACATAACTATGCAACTATGATGAAATGGAAAGATAGTGTTCTTTCACTCTTCTTTTAAAAACCGCAACAGTTTGGCAGTCCCTAATGTCAGGCGGAAGTGAATTCCACAACCGAACCGCGTGCACACTGAAGGAGTAGGAGTAGAAGTCGGTTGAGTGGGGAGGGGATTTAAGGAGATTTCTAAGATGCGACCTGCAAGGTGCATCAGAGGGACGGGCGTAGGAAAAGCGTTCCCGCAGATAGGATGGCGTTTTAGGGTTGTGAAGGATGTTAAATAGCAGACACAATATCCGAGAGTTCCTGCGAAGACGAATAGGGAGCCACTTGAGTATCTTGCGAAAGTTAGAAACGTGATCATACTTTTTAAGGTTAAAAACGAAACGAATACAGATGTTTTGCAAACGTTCAAGTTTATTTAAAAGCTCCTCGGTGGCATCCAAATAACAGGCATCAGCGTAGTCTATGATGGGCTGTATGAGAGTTTGAGCAAGGGAGATTTTGGTACTCAAAGGCAAGAAGCTCTGGAGGCATTTCAGCGAGTGGAACGTGTAGTGCACTTTACGACTGACTTGACCAACATGGGCAGTCCACGATAGGTAGGAGTCCATGGTCACCCCCAAATTTTTAACAGTATTTGCGTATTCAATCTGAACTCCATTCAAACAGAGTGGAGACAGCGACGCAACATCGAGCTTATTCCGCATATACCTCCCGCCAATAATTATGGCCTGGGATTTCTTAGGGTTGATTTGCAGTCCGAAGGACCGCGACCATTCGCTAATCAAATCCAGGTCACTGTTCATGGCAGACACCGCTTCTTCCGCATCTTGTCTTAAAAAGTGCGTGTAAAGCTGCAGATCGTCGGCATAGAGATGGAAGTGGGAAGAAATGACTCTGGTGACAAAGTTAATGAAAATAGAAAAGAGAAGAGGAGAGAGAACGCCACCCTGAGGCACACCTGCGATAAGAGAACACCAGTCAGAAGAAGACTCTTCCAGACGAACTCGCTGCGAGCGGCCTTTAAGATAGGAGTCGAACCAACTAAGAGTACAAGAAGAAAAATTGAAAGATTTAAGGATTCCTAGAAGGATGTCGAAATCGACAGAGTTAAAGGCACTACTAAAATCCAGCAGAACAAGCAAGGTGAGAGATTTGTGGTCCATAGCCCAGCGGATTTCATCAGTAACCTTCAAAAGAGCTGTTACTGTGCTATGACCAGGTCGAAAACCAGATTGAAAAGGACTAAGAAGGTCATTCGAAGATAGAAAGGCAGAAAGTTGCTGATGAACAATATGCTCAAGAACTTTAGAGAGATAAGGGAGGATAGAAATGGGTCGGAAATCGGACGGTAAGACCGGGTTAGTAATTTTGGGTAAGGGGATGATATGGGCTTGTTTCCAGGCCTCGGGCACAGTACCAGAAAACAAGGAGAAATTAAAAATATGAGTCAAGATAGGAAGTAATGTGGGGAGGATAGGAGAAATCATTCTAGAGCAAAGATTGTCATTACCAACTGCAGATGAGGAGATAGCACAAAATTATTTTTTGACCTCAGCTTCACATACAGGACTCAGTTCGAAAGAAGGACACTGTGGCATAGGCAAACTGGAAAGTTTATTTAAAGTAGCAAGTCTGACGTGCGGATCTAACGTAACAGGGGGATGTGAGAAATGCTTGTTAAGAGCACACACGTCAATGTTATTACTGGAAGCAACAGGAGACTTACCAATGCCGACAGATTTTAGAAACTTCCAGACTTCAGAAGAGTTTCGGTTGTCGAGAGAATTATGGAAGTAGCGTCTCTTTGCATCTCTACACATACGACTGCAGCGATTACGCAGCAACTTAAACGCATTCAAGTTGCGCTCGGAAGGACAGCGTTTTAACCTCCTTTTAGCTCTGTCCCTACATGCCATCATATCCTTAATAGCAGGAGTAAGCCAAGGAGCCGGAACATACTTGACTTTGACTCGACGGATAGGGGCATGACGATCGTATAAGCTGAGTATTGAACTGTTGAAAATGTGAGCCATAACGTTAATACAAGAGCTCTCCAAGACGTCTGTCCAGTCGATACTAACAGCATCACGCAGCAATGCCTCCAGGTCTATGCCCTTGTAGTTCCTAAGGAAAATATATTGAGGCTTACGCTTGGGAGGGCGAATCCTGTAAGACATAAAGATGAAGTCGTGGTAAGAAAAGCAAGCAGTAAGCTGTCCGTGGACAGATACATTATTAGAATTAGAGACAATCATCAGGTCCAAAAGAGAAGGGGTGCAGTTAGGAAAATGATGAGTAGCAGAAAGAGGCAGAATACTAAGGTTAAAAGAAGATAAGAGAGATAGAAGTTAAAATTAATTCACTAGTTCACACTAATAAATAATTGTTTGCCTTAATTGGGAAGAGACTGGACCCCACGACACAGGGAATCCTAGTGTGGGGTCCAGGGAATTTGTAAAAAACTAGCACCTAAAAAACTGGCTCCTATGTAATCTGTTACTCGTTTTTATTTTTATTGTACCGTGTTTTTGTGAACTGAATAAAGCTTTTTACTTTTTTTACTTTTACACAACCTGTTAAATAAACAGTAACTAAGGTATGATCAAAACTCGGCAGTGGTACAATTTTTTTTTAAAGGTTTTTGAAGTGAAAACTTCTTTAGGCGCGTTGGGCATTTTTGAGATGGGACTAAACCATTGATTTCGCGACACTGTAACGCAATTTACCGATACCGTAGAGTAAAAGACATTAACGCGTTGATTACTGCGGTGCGTGGAGTAAAAGACATCAACGCGTTGATTGCCGAGGTGCCGATTTATTTCAAGTTTTCACTTGTGTCGGCACTCCCGGAGAGATACAGGGTCAAATAAAAAAGCGGGCTTAAAACATACAAAAAAAAGGAATTTCTCAAGTCATTTAAAGTAACTACACTAAAGCGGTCGTTACCTCCAAAAAAAATATTCATCAAATCATTTTGTTTTTGTTTTATGGAGTCTGCGGAGTTTTGCTAGTTAGTTAAATTTGACCCTGTAAAGTCTTTATTAACAGCAAGTCAAAGGTTGGTGATTGCGGAAACATACCAAGATAAAAAAAAAAAAAAAAAATTGGTTGTCTGTAAAGTCAGTTTACGGATGATAATTTTACGTGATAACGTCACAAGCCGAAAGCTTAGGTCGATCGTGCCTCTCTATTGCTTGTTCCGAGCTCTCGCTTGCACGCTCAGCACAGGCGGAACGTGACACTTTTTCGTGCGTGCAGCCGGCGTTCATCGATTTATAAGACGTTATCACGTCAAAAAATATATCGGGAGCGGCAACTCGCAGCTGTCATTAGGAGGCCTATGTTAAGCTGTTCTTGAGGCAGGCCTATGTCCAGAGCTATATGTCTTTTAGCTGAAATCATGATTATAAAATGTTGGTTTTTGTTCCAGGCTAACGGATTAGCTTCTCAGGGTAAATATGGTGGAGGTTCCGCGTCTTCTGCCGGCTCCAAATCAAACTATGCTGCGAACCATAGATATTGATAATCTGTAAATAGTTCGTATATCAAGAAGAGCTAAAGATATTTTGTACAAATAAAATGTTATCACAATGATGAACTTTTTTTTAAATTAATTTATTAAACTCTTTATTGAGAATAACCATGAGAAATCAAATAAACTTACAACTAGTTCCAACGTAGTTTCCCTTTCCTCAGTAGCTACGTCTATAACAAGGTTAATAAAATTTTAAATATACACCATATGTGCAGATCAAATTGTAAAAAAACTGTTACGAAATGGCTACTTGAATTGGATTATGCAGAGACTGAACATTTACTAAATATTTTAAAATAATTTTGACTACCGCGAATATGCACCTACTCAAATTTATCTTTAATCGCGTTTCACCTTTTTAACCACACACAGACACACACACACTCTCGGGCAAGTAGGTGCTCGCGCACAGGCCCTTTGTGGGTGCTGTGTGCGAGGACTTATATTGCACTCACGGATACACAACACTCTCCAAAGACACACATAGCACATCTTTTGTTTTGTAAATTAATTTCCCTTCCTCTCATTACTTGGAACTTTTCAATGTTGTATGTAGTACGTAAGTGCAATTTAATGTTGTAATTTTAAGTGTGAGCCTGGAGATCTATCATACAGGTCCCGAACCCAGTATAGACTCCAGCTCTCACAAAGGTTTGAATCTGCCTGTAACATATTTACCCTGTACCAGTATCTTTTTGAGAGAAATAAATTACTATTACTAATTACTATTACTATGTTAGTGATACAATTACAACTACAATTACACAAACACATACTACAAAATAATCACTGCTTCAGCATTCCAGCTGAGATACTGGAGCAATGACTTACAATACAGCAGTCCAGCCTGTCAGCAATTACTCCCAGGATGCTGTTGGAACTGACTCGCACCCTGCGCACCAAGGACGCACATCTTTTAAGCAATCAACACGCAATTCCACAAAAATCCCTGATGCGCTACAGAAACAGCGCATCTATATTTAAACTTTTATTATAAAAACAAATTTTCGAGACTCGTGAAAATACGCGGATTTTATGAAGGAATGCAAATGCAAAGGTATTTTGTTTGTATAGGAAAAAATTGTTGGCATATATATTGTAATTGCTGGAAACCTCTTCTGTAGTTCTGGTGTGACCAATTGTGCTTAACATAATTATTCTAAATTGAAGAAAATAAATAAAGAAAGAATTTATATATCTCTATTCAGCACAAATGAAAAAGCATACAATATATTGTAAAATAAAAATTCTGTCTAAAAACAGTAAATATTCTACTCGTCCCTCACGGTTGCCCTGGGCCGTAGGGCCCAGATGAACAAGTTGTGATTCAATGGTAGGTATATAGAAATCCTTTTTAAATTCTTGTATTTTTATCTTGCAACTGTAGCAAGTAACATGCAGTTTGAAATTAAGTAGGGCAATACATGTACAAAAATGTATACAGTAAAAGGTGATTTGAACAAAAACATGAATTTTGCCAAATGTTTTGTATAATATTTAATTTGTAGTCTATACATTCTTTTACTACTATTTTCTTGTTATAATTTTTTTTTTGGAAACTCGTATTTACCCCAATTTCAATAACGTTATCTACGCCAACTTGCTTTACGTATTATTCTCCTGTTAAGGTATACACTTTATACACCAACTTCCATTTCACAAATGAAAGGTAGAAGTTCGTTACAGTTCCGTGTTTCAGTGTACAGATTGTTATTGTCTCGATTACAAACAATCCCACAGTCAGTACTTGGTTTTACGCGGACGTTGACACAGTAGCGACCGTCCGGGTATTGGCCGTTTTCGTCCGGAAGTTCGCCGTTTTCGTCCGGGTAATTGCAGTCTTCATTCCGGACGTTGTTGTACGGGAATTCGCCGTAGTTTTTGTATGGATATGGGCCGGGGTTATACATGTACATGTCACTCATTTTTTTACCTGTAAATTAAAATAAGTAAAGTAAGAATCTCAGTACCTATGAAAGTCTGAATAGTAAACCACACATACCCAAATAAATAAATAAAAAAAACAGATAATTTCTATATTCTGTCTATAGTTTTAATATTTGTAAATAATATTTAAGTTCAGTCTTAATAAACCTGGATATCTTGTTAGGACTTATAAAATTGATAAAACCCCTTAATTTTATGGAAAAAAAAATGTTTCTTTTTTACCTGTTACCGTGTAATAATCAGCGCCAGGAAAGAGCTTCTTAACTCCGACAAAATATGTTTCACTTCGCTCTAAAATATTTTTAATTTCTTGCGCCTGATCACTGTTTTCTATAACTGCCAATATTCCTCCCTCCACAAAGCAGGTTTTCATAGCTTCCTGCCACTTTAATGGCTTTTCACTGATTTTGTAACATTTTTTATTTTTTTTAAATAATTTATAACCTGAAATTATAATAAAATTTGACTCGCATTTACATAGGTAAATTCACGCCTTCTTCCCATGGGGGTGGGCAGAAACTTGATTTGCATTTCGTACCTATACACAATACAAGTAATGAAGTATGGATTTGGTAATGGTTTGGACCTACAGCAGTTTAGAAATTTTTCGTTGGTTTAAAAAAAAATGTTGTTCCATTAATTTCGATCGTGTAGCTTTTGCACTTTTGTATGGAACAGCATAATTTTAAAACTGACAAAAATGTAGAATCATTGCTGAATCCCTGGTAAAAGTTTATTTCACGATCACGATGTATTATACCACCGTATCTTTGAACAGTTTCACTCAAAAAGGACGCCAAAAGGAATCGGAACCTTTGAAGTTGACGTTCTTATGACTGGCTCAGTGAGCGCTTGCTATTTAAATGTTATTATAGTATTCAGGATTATTTAATAGAGGATGTAAGGACATATTGTTCTCAGAAATATTATTATTGATATGACAAATGTGGTTAATGCACTAATTATTTATCTATTATTATTTCTTTAACATTTATTTACAAATAAATCTTCACATTCTCATTTAATACATTCATGACATTTAATTTTTAATTATTGTAGTGACATTATTATTTGGTAATGTTTCATTATTATTTGACACTGTGATATTACCCAAAATTGTGTTATTAATTATAAATTATTGTTGCAAGTAATTGTATAATAATGTTGTGATACAGTTAAAGCTTGAGATTTGCATGCCTCAAGGCGTAATATTGTTGAACTATGCTCTATTTTTTAACAACTTTATGTAATTACCCATATTAGCAAATAAATGATTTTGAATTTGAATTTGAACATGCAGCAAAATTTTAGGCCAAGCATAATTATTTAAACTTTCTTAGCATTACTTTTTGCAATCGATGCACTAAGAAGACCACTCACCGTGATCAACAGTTGGACACGACTCCTCATTATCAACTTTCTTGCAAACAAACGGTAACGGCGTGTTCGATGCTGCCAAACAACTTTCCACCTTGAACTTTCCAGTATCGATGTTCATAGCTATGCAATGGTCGGAATGTGGCTGTAGACTCCTGTCAGCAGGCAGTGGATATGGCGTTGAGTGTCCTGAAAAGCAGAGATTTTTTTTATTTAACCAACTACCAACTAAATCACAATTGGCCGCGATTACAGGTCGCCCGTTTTTAGATGACTTCAGAAAAATATCTGACATCTATGATCAAGTGTGCACCAGAGAGACTAGGAGTTACCATTCGGTCTTTGTATGAGACAATTCGTCTGCCGTGTATATGCACAGTTCATTATCATGACTGGTGCTTGAAATGCTGGAAATACTCAAATAAAAATGTTTCTTTTACAACTTTATCTATTAAAAGCTGGCGCAGATTTGGGTGGACCGCACTGCATTGCAAAAATCCTCCAGCGTCACTTTCGTACATTGTCTATGCACCATCGGACACTACAGGTGAGCCACATCGCACTTTTTTGAATGAAAATGCGTTTAGCTTCGGCTCGATGCAGCTGTGACATGAGCTGTGGCAGCGCATGGACAATTTCTTTGTGTTGCAGGTTTGTTGAATGCGGTATCCACTTTCCCTAAGGTCTATATTACACAGTCTATAGCCTTGTATTACACGAAAAATTAAACAAAAGATGAGTTACAATGTCCAATTGTGAATACTTACCGTCAACAGTAATAAACTCTCCTAACTTGAATTCGTCATGCAATCCTACAAAAATGTCTGTCACATTTGGAACTTCTGTCATTTTATCTGTTAAGTTCTTTACTAAAGTCCACTCTCCCTGGGTTTCTGGGTAGAACAGGATAGCTCCTTCATCGTCACAAGTAATAAAGGCGGTGTTCCAAGCTGATCCACTAACGTCCCAATGAACTTTATAAAATGCGTCGAACTCCTCAATGTACCTATAGTCTCTTCTATAAAATTGTACATGGCGAGCGTATGCCGAAGGCAGAACTATACCTGTGGAGGTAAAATTGCTTAGAATATCGACGAAAAAAAAAAGGAAAGGTATGGTGTTAAACATATAAGAATTACAAAATTGATGGTAAATTGCAAAAATGAACAAATACTGGAGGTAAAAAACGAAAGGAGTTATATATATAACTTTGATTAATCAGTCGTATCTCGAAAGTCATCAAGTCAAATGGTCATTTTCTAACAATAATTTATACAAAAACTAGACCTGTTTTTCCCCGACTGCCCCAGAAGGAGGGTAATGTTTTTCGAGAGTATGTATGTATGTTTGTATGTATGGATGTATATATCTTTGGCACGGGTCTATTTCTTTGGCACGCTCTGTAGCCTAAACGGCTTGATGGATTTTAATATATTAGGTGTCGTTAGGTTTGTCTTAATAGTGGAAGTGACATAGGTTATATAATATTTATATATTGTATCTGCAAATGCAAAAAAAGGGAAAAAAAAACAACATTATTGGTATCAAATAAAAGTTAGCAATGAGTCAATTCCAAATATATATATGTCGGAGGCGGGTATGTGAATTTCGTTATTATCAGCAATATTTTAACTACTGTGGGCGTAGTGTGGGTAGTGTTGATTAATGCGTAATAGAAAAACAGTTTGCAGTTCAGATCACATTATAATTTACTATCAAATGAATCACACTAGCTAAATTATACACACAATGGGTGCGACGGCGTTTATTAAAATCATCAATTAACACAATTATCACAATTTACAACGAACACAATAACTGAGCACCACGAATCGAGAACAGTTCCGTGACGTCTTCTCTCCGATGCGACCAGAGGCTGAATACCTCCTCGCCGTAGCCTTAAAACATCACGATTCTGTTGAAGCACGCCTTCTGGTGTGGGTAGATCATTTGATGTCGTCGTTTCGTGTCCGTACTACTGACCGGATCCGACATATACATAAATTTATATATTAATAAAACTGAAAAGTTTTAAATTAAACTAATTATTAAAAAAAAACAAAAAACCCGACTGCAAAAACACATAACTGATTTTTTTACCAGAAAAGAGAAAAACGAGCATTATACTCTATTGAATTTTGGTATTGCAGGCGGAATAAACCAATAACCTGAAATGATGGTGTTTTTGTTTGTCCCGCCTGCAATACCAAAATTCAATAGATTTTATGCTTGTTTTTCTCTTTTCAGTTATGTGTTTTTGCAGTCGGGTTTTTTGTTTTTTTTTTTTTTTAATCCAGTTGTGAGTTTTTGCAGTCGGGTTTTTTTTTAATAATTAGTTTTTTGTTATACCAGCTTATTTTCCCACTGCAGGGCAAAGGCCTCTTCTCATAAAGAGAAGGCATTGATCACCATTCCAAGGTGAATTAGCGATTTCAGATTTATAATAACTTATACTATACTGACTTCACCAAACAACACCAAATCTTGGTTCTGACAGAACCAAGGTAACCGACATAGCCCGAAGAATTGCCAAATTTAAGTGGCAATGAGCAGAGACATTGCTCGTAGAACAGATGGCTGATGGGGCCGAAAGGTTCTGGACTGGCGATCGCGTATCGGAAGACGTAGCGTTGGAAGGTCTCCCACAAGGTGGACCGATGACCTTACGAAGTTCGCACGAATCCGCTAGATGCGGGAAGCACAGAACTGGTCGAAGTAGCAGTGCTTCGGGGAGTTCAGCAGTGGACGTATTTCGGCTGAATGATGTTGATGCTGACTTCGCCGATGTTAGTGATGTCCAAGATAAACTAAGAAAGTACATAATAATATCAAAAAAGTACTCACATAATAGAAAGACAGTTAAAATACGGCACTTCATCTTTGTATAAGATGTCACACTGTACTAAATGAGCTTGATCAGCCCACATTACATTTATACTCTACTAAGTAAAAAATATTTCTTGTTTAAGGTCGGGTAAAAAGCTGGCATAAAGCATACATAGACACTTTTGTTATACAGAATGATCTCATGTTAAATTGCATGTTTGCTCTTAAATATTAAAAAGTAAACTATAAGACTAAGGCAAGTAATTAATTATATGAAAAACACTGACTGAACTAAAAAATAATAGTGAGTGAGCGAACCTACTGAAAAACAGAATAATTTTTCCTGACAATAAAACTCGTCAAACAATTGACAATTTAACACGATGGCCCACAAACGCCTGGGCCATGACGCTGTTTACTAAATCAAGATCGGCTAAATCTCTAACTAAGAACAAAATAAAAACATACACTAAACAAAATGAGTAATTCAAATATTAATAATCAACTCGAAGGCGGCGGTGATGCTCACCACACACCACATCAGTTGTTTCCACGAGGTGAAAAGGGAGCGGCGGAATTTCGCTTAGCTATGCTGAATGTGCAGGATGGTAAAAAAAGATAAGATGGATGAGGTATGTGAGATGGTAAAGAATAAAAGAATAGATGTGTTTTGTGTGAATGAGATGAAAAGAAAAGGAGTGGACTTATCCAAACACGGTACTCTGACCGCTATCTGGTCTGGTATGCAAGAGACACATAGGTCCTGTCAGGGTTGGCCTCTTCGAGCGGCTAATGCTAAGATGTACATAAAGAAAATGAAATAAAAATAAATAAGATTGTAAGAGCGCTGAAAGGGATGAAAGTTGGGAAAACTACAGGGTACGACAGAGTATCTGCGGAAATGCTAAAGGGCGGTAACGGGATGGTAGCAAGCTTGTTGTGCCGGATCTTTAATATGTGTTGGAGATATGACCGTGTGATCGTCGGTGCAAGGCTGTAATCGTACCACTATATAAGGTAAAAAAAACTCTCAAAAGGAGTGTAAAAACTAGCGCGGCATTAGTCTTTTGAGTGTTGTCGGCAAACTGTATGCGAAGGTTTTAATAAATATAGTGATAAAAGTTACAGATGAGAAAATATGGATGTGCAGGCAGGATTTAGAGAGGGAATGGGCTCTATGGATCAGATCTCCCTAAGGTGCATAGCCTAAAACATCTGAAAAAACATAAGAAAGTCTACTGTGCTTTCGTTGAAGAACTGAGGTCGACACTATCCATATACGGTGTAGACTGGAGCTTTGTACGGGCACTGAAATCTTTATACAAGGATTCCAGTGCATGTGTTAGGATAAATGGGGCACACGAAGTGGTTCTGTATCTCGAGGAGTGCTAGACAGGGTTGTGTAGCGTCACCGTGGCTGTTCAATTTGCATATGAATAGTTGTCTGACAGATTTGAAAGTGGGTGAGTGCGGTTTGAGGATGAATAAGTTGCCTGTTAAATGCCTTCTCTGAGCAGATGATCAAGTTCTACTTGTATCATCAGCAGAACAGTTGCAAGACATGGTGACTGTGATGGATGAAGCATATAAGATGAAAAGGATGAATATAAATGTGAATAAGACTCATCGATCATGGTTTTTGAAAAAGAAGAGGATGTATCGGTATGTGGTGTGAAAATAAATGATAAGAGTATGGAGCAAGTAAGTGAGTTTGTATATTTATTTGGGGAGTCTGTTAACAAGGGATGGGAAGATTGATGAAGATGTGGAAATTCGGGAAATAAAGTGAATGGTGCTATACATGAGATAATGATCAACCAGTTGATGTCCAAAAAGGCTCGACTGGCTGTTCAGAATGGTGTGCTGGTGCCAACGTTTATGTATGCTAGTGAATGTTGGGTGCGACAAAAGAAGCATGAAAGTAGAATAAATGCTGTGGCAATATGTATTTACAAGGCAGATTTGAAGGGGACGCCTAGGAGGACATATACTGACCTTATTGGTGATGTTCTTCAGAAAAGTCAGGTGTGTAGTGAACAGTGTGTAGTAAGTATGAACGTAAACGAGGCAAAGGACTATATAAGGGTCGTAGCAGGTGGCGTTCTGTAGTTTCTGCCTACCCCCATGGGAAGAAGGCATTATGTATGTACATTAGAATGCAACCGTTCTTTAAAATACTGGAATTAACTAAGAACCTACTTATAAACTTTAAATTGGAAATGCACGATAACAGAGACAACCCTCAGAATACAATATCGACTCCCTCAAACAAAAAATATGGCGACTGTTGGCATGGCGACGTGTCGCCACGCCTATAGTCGGTCTGACCCGCCGCTATAGATGTTTCACATCAAAAAATCAAACATGCTGTATGTAATATATTATTTTATCGCCGGATGTCAAAAGTTCATCTGAAAAAGATAGCAAATACAGTAAAGTTTGTTTTGTCTCTGACAATTCGCTATTGTGTACCATTTGTTATATTATAGGTTTGTTTGTTGTACCTCTATCAATGTCTGCAGACATTCTGTTATTTTAATGTTTCGAAGAACAATTTTTTTTACTCTTTCATCTACATTATACTCACAAGCAGCGGTGTAATTGCGTAGCACACTTATAATATCAATTTCTTTTATTTTGACAGTTCAACAACATTCATTGCGTTATTTACGTTGTTGAGTCTTAACAATTTCCTTCAAAATATTTAGGATTGTGATTGAAAGTGTGTTAAGCAATTAGAGTGGAGGACTTCTTTCATGACCTCGTTTTAGTTTTATTTTGTATAATATTTTATTTAAAAATATGTTTTAAACAGCATAATGGACAGAGCTGCGGTCACAGCTAGTATATTAATAAAAAAATAGGTTGTTATGAAAGTCACTAGATAAATAGTCAATTAAAATTACTGAAGTAATTAGTTACAGAAAGATAAGTTGATACAATGTTGCATTGGACACGAGGCCAATCAATATTATTATGTAAGCCTTACTTGCTCTCAAAACGGTGAAGGAAACCAGCATATCCTAAAGCCAAAAATTCCAATACATGTGACATCCACCAACCCGCACTGGGCCCACGTGGTGGATTACAGCCCGCTCTTTCTTACAGAGAGGAGGCTTGTGTCCCACCAGTGGGAACGTTAAAGGCTGATTAGACTTTCGCATCTACCTGCGCAGGTTAACTACATGTCATATATGTTCACAGAACTGCACAGATATATTCCAGTACACCTAGAAGTCTTTTTGGCCGCGCACGAGTCCATTTCTCGATTGTTTAGTTAGCTTTGATGTTAATTTTTTTTATTGTTTGTATTTCCTGTACGTGTCCCAAACCTTAACCATAAAATTATAAATACGAAAGTGAGTTTATTTGTTTATATCACGACATCGTCTTCATCAAAGAAGTACGCTGAGGGTATACTGTAGTGTTTGTAGAGAGAAAAAGTCATTAATCATAACGAAAAATCCAATATTTTCAACCTTCTAAAAATCACCTGAATTTACCATTCACGTCATCCCTAATTCCAAAGATCTTTCAAAATCACGACCTGCGACGATCCAATCCAATTGCAAAAATAATTAACACCAATTCGCCCAACAGACATTTCAATTCTCTAGTCAGTGTTAAATTAATTACTTGTCCGGGTACCGGACAGCGCCATTTACAGCGTCCGGCCGGACGGCCGACCGGACAGTCGTCCGGGCGAGTATTAAATATGCGGTTTGTCTGATTTAAATCGTAGTGTAGGATTTAAATAGGGTTGATGTTTAGGGCAAATAAAATTTAATTTTCTTTGAGCAGTTCTGTACGAGGAATACCTTGAATAATTGTGTTGGCAACCCTCAAAGGTATGGTTAGTAGTTTGCGTAATGACTTAAACAAAAAAAAAAGATTTTACAATGCATGTGCTCGAAAAGAGCGTTTTACAAGCAGCGGAAAGTATCACTTGGCGGAAAGTGTCGACTGGGCGGAAAGTGTCAATTTTTTTTTACTAGTGCTTTTTATTTTTAAGTCTTTTTTTTCCGGTTAGATTGGAAGCCGACCCCAACATAGCTGGAAAAAGGCTAAGTAGATTGATTTGCTTTTTATTTTTAACTCGGTCGTCAGCCCGACGCAAAGATTTTTTATTATTTGAGAAAAGTTTTACAAATTAGATGATGATGATGATGATGATGACGACGATGGCGTCAGTGGCAATGACGATGACAACGACGATGGCGATGGCAATAATGATGGCGATGACAACGGTCAAAGTCAAAGTCGAAGTCGGAGTGAAAATCAAAGTCAAATTCAAAGTCAAAGTCATAATAATGGTGATGATGATGATGAAGAATATTGTTTATATTATTTATGTATGTCAGCCAAGATGTCAGATGTTACACATCATAAGAGACTACTCAAAAATTCAAAAGTCATTTATTCAAACTAGACTGAGAATCAGCACTTTTCGAACGTCAAAATTACAAAAGACAGTCCCCCAAAAACGCCCACTCTTCACCACTTCCTAGTAACTTTAGCTGGGAAGAAGAAGTGGCGCAACAAACTCCCCAGCAGCACAGCTGTCTGTTCAAGTTAGAAAAAAAAAAGATTCTATACAATAGTATGCAAAAATTATTATGCAACACAAAATATTGTTTTAATTATAAATTACTGGCAATATGTCAGCTAGCACACGCCAATATACCAACCAAAAACATCGAGAACTATACTCAAGCAGAATTTAAAAAAATAAAAAACTTTTTACAAAAAAAAAAAACAACCGACTTTCAAAAAACTTTTTTTTTGTAAAAAGTTTTTATTTTTCACTTTTTAGTTGTGGTACCTACCCCACACAAATCCGAAAACCACTACCTGCTGACAGGAACTTATCATAATCATCCACATACTAAGTGGGAAAAAGTACGTATTATTGAAGCTAACTCAAAAACTATCAAAGCAAAGTTAATAAAATTTATATGGGACCATTTCGAGAGCATACCCTTTCAAACAAAAAAAAAATTTTTAAAATCGGTCCACAATTGACGGAGAAATCGGTGGACATACATAAAAAAAAAAGAAAAAAAAAAAAAAAAAAAAAAAACAAACATACGCGACGAACATATAACCTCCTCCTTTTTGGAAGTCGGTTAAAAAACTAAACGTAAACGGAACTAAATATCTAAATAAAAGCCTCCAGGCATAAAGGGCGTGCCCGCTTACATAAAGCTGTATAAAGCAGTAATTGGAAGTTATAAAATTAAATAATGATAAACTAGGACCATCGACGTAAAATAAATAAACTGTTAATTACTAGTAACAATAAAAAAACCATGATCAGTAAGACGACCAGTCACCACAAGCAGCATCCGTTCACGAGCATAACGCAAAGATCAGCCATTACCCCCCTCGTCATATTTGAGGGAAGGAGGCAACCCGACCCCCGACGCTACCGCAAGCATTGACATCTAAGGGAGCATGACGAACTTGCTGCCGGTTGCTCAGGCAAAAAAATAATATGATCAATAGTCGAGGTCACTAGCTAACCACAAATTGCAATACGACTCATAACAAAAATATTATAATGAGTAAATTATGTCAACAACAGTACTGTAAGGTTCACTCGTTTTTTTGACTTCCACAATGCATAGTAAAACGTTGTATGATACACGTGCGTAAGAAAATTTCCGACTCGTGTCGACTTTGCTCGCTCGTGAATAAAAATGTCACTCGTCGGAAATCATCTACTTTCCGCACTTATAGCATAAATAACTATTCTCAACTCATACTTCAAGTAACTCTACTAAAGAGGTCGTTGACTCCTAAAAAATTTTATCAAATCATTTTCTTTTTTTCGTTTTACCATGTCTGCGGAATTTTGCTAGTTAGTTAAATTTCCCTCTGTATAGTCTTTTTAACAGCAAGTCAAAGCTTGGCGATTGTGGAAAAATACCAGGATAAAAAATAAAAATTGGGAGCGGCAACTTGTAGCTGTCAGTAGGAGGCCCATGTTAAGCTGTTCTTGAGGCAGGCCTATGTCCAGCTTTGTCTTAAAAACAAACAACGCTGTTATTTTTTATTATAAAAAATAATTTTCTATAGGTAAATCTTTAAGTTTTTTAAATCATTTTTTTTTTTTGGTTTGTTAACCTATGTTGATTGATGGTAATGGCTTGTCAGTTACATCCGCTTCAATCAATGTCACAGTGAGAATGGTTGATGATTTGATTCAAACGAAACTTTGCAACATAGTTCGTTCACTTTTGTATCCACTGCCTCCAGAAAGACCACATGAATATTTAGGTAGTTTGACATCCTTAGGGTCAATTAGTGATAGGGTTTCAAAAACATTGTTTCGAAATGGATTAAGGGTAGCTTTTAAAACAAATAATTCATTAAGACAGATTTGTAACGGAAAAGATCGATTAGAACACCACAAAAAATCAGGTGTATACAAGTTACATTGCGATGATTATAATGGTATTTACATAGGTCAAACTGGTCGTAATTTTCAGACAAGATATAAGGAACATATTGCAGCGTACAGGAATAATTATCCAGAAAAATCCCATTTTGCACAACACTTAATAGATACAGGTCATTCGTTAAATAATAATAACACTTTCGAAATTTTACACACATGTGATTAAGGTTTCAGAATGTCAGTACTAGAGAGTTTAGAAATTGTCAAAAATAATACCGGAAACATTACACTGTTGAACGAATTAAATACGAGTATGCCAAGGTCACCTTTGCTGCGATTGTTCGCCCCTTATCGCACTGATAACGGTCGCAATGATAACGGCGACACTATATAAGTGGGTTTTACGGGCGATAAGGCCTAGTCTGCACTCAGCGCTTGGTGTGGCAACACGCCGTGTTCGAGTTCGCAACAAGTCCATCGTCATCCTGAGGATGCCTCGTTGAGAGGTGAAACACGTGTCGATTTCTTTCAGGAGTTTTTTATGGCTCTTTAGAAATAGCTAAGCGGAACAAGTTACTAAATATATCCACGTCTATTGTATTTTATAATGGATTTCCGCAAGGTCACGCCTGAATCAATTAATTATCATAAAAATACAGTTTTCGTGGCGCTAAGCCATTTGATTCATGTCAGTCACTGGCTCTCAACACCTATTAATAGTTGCATCACTTTTGCGCTCTTGAAAATATGGTTTATTTTACATATGGAAACTATGTACAAGTAGACCATTTAATGATGTTAATGATATTTTTTAATTTTCAAAATCATAAGCAGTTTCTTCTAACGAAAATAATCAAAAGTCAGTCTCACGTCATTTTTTGGAAAACTTGTTGCGTATTTTAGTGATTTTACACGAATCCTTAATTTATTTGAAAAATCTCTTTCCGCTATGTACAAGACAAAGAATTCAGCTTTTCAAATCACAAATAATTTTATTTAATTTCTGTTTCCCTTTCGCACAACTAATGAACAAAATTGATCAAAATCAGTCGATTTCGTGCACGGCCCGGTAACACTTTGTCTATCCTAACGGTAGCATATTCTTTTAGATTTCCTCATTACAAACTAAGATGGTACTTACTCCTACTCACAAACATAACATAACATCCATCACGCCTGTAATTAACGAAGGGTTAGGCAAAGGTGTACCTACAGTACACTCACATTGCAGCAGTTGTGTCCTACTTGTTCAATCCATAAAATGTTGAATCATCAACTCCGCAAAAATGTTTTCTTTTTGAACTCAAGAAGATTAAACTTAATGGGAATGATATGCGAGTGTACCAGTTCAAGTAGGTACTTGGGGCATTATGTAACCGACGACCTTAATGACCAAGTAGATATTGAGAGGGAACGTAGGGCGCTGGCAGTCCGATGTAACATATTGGCTCGCCGGTTTGCACGCTGTAGTAGGGCAGTCAAAATAACGCTTTTTAAAGCTTATTGCCAAGTAAGTTCTACACGTGCAGTCTGTGGACCAACTATACTCAGCGGGCTATCAGCACCCTACGGGTCCAATATAATAACGGGTTCAGGATGTTGATAGGGCTGCCCCGTTTCTGCAGAGCATCAGGTATGTTCGCACAAGCACAGACGTCAGACGTCAGACGGAAATCTGCCTCTTTGCTCTGCAGAGTGCGGGAAAGCTCCTACTCCATCTTGAAGACCATAGCGTTGAGGTACGATTCTCCTTTGTTAGGTGATGTTGTTCAAAGATGCATATCGGAGAACAGCCTTGTTTCGAAATAGAAAATACGTTTACTAACATACTCGTAGATATAAGTTATCTTTTTGTTTACTAACCCTATATGGATTTCCCATAACCGAAATAAAGTTTTTTTTTTGCACTAATATATTTCTGAGTCGCCCGTTTAACCCAAAAAGTTTCCAATCCCTTCAATATTTGCTATCCCCAACATTTTTTCTCCTCAACTCTTTAGACACTATCCCAATGATTTTTGGATCAAGTTGGGAAGTGCGGGAATTGTCTAGGCCTCTAGGGGAAGGGAAGTGTAGACTGTGTGTTAACAAAGGGCACAATAGTGTGAGTACTACGTGAAATGGCCAGCTGACCCGGTTCTGTTCTTTGAGGGCCAAGAGACATGAATAATAGACTCGTGACAATACGAGGAGTATATGAGGGAAAGCAAATGCAAGGGTATTGTTTGGTTGGCACATATATATTGTAATTGTTGGAAAGCCCTTCTGTAATTTTATTGGCTAATTGGGAAATTTAATTGAAGAAAAGAAAGAATGAAAATATTTTCGTTTATTTAGCAAAAACAGTAAGTACGGCTGCCCTGGGCCATACAAGCTTATTGATGTGATTCAATGGTTGGAAAATAATAGTTTTTTTATTCTTAATTTTTTTTACTTCAAGTAATTTGACAATCATGTATTGGCAATACGTACGAAACTGTACATAGAACAATGTACGTAATTTATTTCAAAACTACCTTAAAATAGAATATATAGTGTGATTAAGACAAAAATATGATTTTTGTACTCTTACATTATTATTACATAATAAAAATTTTATGTCTGTTCCAAAAGTACATAACTGATTAAAGTGTAAACAAACCCTCTTCATGTTAAAATCTTACTCAATCACTGTCTAAAGGATATTTAGAGAGGTTTATATTTTATATTTCACTACTTTTTTCAACAATTATTGTTTGAAAAGCATTAAATAGTAATTGAAAAATATCGAGAAAATTTACCTAAATTGTCTAACAAAAACTTTTTACAAAAAAAAACAACCGACTTTCAAAAAAAAACACTACAAAGTGAAAAATAACTTTAATTTCGGAAGTCGGTGTCTTGGGTTTTTTGTTTTCGTTTTTTGCCACCGACTTCCGAAATTAAAGTTATTTTTCACTTTGTAGTGTTTTTTTTTGAAAGTCGGTTGTTTTTTTTTGTAAAAAGTTTTTTATTTTTCACTTTTTAGTTGTGGTACCTACCCCACACACATTCGAATACCACTACCTGCTACCAGTGACAGGAACTTATCATATCATCTACATACTAAGTGGGAAAAAAATACGTATTTTGTAGCTAACTCAAAAACTACCCAAGCAAAGTTAATAAAATTTATATGGGACCAATTTGGAAGCATACCCTTTCAAACAAAAAAAGAATTTTCAAAATCGGTCCACAAACGACGGAGAAATCGGTGGACATACATAAAAAAAAAAAAAAAAAAAAAAAAAAAAAAAGCAAACATACGCGTCGAACATATAACCTCCTCCTTTTTGGAAGTCGGTTAAAAAACATCTTTCAGGTGATTTAAATTTAGAATTTCATGATTATGACTTCAAATAAAAGCACTCACCTTGTAAGTGACAATACAAATTGGAATCCACGGGTAGGTTTTGTTTACATTTTCATGAGGTAGTTTTGAAACAGATCATTTGCTAATTTTGCTAAATTATTCCGCATATCTTATGTTATATAAATTTTTACTCATGTTTACACATTTTTTATACCAACTTCCATTTCACAAATGAAAGGCAGACCTTCGTTACAGTCCCGTGTTTCAGTGTACAGATTGTTATTGTTCCGATTACGAACAGTCCCACAGTCAGTACTTAGGTGGAAGACGTTTTCGTCCGGGTATTGTCCGTTTTCATCCGGGTACTGGCCGTTTGCGTTCGGGTAAAAGCCGTATTCATTCGGGCCGTTGTTGTACGGGTTTTGGACGTTTTTGTACGGGTTTTGGTATATTTCACTGAATTTTTGACCTGTAAATGAAAATAAATGTACATAAGTAATTTACCTATTATTCTCAAATTGTTTTTAGCAGTACCTGCAATGAAAATCAGAATAGTAAACCTAAAGCCACACATACCTATTTCATAAAAAAATAACCGGCCAAGTGCGTGTCGGACCACTTACAATGAAGGGTTCCGTAGTTAGGATGAATTTATCCGAAAAACAAACTTAAAATTAGTATGCAGTTGAAAAAAAAATTCTCCGATACATTCTTTATTATGATTTGTCACACAAAAACTCCTGCCTATAATATGGCCATGGGGGTGAACAGAAACGATATCTACATATAGTCCTTTTCCTTCGTTCAAGTTTACACAAAATGTTTTGGTCCTTCGAGTTTTACAAAGCGCTGTACCTGTCCTCTTCTCAGTGCAGATTAAAAAAACCGAAATTCCGTACCTGTTTGACATTTGACGGGCACTAACAGGGCAGGATTACTTACCTACATCTCTTTGAAGCATGGAATAATTAGTGTGTACTATATAATATTTTAAGATCCTTGCTTTAAATTGAAATTAATAAAAACTTTCGACGATAGCATTTCTACATTATTTTAGCAAATATAACCTCTTCTTTGTTAACAGCCGCGCCGTACGTAACACAGTCTCACTTTTGCTTGTTTTTAACAATTTAAACATATTTGTTTACTTGGACAATATGATATTATACATATTTGTAATGTGCTTGTCAAGTCCTTTCATTTGATACCCAACATGGCACAATTTAATTATTTTTATTTTTTATTTCGTTACTTTATGTCCTCTAGAGGGCGCCATATTGCATTTAATGTGACGTCACATAGCCAGCGGACAATCAAAATGCTTCCAATGATACCTCATTTGTCAAATTAAGATCGGCAGTTTAGAAGTTATAAGGTAACAGATGAACATACACACATACATACATACATACCGGTCAAAATCATAACCCTCCTTTTTGCTTCGCCGTAGTCGGATAATTAGATTGTAGTTGAAAAAAAAAATTCTCTGATACATCGATATACGTCACGGTCAATTCTCGAACTGCAAATGCAAGATTGTGAAGCAAAAAAAAAAAAATATGAAACTACAAATTAACGATTTTCGGCCTTTTCCTTTATATGTGCTGCGAGACCTTGCTTCCTGCCAAATTTCAAGATTCTAGGTCTACGGGAAGTAGGCTGATGTAGGTTTTGATTTATTTGCGAGTATCAAAATAATCATAAATGGCCGTATTTTTTAATACGTTGACTCTAAGTTGATTTTTTATCAGATAGATTTACGTATTTGATATAAATTTTAACTTGATACCTTCACGCGTTCCTGAGAAAAAGAGTCTTGATAGACTGACAGACAGATGGACGGGAATTACGCGGGCGAAACCGCGTGACGTCCGCTAGTATTCTATATTTCTATTCTAAAAACCCAAAAACTGATAAAAAAATTTGGGAAATTAGAATAAATTATTTTTTACAGATTGCGACGGAGATCTGATTACGAACGTTCCTAAAATCACGGGAATTGCCTCTCTCAAAATAACTAGTAAGGAATTATAAAGAGATTAATTTATTAGTTTTTTTAAACGAATTTTTAATTATGAAAACTTATTACACGATTGACGATTTTCTTAATGATGATTCACTAATTGACATACTATTACCCTAATTGACATAATTATTGGTTCGCTTACTTAGTCTTATTTTATATTTTTTTTATTGCTATGACCACACTGACATTTTTTATTTAATTTTTTGTAATTCCAATGATTTGCATATTTCTATTTTTTATTTATTTATTTGGAATTGTAAACCTTTGCATGCCCACGTGACGGTAAAATATGGAGAACTTTATTATAAAAACACCTATGTACTATACCCATTTTTGCAAAGAAATAAATGATTTGATTTGATTTTTGATTTGATAAAAATAAATTTGTTTTGTTACCTTTTACTGTGTAATAATCACCGCCAGGAAAGAGCTTCTTAACTCCGACAAAATATGATTCACTTTGGTCTAAAATATCTTTAATTTCTTGTGCCTGAGCACTGTTTTCTATAACTGCCAGTATTCCTCCCTCCATAAAGCAGGTTTTCATAGCTTCCTGCCACTTTTGCACTTTTTTATTTATTTTGTAACATTTTCTTGATATATTTAAGAATTTATAACCTGAAATTATGATACAATTTTATTCGTATTTACATACGTAAATTCACGCATTCTTCTCATGGGGGTAGGCAGAAACTTGATTCGCATTTATCGTACAGTCAGCGTCAGTATGTGCTAGCCCCTCAAGTTTTAAAATTTTACATTTCTACAACATTGAATTCGTTACGAATAATCTAAAGAATACTTCAAAAAGAGTTCATTGTTTCGACTTGGATTCGAACCATCGCATCACCGAACGTCGTCATACTCATACGCCGAGTTTGACGAACTAGCCAGCGACTTTCGTCGGTTTAAAAAAAAATATATTGTTCCATTAATTTCGATCGTGTAGCTTTTGCACTTTTGTATGGAACAGCATATTTTTTTAATTAACGAAAATGTAGAATCATTACTGAATCTCTGGACGTCAAAAGGAATCTAAACCTTTGAACTTGACGACCTTATGACTGCCTCAGACAGCGAAGATCGCGCAGCAAAATTGTCGGCTAGCTTTCTTAGCATTACTTTTTGCAATCGATTCATGTACTAAGAAGAAGACCACTCACCGTGGTCAACAGTTGGACACGACTCCTCATCATCAACTTTCTTGCAGACAAACGGTAACGGCGTGTTCGATGCTGCCAAACAACTTGCCACCTTGAACTTTCCAGTATCGATGTTCATAGATATGCAATCGCCGGAATGTGTTTCTAGACTCCTGTCAGCAGGCAGTGGATATGGCGTGGAGTGTCCTGAAAAGCGGAGATTTTTTCTATTTAACCAACTACCAACCAAATCACAATTGGCCGCGATTACAGGTCGCCCGTTTTTTAGATGACTTCAGAAAAATATCTGACATCTATGGTCAAGTGTGCGCCAGAGAGACTAGGAGTTACCGTTCGGTCTTTGTATGAGACAATTCGTCTGCCGTGTCTACGCGCAGTTCATTATCATGACTGAAGAAACTGGTGCTTGAAATGCTGGAAATGCATAAATAAAAATGTTTACTTTACAACTTCATTTATTAAAAGCTGGCGCAGATTTGGGTGGACCGCACTGCATTGCAAAAATCCTCCAGCGTCACTTTCGTACATTGTCTATGCACCATCGGACACTACAGGTGAGCCGCACAACATTTTTTAGGGTTTCGTACCTCAAAAGGAAAAAAACGGAACCCTTATAGGATCACTCGTGTGTCTGTCTGTCTGTTCGTCTGTCACAGCCAATTTTCTCCGAATCTAATGGACCGAGTTAAGTTGAAATTTGGTACACATATGGATTTCTGTGACCTTAACACGGATGTGTAACGTAAATGAATTAATTTTGAATATGGGGGTCACTTTTGGGGGCAAATAAAAAAGTAAAAAAAAAAATGTTTTGCAAACTGTGTCGTGTGACATATCAAATGAAAGGGCTTGTTGCGAGGATCTCAATGTTTTTAAAATATTATTTTAAAATAAATTCATTTAATTCTTAATTCTTTGTGTTGCAGGTTTGTAGGTCGCTAGGTCGCTGTATCCACTTTTCGTAAGGTGGGTTAGCCTTGTATTACACGAAAAATAAATCAAAAGGTAAGCTGACAATTTACAGTGTCCAATTGTGAATACTTACCGTCAACAGTAATAAACTCTCCTAACTTGAATTCGTCGTGCAATCCAACAAAAATGTCCGTCACATTAGAAACTTCTGTAATTTTATCTGTCAAGTTCTTTACTAAAGTCCACTCTCCCTGGGTTTCTGGGTAGAACAGGGTAGCTCCTTCATTGTCACAAGTAATAAAGGCGGTGTTCCAAGTTGATCCACGCACGTCCCAGTGAACTTTATAAAATGCGTCGAACTCCTCATTGTACATATAGTCTCTTCTATAAAATTGTACATGGCGAGAGTATGCCGAAGGCGGAACTAAACCTGTCGAGGTAAAATTGCTTAGAATATCGAGAAAAAAAAGGACCTTAAGGAATGGTGGTGGTAATTGAAGGCAAATTGCAAAAACGAACAAGTATTGCAGGTAAAAAACGAAAGGAGCCATAAATATAACTTTGATTAATCATTCGTATCTCGAAAGTCATCAAGTCAAATGGTCATTTTCTAACAATAATTTATACAAAAACTAGACCTGTTTTTGTTATAGTACCAGCTTATTTTCCCATAGCAGGGCAAAGGCCTCTTCTCATAGAGAGAAGGCATTGATCACCACGCCAAGGTGAATTGGCGATTTCAGACTTATAATAACTTATATATTGACTTCACCAAACAACACCAAAACTTGCTTCTGACAGAACCAAGGTAACCGAAATAATCCGAAGAATTGCAAACTTCAGTGGCAATGGTCAGGGCACATTGCTCGTAGAACGGATGGCCGATGGGGCCGAAAGGTTCTGGACTGGCGATCGCATATCGGAAGACGTAGCGTTGGAAGGTCTCCCACAAGGTGAACCGATGACCTTATGAAGGTCGCAGGAATCCGCTGGATGCGGGAAGCACAGAACTGGTCGAAGTGGCTTTGCTTGGGGGAAGCTTATGTCCAGTAGTGGACGTCTTTCGGCTGAATGATGATAATGCTGACTTCGCCGATGTCAGTGATGTCCAAGATAAACTAAGAAAGTACATAATGATATCAAAAAAGTACTCACATAATAGAAAGACAGCTAAAATACGGCACTTCATCTTTGTATAAGATGTCACACTGTACTAAATGAGCTTGATCAGCCCACATTACATTTATACCTTACTAAGTAAAAAATATTTCTTGTTTATGGTCGGGTAAAAACCTGGCATAAAACATACATAGACACTTTTGTTATACAGGTTGGTCTCATGTTAAATTTCATGCTTGCTCTAAAATATTAAAAAGTAAACTGTAAGGCAAGTAATTAAGTATATGAAAATCACTGACTGAACTAAAAAATAAGAGCGAGTGAGCGAATCTACTGAAAAACAGTTTTTTTTTTCTGACAGTAAAATTCGTCATACAAGTGACAATATAACACAAAGGCTCACAAACGCCTGGGCCACATCGCTGTTTACTAAATCAAGATCGGCTAAATCTCAAACTAAGAACAAACCTACTTAAAATAAAACATACATACATCGGAACGCCAATTCCCATAATTAAATAATCCTACACAATCCTTGACCAATTGAGACTGAGATTGTCGGCTTTTATCATTTCTAGTATGACGATATTATCGTGAACATCCACGTCCTTAAAATGTATGGAAATACGTGCACGTTATCGTGGACGGAAATTTAAAAACGTCTTCATATATTTTACTTATCTTGATTACTTATCGTGATTTCGTGACGTGGACGTCACATTAGAATGCGAACATACTTAAAAATACGGGATTTGCAATAAACTAAGAATCTACAAAAAAACTTTAAATCGGAAATGCACGATAACAGATACAACCCCAGAACGCTTTAACGACTCTCTTAAACAAAAATCAAACATGCTACATACATACATACATAAACTCACGCCTTCTTCCCATGGGGGTAGGCAGAAACTACAGAACGTCACCTGCTACGATCCTTACATACTCCTTTTACCTCGTTTTCGTTCATACATCTGGTCATACACGCACGCCAGTTGCGAGTACTATGCACCTGGCCTTTCTTAAGAACATCACCAATAAGGTCCGTATAATTATGTCCTCCTAGGGCGTCCCCGCACGGCCTTTCCCTTCACAATTGCCTTGTAAATACATTTTATTAGTCGCTTTTCATTCATCCTCTCAACATGCCCAAACCATCTCAGCATACCCTTTTCTATTTTTGACACTACATCTTCTTTTAAATCACACCGCTGTCTTATGACATCGTCAGACCACACATGCTTCGCAAGGAACGCATTTCCAAACATGCTGTATATAATATATTTCTTTATCGCCGGATGTCAGAAGCTCATCTGAAAAGATAGTAAATACAGTTAAGTTTATGTTGTTTTGGACAATTCGCTACTGTGTACAATTTGTTGTTAAGTAAATTTCTTTGTGTTATTATGTGAATAACGACTATCAATTTCTGCAGACATCCTGTCATTTTACTGTTTCGTAGAAACATGGTATCATAATTATGTACTAGGTTACGTAAGACCCGCATAATATTAGCATGGTACAATACGGCCGATGAAGCAGTATGATTTGACCTACGCATCTACCTAACGCAGGTTAACTACCTACAAGTCGTATGTTCACAGAACTGCACATATATCGATACCCTAGTTCACACTCGTACTAATTACATTTTTTTAATTTTTTTCTTTTTTATTCCTATGTATAGGTACTAAATGAAATTCTGCGTCGTATTATCTTACGTGTCCGTATGAATTGAGGAGCCATGTCTCATATTTAAACGCGGGTACTACCAATATTTAGTAGTAAATCAGGCGATTTTGTAGGCCCGATCCTGGAATTTGTAGTAAAACACTTTAAAAGATACACGACTTTTAAGGTGGCTCCTCAATTCAGACGTCTGAATTAAGGTGCCACCTTACAACTCTAAAACTAGCAGACGGATATTTTTGAAAATTTGGTAGGATTTAGTAGTACTTATGTGTAATCTCTACAAAAAAAAATGGGTTTTGTACGGCTGAATTTGAGATAGCTACAATGTTTTGATTTTTCATAAAAATCCATAAATTTCACCGCGCTGTTTCTCGAAAAGTAATCAACCAATTATAACATATTTTTAGTATAATTTAGTAATAAATACGTTCTAATTTGTAGTATAAAAATAAAATGGAAAAACTACATAATTTCGCTAATACAACACATTTTATGTGGCTCCTCAATCCTGACGGTCTGTAGAAAATATATGTGCGTAGCTACTAAAGTAGTTGATCAAATCGGATAACAATAGCACCAATATTTAGTAGAAATTTCTACTAAATATTGGCGTAATCCAACATTTTGTACATTCAGTATTTCAAAAGATATTAAAAAAATAAACATTCCTTAACAATTTAGTATGGTACAAGAGCCTACGACCAAAACCATGTCACATCGTTTTACGGCCAAAACCGTATAAAATCGTTAGTTTAGATGATTCTGAACCGATTCGATGGGAAGCACCGGTCAGAAACATTCCAGTTTTACGGGAGCCCATTTCTGCTTTAAAAAAATAAACAGGCAGTCGGTTTCATCACAATATGTCTGATATTTAAAATGTATAATAAGGTTTCGTAATTTTATTACGAAAAAGTTTGTTTTCAGACATTTTTGCGTGTCAAATGTGGACTGAGCGCATTTTCAAAAATGTCAAAAAATTTAACCTATCTGTCTCATAGCAACCTGGTTCAATTGAAAAGCTGTCTGATTAGTAACGTATTTTTTTCTTCTTCAAAAGATTACGGCAGGTCAGTGTCAGGTTGTATCTTGATCAAAAATAACTTTTCCATAAGAGATATGTTCTAATGGAACAAATCTATCTTACGGAGATGTATTAATGATTCAACCTACAAACTGCAAAAAATATAAGAAAATTTTAATGCCGGTGGCTACAACTGCAGAAAATTCTGAATCCAAAATTTTTTGACATTTTCCGCGTCACGTCTGACCTAAGTGCATTTGAAATACCTATGTAAAAAATAATACTGAACTGTTTCAGAGCAATCTGTCTGATTTTCAGAATGTAGTTGATTTTAGATACCGAAAACACCATTTTCTGAAACCAGTATATGCAGTAGCGTCACACCCAGAAGACCGTTTGAGAAAATCTAAAATGAGACAAAAAATAAAACCTATAGCAACCCGTCTGAAAATCTTGTATTCAGGTGAACATTGGCCAGTTGATGCGAATAAATCATTTTTCAAAATAAATCATTTTTACGTACGATTAATAAAGAGCTTACCCGAAACCATCAAACTGAAATTAAAAGGTTTTTTTAAATAAATTGGACAAAAGGAATCTGGGATAACGTCTGAAAATAACTATTTGTTGAAATAAAATTCATCATTCTTTTTTTAACTGTCGGCCTCTTCATCGGTGTCGTAAGCGTAACAAGCACCGCGCGTTATCCGGGTGACTCCGAAACGTTCTTTCTGTTTTTGGAGTTATATAATATGATATTTAAAATTTCTGATAACAGATTTTCAGTAACTATAGAAAAGATTAGAAAAAATTTAACCAGGTTGCTATGAGAAAGATAGGTTACATTTTTTGACATTTTTTGAAAATGCGCTCAGGCCACATGTGACACGCAAAATGTCTGAAAAAAAAAACTTTTTTGTAGTAAAATTACTTTATTTAGGCAACCAACAGCGATACATAATAGTATGTAACAGAATATGTGTTACTTATTAGTAACACATATTCTGTAACATACTATTATGTAAACCTAAAGAAACCTATTATTACAGGTTTGTAATTGTATGGCTAATAATAGGTTTCCCTGTATAACTAGGATAAGTATAAAACATGCAAACGGACTGCTTAGAAATATTTAAATTCAAAAAGTGCAATTTTAGGTATATAAGTATATCATAAATCAAACACATGTCCATAACTTTGAGCCTTTCATTCAGTGTTAGCAGACCATGTGTTCGACTACTATTTTCATAAGCCATCGGAGGTTTACGGAGGCAATAGTTAAGATGGTTAATAAATTTTCTTTGAACCCGTTCTAGTTGTAAATTACGAAAACTATGTACATTTTTAATATCAGGGGGCTTACAGGGGGCTCATAAACAGTATTATTTTAATATTACTTCAGTGGGAGAAAGAGATAGCTATATAGCTAAAGAGGAGCTATACGACCTGTAGACCTGTAGAGCATCTCTTTCCCACACAGAAGTAATATTAAAATAATACTGCTTTATGAGCAGGTGGTAGGCCCCCAGGCATATTGTGATGAAACCGTCTGCTTATTTTTTTATGACATAGCAGAAATAGGCTTCCGTAAAACTGGGACGTTTCTGACCGGTACTTCTAACCGAGTTGGGTTCAGGAATCATTTAAACTAATGATTTTATATAGTTTTGGCCGTGAAACGATGTGATATGGTTTTGGTCGTGGGCTCTCGTACCACACTAGATTTTTAAGGAATGTTTATTTTGTTAATAACTTTTGAAATACTGAATGTACAAAATGTTGGATTACGCCAATATTTAGTAGAAATTTCTACTAAATATTGGTGCTATTGTTATCCGATTTGATCAACTACTTTAGTAGCTCTACGTACATATATTTTCTACAGACCGTCAGGATTGAGGAGCCACATAAAATGTGCTGTATTAGCGAAATTATGTAGTTTGTCCATTTTATTTTTATACTACAAATTAGAACGTATTTACTACTAAATTATACTAAAAATATGTTATAATTGGTTGATTACTTTTCGAGAAACAGCGCGGTGAAATTTATGGATTTTTATGAAAAATCAAAACATTGTAGCTATCTCAAATTCAGCCGTACAAAACCCATTTTTTTTGTAGAGATTACACATAAGTACTACTAAATCCTACCAAATTTTCAAAAATATCCGTCGGCTAGTTTTAGAGTTGTAAGGTGGCACCTCAATTCAGACGTCTGAATTGAGGAGCCACCTTGAAAGTCGTGTATCTTTTAAAGTGTTTTACTACAAATTCCAGGATCGGGCCTACAAAATCGCCTAATTTACTACTAATATTGGTAGTACCCGCGTTTAAATATGAGACATGGCTCCTCAATTCATACGGACACTATCTTACCAGAGCTACGTAAAGCCTTCGCCTATTAAAAAAATAAGTGTCACAATGATATTAAGTACTTCGGATGCGCGTATTAAGGCTTATGCAGACCAGCGCAAACACGCGACGCGACACAAAGACACCGCTCGTCGCGCGACGATCGTGTCTTTGTGTCGCGTCGCGTGTCGCGCCTGTTTGAAAAAGCCTTTATTGTTCTCAAAAGAAATTGAGTACTTAACATAACATAACATCACGCCTTGTTTCCCCGAAGGGTTTGGGCAGAGGTATATCTGTAGTAGGTACACGCAAAAAAAAGCTAAAAAGCTATCGATATATTCCAGTGCACCTAGGATAGGAGCCTTTTTGGCCCCCCAAGGGTCCATTTCTCGATTATTTACTAGTAAGCTTTGATGTTCAATTTTTTTATTGTTTATGTTTCCAGTACGTGTCCCAATCCTAACTTTAAAATTATAAATACAAAAGTGAGTTGATTTGTTTGTTTATATCACGACATCGTCTTCATTAAAGAAGTACGCTGAGGGTATACTGTAGTGATTGTAGAGAGGAAAAGTCATTATTAATAACAAAAAATCCAATATTTTCAACCCTCTAAAAACCACATGAATTTACCATTCACGTCATCCCAAAGATCTTTCAAAATCACGACCTGCGACGATCTAATCCAATTGCAAAAATAAATTAACACCAATTCGCCCGACAGACGTTTCAATTCTCTAGTCAGTGTTAAATTAATTACTTGTCCGGGTACCGGACAGCGCCATTTACAGCGTCCGGCCGGACGACCGACCGGACAGCCGTCCGGGCGTGTATTAAATATGCGGTTTGTCTGATTTAAATCGTAGTGTAGGATTTAAATAGGGTTGATGTTTAGGGCAAATAAAATTTAATTTTTTTTGAGCAGTTCTGTACGAGGAATACCTTGAATAATTGTGTTGGCAACCCTCAAAGGTACGGTTAGTAGTTTGCGTAATGACTTAATCGTAGTGTAGGACTTAAATAGGGTTGATGGTTTCGGGTGAACTTTATTTAATTTTCTTTGAGCTGTTCTGTACGCGGAATATCTTGAATAATTGTGTTGGCAACCCTCAAAGGTACGGTTAGTGGTTTGAGTTTGAGTGGTTTGATAGTATTAGATAGTTAAACTTTGAGACTTGATTTATTATATTTTAAGTAAGCTACCATTTACGAATTCGACTTAATTTTACCTCAGTTTTATATAAAAAATAGAAAAAATAAGGTTTTAATTGAAGTCAACGTGCTTTTATTCTCATTGCAAACCGTAGAACCTGAACAAATAAAATTTTGAAATAGAAACGGGTGACTTTGCGTTTAAATTTGAACTAAGTACTAATTGATAGATACGAAATACTTCATTCGATAAAGAAAGCCCAGCCCCGCACAAAATTAAAGGAAACAAAACACAGTAAAAAGTTGCCGAAGAATGTATTTACAGAAGACTTCGCCTTTCCAAATTGTATGCATCACATTGTTGACTTCGAAGTCGAAAAGTTGTAACACTTAAGTGGCAACTTGGCACGCGACACATTTCTGCTCGAAGAGTTTTAAACAAAACAAAAACCCATGAAACCTCAGTCCATAATCACGTCGCCATTATTTTTGCGAAAAAATGTAAACCCTTAAGCGTGAAAAAATTACCTTAGTAAAATTCTCTAAGGAAAAACTTTCCCTCATAGTTCATTCAACTTTCAGAAAAAGCCTTTGTTAGGTCTAAAATAAAACTTCTTAGACAATTCTGGTAGCCTAGTACTATTAGTTTTGTCTTCTGAGTAACCTCTCTAAATAATCTTCTTCACTTCAGTATTTTATAAAACAATATCCTAAATTGATCACATTATGATAATATCACGCTTGTATGTCCGAAAGAGGTCAGGCAGAGGCGTACCTAAGTATATGCACATGTATTTATCCAGTTACATTATTAAATAGGGGCGAGTCATAAACCGGGTACAAATCTAGGCTCCGGGCTGCTACTGAAAAACTTTTGTCTAACCAAAGTAAAACCTCTCAAGTCTTCATGGTAGCCTAGTACTTTCAACTTTTGTTCTAGTCCAGTCCATTTGCGTAGAAAATTTTGCCAAACTGTCTTGTATGAAACTTTTGCATTAAAACCGTGAACAAGTTGGTCTGGGATCAGCATTAGCTATTCATGCAAGTTTCCATAATAAAATGCTCTGCGTTTTTTGAATATAAAACACTTTGGTGAAGTTCAGGAGTTTGCGCCATGAGAGTTTAGAAACGGAAGATGGTGGAGATATTTTTATACTTGAAGTAACCAACGTCTTGGTAAATACCCCTTTGGCAGGATAATAATTATCAAAGGAACTCAAGACTTAAGTAATTCAGTTTTTTTTTGTGTGTTTCTTTTGTGATTAAAAAAATGTGAAAATTGAAAAAATATGTTTCAAAAAATCATTTAATTTTGTAATCAAGTAGGTAAAATGAGGTGCTTGTATCCATTTTGGTCGAAATATATACAAGGAAGGAAAGAAGGAAAGTTGGAGACTTGACCAGGCTTTCAGGTACAAAGAAGAGGTTATATTTGCTAAAATAATGTAGAAATGCTATCGCGTTCAAACGAAACTAAAGTTTTTTAATTTCAATTTAAAGCAAGGATCTTAATAGTAGTTTATGAAACTGTTGCATAATAAGGGGTATTAAAACATGAGTGTGTGTTTAAAAACCGAGCCGTAGGCGAGGTAATAGGTAGAGGTAATAGTATCACACGAATGTTTTAATACCTAGTTATGTGCAGTTTCATACACTACTTTATCTACTCTCAAACATTGGGATTGAAACAAATACTAAATAAAAAATCAAAGTTAAAGATCAAGAATAAATTTAAAAATCCCACGAAATTCAGTAAGTACCTACTACAAAACAAATGAATCTCGCCTGCACCAGCACATCACCGCACATGCGCTACAGCGGGTGCTGCTGTCCCCCGCCAAACGTTGATGGAAACTCTTTGGTGATATTAACTTCTTGGATTAGCGCTGTACCGTAATAGAAAAAAAAAAAAAAATTATAGTATTATTTTGTTAGACAAAAAGTGTTATAATATGATTCTATTTTTAAATTTCGGTATTCTGTTTATAAAGTACTATGGGGGTGGGCAGAAACGATATCTACATAGTCCTTTTCCTTCGTTCAAGTTTACACAAAAAGTTTTGGTCCTTCGAGTTATACAAAGTGCTGTACCTAAGTCCTCTCCTCAAATACTTTCAGATAAACCTGCTTAGTGCAGATTAAAAAAACCGTAATTCCGTACCTGTTTGACATTTGCCGGGCACTAACAGTGCAAGATTACTCACATCTCTTTGAAGCATGGACTAAAGTATGTACTATATAATATTTTATCTACTCTACTAGCGTAATACCTATTCGAATTAAGGCTCTTTCAAACAGGCGCGACACGCGACGCGACACAAAGGCACCGCTTGTCGCGCGACGAGCGGTGTCTTTGTGTCGCGTCGCGTGTCGCGCTGGTCTGCACAAGCCTTAATTCGAATAGGTATTACGCTATGAGAGTAGATAAAATATTATATAGTACATACTTTATTCCATGCTTCAAAGAGATGTGAGTAATCTTGCACTGTTAGTGCCCGGCAAATGTCAAACAGGTACGGAATTACGGTTTTTTTAATCTGCACTAAGCAGGTTTATCTGAAAGTATTTGAGAAGAGGACAGGTACAGCACTTTGTATAACTCGAAGGACCAAAACATTTTGTGTAAACTTGAACGAAGGAAAAGGACTATGTAGATATCGTTTCTGCCCACCCCCATAGCCATATTATAGGCATGAGTTTTTGTGTGACAAATCATAATAAAGAATAAAGTTATCATAATATCACGACTGTAATTCCCGAAGGGTTAGGCAGAACTATACCTGTAGTAATACCCACATCTCGCCATCAACCGGGCACAAATTCAGACTCCGGGCTGCTACTGAGAAATTCCTGATGGGAAAACCCATTATCACTTTGCCCAACCAGGGAATCGAACCCAGGACCTCATGCTAAGCGGTAATGCTTGCGACCATTAGACCAATGTGGCAGCATAATAAAGATGTGTTTAAATTACACATTCAAAAATAGTGAATGGCTTTTCATCATGCAAAGATTTAATAATTTCCTAGTTACATCTATCTTTGTGCTATGTTATTGAAATCCTCTAATATCAGCAGCTATTAAAATATCAGTTGCTACTGACATTTAGCAGCAGACGCAGCTGGTTAAACCAATTACCGCTTGATCGGATTGTAGAAAAACATTATTTGATGGATATAGAAACAGTGCCGATTATATATCAATTTGAACGTGTCAGCGGGCTGTAGGTTTAGGGAGACCGCAGATTTACAATTATTATAAGTTGTCCTACTAAATCGCAGAATATACCAATGGGTATAGTGAATATTATGCTAGCTCGCACACCTTGTCCAACAAAATTTGTATCTTAGTAAGTTACTATAGTTGGCCAAGTTACAATTGTATGTTTGCGGGACAAAGACCGCTCTTATTCTAACGCAGTGCAAAAGGCGCATGTGCGAAAAAATCTTCATCATCATCATTTCAGACGAAAGACATTCACTGCTGGACATAGGCCTCCCCCAAGCATCGCCACTTCGACTGGTTCAGTGCCTCCCGCATCCAGAAGATTTCTGCGGTCTTCACAGGGTCATCGGTCCACCTTGTGGGAGGCTTTCCAACGCTATGTCTTCCGGTACACGTAGAGAAACATTATTTGATGGAAATAGAAACAGTATTAAGTATCAATTTGAACGTGTCAGCGGGCTGTTTACTGCCAGACATAGGCCTCTATCAAGTCGATATCAGACTGAGAAATGAAAATCCAAGATGGCGGCTATAAACATTTTCAATATTTTTCGTCAAGGGTGTCGTTTTCATAGTTTTCGAGGGTGCTAAAGTCGATAGTGAAGTCAAAATGTAAAACCATGATGGCGGCCGCAAAAATTTGCATATTTTTCGTCATGGGTGTCGTTTTCATAGTTTTTGAGGGTGCGAAAGTCGATAGTGAGGTCAAAATGTAAATCCAAGATGGCAGCTGCAAAAAAATTGTTTTAAATCATTCGAGAGAAAAAACTTCGTTCGCGGAGGTCCCCCGACCGCACACGTTTTATTTCTTTGCGTCATGTTTACCGCAAATAAACGTATTTTCTTTCTTGTATGGGACATCAAATAGTTTTTTCGCGATTACGATGTTGGAAATATGGACAAAGTTGTTCAGTTGGATGGACTGTACCACACCTTTCTGATACATTTTGTATTTATGATCAATGAAAAAATCATTCCACCAAGTGGCACACAAGATTAAAATCCTAGGACGACCATGGATCGTGGTTCGACCGTACTATCTGAATTGTAAACCTGAATCTTGTTGAACTTTTTTGGCGGAGCCATGAGGTACACACTATTGTTGTTAAAACATTATTTTCACTTTTTAATTTTGTTATTTGTATTTTGTGTTTCACGAGCTGTGTCCAAATAAATGATTTTCTTTATTTCTTTCTTTCTTTAAAGTCACTTCTACTGTTCAATTTATCAGTTCTGTCGTTGGCTCTTCTTGTAGAATCTATGTATATAAGTCATGTTTGCACGTAGTTTGAAATTGAAGCTAACGTTTAGAGTTCGTGTCAACAATTCACGCGAATGTCAAACGCAATACCCTACGCAAAGCTACGATTTAACAATGGCGATTTGATGGGAAACTATGCATACATTTATACCTAGCAGTACAAAAGTATTGTATTAATGTGGGAACGGTAAGGCAAATATGATTCAGTATTCTACTTTTTAAATTATTATTAAAAAAAAACTTTTTACAAAAAAAAAACAACCGACTTAAAAAAAAAAACACTACAAAGTGAAAAATAACTTTAACTTCGGAAGTCGGTGTCTTTGGTTTTGAATTTTCGTTCTTTGTCACCGACTTCCGAAATTAAAGTTATTTTTCACTTTGTAGTGTTTTTTTTTTGTAAAAAGTTTTTATTTTTCACTTTTTAGTTGTGGTACCTACCCCACACAAATTCGAATACCACTACCTGCTATGTAAATAACAGTGACAAGAAGTTATCATATCATCTACATACTAAGTGGGAAAAAATACGTATAATTGAAGCTAACTCAAAAACTACCCAAGCAAAGTCAATAAAATTTATATGAGACCACCTCTGAAGTATGATTTACCAAACAAAAAAGAATCATCAAAATCTATTCATAATTGGCGGAGTAATCGCGTAACAAACATACAAAAAAAAAAAACATACAGACGAATTAAGAACCTCCTTTTGGAAGTACGTAAAAAAATGAAACAGTAAAGTAAAATACAACCGACTTAGGTCATCATCGATCTGCCAAAAAAAAAAACAAAAGCTATAGTTCTCCAGTCATTCTAAAATAAAAATTAAATAAGGCTTCATATTTAACCAGAATAAAAAATGACGAAAGAATATGTTATGTTTTTGAAGACTATACATACTTTATCCATGTTTTTAATGTTTTTTTTACTGTTTTTACTATTTATAAAAAAATTATTTGTTTGTTTTTTTGTTTTGGTTTGGTATTTTGCCTGAAATAAAACACTTTTTTTATTTACTTTCTGTTGGTAATATATAAAAAAACAACCTTCCTATTTCCTATTATTAAAACTGAATTTTCGGTTGCACAGGTCAGTATCAAAGAACTGACTCCGCGTCATAGTTGCGACAAATAAATACGCGACAAATGCTAGGGTGACAGTACGATATGTCGACTATCAGTGGTGCGACAGCACATCAGCTCAATGAACGTTAATGTGACAGATTTTTCCGTCGTCCTGACGTTTGTCGAGAAAACACATTATTGAAAAATCTGCGTGTAGAGCTTTGGTTTCCCAGGAAAGTAGTTTCGTCATAATCGGCCGATAGGAAAATCTGTAATTTTCACCAGTACTTCGGATCGGAAAGGATACGAACGGATGTGGCGACGGCCGATCCGTCCTATAAGGACCAAGCCCGGGTCGACGGCGCGTTGTGTTCCACGCGCGCCTCATAGAGATGTCAGCAGAATTGATGGGGTCCGCTAGGGCCAATGCCTGCCGGGGCTGCGAATATGGGCCGAAAGGTACATCATGGCCCCCGGCAACAGGGCAACCGAAGGAACACGGGTGGGTTTTAGTCAGTAAGAGTCTGACACGCCCTCCCGCTCCACCCAGAGCAGGAGAAGTTATTTGATAATTTCCCACCCAAAAAAAAAAAGGCTGTCGACGCATACGATCGGCTCCGTACCGTCGCTTGCGAAATTAGGTATTCGTTTCTGCGCCTAGTCAAATAGTTTCATTCCTACCGTGTTGACGTATTAAAATTTATGAAAATGGCTGAAGTTGACGTAGTATTATTGGCTATTGCATTAGAAGAAGAAGCAAATAATCGTAAAACAGCCGAAAGGATCCGATCGGATACGACGACAGGAGAACGGAGCCGGTCGCGCCCTCGGTCAAACTGCTGCTGTGCGCTCTTTGGTAATATAGACTTTAAACACCGTGTACACGATTTAATATCGTTTAAAGATTGTAAAATCCGTTCCGATCCGGTACGATGTGATCATGTGAGCCATTTGGTGGAAATTATCGTTTAGGAAACCAAAGTTCAAAACGAAGAAAAATTGTGTTAAAATGGTTGGTTACAAATTGGACCACAACAAAAAGGTATAATCATACCAAAGATAAACACAGATGGTTTTCTCCGCAAAATAATTTAAAAACTCAAACTCAAAGCATTTATTTAAATTAAACCATTTACAGGCACTTTTGAATTGTCAAGGAATCGGTCAGTCAGAAATATGAAGCTAGTTGCCCATTCCAAAGCGTAGTAGGTACCTAAGGAGAAGAACGGACAAGAAACTCCACGGACACTCTTTTAAATATATTTTTTTTACAAAATATTGGTTACATCATTCATGTTGAAATTATACATGTGAGAACAATGTAGAAAGACGTGCACGTTAAAAGTGTCCGACCAATTAAAAAATAAAATAAATTAAAAATAAGCCGTGGCAACTAAGAGATGACCAGTCCCAACTGACGGCACCCGTTCACGAACATGACGCATGGATTAGCGCCATTTACGAGTAGCTCAACCATTTTGAAGGGAGCTAAATGACACACACGCGCCACCATCAGCGAAACATCTGAGTGAGCATGACATACTCACAGCTGCCAGGGCACATTCAAGTCAATGCAAGACATTATTACCCGGTAAATGGTAACTCTTTAGTACATAGTGCTCACACCTGTGCTATGCAATTATATGATACAAAGGAGATTGAGTTTATACAATGCAAATATGGTCTTACAATCTTCTGCAGCTCCAACAGTATTTGTAAATGTTAATCAATTAGTTGTGGTTGTGGAGCAGGGCCAGCATTGAGCCAAGCTATTTTATCAGCGATGTAATCCCCCAACTTAAAATATGCCTGCCTGCAGAGTGTGCGTTTTATACAAGATTTGAATTTTGTCTCATTCAGTTGAAGTATGTGGGGAGGAATTTTATTATAACATTTTAAACAGTACCCCATGAAATATGAGTACTTTTGCCAGTCTGAAACCTGGTTGCACTAATAGGTCCCTATTTCTTATACTATAATTATGTCTATCACCTCTTTTACTAAAAAGATGTAATTTTTTTTGTCACGTACATCATGTGTTCATAGATATATTGACAAGGTACCGTCATGATGTTAATATCCTTAAATAGTTCCCTTAGAGCATCACGCCTGCGGAGATAATATATGGCTCTGATCGCTCTTTTCTGCAGAAATAAAAAGCAACTCTTGCTACGACGCAATAAAGTGCAATTCTGGTCGCACAGCGTTAATTACCGACATTATATTCACCTAGAAGTTGCCTCAATTTCTATTGCGTAACTCTTATATCTTCTGACTACGTTGTACCCACTGAATTGGCCCGACAAGTAGAGCCCGCCGCGTACTTGTAGCTTCCTACCTAATGCGGAGTGAACCATCCAATACTAAAAGGAGGCTGAAACGATTACATACACCCTTGGGCCTGAATAGTAACGAGATGTAAATGGTGTGAATTTATAGATTCATACATACATTAGTGTATTGCAGTGACTAGTTGCTATCCCATAATTCACATAGCGATCCATAGTTTCAACAATATCCAATCCACAAAGCGGCGGTAAAATCCATTATAACAATATTCCAAGTCAATTGTGTGAGTGATCTTCGGTGTCCAGTGTGAAAGAAAGGGTCGTACAAGGTAGGCAAGGTCAGAAAGCACTCAAAACACATCGGAAAACAAGAAATAAGTGACAGCTGTCTAGTTCTAGTAGGGATGGGCGTTGCAACAACGAACCGTTTATAAAGATCGTTTTGTGATGATGAAACCGTTTTACGTCCTGAGTTCAACTTCAAACAGTCTTCATTGCACAAACCAGTCTTCGAATTACTTGGTGCAATTTTTACATCTAAGAAAATACAGTCGGGTACAATGATTCAACTATCTATCACACTCGTAAAATAGTCCTTCCAATAAAAGGTGAACTCTTAAAAAGTGAACTCTTTGATATGAAATACAGTCAGTAATGTAATACCAGTTGTCAATGCTGTCGTTCGTGATGCGAAAAAACCATTTCATACATTTCAAATCGTTGATAGTTTTAAGAAACTGCGCTCGATGAAAACGCAATTCTATTCCATGTTGGATAAGTTTCGTCCTTTAACTGTTTTCTGCAACCGTTTTCGTCGTCGGGAAAACGGTTTTGGTCGCCAAAAATTCGAGAATGACCCACCACTAATGTGTCAAATTGTCAATGTCAGTCTGCCAGTGCAGAATATTTACTGCCAGTGACATAGACAAAAAAATAAAACTGATTTTAATCGATATGAAATTTATTATCATTATTTTGGTTTTTCAGTAATTAATGATATTTTATTTAAATTAAATGCACTATATTGTATAAAAGTATATATGGTGCATTTAATTACTTTGAGTAAACTATATTACCTAGTGCTACCTAGTGGGTAGGTTTTTTTTTTGTAGTTGTGTAATCGATTACTTTAATCGATAATCTCACGAAAACTATCTTTATCATATTTCTCCGCTTCCAGACAAAGAGCTGATTTTTGATATTCAAGGATAAAAAAAATATGACAAATTTTTAGATCATATCTCAACTTATTACCACTTGGCCCCAACATTTGTACATGAATTCCATCTTGATTTTCCATCTCCTTTACGAAAGAAGCTATAAAAGATAGGCAGTCTGTACTTTTCTCTAACATTCTGAGTTCGTAATATAAAATTACATGTAACATTTCTCTCATTTACGCACAGAATAAGCTTCGTTACCTTACCCAGCGAATCTTACGTTACAAAAGGGAAAATTAAATATACATAATACAGTAAACACTGAAATGAACGCTTGTATTGTATGACTTGCTCTGTATCACCCGAAAATTCTTTGTGAAGCGTATTCTAATATCGGAACCCCGAGGGTGTTACAGGGAGGGGTGCTAGTGATGGCGATATTTTTTATGTGTAACATCAATCCTCTCGCTTTCCTGGAATCTGTGGGAGTGATTTCGTGAAAAGGGACGGAAAAGTGTAACAGGAAGCCGGGGAAGCGCGCGCTATTTGATTTGACCAATGAGCGCGCGCGTGGCTAGAGTTTACCGTCAGATGGTACCAACCCATTTTCCGAAAGGTTGGTACTGTCAGTCAAGATTTCAGATGCGACTATCAGATACGATGATCATATGCGACTACTGTAAGGTCCACTATTTTTTTTTGTATTTTAGATTTAGTTTAAAGTGGCTTTTTAATTTAATTGTCACCTAAAATATTTTGGCGATGGCCAATGAATTGCCGACGTGACGCAGCTGTCCTTAGAAATAATGTTAAAAATCTATCACTTGATCGAAACTTAAAGTTCATCATTACTATGTGAACTGTTGTGATTACTGCTTAATAACTGAAAAAGGAGGAAACTGGCATGTCCTAGAATCAAACATTGTAAGACATGTGACATCTACCAACCCGAGCTGGGCCCGCGTGGTGGATTACAGCCCACTCCCTCGTATATCGAAGATCGATAATTAAAGCAGAGATGCCTGAGATTTTGCAAACAATTTTATAACCATTATTATCAGCAAGTATCCATACTCACATACATAATACATACTTATTCATATTATAAATGGGAAAGTGACTGCCTCGTTGGTCTAGTGGTCGCAAGCGCTACCGCTGAGCATGAGGTCCTGGGTGCCCGGGTCGGGCAGTGTTATTGGGTTTTTCTATCTGTAATTTCTCAATAGCAGTCCGGAGTCTGGATTTGTGCCCGGTTAATGGCAATAGGCTCGCCCTCTATACGTATTACATGGGCCTTAAACATAACTGGTGAAATGTGGGTGTACCTACTACAGTTACACCTCTGCCCAACCCTTCGGGGAAACAAGGCGTGATGTTATGTAATTGCGAAAGTAATTCTGCTGTCTGCTCACGCCGAGTTATTGCTTGGATGTTGACGATGTTTAACGCACGTGTCGACATCACAATCCGAGAGTTTTGAAGCTAGGTATATTTCTTAGGGCTAATTTGTGTTGCTTCATATGTTTGAAAAAGTCTGCTTATCAACGTAAATAATGCAATGAATGTTGTCAAACTGTCAAAATGAAAACCATTGTTATTATACTGTAAGTGCGTTACGCAATTACCCCGCTAGTTTAGTATACTTTTCCCGGGAGTACTATCGAAGACTATAAGGACTATTCTTACTTGTAGCGCTTGGCCGCTACAGTATCGCTTACCTACGAAAAAAAAGGGTCGTGTGCACGGGATTTTGTTTCCAAAGTGGTAAGATATGCGTTACCGCAATGGTACATTCCCGTGGAATAATTTCCGACCTTCAAAAAAGCTAGTATTAGAATTTATTTCATTTGGGTGGGTTATTATTATGTCGCGCCAAGCATTGATGTAGAATGTAACAGCAATTAATAGATTTTTTAAAATGTTTCTCCTTAAAGTACTATCTGTATGTTTCAGGGTGCATCGTAAGTCTCGATTCCGTGTGAATATTGGGACAAGTATTCCATGTCCTAGCCCAGTGCCCTAATTACATAACTTATTTTCGTAAGCGATTATGACTAATTTGTTTCATTTGGACAGGTCAACAACATTCATTGCGATATTTACGTTGTTGAGTAGTTTTTTTTTCTAATTTATGAAGCTGTTTCAAATCGAAATAGATTGTGATTGGTTGTGTATTACGTAATCAGGGTACAGGTCATGGTCTACCCATCTGCCAAATTTCATCCAAATAATTATTACTCTTTCACGCAAAAACTATTGAACGGATTTGGATAAAATTTGGCACACAGATAGTTTATAACTTGCATTAACACATAGGATACTTTTTATCGCGATATTCCCACAAGATTAAGATTTATGCGGGTGAAACCGCGGGACGCTACTAGTAGTTAATATAGGTCTGAAATCGTCAACCCGTCTTGAGCGAGCGTGGTGATCAATGCTCGTGCCTTCTCTGTATGAGAAGAGGCCTTTGTCCTGCAGTGGACAACAAGGCTAAGTACTATTTATTGTCCCTTTTATAATCGCTGTGAAAGAGACCCCACCTTTACCCTCGAAAGGACATTTTTGTGTCAAAAAAATCGAATTCCATGTCTTTAGAGCTTATTTCGCGCCAATATTTGCTCCATGTCCCGATATTTTATTGTATTTTTTTTTCTCAACGAGGAAGCTCTTGGCCTGCATCTCTCCTGATGGTAAGTGAGGTGATCAGGCCGAGGGTGGAAGCAAGCTTCACCCGGAATCCTCGACCACAAAGGAACTGGCTATTTTAAATCTAACTGCTGAAACACAACAATGCTGTTAGCATTGTTGTTATGGCGACAAACTTAGATAAGATGGTGGTAGCTAGCTAGGCGGAGAACAAACCCTACACTATGGGTCTGAGATAGGTGATCTGTGACCACTAGACCATAGAGGTGGTAAAGTATAGTGTTGCCACTATTTTAACAGAATGTTTTAATAGGAAAATTAATTTCAACAGAGTATCTCGTGTTTTGAGTAATTTTTTATTTATGACGAATTATGTTTTCTGATTTAATTTTCCTCATTTAGATTACAAATACTGTTTTCAAAACTTTTTTAGCAACAACTTATTTACCTATATCATCGACTGTATTTTATTATTCTTTTTATGTTCTCTAGGGAAAAATAACAGTCTACAAACCGGTTTAATTATATTTACATACCTAATAAAATTATGTAAGTACATGAGTCTACGCACATTCATTTACATAATACTTTTTTCAAGGAATATGTATGTGTAATATATATTTCATTTTGGCGAAAAGCGGCTTATTTTTCGCGAAGCAATTTGGATGGATTACTGAAAAAATGTGTTTAGATATTTCCATGGGAGTAGTTTATTTTCGCGAATTTTGTTGGAAGCTACCAGGAGATTATCAGTTCATAGGAGATGGGATTTACGGTTACCGAATAATTTACGGGTAAAACTTATTCCTTTTTTTCCTGAAATCCTGTGTTGAAACTTATTTTTTCTTGTGGTGTGGTGAAACTAGTATCGATGTTTTTAGACTGAAAACACTTCCAACTACTCGAACTATGCATGACGTCACCTCCGTAGTAACTATGATAAAACTATTTTGTGCGTCGCAAACCAAAAACGTAGTACATAACATAATCAGCCTTTAATGTCCCCACTGCTGGGATACAGGCCTCCTCTCTGTGAGAGGGAGTGGGCCATAATCCACCACGCGGGACCAGTGCAGGTTGGTAGATGTCACATGTCTTCGAATTCTTGGTTCTAGGTTATGCCTGTTTCCTCATTATGTGTTCCTTCTCCATTTTGAAAGCAGTAGTGTTGAAATAAATTACACAAAGTAATACACCTGCCTTGGTTCGAACTCACGACTTACAATTCGTAAGTCGGGGCTGTTAACACTGGGCCACTACTGTTTTGCACTCTCTTCTCTTTTATTTGACTTTACTTTTTTTTTTTGGCGGGTTTTTATCAAATAACTTCTCCCGCTCTGGGCGGAGCGGGAGGGCGTGTCAGACTCTTACTGACTAAAACCCACCCGTGTTCCTTCAGTTGCCATGTTGCCGGGGGCCACGATTTCCCTTTCGGTTTTATTCGCAACCCCAGCAGTCATCGGCCCTAGCGGACCCCGTCAATTCTGCTGACATCTCTTTGAGGCGCGCGTGGAACACAACGCGCCGTCGACCCTGGCCTGTACCCTAATTGCGTTATGCAACACAATCACAATTTGTTTCGATTTGAAACAGATTGCTAATGCATTGCTTAATAAGTTGGAAAAAAATCTGCTCGACAACGTAAATAACGCAATGAATGTTGTTGAACTGTCAAAATGAAACAAATTAGGCAAAATTGTTTACGAAAATAAGTTACGCAATTAGGGAGCTACCCATTGCTCACCGTTCGCAAGCCCCCCCTTGCCGACGGTGGCCGGAAATCGGCTCTGATTTCAAGTTGTTTTTTTGTTTTCAATAATTTGTGTATGACTAAACACACAATAGTAACCTTTAAGTTACTGGCAGGTTGCCAAGAATAATGGTATTTATTCCCAAATTTTATGAGATCAATTCTTAACTTTTTGTTTTTTTCGTTCAACAAAATCCGTATTCCGGACGATGTCAAGCAGCCTTAACAGCACTTGTTCTTCTGAAACTTTCATAATTTCGGGTCTTATTTCGGGTTTATGGTTTAAGTTTACGAAATAAAAACAAACAGATTAAAGTGGGCGAAGAACGTTGGTAGTAAATCCTAGGGTTGGTCGTAAAACCTAGGGTAACTAGCTAGGGTTCATCGTAAAAATGTTAGTGTCGAGTAGGTGATGTCAGTTATTTTATGAGAGGCATATAAATGTGGAATTAGGTGCTTGCGAATGTGAGAGTAATTAGTACCTAGGTTCTTCTTTCATACCTAATTAAAATAACAGAGTGGTTTTCTCCCGCCGTAACGGTTAGGGCTTTCTTGGTAGACTGCGCAGGCCGTCAAATAATAGTTTAGTGTATTGAGGTGATAGAAACAAGTCAGTTACCTAAATCTATGTACAAATACAAATAAGTAAATAAAATTGAAGTATCTGTTTGTATATTAATGTCAAACAGGTTTTTACTAAATACTTATGAAAGTATATACGGTACTTATACCAAAAAAAAAACTATAACTATTTTTTGTGTCTGTCTGTTTGTTCCGGCTGATCTCCGAAATGGTTGCACCGATTTTTGCGGGACTTTCACTAGCAGATAGCTGATGAGGAGTGACTGAGGCTACTTTTATTTTAGAAAAGGAAATTGGATCCACGCGTGTAAAGCTACGGGCGGCAGCTACTTCATATAATTATAATTCTAGACAGAGAAGTCCAGCCCGTCCCATCTTTGATGTCCTCCCCCTAGCGACGCCCTAAGCCAAGATTCGTACCCCACAGGGGGTGCCCTTAACGAGCGTACGCCTAGTATATAAGTCTAGTTTGTATGACCCTGGCTGGAGGCTTTGAGTGTAGAAGCTTAAGGCAGCCACAGGAAGGCCCGGTTAAATAGTTATGACCTCAGAGGTCAGCTATGAGATGCCTTAAATATAAAAAATGAAAATTGACAGAGAAGTATTACGGCTAGTGAGCGGGTTACCCGCGATACAGTTCGTTCTGAACACTTGCACACATTAAGGGTCCGCGGGCCACCGACTACAGCCACCGGTGGCTGTCGCCCGCCACGTCCTTTGGTACCGCGAAAACGAAGGTGGTCGGCGGCAGCCACTAGTAGTCGGTGGCTACAATTTGTCACTCCTGCTGTACAGTCTCACGATGGATTCTGAGACGGAAGATTTGATGTAGACGACGTCAACGACAACGCCTATATTGGGTACACCCAATTTTAGCGCCACCGGTCGCGAGTGGCCGCCACCGGTGATGTGTCGCGAACACTGAGTCGCGAGTGGACGCCACTCGCTAGACGTGTGCGGCGATTCCGTGCAAAACGTGTTAAAACTCATGTAAACAGCTTGTCGCCAGCCACCGGTGGCTGTGGTCGGTGGCCCGTTTGCGCGGAGCCTAAGGATTAAAAAGGTACCGTCCATGACACACATTGTAGGTAAATGTGGTTCGTTAGTGGTTGCAAGCGCTACTGCTGAGCATAGGGTCCCGGGTTCCATTCTCAGATCGGGCAAAGTGTTATTGGGTTTTCCATCAGGAATTTTTAAGTAACAGTCCAGAGTCTGGGTTTCAGCCCCGTTTATGGTTTTAACTGCCTCTGTGGTCTAAAGAAAAGAAAAGAAAGAAGAAAAAGTATTTATTGAGACTCGCACAGGGAATCAAAAATTAAACTAAACACCTTCACCTTAAAACATTAATAAAGCCAGTTCTAGTGATTAGACCACCTGTCTCAGACCCAGAGGTCCCGGGTTCGACTCCCAGTGGAGGCAAAACATTCTGTTCGGTTTGGTTGGTCGTAGGGCTTGTTCTAAGTCCGCCTGGCTAGCTACCATCATCATATCTAAACCGAAGTATAACAATAATATTAACATCATTGTTGTTTCGGCAGTTAGAGGTAATGATAGCCAGTTCCTCTGTGTTTGAGGATTCCGGGAATCTCTTGAGGCTCTTGAAGCTTGCTTCCACCTTCGGCCTGATCATCACTTACCATTTGGTGATTACATGGGATTAAACATGTCGTAGCTAGCTGGCGTATTGTGAGTGTGCCTTCAAAAACAGGCTTGATGTTATGTTATTTGCAGTAATGACTGTGGTTTGGATGGGTGACCACCCATTACATACCGAGACCTCTCCGTGCAAAGAGTAAAGTAACTATATAGAGATCTCCGTGCTTCGAAAAACACGTTAAGCTGTTGGTCCCAGCTGTCATTTGTAGATCTTTGACAGCCGTTACGGGTCGTCAGAAGGCTAAAAGTCTGACAACTAATCTTACTAAGGAGTTTCGTTTTACCCAGTAACTAGGTTGTGGAGGTCAGATAGGCAATCGCTCCATGTAAAATACAGGTATTCAGCTGCATCTGGTTAGACTGGAAGCCGACCCCAATATAGTTGGGAAAAGGATAGGCTGATTGATTGACTGTGGTTTAGAACTGCTTTTGATTCTGAAATTGAGACACGGGTTTCATGAGTTTGTTGGCACTTCAGTTTGCGACAGCCTCTAATTGTTTAAAACATAAGTTACTTCTCGTTTTCATGTTTTAAACAAAGAACATTCTACTTTACAAGCTAAATTGAAACTGACGGCGGGAAAGCCGAGCTTCCAATATTAAATTCAATTGCCCACCAATGATCAACATGGCGGGATGATCCAACGAATCGTATATAAATCCTTAGACAGCGTGTATATCAGAAAGGTGAGGTCTTATTGAAAGTGTGGTACAGACCATCAAACTGTGGGCACGCCACAATTGCGGCGATAAGACCCCTCTTTGAGGAGTGGCTTGAGAGGCGTCACGGCGTCCTCACCTTCCGCCTGACGCAGGTCCTCACCGGACACGGGTGCTTCGGGAGGTACCTGTTCAGGATAAGGCGGGAGGAAACACCCGGGTGTCACCATTGTGTGGATCGGCCTGAGGACACGGTGGAGCATACGGTGGAGGTCTGCCCGGCTTGGGCGGAGCAACGCCGTGTCCTCGTGGAGGCGATCGGCGGCGGTGATCTCTCGCGTCCGGCCCTGGTTCAGGCCATGGTACGGAGCGAGAGGAAATGGCAGGCCGTCACCTCCTTCTGCGAAGCGGTAATGCTCGCGAAGGAGGAGGCGGAACGCGTGAGGGAGAGGCAAATTTCGCGCCCTCACGCCCCTAACCGCCGCAGGAGGAGACGCCCGGGGCGGGAATCGCGAGCCGATTTCCGGCCACCGTAGGCGCGGGCTTGCGGACGGTGAGCAATGGGTAGCTCGCCGTCTGATAAGGACCAAGCCCGGGTCGACGGCGCGTTGTGTTCCACGCGCGCCTCAAAGAGATGTCAGCAGAATTGACGGGGTCTGTTAGGGCCAATGCCTGCCGGGGGTTCGAAGAAAACCGATAGGGAAATCGTGGCCCCCGGCAACAGGGCAACCGAAGGAACACGGGTGGGTTTTAGTCAGTAAGAGTCTGACACGCCCTCCCGCTCCACCCAGAGCGGGAGAAGTTATTTGATAATTTCCCACCGAAAAAAAAAAAAAAAAAAAAAAAAAAAATAAAAAAAAAAAAAAAAAAAAAAAAAAAAAACTGAACTAGAACTCAGCCCGAGAGAGAAAGAGATAACATAAACTGAACCGCCGAGTTCGGGTTTTTTTTTTTTGGATCGTAAATTGTCAATTCTGCTGACATCTCTTTGAGGTGCGCGTGGATCACAACGCGCCGTCGACCCGGGCCTGGTCCTTATCGGACGGCGAGCTACCCATTGCTCACCGTCTGCAAGCCCGCGCCGAGTTCAGCTGCGGTGGGGAAACGATCGCTGTCACCGGGACGTCCCGTTCGGTTCCAATAATCTCGTTCCTCATAAACAAACAGGACAAACGTTCAAGACAAAAGGCCTTAGTCATTGAAGATAGAAACATGTGATGATATTGTACCGTATTTAGAGGGTGAAGACGTGCACTTACCTATTACCTACCTATTATGTATGTAATAAATAAATTAAATAAAAAACTGGTGGCACTCCGGGAGTGCCGACAAAAGTGAAAACTTGAACAAGAAACAAGATCGCCTTGGTGGAAAATAAATGTTTAATAGAACATTGGTCCGTAACCTTATCTAAATAAAGAGCACAATCGCGTTTACAAAAAATATTACTTCCGAAACCTTTAAAGTAAAAATATTTGCATAGAACATTGATCCGTTACGTAATGTAAATAAAGAGCACAATCACGTTTACAAAACCTTTAAAGTATAAATACTTGCATAGAACAGTGATCCGTAACATAATATAAAAAGAGCACAATCGCTTTTACAAAAATAAGGTGTCGTCATGGTGTCGCGAAATCAATGGTTTAGTCCCATCTCAAAAATGCCCAACGCGCCTATAGAAGTTTACACTTCAATAATAAATTATTTTTGGAAACCCTGCCTTTTTCTGGCGGGTCTGCTGTAGAACGGCAAGAATGAAGTCGTGGGCCAAAGCTAGTATCGAATTAAAACTTAAACATTTATTAATTTAACCTTCTAAGTATTAATAATCCTCAAAAAGTTTATAAAATAACTTCAAAGACTCCACAAAGAAAAAGATTGGAATTTTCTCTTTGTGCTGGAGCTTATTATAATTTACTGTTACAATGAAACTCATTATTTTGTGCAGAGAAACCTCTGAGGTATTATGAACAACGGTTTTGAATGAAAAAGAAAGAAAGAAAGAAATTTTTTTTACTACCTACAGACTAAAATGCACACAATACTTATAATTAGATAAAAAAATAAAATAAAAAGTATGAACTGCGATGTAAGAAATTAGCAGGGGAGTGTGCCTCATGGCAGCACCAAAAAGGGCCCGGTCAAGCAAAAAAATAAATACAAAAACATAGGAGAAAATTTTAGACGTTTATTCGATTTTAAGCTACTTACCTCACATACTATGCGGCATGCGGCTGTGCAGTGCAGGCTGCGGTCGACTACTTTCATACATTTTGTTTCGCACACTTGACGTCGAGTTGCAGAGGCGCAACGACACTCTCGCTACTCGTGGCAGCGACTAGACGCACGGTGCACGCGTTCTTCCGATGACAGACGTATGCGACAGGGCAGCGTCAATCTTGCTGTGAGTGCCTGAGATAGGTGCACGTGTGTTTAGGTGACAAATCGTTAGCACACTTCTGACACTAACTTATTAGGTACACAGTGGAGGATCCAGAATTATCGTTTGGGGGGGGGGGGGGGGGCTTGACTCCGCTGGGGGTAGGTTTTTTAGCAAAGTAAACACTAAAAAGCACACAATATTTTAATTGCTTAATACAAGAATTCGGATTTCGTTACGTTGTAGACTATTAGAGATAAATAAAATAAAAATAAAAAATAAAATTTTCTTTTATTGAATAAAACGTTTACAAAAGTGTACATTTAGTCAACAATAAGATTTCCCAAACAATTATAATGCCTAAAAATAAACTAAAACTAAAATATATTAATTACAAGTGCAAGTAATGATGGTTTGGAATTACAATGTTAGGTAGCGACCCGCCCGATCTAGGTTAATTCAAACCTGTGTTTCAGGCCATCACTTTATATTTGAATTAAATTGGAGCATTAAATGACATGTCCAGTTTCTGCCCTCTGGTCGTGGTCTGAAACGATAATGTTCATGATCCAAGGTTTTACAGTAAGATTTAAAAATTTAGATTTAAATTATTATGGATTTATAAATTCAGTAGAGGTTGCGCAACATAATTCTCAAAAAAACAGTACTCAAATATAACTTCCGCCTCGCCATTTTTAACGGGAAGTACTAAAAATGTTTTTGACGTTTCATTTTGTCCTGTAATTACCTTTAAAGTGTGTGAACAATAACTTTATGCCGCTTATTTTAGATCTAAGGTATTTATGTAATTATTTTAATGTAATTGCGTATAAAATACGGCAATATTACTAAGATGTTTTTGTGTACACATCAAAAGTGTTTTTTTTTAATTACCCACTTCTTAAAATGAAGTTACTAAGAAGTATTTATTATTTCTTTGACATGACATTGACATATTATTTTGAATTGACCAGTTTCTGCTCGCTTTGCAACACATAGTACATTTTTACTTTGCAGTTCCAAGTTGCGTTGCGTTCCTTGCTTACTGTGCGATTATTTTCTGATATTGATATTTTCTTATAACGACCATTGCTATTCTACACGGACTGATATCATCTAGACACGATTACTATTGCTGCTCATAAAGGATTCTGTTTTGCTACTTGATTTAGATATTATGATGAGGTGTATCATCGCTGTGCAGTGGATTCACAGATATATCGTGTCGAGGCTGGCGTTACCCCTGCAAGTGAGACTCGCTCGATAGTTAGCAAATCAGGTACGCCTCTATACTACAGCAGTCGCGTAAACCATGCAGTAAAGGCAATATTTTGAGCTGTTGTGTTATAAATTGAAAAATACAATGATATTTGCTATTGTTCCAGCTCCCAATAAATGGATACGCTTGTTACGATTGTTTTAATTGATTAAATACCGAAGCTGCTGACAGTGGGAGATTACTAGGCCATACGGTGGTCTGCCGTGGATGTGGTGTGTCAGTCGGACTCGGAAATCCAAGACGCCGACGTTTTTATACTGTTGCAGTGGACGGCCCCTTAGTACCCCTTATTTCCAATGATAATAATTATCAGGTGAATATATTTTTTTCCCCAACTACGTTTTTATTATTTATTTATTTATATTTTATTTATTTATATATACTTTATTGTACACCACAAAAATACACAACAAAAAACAAATCAAACACTACAAAATATACAATAGGCGGCCTTATCGCTTTCCGCGATCTCTTCCAGGCAACCTTGGAATGGACAGTGATTTGCCTGGACATAAAATGGGGCTGTCGTTGGTGCAAATAATAAATATACAATATACAAGAATAGATACACAGATATATACATATCCTAAATAATAGATACATAAATATATACATACTTACTAAATATATAAGCAACAAAAATAAATGAAGACTATGGATAATTACAGTTACGAGAACAAGATCACAACGACAAGTAATGTTCCTTCACGAGTCTCTTAAATATAGGTAACGATTGCGCGCGTTTAATTTGAACTGGCAATGCATTCCACAAGCGAGCGGCCTGAACAGTAAAGGACTTGTATTATATGTAGGTAAAGTCTTTGAAAGAAAATGGCTAAATTAATGGGACAGATCTCTCAAAACTGGAACAACGAGCGATAGAAACGACGATCATGAAAGATAAAGGAGTGTTCGTCATGTAAAACTCAACATAAACATATAACATCACGCCAGCGATTTCCGAAGGATTTGGGCGAGGTGAACTCATCCCACATATTACCAGTTTTGTCATGTAATTTTTAATAAAAATGTATTTTAATAATATTTTCAGGATATGGCAACAATTATTCATGCCTGTTGGGTTCGAGCGAATCGATGCCTGATTCATGACGCATCAAAGGACTTGCAACAGGATGTTGTTCCATCCGTGAAACATAGATCATCAACACCGTCACCACAACTTTCTTTACAAACAATACCGCCGCTACCACTGTCTTCTTCTATTTAAATTGTTATTGTTCACACAAGTTCCCAAATGATTGGGTTCGTCCATGTATCGGTGAACACGCTCTATTATTTGCTGAACGTTTGGACTATCCTGAACAAGTTGGTGGAATTTATATAGGAGGACTCCTGCTATTCTTAAATCAACCATGAGATTACGAGAAGCAATATTAAAATATCTTTGGCAAAATATTTTAAAATCTCTTTTGAAGCGACCATTTATTATTTCAACTATCCATCTGCATAACGTATCCTTTCGACTTTGATTGGCCTGTGAGTAAGTTAATTGCTGTTGCCCCACATATAAAGACTCTGGTTTAAATACTTTGTCATTGAAACCTAGAAATGGAATCGCATCCCGGGATCCTCTATCTAGTATACAAATATCGTTTGGCCTAAGTTACGAAACGGACTATCTCCAATTTCGAATAAACTTTTTATTATGTCAGCATCGCTTTGTGTAGCAGCATATGGCCCTAAAACATCAATTATTTATGTCCATCGCAGGAACAAATCACGAAAGGTTTGATAAGATTATTGTACTTAAGCAAACTGTAGTTAGAACTCTGCTGTAAAAAAATATGTATCAATGTAGAAATAAGCCCAGCGCTCTGGGGTAATGAGTGGTAGTGAGTCTAGTCATTATTGGTCAGTGGGGAGTTGGGGACATCCTGTCGCATCATCTATTTTTTTATTTAAGTGTGTCTGTATACCTACAATAAAAGAATTTATTTGGCAATAAATACATTGTTTTATTTATTTTAATCCCAATTCAATACCAACAAGTAGTTAAATATAAATAATATTATGGGTATTGAGGATAGACACCAAAATACGGAATTGAAGAAGATAAAAATATCATTTTATGTGTACTTATGTATTCAATATACATAAGAATTTGGGATTTAATAAAACAATAGTAAAGCACTTATTTAATAGGTGCTTTACACTTTTCTTACACAACTAAAAATATCCAAAAACTACTGCAGAATCTGATCCCAGATCAACAAAATATACACCAATTAGTACATGTGCTCACTCACAGATGGCGTTATAATAAAGAAAAATCCTTAGCGTATAAACCTGATTTTGACTAGTTTTCGCAAGTTTTTGAATCCTGAAACTTATTAATTGATAAACTATAAAATACGACAATTATAATAATATAACAATCATTACTGAACATTGGTTTTGACTACCTAGGCAAACGTCCATTGCCCCACCAGACATGTCCTTTAAATTTAAACTGATATAAAATAATTTATTAACAACTATGAGAAAAAGCATATTGGTACATCTCGGTGGTGAATGTAAATGGCGGCCAAACCGAGCAGCGTGAGTGGCAGAATGAGTGTCGCGCGGATTCAAAATTTGTCACGTAAACAAAACATCATAAAGAGATAATTGATGACAATTTTACCTAAGGTAGAGTAATGCTTGCTAAAAAGTTTAATTAAAATAATATCAAGTTCACTTTAAGATTTGTCACGTATGACCTCCGATGCTTTTAGGGGGGCTTGAGCCCCCCCTGGATCAGCTACTGGTACATCATAAAAGGCAGTCCATTCTCCAACCGTTACTAGTTTCTAGCATACAAAGTCACTTTTCCTGTTGAGATTGGACGAGAGTTCCAATTCAATTACTTTAATTCCTTCCTGCGGAGTTAAGGGTGAAAGAAATGTGATTACGTTTTTGCCCATCCTAAGCAGTGTCCGCCCCTGACTTCCACGCGTGTCTCAGCTGAGTTTTAAGATATAAGTGATGAGCGTTTAGTGGTATGAGGAACAGGGTGTAAAGTTCATTCATCCACCATAGAAAAGGGAGGATCCTCCCTTTTCTATGGTGGATGAGCGAACTTTCCCGCAAGCTTTCGTGAGGCGAGTCACACAGCCAGCCAGCACCCACGGCGTCAACGGGTATCCTGACCACTAGCATGCAGCGAACGCGCATTCCTGGTCATCACCCTCAGCCTCATCACCCCGACTCACTGGGGAATCAACGCAATCAGCCTCATCACCCCGACTCACTGGGGAATCAACGCTCGATCACGTCGGGGTCACCAATTTAGTGGTATGAGGAACAGGGTGTAAAGTTCACTCATCCACCCAGTGAAAAGGGAGGATCCTCCGACCAGACGGGTGTTGTGGCGGGCAACTGCCCATCGGTTGGAAGTTGAAATCTTGTATGTATGTCGATCGCTCGGTAAACTCTAACTGCGCGATGCAGGATTTGTGTGACGTCATGTCTTTGATGCGTAGTTTGTATGTGGCGGTGTAACCGCTACAAGCGTTTTGGAGAGAAAACAATTGTCGGCTTCATTATTTGACTTTATATACTCGTACCTACAATTTTCTATATTTTTGATCAGCGATTTGTTACAGCTGTAGTGGCAATCATGTCATTTGGTTTAAATAGGTCCTTATTTTTATTATTTTGTTTATCTTTTACATAAATTCTTTTCTTTTAGATTTTGTGAATGTGAAAACGTTGTAGGCTATAAGTTTGTGGACCATTTTCTATTTTACTAAGTACCTGGTACTTGTTGATAGGCCTACACTGTCCTCCCATACCTATTAACACTGTAATTTGAAAACATTGTAGAAACCATTTATTTTGAAAAGAGTAACCGTGGAGTTTCTTGCCGACTCTTCTCCATAGGAAGTGACCAATTGGACACCTAGCTTCTGACGTTTCATAAGTGCCCTTGTAGGTTTATGTGAAATAATATATATATATTTTTTAATCATTTTACGAGTTTCAAGTACCTCCCACTGTGACTTTTTCGACATGTATTTTAAGGTAACCTACTACTACTGACTCACTCAAAGAGACAAGCAAGCGTGTTTATCATCTTCATCATTTGAGCCAAAAGACGACCACTACTGGACATAGTCCTACACAAGCACCGCCACTTCGACCGATTCTGTGCTTCCCGCATCCAGCGGATTCCTGCGGCCTTCACAAGGTCATCGGTGTTTGTTCATCAATGACGACCTTCTTTTGAGAAGAGTCCTTTGTCTTGTACTCACTAATAAAATAAAGAATTGACTATGATTAAATACATTGCTGATATTATAATGCAAGCAGACATTGTTGCGCTTGTTATTAGCTATTTGAATCGAACATTTAATTTATAATTATATAAATAGTACAAGAAATAAATTTTCCAGAAACGTCCAGACTCACTATTGCTCGAACTCTGGCACGAACAAAACCAAACAATTTACGAGAAATCCAGTATTCACCTTCGCAAAAACCTAATTCTTCCAAAACGCAGGGAGCTTTCTACTTACACCACACCCCATCCCTACGAAGTTACCGATGCTTCACACGTGCACACGAGTTTCGTAAGAACGTATAGTAAGGCATACGTGACTCTCCTGCATAACTGCTTCCTTGGTAACCGGTCTCCGGCTCTCCTGTTTACGACAAGCAATTTATTTCAAATGTTGCAATTGATAAAGAACGAATGTGGTGGTGGTGTTTCACACTGCTTCGAGTGTATGTGCGCCTAGTACTTTCCTCGTATTTTTACTTGAAAAATTGTGCGATAAAATGTGCAAAATAAGTGCAAACATGATGATTTGAAGTATTTACGGGGTAAACAGCCACTGTTTTTTTATCGTCATTAGATATCGGTACCCAAGGAATCTGTGAAGTTTCACCGATCAATTTAATTTGATCTAGCATTATTTATGATAGACACAGCGGGGTAAGGGATAAATTATCGCCCTAAACTAATGACATTTGAAAGATGAATTCTTGTGTGGTCAAACATTCTTTGGCCAAGTGTGATCGATCAAATGACAATATAATATGAAATAACCTGCTAATTTAAATTCCCTTCGTACACGAAGGTGCCTACAATAATGACAAATTATGAAAAGGTATTTATGTATGTACACGTTTATCCAACAAGATTTTGATTGATTGATTTATTTACGTACGGTGCTATTCCAACTGTGCGTTTACATTGGCGAAACATTCACATAAAAACATCATTGACTTCTGGAAAACAATTTTTTTTTGTTCTGACAAATTGTTTTCTGTCAACTCGCGTTCGCATTGTCATGCAACTTGTTGACACGAAACATGTTTGAAGTTGCATTTTAATTGACATGTTTAACAGACAAATTGCGAAAACATTTCTTTAGGAATCTTACAAAATGTTGACCGCTACATGTTTCGATGTTTACCGTCTCATTTAGAAAACACTAACTTGAGTCTGTTTTAAAGCTTACTCATGTTGCGTTTAGTCAAAATTAATTAATCTGCCTTGCCTTTTCAAAACTATGTTGGGGTCGGCTTCCAGTCTTACCGGTCTCGTGTGTTGCGTGTTGTGCGAATGCAAACTCAACGTAGCAAGTTATGAGATGAGATTTGTTTCATGTGACAAGTTTCGAAACATCTACAAGTTGAATGTTTTCTTGTGAAAACGCATAGTTACAGCATTATTTTGCAGTCTAGATAGTGCCTAAGTTAATTAATTAACTGAATGACAGTGTAAAAACTTCTTTGTATGGGTCAGAAAGTGATTTATTTTCATTAATCAGTGTGATGTTCGGGTTTAAATTAATTAACGTTCTTGTAAATCTAGATAAATTAACATTCCGTCCTTGAAATGAATCGCAACCCATCAAACTATTAAGGGACTTTTTCGTCAGTTAATGGAAAATCTAATTATTTTATGAAACGTCCTTTGGAGCACTCCAAGGACGTTTCATAAAATAATTGATACTTGAAATTGAGTTTTAGTGACGTTTTGTGTGTCCTAATCGTAAGCGACAAACGATCGAATACGCGGTTTCACGATCGTTTACGTATCGTTTACGAATTATGACGTACACCCGCGACTGGATTGATGTCACGAGATCGTCGTATTCATCTATTTAAACGAGCAGGATGAACGCGTTCTGGTGCGACAATATCATTCGGTTAAGACGCGGCGTACACTGTGGTAAAGATAAGTACATAAGTCAAGAAGAGGCAAGCTACGGGTGCAGGAAATTGCTTAATACACCTTGATTTTTAATTCACTGTTAACCTTTCAGGGCGTGAAAGTACCGGCTTGGGCGGAGCATCGCCGTATCCTCGTGGAGGCGATCGGCGGCGGTGATCTCTCGCGTCCGGTCCTGGTTCAGGCCATGATACGGAGCGAGAGGAAATGGCAGGCCGTCACCTCCTTCTGCGAAGCGGTAATGCTCGCGAAGGAGGAGGCGGAACGCGTGAGGGAGAGGCAAATTTCGCGCCCTCACGCCCCTAACCGCCGCAGGAGGAGACGCCCGGGGCGGGAATTGCGAGCCGATTTCCGGCCACCGTAGGCGCGGGCTTGCGGACGGTGAGCAATGGGTAGCTCGCCGTCCGATAAGGACCAAGCCCGGGTCGACGGCGCGTTATGTTCCACGCGCGCCTCAAAGAGATGTCAGCAGAATTGACGGGGTCCGCTAGGGCCAATGCCTGCCGGGGCTGCGAATATGGGCCGAAAGGGACACCGTGGCCCCCGGCAACAGGGCAACCGAAGGAACACGGGTGGGTTTTAGTCAGTAAGAGTCTGACACGAAGAGCGGGAGAAGTTATTTGATAATTTCCAAGCCAAAAAAAAGGGCGTGAAAGTAATCATGATTATGAGCAACTTTCACTATGAGACCAATTACGAAATATAAAAATAAAACAAAGTAAAAATACTTGCCAATAAAATTGATTCGTAACCTAATATAAATAAAGAGCACAGTCGCGTTTACAAAAATGAGGTGTCGGTAACGGTGTCGCAAGTTCAATTGATTTTTCCCATTACAAAAATTTCCAATGCGCCTAAAGAAGAAAAAAAAAATCAACTGTTTTATGCAAAAATGCAATATTAACCTGATTAAAGTGTATGAAACAGATGTATTTTTTTTGCTAATCAAAAATGTTGAATAACTACAACTTCCCAACATAAAAAAAGTTCTTCTTTAACAAAAATATTGCTATTCTCTACAGCTACAGAAGAGGTTCTAACATATGAAAACAAAAGAGTATGGACCGAGTCGCACAAGCCGCTAAGTTAACAGTTTATGTGTTAAGTGTTCTCTCGACATCTAGAGTGAGGACATAGTGATGAACGGAGCGATTTAAGAAATAAGAAGGGTGTCAGATGTCCAGCTTTTTTTTTCGAATCTATGAAAATGTAGAAACATATTGTATTTAATTAGTTAGGCCCAGTAAGGGGCTGCCTTAATCGTGGCATCAATGGCGTTTTTCAGGTCCTCAGACATACAGGTAAGCGTACCATGATCGAAGCTGTGAATATTACAAATATTACATGATTGAATTTGGAGGCTTTTCGTCCTGCATCTGTTTGCGAAACACTTTTAATTACAATCCGAGAGTTTTGAAGGATATTGCAAATCCATTGCTTCATAGGTTTGTAAAATTCGTCTGCTCAACAACGTAAATAACGCAATGGACGTGGGTGAACTGTCAAAATTAAATCCATTGCGATCAATTGTCATTTTATGTGTGTTACGCAATAACCCCATTGTTTTGACTAACTTTCTTGAATAGAATATGCGATCATTACCTTCCTTGTATTTATTTTACAGATGACTTTTGAACATACTAAAAGAAGAAAATGAAACTGAAGGTATCATCCTCGGGACCAGGCCCGGGTCGACGGCGCGTTGTGTTCCACGTGCGCCTCAAAGAGATGTCAGCACAACTGAAGGGGTCCGTTAGGGTCGATGCCTGCCGGGGTTGCGGGTTTGTCCGAAAGGGTTACCGTGGCCCCTGGCAACATACAGGCAACTGAAGGAACACGGGTGGGTTTTAGTCAGTAAGAGTCTGACACGTCCTCCTGCTCCGCCCAGAGCGGGAGAAGTTATTTGATAATTTTCTACCCAAAAAAAAAGGGAGGCTTTGGACTGAGGCACCATCAAATATAGTCATTTGGGCTTCAAGCAACACACACTCTCCACACAGTTCTAAAAGTTCGGTAATGAAAAATATTGGTACGTAAGCATATTATCAATAAATCCGTAGACTGCAGTCCACAGTTTCACGGATGTCCATTTCCCAATTTTTTCCACAAACAATCAATCTGCCTAGCCTTTTCCCAACTATGTTGGGGTCGGCTTCCAGTCTAACCGGATGCAACTGAAAACCGTATTTTACATGAAGCGAGTGCCTATCTGACCTCCACAACCAAGTAACTGGGTAATGCGATACCCCTTGGTAAGACTGGTTGTCAGACTTTCGAGATTCTGACGACCCGTAACGACTGTCAAAGATCGACGAATGACAGCTGGTACTAACGGTCTAACGTGCTTTCCGAGGCACGGAGGAGTGTCGGTATGTTAAGATGGTCACCCATCCACAGACCAACCCCGACAAGTGTAGTTTAACATGATCGAATCGTGCGGCTGTTATTACTTAGCCACGGGCTTTTCAATTCTTTCCACAAACAAATAGCAGAAAAAAAATAACCTAATTTAATTTTCTTCGCTGCCCCACTAAGTTCAGACCCTAACTCTTAACCCTTGCTAAGTGCTGGCTCCAATAAGTGGATAGCGAGCAAACTGTACAGTTTAACTATTAAATGCTTTATGTTTTTGAATAAACTAGATTACTGAAGTATTAGGGAGTTGGAGTTTATGTTCTTACTTGTTAACAATCGAAGGTTATCGTAGTTGTTGTTATTGCTTTTGTATGTATTATTATATTCTATTTAGTTTTTTTTTTTACTCCTCTATTGGGTTTTTATTTTGTGTCCGTAGGTGAATCACAGCGGGCCCTATCAGAATACCATCGCTACGGTATATGGTTTTTCAAATATCGTAGCATTTTGCTGAGATAGGAGCCTTTTTGGCCTTGCACAGGACTTGTTTTTTTATTTTTTTTATTTGTTTTTCTGAAATTGTTATTGTTTTTATAATTTTCTTAATTTTAATGTTGTATTTCCTGTACGTGTCGTGTCACAAATAAAAAAAAAAAAATTCTTTATAAGAAAATTGGATTGCTGTTTTTCCTATGTCCTGGCCTGATCTAAGGGCATGTATTAAATCGAACCTCAAATAATTCCCATTTTGCCTTCCTAAAAATATAATTGAACACTCTAATACAATTAATGTGCACCTCAAATAATTCCTATCGTGGGGTCCTAAAAATACTAGACAGCCATAAATTGACATGATTATTTCCCTCCCCCCCTTTTTATATACTTGTACATATTATTATTTTAAGTCTGATAGTTTTTGAATAATGTAAATACGTGTGTGTAAATAAAATTGTTTACCAAAAAAAAAAAAAAGAACCATATAACTGCGTCAAACTTGGATATAGTGCTCGTTTGCCGCTGCCGCGGCACCGCTCGCTTTGCTCGCTCGCATTAGGTCGGGGTGCCCTAGCTTAGTTACTGCGACTAATTCAGCTCGCATGTGGTTGGTCACAGTTCTAACTCAAGCTCAACCGTTTAATCGGGGTACCTTAGTTTAGTTACGGCGAGTCTGCGACCAACTGTGAGAAAAAAGTCAGAAAGATAAAAAGAAGCTCATTTATTTTAAAAAAGCATGCATCATTAGAAGCCCAAAAAGTGTTAAGAGGTTCATTAATTCATTCAAATCACTAGAAGGTTAATATTTTATTAGAGGATCAATTACTTATTTCCCTATAAATTATGATTGTGCATGTTTTCGCCTAACCCATAACACCATTTAATAAAAACCTCATGGACACCTTTTGGATGGCTAAAGGTCTACCAATAATCTACTAGTAGCTTTCTTAGCTTAATGGAAAGTCACCAAAATCGCCATTGCAATTGGAATTCAAGGATGCCTTAAATAAACTAAAAAAAAAGCCTCTTTATTTCATGCAATCTTTGATGACTACAGTACAAAAAATAAAAAATTACGATTACTTTTACAAAATTTCATGCTTTATGATTATGGAACATAGTTTATTATTATATATGAATGATAAGTTTCAAATGCTTCATTTGACATAGTGACATAACAATATCTAATTGATACTCCATTAATGATAACGATACCTACAATTGATTGAAATTTTTGAAATAAATAAAATTATTGATTAGAGTTAAAGTTATATTTAAGTTATTAAAATTCATATTATAATAATCAATTATAAAGGATCAGAAACTTAGGAAAACAAAATCTGTTCTCCCAATCTAACTCTTAAACATGCCTGAGATAGATCGCTACTAAAAATGGTCGTCATAATACTTACCAAACGCATTTGTGAAAGCAATAAACTCTTATTACAACACATGGGAGAAATAACACAGTTAACTCCCAGACAACGATAATAGAATAATAAAATGTAATGAAACTCTAACTACAGCGAAACAGACCTTACTTATTACAGACTTAATTCCCACATGGGAAATAACATTATATTAACTGCACTAGGTATATACTTAACTGTATTTAGGATTAGATATTTGGGTACTACGACCGTATAGCTGGATTGTGGAGGTCAGATAGACAGTCTCTCCATGTAAAGTACTAATATTCAGCTCCTGTAGGTTAAACTGGAAGCCGAACCCAAAATTTTATTTTATTTATTTATTTACGAAAATCTTACCTACAACTACCATTACAGATCTGCGATCCAATGCGATAGAGGGGCCTTACATGCTAAATCCTTAATCTACATCCTATAAAATTACATACTATATCCTAAATTTTAAACTTTGGCGAATTTACTCAAGTTGCACCACTTTCATCCTACCTTCTCGTGAACCTCGTTCACCACTCGTATGGCTCTAGTGAGAGGAGTTCTTGCCAGTAGGTTGATTCTGGCTGCAGGCACAGCAAGCAAAGGCGAGCGTCGCCGCTTCCACACGTACCGGACTGGCATGCAAAGTTCCAGGTGCCACAGCACTCCCGGGTTATGCGCTCCGCAACGCAGTAGCATCACTATTTATACGCTGCGAGTGCAAAGTCCCGCCGCACCTTTAGCGCGTTGTACCCTACCATACCCAGTACAAATAGTGTAGGGTATATGCGCCATCCCATCTTCCTAGCACGGCGGGCTGTGCTGGGGCTGCTGCTGCAGGTGCGGAAAACCTCAAACGGCGCAAATACTCCAATCTTATTAGGACTTATATGTTTGAGCCGTTTGGGGTTGAAACACTAGGGCCATGGGGTCCGAATGCCCACCTTGTTTTTCAAGATATCGCCAAGCGGCTGGTTGACTCTTCACGTGACCAGAGGGCTGGCCTATTCTTTGGTCAAAGAATCAGCATTGCCATACAACGTGGCAATGCTGCCAGCCTTTTGGGCACTTTTCCTATTGACAGCGATACGGACGAATTTTTTGATGCCCTATGATCATTTCCCCCCCCCCCCTTTTTTTATATACTTGTACATATTATTATTTTAAATCTGATAGTTTTTAAATAATGTAAATACCTTTGTAATTGAATATAATACAACCGGTAGATTAAAAAAAAAAAAAAAAAAAAAAAAAAAAAAAAAAAAAAAAAATGGGTAAAATGGATATACCCCATACAGCTTGAAATAAAAGTGTCTTGTCAACTTATTTTGGACACGTTCCAACATGACACTATATTTCGCCTCACGAGGAGACCATTATGACTGCACTATGTTCAAGGTGACTCCTGACTAGTGCGTCATACAACACCTTGAGTGTCGTGATGTTGGTAAACCCCTGAACAGAGTGGGGAAAGGGCTACGCAGATGATGATGATTTACTATGACCCAGTAAGTGGGTTGTGGAGGTCAGATAGGAAAATATCGGTATTTAGCAGCATCAGGTTAGACTGAAAGTCGACCCAAACATAGTTGGAAAAGGGTACATAAATGACAAGCTGGATGCGAGAAGCACGTTACAGAACCAGTCGAAGTGGCGGTGCTTGGGGGAGGCCTATGTCCAGCAATGGACGTCTTCCGGCTGAAATGATGATGACGAAGCAGATGATTCACTATAGGTGTCCCGTTGAAAGGAAAACTATAGTATTGGGTTATTCTAATAGAATAATACCAGTATAGATAGCGTCATCTACGAGGAGGCGCCTCACTCCGCTCCACTCCGTACTTAAGTACAGCTTACAGTGGGGCGCGTCTTCGTGGATGGCACTATCTGTACCTAGCAGTCTGGAGTACGGTGCCTGGTCAATATAATGACAATAAACTCATCCCCTATTTCTTGGGATTTAGAGAAAATAATGTGCAAGTACACTAAACACCACTGGCTACCGCTCCGAGGCATAGAGGCGTGGTATTATGTTCAGGCTAGGAAAAGTTACTGCCACCTAAAGTACCGGTAAAGTACTGCTTTGCACTATGTAATCTATACGAAAACTAAGAGAGTTTCATGTTTCAATGAATAGATTGCTCTTGTAACTTCAACGAAAGGCGAGCCAAGGTTTCTGAAGTTCATCATAGTTGAAGCTCTACCGATATTATGATATCCTAGTAAGTTTGTAAGTACGATAACTACTAATTCTAGTTTTTCTGTGTAATATAGATAGCTTCATTTTTAGGGTTCCGTAGTAAACAAGGAACCCTTATAGTTTCGTCATGTCTGTCTGTCTGTCCGCGGTCTAGCTCCAAGACCCTTAGTACTAGAAAGCTGTAATTTGGCATAGGCATACATATTAATTACGTCGACAAAGTGGTAAAACAAAATTATGAAAAATATATTTTTTAACACGTAAAGTGGTGATGTTTTTTTTTTCTTTTTTTAATCCATGGTGTGGGGTATTTTCAAAATTGGAAAGGTTCTTTAAAAACATTTTCAGTTTGTGGAAATCATTTTTGAAGTCAAGGATCCGTTTGCGAAATATTAAGCTTTTTATGATTTATTTAGGGAAGAATTCTATAATATTAAAATATAAATCGCTAATATTTAATATACACAAACATATTTACAACTAAATACTATATATATTATGTACAAGTATGTAAAGGAAAAAGTTAAAAATAAAGAGAAGAGCTCATTGGGCGTAAAAAATTCGTCCGCATCGCTGTCAGCGGGAAAACTGCCCAAAAGGCTGGCAGCATTGCCACGTTGGATGGCAATACTGATTCTTTGGCCTAAGAATTGGCCAGCCCTGTGGTCACGTAAAGAGTCGACCAACCGCTTGGCAATGTCCCGGAATACTCGGTGAGCACTCGAACCCCATGGCCCTAGTGTTTCAACCCCAAACAGCAAAAAAATATAGCTACCGGTAAGGTTGCTATATTTGCGCCGTTTGAGGTTTTCTGCAACTGCAGCAGCCGCCCCGGCACAGCCCGCAGTGCTAGGAAGATGGGATGGTGCAAGGGTGTCGACACAGGTTGTCTCCCACACCAAAGGCCTACCCAACTTCCAAGGCATTATGGTCATTCCGTCTGGCCTCTTCCCATCGTCGCGTGCCAAGCCATTGGGTTCTAAAATAGCTGGCAAGAGCCCGACGGAGTATGTCATTAATGCTTGCGTGCCGTGCCAACCGACTAGCGCTCTTGCTGCAGGAAAGGCGACAGCTTCACCACACTGACAGCGATGTTGAGCCCTGCAAGGAGCACCCAGACGCATACTTGTAGCGAGTCGGAAAGTGGTGTCACCTAACATAGTACCTATGTTGGGTGACGGTAGCACCTGAAGCCAGAGGCCCGGCTCCCATCCTCCCACAGATAGCAGGCGGGCACGCTCGGCAGTGTTGGTGGACGTATTTATGAGATTATTCCGTACAAAACCTGCAGAGCGGCTCATCCCACTGTCTCTGGGAAGACGGGTTCTCGGGCTGCTCCGTATACGGACAAGCCACTTTCCATGCGTTCATGGCATCAGTCAAACACGGCACTTCAGAGTCAACAGCTTCATAGTATCGATTTTCATACAGAAATACCATTCTTCCGAGTTTTCCGGTAATTTTCCAAAAAAAATCTTCCATACAAAGCTTCTCCTGACAATTACGAACACAACAAAAAAAAATCTGCCATGTCAATCGAGCCGTTCTCAAGTGATGATCTTCCATACATGCGGTTATTGATTTTTATTTTTATAATTAGATTTGCACAACCCCGTTTCGAAGTTTAGTATTAAGTAGGGCAATAAGTTTTTATTAAGGCGCTTGTTTATTTTCCCTCCCATTAAAATCTGGCGCGAATAATTATGTAAAATAAATTCAGTCTTTCCTTTCAAAACATTCGTTAGACATACCATGACGCGAAGGAAATAATCTCTCATATTAGTCAAAAATATTTAATTTGACGTGAAAATATGACGGTCGGATTACTGAGCTGAAAAATAATTACGTCGGCGTTAGGTACGTCGCGTCGTCAACTGATATTAATATCAGCTTCAGTAACCTACAAATTATGATGACGGGGAAATACTAATCTTGGGGTTAAAATATGGAAAAATATACGTGAAGGAAACATCGGACGACATAGCTTTACAACACTCCTGAATTCCTGGTAGACGGAGGTGTAAAGATCACCCAGAATTAGCCAGCTAGGTATAATAACATTTGACGGGGTCCGCTAGGGCCAATGCCTGCAGGGGCTGCGAATACTGGCCGATACAATCGTGGCCCCCCGGCAACATGGCAACTGAAGGAACACGGGTGGGTTTTAGTCAGTAAGAGTCTGACACGCCCTCCCGCTCCACCCAGAGCGGGAGAAGTTATTTGATAATTTCCCACCCAAAAAAAAAAAAACGGTATAATAACATAACACCACGCCTCACCTGTCACGTCTGAATTACACCAAGGTTTGGACAGAAGTCAAAGTTAAATAATTTATTTCAATTAGGCACATAAAAGGCACTTTTGAACGTCAAAATTTTCCAAAAATATAATTGATCCTAGTCGCCCCTTCCAAAAGGTAGTTTTCGTATGGACAAGAATGGGCAAGAAACTACACCGTTACTGTTTTAAAATGTTTTACAATATTAATTATATGTGAAGACGATGCATCTGGAATAAAATGACCATACCACAATAGGTAAAAATAATTAAAAATGAAGCAATGACAGAAAAATTAAGTATGTGATGGATACATGATGTTCACACATTTACAAGCATTGTAAAAGTGCCTATACGATATTCCTAAAAATGTTACAAGTAATACTAATAAGTCAGTGTGTTAGTTCAAGTAATCACAGAATGTAAATTAGGCAGGGGCCATAGTCCTTTCATAGTTCCAGGTCACCAGTAAACTTAAGCCACCCAAACTCATAGCCTAATAGATTTGTTTCCATATTCTGCAATAGTCCTACACCAACCGGGGGTTGTCCTTGGGTGCACTTGCATAGTGCATACTGGGATAATCGTCGGTTGGTGCCTCATTCCATATAAAATTGTCTAAGGGACCTCTGCGAGTTGGCTTCAGCCCCTCGTACGCCCGAGATATTTAAATATATATAAAAATAAATTATACAGTTAAATTAGCAACCAGTTTGATTTTGTCTAGACTTTAAATTGTCCTATGGAGCTAGACTAGCAGAGATATATCTATAGTCTGTACACCCACACATTTTGCCAGTTATATTGTCGTTGTTAGTGTATAAGTCCCATGTTATAGGGGTCGAGCCTATCTTTATTAACCAGGCATAGATAAAGCCCCTCTGTGCCTCGGAAAGCACGTTAATCCAGGTTATAAACTATCTGTGTGCCAAAGTTCGTCCAGCTGTTTTTTCGCCAATGCGGAACATACATCCAGCCAAACAGAGAAACGAACGAAAATTCTTATAACTACATTTTCGGCATCAGACTCGTTCCCATACCTGGTAGTAGAAAATTACTTTTTTTTTGTTAAATGTACAGTTTTGACTTCTTTACTATTTTTTAATTTATGTTTAGTTAATGTACGGTTTTGACTTCTTTACAATTTTTTTTATTTTATGTTTAGATAATGTACAGTTTTGACTTATTTACATTTTTTTTTTATTATATGTAAGTATGGATAATGAACCTACGACCAACAACTCGTAAGTCGCGGCCGTTACCACTGGGCCAACCCAGACAGACGCTTTACTTTGTGTGAATTATTTCATCACCACTGCTCTCAAAACGGTGAAGGAAAACATCGTGAGGAAACCTGATGTCCTAGAACCGAAAATTCGAAGACATGTGACATTTACCAAACCGCACTGGGCCCGCGTGGTGGATTACGGCCCACTCCCTCTCACAGAGAGGAGGCCTGGTAAAATTTATAGGCTGATGATGATGGTGATGGATAATGCTGCTACTCAGTTTTTATGGTATTTTCCGCATTTAACCTTCCTATTTAACTTCACACAATTTTCAAAGACATTCTTCCTCAAAACATTCGCGTAAATGTTTCTCACTTTCACAGTTTAACGCGTCCGTAATTCCCGCCATTTCGCGCACACGCGGTCGCCATTTTCACATTATTATCTCTTTTATTCTTTCCCTCTTTACTCCCACAGATTATAATAAAATAAAAAACCCTTGGGAGTTGGGAGGATAATAAAAGAAAATTCTTCATTGTTAGAAAAAATGCCGCTGCGAAAGTCGTAAACGGTGGAGTTTCATCAAAAACCGTTTTTTATCTGGATGCAGATAAAATTGGGATGTGTATGATAAAGTTTATTGAAGGAGGTTTGATGTATCATCCCATAAATATTGGTTCTCGAAAAGATGACTGAGAGACTGTGTTATGCGAAATTTGGTTCGGGTGAGAACAGTGTTCTTTTTTTATTTAAGTTGTATTGCTTAGAGCAATAAATTCTCCAAGCCATAGTTTATTTACAAACTGAACTCCTAATGCCCGATTAATTTCTGTAGGTAAAACTAAAATCCACTGAATTCTTGGAGAATGAAGATTCATTGTTTTGCAGAAGTTTACGTGTAGGTACAGTTTACCCCAATAATCTTTGCGTAGGACCTGCTAACACTTCATTTTAAGAGTTCAAAATACTCTTTGCCTTTTCCATGGCTCTGAATAAAACCCTCTTATTTTTTTTACATTATCTTTTCAACACTCGTGTCCTTACAATCTTATGTTATCTTGAAGGTACAAACAGAGAAACGTGAATTTACGGCAGTCATTACTTCGTCGTAAAACATTACGACTTTTACTTTTCTTATGATGTTTCGCATGGGGTAGTAAACGGAGTGCTAACCAGTATCCTAATTGCGAAATACCCGATCAATCACAATTTGTTTCGATTTTAATCAGATTGCTAATTCATTGCCTCATAAAATGGAAAAATAATCTGCTCAACAACATAAATAACGTAATGAATGTTGTTGAACTGTCAAAATGAAACAAATTTGTCATAATCGTTTACGAAATTAAGTTACGCAATTAGGGTGCGAGTTTGACCATGTCGCTGTGATCGAAGAAGAGTTCAGTCATTATAATGTAAAATAGCTATTGGAGTATAAGGAACAGGGTGTAGAGTTCACTTATCCTCTATAGAAAAGGAAGAATCCTCAGATCAGACGGGTGTTGTGTTTGGTGAGCAATCTGGGTAACTGCCCAACGATTGATGTCGGGATGTGTACATGTATATGCTAGTCGCGGGGTAAACTCTGCATGCGCGATGCAGGATTTTGCGTGACGTCAGTGTGATGCGTAGTTCGCATGTGGCGATGTAGATGCCGCCACTTATCTTATTTTTATCAATGCTGTGCAGTGCACAAGCTATGGAGAAATCATGAAGTTCTTTTTTCGGATTCTACTGCCTTTCATCATTCGATAAAACACTCTGAAAGTACGAGTAGTCCAATTTCCACCGACGCTGTGAGAAAGGGTTTACCAGCACATTAGCGCTCCATTTATTCTTACTCCATGTTCACGCGCTATGGAGCGTGTCACAGAGGTTTGTGACATTTACAAATATTTGTGTAAGAACAAAATAATGTTTTTGTTGTTTTACGGTTTTTTGTTATGTTGATGAGTTCTTCACCGGGCTATCAAATGAAGCTTGTTGGCTTGATAATACTTTACCATGAGATCAGCCATTCTCCCATTTAACTTTACAGGGTGGCAGGGACATCGACGTCATAACTGTTACCATGGATTCAGTACATGATTCTATTCACATGTACAATACGCGCTACGACAGATGAGACTTGACCGCGCCTCCCGCGGTCTTTCCGCCGCCCCGATGACGCCCCGGCGCAGACCTCATACTGCTAAAGAGACTATAAATCGTCTACTGCGCAAGTCAAACCACGTGGTGTGTCAAGTCTCATCTTTAGTAGCACGCACTGTCTGATTGATTCTAACTGAAATACAAAACATATCTCAGCAAACATAATATTTATATTATTCGCGGTCCTAAACATGACTGTTTCTCTGAAAATACAGTAATACAAGAAGGCACCTCTATAACAAGATATTTATCAAATTATTCCGTGTTTGCTTATTCAGAGAGCAGTGAACAGTTAAATGGAAGCAAACGTGCGTAAAACTATATTTGATAAGTATTATTCTGCGAATAGGAATCGAATATACGTGAATAATAATATAATATTGGGTAAATAATATTTCATGTTATTGGTAATCTATGTAAGTGGTTTCTCGAATCGAATGAAACAAACAAGTAAGGACTTAGTCAAATATTGAGAAGTTTAACCCCGCGTCCTAATTAAAAGTAATCGCCGCGCGAATACGCGATCGTCGCGTTCCGATTCATCGAACAAAAAGTGACATTTATGACCGCGATGAGCGCGTTTTCGCGCGACTCGCTTTTAAGTCCAGCTAAAATAGATATGCACAAAAATATCTAAATTTGGAATAATATTTCATAACATAACATCACGCCTGTAATCCCCGGAGAGTTAGGCAGAGGTGTACCTGTAATACACCCACAATAGGGGGCGAGCCTATTGCCATCAACCGGGCACAAATCCAGACTCTGGACTGCTACTGAGCAAAGCCTGTCGAAAACACCCAATGACCACTAGTGGTCGCAAGCGCCGAATGAAATTAAAAATTCCTCACTTATTTATGCGCGAGATTTATCTCAATGCGAATTATTCAAAAGTCTTCACCGAATGTTATTTGAAGGAAGAGGGATAGGTCTTTTGAATTTTTATTAAAAGGCTAAGCGTAAGCTGAGACGCAGGTGACGCAGGTCCACAGCGCAGGGCAGAGCAGATTTTGTAATGCATGAACATACTGACAGCTGCGTTCGCTGCGGCGCAGGCACGTGCGACGCAGACATGTGTCTGTCCTGCTCTGCGTCTCGTTGTAGTGCCGGCACAGATTTCTGCGAGACGCGTGCAGGTCGTCACGTGTTTTTACCACTGATTTATAATTTTGTTGCAATCGTCTATTGTTTGTACTAGCTAGGATGCGAACGTGTCTGTGTAGCTGCGTCGCAGCATGCGTTCGCGGCCTATGTCTGCCTCGCCTGCCCTACCCTGCAAAATCTGTATTGTGCTGTGCTGTGTCACCTGCGTCTCAGCATACGCTTAGCCTAATTGTGTATTTTGTACAAGATTGTACAAGTAATCTGTCTTTTAGGTTAGTAAGACTATAATGAAAATTTTCGTAAATAGTTGTGCTGTGGATCACAAAAGATTTTTATGCATGACGGCGCCTCTAAAGATTTTACGACGCCAAACTTACGGAATTGGTTTTAGAACAATTATGACAGCTGTCAACTTGACGTATCAAGTACTGAGAAGGCGGCCGAATGTCAAAAAGGAGAGATCGCAAAGATGGATCGAAGCCGGCACTGATTAATCTCATTACTGATATTAACTGATTATCTACTGATGAACTTTGTCTTTTTTGTGATTTTTTCAAAAACCAATTATGTTTTCTTTTTTATTGGATGCTGTAGAATGGTAGTAGACCATGGTCTGAACAACGCTTGTTCTAGCAAAACTGTGATTCAAATTTCACGGTGTATATTCATTAAATTGCAGTTCATATATTTTATGCAATTTCTGTCTATTTGCACTTTGCATTTGCATTTTGATCCAATTACACTTCTACTGAATTCAAACTTTCAGTTGCTACTGAAGCTTTTTGAAATTCCCTTTGCGATGTGAGAGTGGATAAATGTGGAGTGCATCTGCTTTGAAACCTAGGTTTGCTTTCAAAATGGGCACACTTTTTGGGGCATGTTTTACTCATGTTTTAAACAAGTTTATTTTTTTACTTATGCAACTCCCTTATAGTTTGTAGTATTGATAAGTTATAGCAAAGAATATTATAAAGTTTTGTTTCAAATTATTTATTTATTTATTAACCAACGACATATTTACAAGGATAGTTACAATAGGTATCACGAGTCTTGAGTATTGTGTAAATATATCACATAAACCTATGCACAACATTCTTATTAAAAGGTGATCAATTAGGTATTCGACAAATTATTAAATCACTAAAATATTAGCATTAAAATTAATTTGAAATATAGTAAAATTACGAAATAAGATAAGGTTCAGAACAAAAAACAAAAAAAATCACAATAAAGTACTCGCTCATATGGTAACAATACTAAATATGGAATAAAATAAAACATAAATCGTTAGTCTAATTAAACTATGACTTAATTGAAATTTAATTTATTTCTAATAAAATTTACATAATTTTATTACTTACAGACTTAAAGTAATAATAATATTATTATGTATAAGTTTATAAAAAAGGAAGGAAAATAATCATAGGGCATCAAAAAACTCGTCCGCATCACTGTCAACAGGAAAAGTGCCCAAAAGGCTGGCAGCATTATCACGTTGTATGGCCATGCTGATACTTTGGCCAAAAAATAAGCCAGCTCTCTGGTCTCTGTTCACCAACCGCTTGGCGATGCAGATGTCTCGAAAAACTAAGTGGACACTCGGACCCTTATGGCCCTAGTATTTGAACCCTAAACGGCTCGAACATGTAAGTCCCAATAAGATTGGAGATTCTATTTCTAATTCAAATAGTAAATAAACAAAAATGAATACATTGTGTAAACATAGTTTTAACCTAATTAAATATAAATAATTATTTATACACAAAGGAAATTAACAAAATAAAATAAATGCATTATTTGCTGAGCATAAGGTCCTGGATTTGATTCCCGGGTCGAGCAAAGTGTTATTGGGTTTTTCTCTCTGGAATTTCTCAGTAGGAGCCCGGAGTCTGGATTTGTGCCCGGTTGATGGTAATAGGCTCGCCCCCTATTACACGGGACTTAAACATAACTGACGAAAATATGGGTGTACCTGCTACAGGGACACCTCTGCCCAACCCTTCGGAGAAACAAGGCGTGATGTTATGTTATGTGTTGTGTTATGTTTAAATAAATTACCCAAACATAATAATCTATGAAGAAACCTAGAAAGGCAGAATATAAATAAAATATTTATTTAAAAGGTGGCTGTGGAGGGCCTCCCATAACAAGGTGGACCGATGACCTTGTGAAGGCCGCAAGAATCTGCTGGATGCGGAAAGCACAGAACCGGTCGAAGTGGCGGTGCTTGGGGGAGGCCTATGTCCAGCAGTGGACGTCATTCGGCTGAAATGATGATGATGATGATTTATCTAATTACAAAACATTGAAGATTGAATTGAATTGAGTGGCTCGCTGGCAAAACCTTTCATCATTTACTTGAACGTAATAAAGTTGTGACAAGGCTGACACATTGAATATTTTATGAAGAAGACTAAAACTTCAATGTAACGTCTATTAAATATTAACAGAAAAAGTAGGCGCAGAACAATTATTATTAATGTCGATTCATTCTTTCTAAAAACACTATTAATTCCTTGGTATTAATAAACAATGCTTTTGACTGATAAAAAAAACTTTTAGGGATGATTATAGGTTAATTAAATAAATAAAAAAATAATTACTAAGTCTTTTAGGATTCATTAAGACCAGGCACTCCATAGACAATTTTCACGCAAACTCCGCCCCAATGCACCCCTCCACTCCACTATGTGATAAACGCTAACACATCAGTAATAAAGTTTAATATCACGTGCGCTCTTTGGTCGTGTTCGAGCACGGAACTAAATGTCGTAAGTCTCAATTCTTATTTCGTTTAAAACTAAAGTAATAATTGATCTAGAAAAAAAAAAATCTTATATTTGGATAATAAACTATATTTTCTTACTGTCAATAATTATTTTAGACCTAAAAGCCGAGTAATCTAGTTTTTGTTTCAAATAATCTTTTAAAAAGACATGATTTTCGGATAAAAATGAATCTAACGAAAATGTTCCAATTACGTAACTGTCTTATATTTGGAAAAAAAAGATCTAATAAATCATATACTAAAGTTCAATTTTGATTATATGCGTAACTTTTTCAGAATATGGAAACTACTTGAGGGGCTTGTGACTAAGTAATAACAGCCGCACGGGTCAATCGATCAGGTTAAGCTATGCTTGCCGTGGTTGGTCCGTGGATGGGTGATCTTTACATGCCAAGACCTCAAGTGGCTCGGATAGCACGGTAGGCCGTTGGTGCCGGCTGTCATTTGATAGTAGTTACGGGTCGTTAGAAGTCCGAAAGTCTGACAACCAGTCTCACCAAAGGGTATCGTGTTACCCAATAACTGGGTTGTGGAGGTCAGATACGCAGTCGCTCAATGTAAAATATTGGTATTCAGCTGCATCCGATTAGACTAGAAACAGACCCCAACATAGTTGGGAAGGGGAGCAGATGGTGATGATTGGACATTCAATTTATCTGCATAGCCTTTTCTTTTTTTTGTCGGGTTATGATCCAACATTATAAAGCCCAAATGGCTCATCTTAAAATCTCTGAAGACCGTCGTGTTCCACGCGCGCCTCAAAGAGATGTCAGCAGAATTGACGGGGTCCGTTAGGGCCAATGCCTGCCGGGGGTTCGAAGAAAACCGATAGGGAAATCGTGGCCCCCGGCAACAGGGCAACCGAAGGAACACGGGTGGGTTTTAGTCAGTAAGAGTCTGACACGCCCTCCCACTCCACCCAGAGCGGGAGAAGTTATTTGATAATTTCCAAACCAAAAAAAAAGGCTAGCAGGTGGGAAGTACAGTAGACTGCATCAATTGGGTACCCCAGTTAAATTAAAATTTTATACAACTGGGGTACCCAATTGATGCAGCCAACTGTACAACCTAGTCTGAAGTCCCTCATCACAGATGACACATGCTTTCCTGGTATTTGTGCAATAGCACTTTTACTATAAAATACTTTTGGAAAGCTATTGCTAAAGCTGTCTATGTTGATGTGGCCGAGTTGGACACGGCACAGATGAAGAACGTGTAAATTAAACAAACTAATATAATTATATAAAAGTAAAACGAATAAAATAAATCTTCAAAATAAGAAATTCGCTTCTATAGCAACTTCATCAATTATCTATAATATATTTAAACTAGCTTCTGCCCGCGGCTTCGCCCGCGTGGATGTCGGAATATATCCCACGGGAACGTACTACCGAGATTTAGTCTAATAACAGAGGAAAAGGCCATTGACTCCTACTGCTGCGCCCGCGTTGCTACTTGTAATTTTGAAACTGTGATATCTTTTAAACTATTCATTTAAATGATATGATTCACAGGCATATTTTAATCTAAATTAAATGCCCAATTTAAATAACATTTGTTTTGGATAAGGATTAATACTATACCGGTCAAAAAAGCTTCGGAAATAACAATTAAAATTTTATCAAATTCTGAAAGATAAAAATGGTTATTGTTTGTCATCCTTAGAAGATAGACATATGCCATTGCAGATTTTTTTGTTGAACTTTTTAAGATTAATAATACCGTAGAACATAAATTTGATGTATCTTTTTTCGTTAACGCAGCGCACGCCAGTAAAGCTCCCAGTCGGCGTGATTTTTTCCGACTTCTTCAACATGAATCGTCATATTTCAGCCAATAAACACAAAACCTTAATGAATTATACACTAAAACTTTTCGCATGAATCACTCCGTCCAGTGGTGAAAACCGTTTGAAAATCCGTTCGGTAGTTTTTGAGTTTATCGCGTTCAGACAGACAGACAGACGCGGCGGGGGACTTGTTTTATAATTATGTAAGGATACTAATAAAACAGTAGAATCCGGTATCTCTGTCTGTCTATTTTGTTTGTTCGCTGCACATCTCCGGAACTACTGATTTTCATGTAGTTTTCACAGATAGACAGAGATTAATTTGGAGCAGAATATATATTGGCTTTCTTTAATTAAAATCGTTAAAATTAAAACATTGCAAAAAAAAGTTATCGTCATACAAGACGGTATTCTGTTTACGACACGTTGTGCACATTTTCTGAGAGTAACCTAACAAAAAGTACTAGGCTTGCATGAATTCAAGATAGTTATTACAATCATTAGCATTATCCCACTAATAGGAATTGAATGAAATTTGGAGCACAAAATAGCAACAAAAAGTACTAGGCTTGCATGAATTCACGTTTAGTTTATATTGAAAAATAATGCTATCTTTAAATAAAACTAGACAAGGTTTACATGAAAGAAAATTTTGGAAAATCCACCCGAAAAGTCAAAAACCGCATCTTGAGCGGGATGTGGGACGAGATTAGCTCGCGCCGCGCCATTTGCGTCAATTGACTTGTATTCATGGTTGTGTGAATAGTTGCGTGACTTCTAATCATTAAAACAATCATCGCGCATCCCGTGTCTCATGCGGGATACGCCTCAGTTCGGCCAGAGCTTTACAAACAAATCATAATTCAAATTAGTAGAATCCACACATCCAAAATAGAATATGGTTATGGAAATGTACCAGGATAGCAGAAGTTAGCAAACGTGACTATTATAGAGTGTACAATAACATCCTAACTCAAATAATAATATGTAAAGTCTAACAGACGGCTAGGTACGTTTGTTCAGAATATGGAGCGTTTAGACTGATCTAATTTAGAAATGTCCTTTATGGGTCAGAGAAGTAAACCCAGTAGCAGGACTTGACTACGGTGGCGGTGCGCCAGTAAATTAAAAAAAATATATATTTTGTATGTTTTCTCGCAGGTCAACCTAGGAGGTTGTCGGTTGCTTAACCGGACTTTCCTGTGGCTGCCTCAATAAATTAGGGCCTTCAGCTAGGGCATAAACCTTAAAAACTAAGCGACTACACGCTAAGGGCACCCCCTGTGGGGTACGGACCTCGGCTTAGGGCGTCGCCGGGAGAGGACAGCAAGGGACAGACTGGATGAGATTAATATACACTAAGCTATTTGTGCTTAGCACAGAGAACCTATGAAAGTAAAATAAGTAGGTGCAGTAATCCATGAAAAATAAAGGCATCACAGAAGTATTGTATACTTGACAGGTTCTCAATGTTCTGCAGTAGAAAATAATCCAATACTGGTGATGAAGACCACTTGCAGCTGCATACGTCTGTTGTCAATCAAACACAGGTAATGCAATATGCTTACGGTAGACTGTCAAAAGAATTAGCTGCCAGTGCACAGATAAATATTGTACAAACTACAAACCAACACATTTCACCATTTCCTAATTATTATGATGATGTCTTTTTTTTTTGTGTGGAAAATTATCAAATAAATTCACACCCGCTCTGATGCGTGTCAGACTCTTACTGACTTAAACCCACCCGTGTTCCTTCAGTTGCCTGTATGTTGTCAGGGGCCACAATAACCTTTTCAGACAAACCTGCAACCCCGGCAGGCATCGGTCCTAGCGGACCCCTTCAATTGTGCTGACATCTCTTTGAGGCACGCGTGGAACAGAACGCGCCGTCGACCTGAGCCTGGTCCTTATTGGACGGCGAGCTATTCATTGCTCACCGTCCGCAGGCCCGCGCCTACGGCGGCCGGGAATCAGCCTGCGATACCCGACGCCCAGAGCGTCTCCTGCGGCGGTTAGGGGCATGAAGGCGCGAAATTTGCCTCTTCCTCACGCGTTTCGCCTCCTCCTTCGCGAGCATTACTGCTTTGTAGAAGGAGGTGACGGCCTCCCATGCCCTATCGCTCCGTACCATGGCCTGGACCGGGGCCGGACGCGAGAGATCACCGCCGCTGATCGTCTCCACGAGGACACGGCAATGCTTCGCCCAAGCCGGGCAGACCTCCACCGTATGCTCTACCGTGTCCTCGGGCGATCCACACAATAGTGACACCGGGGCGTTTCCTCCAGAATTATGATGATGAGACAAAACAGAAACATAATAATATGCCTTCATTTTTTTTGAGTAATATTTTGAAATTCTTATCTTTCCAGTCCATGTTCTAGTACTAATCCAGTAATTTTTTCTCTTAGTCTAAACGCAATTTTATAGAAACGTTGATATCAAAGCGAGGTCTGACGGTCTGGCCATTCTGACAAGTCTGTTCATAACTGTCTGTATTTGTTTATTCAACTTCGTTTTCTAAACAATTTTGAATAGTTGCTTGTTTGTTTGTGGTAAAGTTTGAAACTCTTAGAGAAACTTTACTGTTTTATTTCGGCTTTAAACACTTTTCTGTAAAATGAGTTTTTTTTTTTTTTTAACATAATTTAATTCGTAAAATGTCTGAAGTTAAATAACTTTAAGAAGAATATTGTACTCTTTTTTGTAACAGGCTTAATTGTACCTACAATATTCTTTTTCTAAGTCTATGGGATAGGAATTAACATTTGCATTATGCAGTTAGAATTTAAGCTCTGCCAACATTGAGGCGAAATCTGCTCGACATGGGACATGACAGCACTCGTTTAATGTTTTAATGATAAGGGAGTCTAAGAAAGAAGAAGAAAATAAATTTATTTGACTCACAATATACACACAAAAAAACCAGAAAAATCTTAGTATTGTGTGCCTCATGGCTGCGCCAAATAGGCTCAGTTGAGCATAAATGAATCAATGAATCAATCAATCACTTTATTTTCTCACCACAATATACATAAATTTTTATAAATTGGTCAGATTCGACAAAGATACACAATTCAGATCAGTAGGACTATAGACTATACTAGGATAATAATATATTGTGGGAGACTGGTGCCTAAGCTAGGCTCATGGCCTGTGTTTCAGGACACCAGGATCCCACCCCTTTACATTTTCATTTTATAAATTATGTACTAAGCGCGCTGATTGAAAGATGCGAGACGAATGTTAGTAGATGTGTAGTATGGGTGTGTAACTGTGAGGGTGTGTGCGTGTGTGTGAGAGAGTGTGTGATTGTATTTTTAGGTCATTATGAGGATGTTTTCAGTATCATTATAGTTTAATTTTTGTAGCCAATCAGTTAGCCTCTTTTTGCATTCATTTTTCGTGAGACCAAAGACATGTAACATCTTATGCGTTTTATTATATAAGTAGCCACCAAGATAGCAAAAGAAACGCCTTGCAAAAATAGTTTTGTGACGTATAAGATGGCGCTCCACTGGGTCATATCGTCTTTTCCCTTTGGACAACGTTGGATTGTAAATCAAGAGAGTGTGCTGTTTCAGCAAAATGTTCAATATAAACAGTTGACGCACTGTCAGGACGTTACTTTCTTTGTATAACTGTTCAGTGGGGTAGCGATACGGTCGAAAAGACGACACTTTCAGAATAGCTCTTTGGGTTCTTTCAACTTCTATTAGGGTAGTTTTTGGAGCACCACCCCAGGAGGTGATGCAGTAGCTTATTAGAGATTGAGCAAGAGCATAGTACACTGATTTAATTATATTTTTATCGGCTACAAGTCTCAGCGTTTTGAACACGTATATTAGTTTCCGTAATCTGTTACTAAGAGTGGTTATGTGGTCTTGAAATCTTAGGTTTTTGTCGATTATTATTCCTAGGTACTTTACCTTTTCAGCCTTGGTGAGTGACTCGCAGTTACACCTACGGGTAAGTAGGTTTGTGCAAGAGTGAGCTACAATAGTATTAGGTACTGTTTGGGAGGTTCCATTGTTTTTCATTGAAAATGCTATGTAATTGGTCTTGGTTGTATTTAGGGTCAACAGATTGTCGCGTAACCAGTTGGAAACCGTATTAAAGCCCAGTTGTGCACACTCATAAACATCCTCCCACGAGCTCGCGCTGAACAAGAGGGCAGTGTCATCAGCAAAGCTAATGATTTTGCCATTGGGGATAGAGAGCGTACCCAGATCATTGATATAAATGAGAAAAAGTGAAGGTCCGAGGACACTACCTTGAGGCGTGCCGTAGTTAATTATTTGTTCCTCACTGATGAATTCATCTATCTTTACTCTCTGGGCACGCTCACTCAGGTAGTCTTTAAAGAGGTCCAGTGGAAGTCCTCTGATTCCCAAGATTTCCATCTTACGTACAAGAATTGGGACAGAAACCGTGTCAAAAGCCTTAGCAAGATCTAGGAATATGGCCATAACCTTATCCCCACTATCCATGTTTTTGACCACATAGTCTGTTAACTCATGGACCGCGTCAGAGGTGGATTTGCCTGAGCGAAACCCAAATTGAGCTGGTGCGATAAGGTTATTGCTTTCCAAGTAGCTCACAAGTCTGCTGTTCATTACTCGTTCCAGTATTTTGGAAAAAGCAGTTAGCACAGATATAGGTCTGTAGTTATCGACACGGCTCCTGTCCCCACTCTTGTAGATCGGATGTATTATGGCTTTTTTGAACACGTTAGGAAATTTACCCGTGGACAGAGCAAGATTACATATGTACGTTAACGGAGGCACAATCACGGCCGCATGTTTTTTCAAGAGGTCACCGGATATCCCATCCCATCCCGCGGCACAGTTATTACGGAGAGACATTAATATTCCGGCTACCTCTCCCTCATCTGTTGGGAGCATTACCATGGATTGCGATCCGTTATTTAGGTTTCCCTTTGTAGCTCTTGCTTGTGTACTCTTTATATTCTTAGCAAGGTTCTCACCTATTTTGGCAAAAAAATCATTGACCAGGTTTACAGAACTTTGTGGGGTACTTGATGAGGCTAGTAATTGTGAAGATGTGTTGGCTTTCCTTGTCGACCTGTTTGAAATATTATTTATAGCCGACCATAACTGTTTAGTATTTTTCCCAGCTTTTTTGATCTCATTTTTTTCAAATTCTATTTTTATTTTCCTTAACAGTTTATTACAATAGTTTCTGTACCTAGTAAAAGTAATTTTCAAAAACTCATTATTAGGCGCCTGCTTAAATTTTCTATGCAATGTGTCTCGATGCCGCATACAACGAAGCAAACCAGGAGTAATCCATGGCTTTAATATTTGTTTACGGTTCGGGCTCTTACCTGATTTAGAGTTTGAGTCTATCACATGTTTTATTAATCTAGTTATTGTTTCCCCTGCCACATGAGGATCTTGGGTCTTGTATACTTCACTAAAGTCTAGCTGTTTTAGGTCTGTGTCTATCTTAACATAATCATAACGAATACAATTTTTTGTAATTATTTTAGGCAGTCGTTTTGACAGGAATAACATTACTGTCTCATGATCTGTTAGAGCAGAGTGTGCGACTGAAGTAGAAGCTGGTAGTCGAGTTTTCAGTATCACGTGGTCAAGACAAGCTTGTTGTCGCGTAGGTAATGTGTGAGCAGGTAAGAGGCCATGGGTAGCCAGCAAGTTTAGGTATGAATGTTTAGCGGAGTCCTTGCAGTGTTCATGTATATTTATATTTATGTCTCCTGCAATAATGACATTATTGTATTTGGATAGCCTACTTAAGGTAGTATTTAGTGAGTTCTGAAAATTATCTAAGTCTTTGTAACCTGGCGGGCGGTATATCGCTAGAAGAACAGTATTTCTATCGATTTTTAATTGGAGACAGTTAGCATCTAAGAAAGGCGGCTCCTCTGCAACTAGTTGCAGTTTTTTATGCACATACAAGACTACACCTTCATTTTGTGTATGATTATTGTTGGTAAGGTAATAATTATAGTTCGTCAAATCGGGAATATTATGAGTGTTAGGGAGCCAGCACTCAGTTAATACGATTATGTCCCATTCAATTTTTGTCCGAGCAAGTGTAGTCATAAAGCCCGCCATGTTTTTATTTATACTTCTTATGTTCTGTGTAATGATTTTAAGTGTTTGTTTAGGTATGAAATTTGGTGGAGCACAGTTTTCCAGGTCACAAGTCGAAGCATCCGACACCGAGACAGCATCTAGGTTGTTGTTATGTGTGTTATCGAATGTTGTTAATAATTTCCATTTTCACATTTATGTATTTCGCGCTGCTTATTAGCATAGCACTAAAGTTCAATATACTGGTACGGATGAGGTGCGATATTACATATCTATTTATAAGGTATGTCGGCCAATTAAGTTTGTATGCGTTATGGGTGAGGAGTGTAAGTAACGTGATTGTATATATGATGTGTGTATTGTATTGTGTATGTGTAGTTAATGTTAGTAACAAGCTTTCCTCTATTGAACTGTGGATGTATAATTGATTAATTTTTGTATTAGTGTTAATTATTAATGGAATAGTATTAATTTGGACTAGGGTTAACAAAACTGTGATGGAAAACGTAGAAAGTAGTAATAGGTACTGGGCTAGTCATTTTTCCTTACGGAGTTTCGCGATGTCTTCGTCAGTTTTGATGAGGCGGCTTGACATTCCGTCTTTTTCACGAATATACACCTTGCCGTTTGCAACCCAGCATTGATGGTAACCGAATTCCTTCGTAAGTTCTCTTGCGAGATAATGCAGGCGTCTGGTCATAGCCGTAAGCACTTCATTTACGTATAAGGGTTGCCTAGGTCCGTTTTCCACTAGATGAGATGTGTTCAGGCGATTTTCCTTGTTGTGCTTGTTGTAGTCTTTGGTCGACTTTAGAAACTGTTCTTTAATGTTTGGCGATGTGAATTCAACTAAGACTGGACCCACCGCGTCAGATTTGCTCTTGTAACGGAAGATGTTTTTTATCTCCGTTGCACTCAGGGGTTGACTGATGATTTGACCCAATTTCTGTACGGCGCCCGTAAGGGAGTCACGAGTTTCAAGGGTTGACGTCGGTAAATTTTTTATTTCAATCGAAGCCGCTTTTTGTTGCTTTTCTAAGAAATCTACCCTCATTTCAAGTGCTTTTATAACCTTTTTGTTACTGCTACATTCCACCCTTAAATCGTTAATTTCCACCAGAGCATCATCATATTTTTCTGATAAGAAATCTATTGTCTCTTTAATTTTTTCATTCTGAGATCGTATTTCATAGTTTTGCAAGCTGATCGCAGTGTTTTGGGACCGTATATCCTCGAGAGCCAATTGTAACGAATCCATTTTTTCATTTTGTTCATTCTGTTTAGTAACTAGTTCAGAGAACATTTCCCTCATATCTTCCATCATTTTCTCCATTTTCATCATGTCGTCTGCACTGCGTATCTTTTGCCTGTGGGTTATATTGTTATCGCTGTTAGTGTTAGACACCGATTGAGGCGAGGCAGGTGGAGGCGTGCGCCTAATTCCGCCAGCGCCGCGCATATTGAGTCTTGATGCGCAGGAGTGATCGCTACTTATCTGAGTTTTTATGTAAACACGGCTCGCCGCAAAAAAACTCGCAGGTCTTCGTGTTCCACACGCTACGAATATTTCCGAGTATTACCCGAGTGCGCCCGACCGCCCGCTGGAGGTGTGTCCTTCGTCACGATACTTAGCGAGCGAAGGCCGGTCAATGACCTCGCTAAGCGTCGACGCACCGCTCGTTCCTATGATGACTCACACGCTGCCGCTGCCGGTGTTAATTTAAATATTTTTGCGGTTGGGTTGAAGAAAACGATGATAACTTCTGTGTAACTTGATGGATTGAAGAACTGTTTCGTGCACCACACTACACGTTCAACTGTCTACATATCGATATATTATATCACTTAGATATTGTACTTTTTACCACTATTATGATTTTTAAAAATTAGGTCAACAACTAGATACGTGTTGTCGCCTTGCGCGCGCGGGGCGTAGGAAATGCTCGACAACTAGTGCCTGACGCTGGTTTTCAACTGGACCTTATGTTACAAGGACGTATTACGGATCTAAATCAGTTTTATAGCGTGTGTAAATAAATAAATAATAAAAAAAATTAAAAATATAATTAGGCGTAGCAAATAATAATAGAATCGATAACTTATTTGTTAAAAAGCTAATTATATAGTCATATGTACGAAAAGAAATATAACAAAAATAAATGAAACGCTTGCACAAGAAACAATGGTTAAACTCACGCGACTATTTGCGCCAGTATAAACACATCGATACAAGTTAGTTGACACAATCGGCGCGAGCGAATTTCATCTTACATCCCGAGCGGGATTTGCTTCAGTTTTAAAGAAAGAAAAGAAAGAAAGAAAGAAAATACATTTATTTAGCACAGACCAAAAAGCACATTATATTAACAGAAGATAAAAAATTTAAAATAAAATCAAATAAAAAGTGTTAAGTGCGATGTAAGAAATTAGTAGGGGAGTGTGCTTCACGGCTGTGCCAAAAAGACCCAGTGCAGCAAAAATGCCAGACAACTATAAGTGCCAACGCTGGTTTTCAACTGGACCTGACCAGAGCCAGAGCTGAGCTGGTGAGTTTGGCCAGAGCTTTAATTCAGTTTTTCTGTAGTTTCAGCGTCCTTTATAAAAGTGCTGTTGTTGACCTCAGCAATTTGAACGACAAAAGACATTTTATTTTGATTTTATGTAGACAGAATTTTTTACCCTATGATGTTAGCTCTCAACTTCATAACATTGTAAAACAAAGTTACTTATACTTCGCGAACTCAGCTCGTTGAGTTCAGTTGAGAGGGTCTCAAGACTCGACACCCTCATTACAGCTACCCTCTGGCAGGTCGCACTCAAGTGACAGGTAGACGGCGAAAAGGGCAAATTTTGGGTATTTTTGGTTTTTCAAAAGGTTATTTTTACATTTTGATTTAGAATGACGCTTGCATTGACAACCTTATTGACAGAAGGTAAAAGTTTAGTAGTATTAGGCAATTTTCTAACAATTCAAAAAGGTTTAATGGGTTTCAGGAAGATGTGTTGATTAATCTTTTTCAAAAATTGCAAATATTTTGAAATCTTTTTTGCAAAGCTAAATAGAGTCGTTGAGTCGCCAAGTGCGAGTCGGACTCGCACACGAAAGGTTCCGTACCATATTTAGATCGGGCAAAATACTCCGAAAAAAACACGGCTCTATAACAGCTAAACTATAACGGCTACTTATAATTTATTTTATTTTTAATATTTGTTGTAAAAGCGGCAATCGAAGTACATAATTTCTGAATATTACAGATGTCTACCTGTTACGGTTTATGAGATACAGCTCGCTGGCAGACGCACAGCGGAGGTTTAGTGATACTTGAGATTCCGTTTGGCACCCTTTGCGTACGAAACCCTAGAAAGGTGAACTAGTACGTAATTTTGAAACACTGTCTCATTCACACATGAGTGAGGTAGTTGCTGTCACTACTGTAATCTGTCAATCACGACAAATGGCTGTGAGGGATACAAAACAAATCGAAGCGGGCCTACACGATAGAGCTTGGTGTGGTAGTGAGCCAGAATTGATATTCGTGATATACGGTGGCGCATAAGTAATCACCTGATTTCCTCATTATTCGGACTTATAATTTTGTTCCGTATAAGCCAAAAAAATAATGGTATCTGATAAGTGGCCGCCACCAAAAATGACGCACATTTTGGGCGCGTTTTTTGTTATTTTTTATTCACAATGCTGACACTCTTGGTCTGCATCTCACCTGATGCTAAGTGATAATCAGGCCGAAGGTGGAAACGAGTTTCACCCGAAATCCTCAAGCACAGAGGAACTGGCTATCTTACCTCTAACTGCCGAAACACAACAATGCTGTTAACATTACGGCGGCAGACTTGGATAAGATGGTGGTAGCTAGCCAGACGGACTTAGAAATAGCCCTACCACCAAACAATCGAGCAGAAAATTTTGCCCCCACTGGGAATCGAACCCGCTGGGCAGCCCCGGATCTAGGGGTGGGCAAGCCGTGGCCCATGCCCCGGGCGCCAACTTCAGGGGGCGACAAATTCAAGCGTAGCATACAAGTGCACCACCCAGCACACATCAACTTTTAAATTTTTTTCTTCTTTACAACAGTTTTGGCGCCCCTGTTGAATTGGCGCATTATCGATCGATACAATTTGATTAATATGTTGCTGCCAAAATTTTCATTTAGAGAAAATTTTAATTTCGCGGGGGCTAACTTAGCGCATCCCCATAAAAGATTGGAGGGGGGCCGCAGAAGGCATTTATTGCCCCGCCTCAAAAAAAATCTAAATCCGGGGCTGCCGCCGGGACCTCTGAGTCTGAGACCACTAGACTATAGAGGCGGTTTTAAAGCATTTTGCATTACTTTTATCAGTCTGGCGATAGATTCGCCACTTCTTCTACAATGTTCTCTTCTTGTAGAGAATATCGCACCATGATTTTACGATGTGTATTTTACATTTGTGTACTTCACGTCAAAGTCGCAATGTAATTCCATTTTCAAAAATGAGAGCATCTTCCCAAGATTTGATAACAGCGCCAGCTACAATCAACTTAAATACGGAATCCACATGATTCTAAACCTTTGATAGCAGGCAATTTGATCAAATAATTCCAACTGATAAGTACCCTTGACACGTTTATGATAGAAATCAGCTTCTGCCCGCGACTTCGTCCGCGAGCTTATAACCTTCCTCAAGAATTGGGCTATCCAATGCAAAAAGATTTTTCAGATTCGACTGATAGTTCCAGAGATTACCCCCTACATACAAACTTACAAACAAACAAACATAGAAACAAACAAATTTTACCTCTTTATAATAATATAAATACGACACATCTAAAAATAATAATATCCTCATTTCAAATTTAATTTTTAATGATGTTCCAAAAAATTTGTACATTTCACAGTATTCTCAATATCAGGGCCTTTTACAGAAATTACTCATTAAAGTCTACGGCAGGGCCTTTTGTGTTAAAATACAGAAATAATGTAAACAGATACTTCAATATTGTTTATGAAATAATTACTCTCTGTTTTAAATTTTATATGTTACTGTATGGCTTCCGGAGGCTAATTCTCGCGTTTACACTCAATAGCATGACAACAGTAAAAATCCCGTTTCTTCGGTCGTCCTTGTCACGCCACGCGTACTGGTAACAGTATAAATGTGAGAAGCTACTCATTGATTTTTACATAAAAATCTGTCGACCTGTTCAGTAAAAATCTCAAAATGAAAAAGACTTTACAATTCAGATAGTACGGTCCAACCACGATCCATGGTCATACCAGCCGATTTAATCTGTAAAAACTTAGGTCATGACAGCTCACTTCACCAAAGTTTTCGCGGTGAATTTTTACTGAATAGACCAGGTGGTTCCTACATGTGAAAATGAGCAATATAAGACCAAATGTAATATTATTTCAAAATTCAGTTATTAAATTATCATAATTTTTTGGGTTCCATACCTCAAGAAGAAAAAACGGAACCCTTATAGGATCACTTCGTTGTCCGTCTGTCCGTTCATCTGTCTGTCTGGCAGTCTGTAAAGTACTTTTTTCTAAGAAACGCATGGAGGTATCAAGTTGTCACTTGGAGCTCTAAAATAATCAAGCTGTTAAGTCAAGCAATAAAAAAATACGGCCATTTATGCGACATATTTTGATACTCGCAAATAAATCAAAACCTACAGGGTACTTTCCGTTGACCTAGAATCATGAATTTTGGCAGGAAGCAAGGTCTCAAAGCTCAAGTCAAAGAAAAAGTTCGAAAATCGTTAATTTGTAGTTTTATCAATTAAAAATATTTTTTTTTATGATTCCAAACTTATATTTTAATCCGTGACGTATAAGGAGAGCACGTTTTTCAACTACGAAGTTAAGTTTCTTTTTGAGATAAATTCATCCCAATAACGAAACCTTTCATTGTGCGTGGTCCGACACGCACTTGACCGGTTTTTTTTAAGTTGGAAAAGACCCAACAATTATAAAACAACTGAAGTTGATATGAGTGTTGCAGATAGGTAAACACATACCTACTTTAGCAAAAAAAAACTCTGTACATCGATCAATTCGTCCATCAAACTTTTAGCCCCCTGCCTGATTAACCCTGAAGTGCCGTGCTTGACCGATGCGGAGAACGCCTGGAAAGCGACTTGCCCGAATACAGATCGGCCTGTCAAGCCTGTGGACGTCTTTCGGCTGAAATGATGATGATGATGATGATGATATAATCTTCTGGTTATGGTACCAGTGGGGCGTTTATTCTAGTTTAGGTTATATTTTTGTGCTATTCTAACTTCCTAACTAATATTATAAATGCGAAAGTAAGTTTCTTTGTTTTATAATTTCACGCTAAAACGGCTGAACAGATTTGGATGAAATTTGCCATAAGGGTAGACCATGACCTGGGTTAGGACTTATAATTATTTCTATCCCGATATTCCCACGGGGTCGAGACTTATGCGGGTGAAACCGCGGGGCGCAGCTAGTAATAATATTAGAAATGTGAAAGTGAGTTTGTTTATTTGTTTGTTATGCTTTCACGCTAAAACGGAGAAACGGATTTAGATGAAATTTGGCACATGAGTAATAAACCAAGGCCTGGGTTAGGACATAAGATTCTTACTATACCGATATTCACCCAGGATCGAGACTTATACGCGTGAAATCGCGAGGCGCAGCTAATTGATTATAATTAACTAGTATTTTTTATCACAGCTGAACTTTATAGTATCTACTCAGTGATCCAAAAATGTTTTGGGTGATAACATTATTTGGTTTAAAAGTCACTAAAGTCGCTTATGTTACTGTAGTAGGCATGAATCCTACGTATATCAGGAAGCAGCGAGAGTCTACGTAAAGACTCTATTGTAATGAAAAATTAGCATTCGAGTATAATTCTGTACCTTCAGTGAAAAGTGATATATCTTGACCTATATCAGTTTTAATATTCTTACACTAAGTATAACAGTAAAAAAAATGCAATTTTTGGTCTAATCGTTACCCCTCTAAGATTAAAATTGCGCAAGCTTATTTTGGTGTAAAGTGCTCTAACTAAGCATTTTTACATTTATTAATGTGTAATAAAATACATTTTAAATAATATCAATGTGAACTGAAAAAAATATTTCAGGTACCATAATGTATTTAATACAAATGTATGTGACTCTTATTACGCGATCTATATGAATTAGTACAAACTGATATATTTACCTACACATAATCATCCAACACCAACCAATAAATAATGTGTAAAATGGTTCAAGTAATTTTAAATTAATTTACACATAAAACGACTTTTATGTATGTTGGGTTAGGTGATACGACTGGATTTCTTTTTAAATTATAAAAAAACTATACAAATTAATCTGTTTCTTCTTATACTAAATCGTGCTCTAAGATATTATTTACCAATGTCAGTAATCAGTACTCATTTTAGTGAAGTAGACAAAGAGTCAGATTTTTTAAAACTTTAACATTAATTTTCTCATAATCATGTTTTTCTAGTTACATCACTTTTCACTGAAGGTACAGAACTATTAGACAATTTTGTTGTGAAAAGAACGCCAAGTATGTGTCTTCCAATGTTTTCAAGACGACTCATCCATCTAAACCATCAATTGTCAAAAGTTATTGAAATATTGCATAACTTAATAAACCAAAATAATATACCTACAAAAGGTTGTGATAGTTGCGTAACAATAATTAAGAACCCAAAACAATTTGAAAACTTGGTATCACAAAGGAATCTCATAATTTTGCTGTTCCAGGTTGGATGAGGTCAATAAGAGGTGAGAGGTTCTCAACAAACCTTTATAACGAGCCCTCCACAGACGTAGAGCACTCTTTACAATTCAAATACAAAATAATGAATGGCCCCGTATAAGTGGACATAGATTAATGGATGGACAAAAAATTATAATTCTTTTTCCACCTGGGAATACCAAGTACAGGCTCTACTCTAGTCTGGGCAAGTGCCCAGGGCCCCGCGATCGACGGGGCCCCGGCCTGCCCTAAAAAAATCATTATTTGCAGCCGCCGTTCCGTTCTATGGATTATTAGTACCCGATTCAATGACAAAGTAATTGTTTTGCATGCAGTGCGATTTATAATAAGCCCCAAACTTATAAAATAAAATATTATGTTTCTTTTATTGGTTTTATACAATTTAATTAAGTTCAAATCAATTTGCCAATTATCGAAATATGTATAATGGGATCAAATGCGGCAATGACATTGAATAATTATCCAATTAGCATACTAATTTAGTAGGTAAGTCGAAAAATTTGTCCATGGCAATCTAAATACTAATATTTTGTATTTCGTGACAGAAAAATTATATAACTTTTTTGTACATAATTTATTGAGACACTGACACAAAGAGTGAGCCTGACCATGGGAATTCTCCTTTAAAATAATTTAAAAATTTTGTTTATGTACCAAGAGTACATAAACAAAATTTTTTACACAGGGGCCCCGTGATCCTTATGTGCCCAGGGCCTCCAATAGATTAAAGGCGGTCCTGGATACAGGTGGATGGTTGGATGACCTACAAAAGATCGCAGAGAAGACCTGGATGAGTCTCGCACAGACCAGGGAAGCATGGCACAAAAGAAATGAGGCCTATACTCAGCAGTGCGTAGAACAAGGATGTCAATGAAGATGATGATACAGACGTCTGAGTTTAGTATCATGAAAAAGGGTTAAACTAAACCTGCCATTTATCGGTGACAGTTCTAAGTATTACCGTGACTTAATCGATGTGATGATCTTAACGTGTTCATAAGAGTAGGCAAGGTGAGAAACATAACATCAGATAGGTTAGGCAAAGGTGACCCTGTGACAAACATATAGCAAGAAAAAAAAACCAAGAGATCTGGCTGCAAAAACACATAACTGAAAAAAGAAAGCGACTAACAAAATGTATTAACAAGGCTGATGTGAAGGGAAAGGCCGGTCGAGGACGCCCTAGGAGGACATATACTGACCTTATTGGTGATGTTCTTCAGAAAGGCCAGGTGCGTAGTACTCGCAACCGGCGTGCGTGTATGACCAGAGATGTATGAACGTAAACGAGGGAAAAAGAGTGTGTAAGGATCGTAGCAGGTGACGTTCTGTAGTTTCTGCTTAACCCCATGGGAAGAAGGCGTGAGTTTATATGAAAAAAAATAGTCTCCCAAACTTATCGGGCGGAATATCAAAATGACGGGTTTTAAAAGGTGATAACAAAAATATTTAAAAAGTATAATTATGTATAAATGTAATTTGGAATGAGAAATGATAAAAAAAAACTAAAAAGCTGAAAATAAAAAAGTTTTTTTTTAAATATATTTAGTGACACTTGTACAATAAAGACGAATCTAACGACAGATCATTCATCAAAATCGGTTCAGCCGTTTAGTAGTTACGAGGGAACGTAGAGACGGACATACACACACACACACCCTTACAGTTTAAACACATAACCCTCCTTCTTTGCCTTAACCGCAGTTGGGTAATAAAGCAGTGGATCATAGCAAGGGCTTTCTATCAATAGTAATAATGCACTTATGACGAATTAAATAAGGGAATTACACTGTATAAATTTAATGCAAGACCCAGTACCTACAAATGTCCAAATCTATGAACCTCCATGACAAAACGTTACTTACTTTATTCAAACCTTACCTAGGAAAAGGAGGCCTTTGTTTGCCCTATATTAAAACAACACTGGCTGAATTATATTATATCGCATAACTTAAAAAGTTGTCCTAAAATAACATGAACCAATTCACCATAAACACAACATTTTATTAACGTCTAAAAATACGTTGACCCGAGAAAAGGAAGAAATTAAAATATATCAACTTCTTACGCACCCTCAATGACCCTAAAATGTTGGGGTCCCTAATGTGTTTCGTAGAAAATGTGCAAAATAACATAAAACATTATTAGGGAACTTCAGTATTTTTCCGGTAAATACCCTCGAGGGACCCTCTTGCCCTGCTGTTGCCCTCTTAGTAAGGAGGTGTAATTACTCAACCTATTTTATGTAAAAGTATAATTATGCTTTTGGCTTAAAAGGTTGGGTAAGAAGTACAAAAGATTCTTCGTACGAAGCTGATTTTCCCCTTCATTCTCTTAAAAAAAAAACCAGTTTTTTCATTTCAGAAATAGGTAATGCCAAGGCAACAGGAAATTCCATGGATAAATACTCTTAGCTTAAGCTATTAATAAACTTGTTGAAAAGCTTGTCGATTGAAAAAATCATTACCGACAAGACAAATGCAAAAAACCGGCCAAGTGCGTGTCGGACTACGCACAATGAAGGGTTCCGTAGTTGAGATGAATTTATTTATCCCAAGAACAAACTTAACATTGTAGTTGAAAAACATGTTCTCCCATACATCCCAACTGCAAATCGTCGCTCGGCATCCAATACCGCGAATGTGACATTTTTACTTTTTTTTAAATTGCAGGATCACTTATAAAATGTGTAGAATGAAATAAAACAAAAATCTGATTTTCGTTAAAAATTTCACATTCGCGGTACTAATATAATAATAATCTAAATCTAATACCTTTAAACGAGCAATTCTTGTATTTATGTACCTATATATAATCTGAATCTCGGAAACGGCTCCAAGAAATTTTATTAAATTTAGTATGCAGGGGGTTTCGGGAGTGATAAATCGATCCAGCTAGGTTTCATCTATAGATAACGTCGTTCAAAAAAAAATGGACATCCAGATATGTTTCTTTATTCAAGTAACAAGGACTCATTGTGTTTGTAAACTTATGAACTATGTTAGCTTATTTTACCAGGTCACTCAGAAAGTTTTGCGACTAACAGTTTTTGTCTATGGGATACTGGCTGGTTTTGATGTCAATTAAAACTATGACTAGATATTTATTACAAAAAAACATAACATTCCGAATTCGAAATTCCCTCCACATTTTTTTACGAGCAAAATCAAAATACTCTGTCTTACTGAAAACTTGGATTTACAACGAGAACATTTTCGCGCGATGATTTTGTACGATTTCAAATGTCAACTAAAACCAGAAGAATCGTTTGAAAGACTTCGAATGGTGTTCATAGAAAAAAACCCTTCTCAAAAATCAAATCAAATCAAAATCAAATCAAATCATTTATTACTTTGCAAACATGGGTAATTATTACATTGATGTTTTATTAAGAAAGTCCTCCATGTTCTACCGTCACATGGGCATGCAAATCATGTTAATTTACACAAATTTAAAGACATATTAAATTTAATTTATGGGTGGTCGAGTAATTTTGGCGGACAAAGAAAGAAGTGGCGCCCTATGACGGTTGTTACATAACAAAACGTGCTGGCTGTGAAAAATTTAATTCAAGAGAATAGGCGAATCACATATGAAGAGGTCCAGCATTTATACTGCCGATTGGATCGGGAAGTGTGCATGAAATTCTACACAGGCATCTTCGGTTATGGAAGATAGTTTCACGCTGGTACCGCAAAATCTAACGCAGGCTCAGAAGGAGGTTCGGGTAGAATGGTGCCGAGACATGATAGCAAAATTTGTAGCAGGCTCGTCTCGGCGCGTTTAAGATATCATTACGGGTGATGAATCTTGGATTTATCAATATGATCCAGAAATTAAGCGTCAGTAAACCGTGTGGCTGTTTCGAAATGAACCAACGCCTACCAAAGTGAAGCGAGCCAGAAGTGCAGGCAAAATTTAGATCGCAAGTTTTTTTTCTTTGCCGGGTTATCTGGTATCAGTACCCTGACGAGATCAAAGCAGCATCAATGCTGAATGGTATGTTACCAAATGTTTGCCAGAAGTTTTTACTACTGCAAGCAGCAAGCGACCGAACACTGGCCTCCGTGGGCTACTGCTTCACCACGACAACGCGCTGGCTCACTCGGCGCTCAAAACAAGGGACTTTCTGGACAGCACACCGGTCATCCTCCTTACAGTCCCGATTTGGCTCCGTGCGACTTTTTCTTGTTCCCCAAAATAAATCAACTCAAAGGAAAACAGTTTTCATCACCTGAAGATGCACTGGCTGCATTTGAGAAGGAGATTGGAGAGGTGTCTGATGCGGACTGGAAGATGTGTTATAAAAATTGGTTTAGACGTATAAAACTGTGTATAAACGTAAATGGAGAGTTCTTTGAAAAGATATAATAAAAAAAATTATAACCTGTTGTAGTATTTTTTTTTCTAGTATCACAAAACTTTCTGAGTACCCCACGTAATCTAGTTTAAATTTATTTCACCCCATGGGAGATGGCACTGCAGTGATTGATGTACATGCAATCCAGCCTGCTAGCAATCTTTTTTAGGATATTGTTGGAGCTGGCCCGTACTCTGCGCACCAGGGATGCACTCATTCGCATCGTTGCGTAAAAGCAATTAATACGAGTATGTGCGTCCGCGAACATTCCCGATGCGCTACAAAAACGGGGCAGCCCCACCAATACCCTGAAAGCGTTGTTGTATTGGACACGAAGGGCGTTGCACGACCTTTGGGTATATCTAGCCCACAGGCTGCACGTGTAAAACGTTGTACAATAAGCTCGAAACAGAGTAATTTTGACTTTTTAAGTGAGCAGCGTACAAACCTGCGAGCCAGCATGTTTGCTCTTACCGACAACGCTCTTGGATTCAACGCGATTCGCTCAAAATCGAGTCCGTCATTGAGGTCAGGGGTCAATATATGACGAAGATATTTAAACGTAAATACTCTTTGTAGTGGAGTCCCATTGAGTAATACAGGTGATACATAACCCGGTCTACCCCCAGCCTCAAAAACTATGATCTCCGACTTATTGGAGTTGTACATCAAACCATGTGTTTTGGCATACTGGTCACATTTGGCGACCAATTACTTTCTGAGACCACAGATTGACGCGCTCAGAAGCACCACATCATCTGCATAGCTAATATTATTTACACAAATACCATCTAAATAGCAACCCACTCTTGTGCTGCTGAGCTCGCCAATCCTGCCTCACCCCGCATTCCAACCTGTTTGGCCTGGAAAAAGTTCCAGCCCATCGTACACTATTAATCTGGTTACTATACCACTATTTAAAAATGTTTATAAGCTCCGTTGGCAACCTATCCTTCTCCATCTTTCTCCACAATACGTCATAAGCAACCAGATCAGAAAGAAGCCTTGAATGAATCGAGGAAGCTAGCATAAATCGGCGTCCCACGCTGTGTATGGTAAGTATGTGATAGTATGCTTATGACACAACACTGCACTTTCTGATGACAAACACGCCGAAACCAGAATTGGTTGTCATGAACACTTACAGTTTTATTTATTTGTGTATTAAGCAGACGGTCAAACACTTTTGATATTATGATATTATAGTAGCTAGCCTATTGGATGCCGAGCGACGAAATGTAAGTTTTTATGCACAATATTGAGAGATTTACCATGTTATTTTAAGACCATAGACTTCTTATAGGTTTTCCTGTAATCTATGAGTAAAGAGCCATACTATGTATTTTTTTCAAATTTTTCGGTCCAGTAGTTTCGGAGATAAGGGGGGGGGAATGGTCAATTTTCATTGAATTTGTTAAATATCTTTAAAAGTATTTATTTTAAAATTATATAAAAAATATATTTAAAATTCTCGCAACAAGTCCTATCATTTGATATGTCACACGGTACTGTTAGCAAAACTTTTTTTTTTAATTTTCTTGTTTGCGCCCCAAAAGTGACCCCTATTTTCAAAATTAATTTATTTACGTTACATATTCGTGTTTGGGTCACAGAAATACATATGTGTACCAAATTTCAACTTAATCGGTTCATTAGATTCGGAGTAAATTGGCTGTGACAGACGGACAGACAGACAGACAGACAGACAGACAGACAGACAGACACACGAGTGATCCTATAAGGGTTCCGTTTTTTCCTTTTGAGGTACGGAACCCTAAAAAGGTTGAAAAAATAAGTTAAAAGGGTGTTTAAAAAAAAAAAGTTATAATAATCTTAGTATAATCCACAACCTTCACTTTTTAGGGGTATGAGGAACAGGGTGTAAAGTTCACTCATCCACCATAGAAAAGGGAGGATCCTCCGACCAGACGGGTGTTGTGTCTGGCGGGCAACTGCCCCTTGGTTTGAAGTTGAAATCTTGTACATATGTTGATCGCTCGGTAAACTTTAATTGCGCGATGCAGGATTTGTGTGACGTCATGTCTATGATGCGTAGTTCGTATGTGGCGGTGTAACCGCTACAACTTCATTTATAATAATAATATTTTTTTAAGTATTAAAAGGTAGTGAGTTTGTGTGTAGGGGATTATCTTCAAAACTACTGATCCGATTCTGAAAAATCTTTCACTACTAGAAAACTGCGCTATTGCCGAGTGTCAGAAGAAATATTTTTTAGCGCGAACAAACTCGCGGGCAGAAGCTAATCGTAAATATAAACTTATGAACAAAAGGCGTTTTTCCTTGAAGAGCCCAAGGGTATCCCAGTACAGCTTTATCGACCGTTGCCAAGTTAATAATTAATAAGAAGGGCCACCATTGAACACGTGTAAGCCCCCACATTCGCTAGTCATTATTTAATTACTAACCTAATAATTAATTATTTAAGATGGCAATGAGTAATTATTACGATTTCAGTACTTACTGTAAAGTTTAGGTGTGAATAATATCGATTGTTAAAGAGTATGGGGTTGTGAAAAGGTACCAGGGGTTCATAATTCCTAAGGACATGACATAGATGAATGCAGTTTACATACGTGTACTTGTTATTTTCATACAAATGAGGTGAGAGGGCAATAGGATATACCTTAAAAGTTATTAACTTTATGAATATACAGGGTGTAAGCGACAGCCGCAAACTAACAGGGTGCATTCAGCTCCTTATTTTGAATCATATTCCACCGAAAATTATCTCAGTTTTTTTTTAAATCGTTACATTCTCTGTACGCAGTACCTACTCCATTAATGTTAATAAAACAGCTAAAATAAAAAATAAAACAGTAATGGATGTTGAAATTCTCTAACGAACGACGCGTGAAATCAGCTGTCATTGCGTGTAAGGTAATAAAACAAATCAGGTTTATTGGATTCCCATAACGTTCCCGAAATAATTTCATATACTGGTCATCTTAGTATGATATACTGAATAACCCCCATCAGTCTGTGGAGGGCTGTCCCTTACACCCTTTTTTTTTTTTTTTTTGGGTGGGAAATTATCAAACAACTTTTCCCGCTCTGGGTGGAGCGGGAGGGCGTGTCAGACTCTTACTGACTAAAACCCACCCGTGTTCCTTCGGTTGCCCTGTTGCCGGGGGCCACGATGTCCCTATCGGTTTTCTTCGAACCCCCGGCAGGCATTGGCCCTAACGGACCCCGTCAATTCTGCTGACATCTCTTTGAGGCGCGCGTGGAACACAACGCGCTGTCGACCCGAGCTTGGTTCTTATCGGACGGCGAGCTACCCATTGCTCACCGTCCGCAAGCCCGCGCCTACGGTGGCCGGAAATCGGCTCGCGATTCCCGCCCCGGGCGTCTCCTCCTGCCCGGGCGTCTCCTCCTGGTCCCTTACACCCTGTATACTGGTTTATTTTTATCCAACTACGGCAAAGCCAAAGGATGGTTATAATTTTAACAGGTAGGACATGGTATGTATATTCATCTTTCTATTCATAACTCCTAAACTACTCGTTTGAACGTGAAAAAATATATGTTTAAGCAGACGTTAATATCCCCTGAAAGTAAACAATTATGGCGAGAATAAATATTAAAATTATCTTTTGTTTTACATTGAAAACATTTTTTTAACTAGCATGAATTTCAAAAATACTTTTTGGAAAGAAGTTCTTTAACGCGGCTTGTAAACTTTCAGAAATCGTCACGCTAAAAAGTGTTAATACTTGCGACTGTCTTCTTCTAATTCAAAGAGAAAGAAAGAGAGAGAGAGAGCACGCCGGCAGAAAAAAACAAAAGAAAAGAGTAAAAGTGATCGTGGGATAAAATCACGCTCCGTGGATAAAATTGTACATATCGAACCGAGTACACTGCACCGGAGAGAGAGACAGAAAGTGCGAATTTGATCAAAATGAAAATACAAGGTGGCGGCTGCAAAAATTTTGTTTTTGTTTTAGATCATAAAGAAAGAACTTCGTTCCCGAACGGACACGTTTTTTTTTAAAGAAGAAATTTGGCGAATAATTAATGACGTTAAATAACGCTCAGTACAAGCAACTTCTCTTTCAAAGCTCAGTAAAAGGTAACTCTCAAACTGAACAAGTCACCGATCACTGTCTGGTGTTCAATAATTTATAAAACTCCCGGAAAACACTGCTTACATACATTATTATACATAAACTTACGCCTTCTTCCCATGGGGGTAGGTATGCCACCTGCTACGACCTTAAAATTTCCTTTTGCTCACTAAAACTTGGGTTCCTTATGAAAGCGGTTCCGTCTTATTATAGCGGGTTTTTACAGAGAAGCTGGATGGGCCTACAATGTCCCCATTGTAGGCCCATCCAGCTTCTCTGTAAAAACCGAGTTACCAATCTACATGTTGGCAACAAAGCTTGTTAAACCTTCCTGTGATTATGATTTTCTTTTTCTTTCTTTTTGTGTTCCTGCATGTTACTAATATATTGTTTATCTACACCCATGCTATAAAACCTCTATAAAAGTTTCAGAAACAGTTAGCTTATTGCCAACATTAAAACAGCCAGTGTCATAGTAACCATAATATTATCCAAATGAGTGTTATAATGTTGTACAAAATTTCATTACGCAACTCGTTTCAACGTTTAAGCGGGGGACAGCAGCACCCGCTGCACGCGTGTGCGGTGATGTGCTGCTGCAGGCGACATTCATACGTGCAGTTGTACTGAATTTAGTGGGATTATTTTTATTGTTGATCTTGAATTACAAACACCCAATGGTTTCAGAACCTTTTATAGAGGATTTATATCATGGGTGTAGACAAAGTCTTGTATGCAACTGTATATAATTAGGTATTAAAACACTCATGTGATACTATTCAAAACCCACATTCGTGTTTTAATACCCCATAATAAACAACAGTTGCATAAATAACTATTATCTACTCTCATAGCGTAATATTCGAATTATGAACTTCAAAACGAGTTTATTTTGACATACTTTATAAACAGAATACCAAAATTTTAAAATACAATCATATTATAACACTTTTTCTCTAACAAAATAATACTATAAAACAATTTTTTTTCTATCACGATACAGCGCTAATCCAAGAAGTTAATATCACCAAAGAGTTTCATCAACTTTTATCAACTTTTGGCGGGGGACAGCAGCACCCGCTGTAGCGCATGTGCGGTGATGTGCTGGTGCAGGCGACATTCATTTATTTTGTAGTACTTACTGAATTTCGTGGGATTTTTAAATTTATTCTTGATCTTTAACTTTGATTTTTTATTTAGTATTTGTTTTAATCCCAATGTTTGAGAGTAGATAAAGTAGTGTATGAAACTGCACATAACTAGGTATTAAAACATTCGTGTGATGCTCACACACTCATGTTTTAATACCCCTCATTATGCAACAGTTTCATAAACTACTATTAAGTAAGTTGTAATACGTACTAATACTCTATAAAATATTTTATTTTATTTTATTAGGTATATCGGGCGTCATGAAAATCTGTCGTTTTCACCAGTATTGGACATTAAGTTGTCAATAAACTAGACCGCCGTTTATTATGTGACTGTTGTCCGTTTTTGGGAAACCAAAGCTTAAGAAAACACAAAAACACTGCTAAAAGCATCCCGTAAGACACACAAAGGGTTCTGCACATAAAATGATAAAGCATAATTATAATCAGCCTATAACGTTCCCACTGCTGGGACACAGGCCTCCTCTCTTCCAGAGGGAGTGGGCCGTAATCCACAACGCGGGCCCAGTGTGGGTTGATAGATGTCACATGTATTCGAATTTTTGGTTCTAGGGCATGCCGTTTTCCTCACGATGTTTTCCTTCGCCGTTTCAGCAGAACTAATTTACATGTAAATGTCGATATTCTCGATAGTATGACGTGATATTTGAATTTATTATACATGAGTATGAAGTCAAAGGAAGAGCATATTGGTTTATTTTCAAGCTTATAACTTGTTGGTAGTTGTGTGTGGGTGAAGATGACTTTCTGTCCCGTGGGTTTCGACCGAAACTCAGAAACTGACTACCTACCGGAGATTTTGATATAGCCTTGTACAGTATTTCTATTTTCTTAATGTCCCTCGGGAATCATCGCATTTCCGAATACAAACGAATCATCAATTATTAGATTTATGCAACTGTTTTCGTCGTCAGGAAAACGGTTTCGTTCGTCAAAAATTCGACAATGACCCACCACTAATGTCTAGTGTCAATGTTAGTCAGCTCATGCTAGTGCAGAACATGCACTGCCAGTGACATAGACAAAAAATATAAGACTGATTTTAATCGATATGAAATTGATAATCATTATTTTGGCTTTTCAGTCATTAATGATGTCTTATTTAAATTAAATACACTATATTGTATAGAAGTATAATTATATAGTGCATTTAATTACTTTGAGTTAATTATATTACCTAGTGCTACCTAGTGGGTAGGTTTTCTTTCGCTTCCAAATGGAGAATTGAGCTGATTTTTGATATTCAAGTACTTATAAAAAAATATGACTAAATTTTTAGATCATAATCCCAACTTATTACATTTGGGCCCACCGTTTCCCCATCTCCTTTGAATTTCGTGTCTTAGTATTCAAATAATCAAATCAAAGCAGTCAATTTGTAAGTGTCACTTCAAATTTTTATCCACAGGTACTTACGTTTTCTAATTAATTTGTTTACATTTTCATCAGATACTTTTAGAACACATCATAGGTCGTTCGTGCATGTTTATGATCTCTTCGATAAGTATAGTATAAACTAGGAAATCATAATAAAGCTTTGTGATATTGTATTGTTAATCCCTAGAATAAATAACTCTATTACTAAAATTTATCCGACGGAGGAATTCTCTCCATTTTATACCCTCAACGATTAATCAATCGACTCTCTCGATTTATAATCGGAACGGTTAACAAATCCGATTTACTTTAGGGGTTTGTTAGAAAAGCGGTTTATTCGTTGGTTGTTGGTGTTTTTTTATTCGAAAGCTTTATAATGTAAATTTTTCGCCGCACACAGGTAAACCCCGAGAGGTTTTCGGTGTGAGGCTAAAAACAAATAGTAATAGGTTAAGTGTTTTAGAAATAAATAAATAATAAAAATAATAATGCAATTATCAACTTTACATAAACAGTTTTATCGGAACCAGAGTTACCGACTATGTCGGTACCTTGCAGAGTAAGCATGTTGAAGTGGGAGTGTGCTGGCCAAGGATCGATGGCCGCTGGACAGCCCCTGATCTAGATTTTTTTGAGGTAGGGCAAAAACTACCGCCAATGTTAGCCCTAGAAGACAAAATTTTCTCAAAATGAAAATTTTGCCAACAACATATTAATCAAATTTTATCAATCGATAATGCGCCAATCCAACAGGGGCGCCAAAACTGTTGTAAAAAGAAAAAAATGAAAGATTATAAGTATGTGCTGCGTATCTTATTTATTGCAAAGTTGCGGTGTGCTGGGTGGTGCACTTGTATGCGACGCTTGAATTTGTTGTTCCCTGAAGTTGGCGCCCGGGTTCCCCGGTTTGCCCCCCCTAGATCCGGGGCTGCCGCTGGAACAGACGATTCCTGGACTGGAGACCGCGTATCGGCAAGCGTATAGAAATGAAATGAAATGAGATGAAATGAAATGAAATGAAATTGTTTATTCTGTAAATAGGATATCGAAATCACTTTTACACGTCATATAAAAAAATATTAAAAATAAGCTAGATGAGTTCGGCGTTTCCTATCTGACTACTCTGAGAAGAAAGGCCGAAACAAACTCAGAGGTCGCAGTCTCTTTTAAAGTCCAGACATAATCTTGGTCAGGCCATATGAGGACCATGTAGATAAGTGTCTGAAAAGGTCTTTTGAGGAAAGAACCACACAGATTTGAGTGGACCTGTCCAGTCAGTGCAAGCATTTGTCAGTAATCGTGGAGCTCAACTCAGAACTTAAGGAGCTCAACTCGACGAACAATACCAAAGAAAGGACATTTGGGTAGGCCGCATAAACTACTCAAACTGCCAGACCATCACTAAAACTAGCAGAGAAATAAAAACAATATCCACATAGTCCTCACATTCACAATAGTTAAAATAATATAATACTTTACAAAGTAATCATGTCAATATAAATAGTGTGGAACGCCCCCAGCTCGATGGACCGAAGACCTTAAACAGGTAGTTTGGACAAACTGGATGCAGAAGGTGGAGGGCAGGGAGTTGTGGTCTATGTCCATCAGTGGATTACGATAGGCTTAATTGATTGAAACAGGTTCATTGTCGTTTTGTACCTACATAACGTTCAAATCGATCAAGTCCCTCACTGAGTTATTTTAGATGTATTCTAACTGAATGTAACTCATACAAAAGTGTGAGTAACCAGAAACATAGGCGTATTTAATTATGTCATCAATGAATAGTTATTTATGCAACTGTTGCATAATATTAAAACACGAATGTGGGTTTATCACACGAGGCGAAGCCGAGTGTGATAATAGTATCACATACCTAATTATAACAGTTGCTTATGACTTTATCTACACCCATGATATGAATCCTCTATAAAAGTTTCTGAAACCATTGGGTGTTTGTAATTCAAGATCAAGAATAAAGGAATTCCCACGAAAAATTCAGTACAACTGCACGTATGAATGTCGCCTGCAGCAGCACATCACAGACACATGCGTGCAGTGGGTGCTGCTGTCCCCCGTTTGAACGTTGAAACGAGTTGCGTAATGAAATTTAGTACAACAATGTAACACTCGTTTGGATGATGTAATGGTTACTATGACACTGGCTGTTATAATGTTGCCAATAAGCTGTTTCAGAAACTTTTATAGAGGTTTTATAGCATGGGTGTAGATAAAGTTATTTAAGTAAGTTTTTTATAAGTTAAAATGGTGGTTCTTCTGTGTATAGCATTAGCATCGTTTTTAAATAAATGTATTGTTTTATAGTTACAAATTGGAGCAAGACCGTTTTGTTGCGGTATCAGAATTAACTGTTTGTCGGCTTAGATGCAGACCTTCATAAAATATACTATTACAAGCTACGCCCCGCGGTTTCACCCGCATAAGTCTCGATTCCGTGGGAATATCGAGATAAAAGGTATCCAATGTTCTTTTCCAGGTCATGGTCTACCCATGTGCCAAATTTCATCGAAATCCGTTCAGCCGTTTTAGCGTGATAGTGTAACAAACAAGCAAACAAAAACACTTTTGCATTTGTAATTTAGTTAGGATTACCTATCTAAAAAACAAAAGACGTGGATATATTTAGTAACCTGTTCCGCTTAGCTATTTCTAAACAGCCATTTAAAACCCTGAAAGAAATCGACACGTGTTTTACCTCTCAACGAGGCATCCTCAAGATGACGATTGACTTATCGCGAACCCGAACACGGCGTGTTGCCACATCAAGCGCTGCCACAGAAAAGATGAAGGAGATGGATTTCCGCAAGGTCACGCCTGAATCAATTAACTATTTTTAAAGCCTGTTAAAGTGTGTTTATTTAATTCAAACTAATATCTTAGAAGATATAAAAAATTATAGGTATTCTAGTATCTTATCCTTTATCATTTTAAAGCCTAATAAAGCTGTCAACGGATATACTCGTTTGTACAGTTTTATCGAGACTATCTCCCGTAAATGTTACCGTTGTGCTCCGTCGTATATAAATCGATTATATATACTATCATAAAATGTAGGCTCGATATTGGAAAATTGTGTCAAGGCAGTCCTTTCATTTATGACAGCTTATTCGATGCTTTATACAGGGTAAGTTTTTATCCAGTGCGCAAATTTAAACAAGTGACTTTACTCATCATTATGAACAACTTTTACTATGGGACAAAACCTGAAATCGGGAAAAAAAAATCTGATGTTCCCTACTTTTATGTTCGCATAACTCGTCAATATAGGGAACAGCTGATTTTTTTCGCGTTTTCAGGTTTGGTCCCATAGTAAAAGTTGTTTATGATGAAAATTAAAGTCACATGTTTAAGTTTGCGCATTGGGTAAAAACTTATCCTGTACAGTGGGCTTATTAGCGTAAAGCTCGAGAAATGTGGTTGTACTATAAGTACCTAACCCTTCTCCCCTCCGCCTAACCCTTCGGAGAATACGGGCATGACCGTGATGTTATGTTATGTGTAGGTACTTACGTTTATTTGGGATTCGGTCGTCAACTGCACTCTGTAATACCAGAAATTCGATGAAATGTTTGCTCATTTCTTGCAAGTGAATGTCGTAAGTGATTGGATAAACGTTTTCCAGGTCGTAATAAATTAAATAAATAATTATTGTCTGTAAAGTCGGTTTATGGACGATAATTTTACGTGATAACGTCACAAGCAGAACGCTTAGGCCGATCGTGCCTCTATCGCTTGTTCCGAGTTCTCGCTTGCATGCTTGGCTCGTAACACTTTTTTGTGCGTTCAGCCGGCGTTCATCGATTTATAAGAAGTTATCACGTCAAAAGCTTTTCACAACAACTGTGCAGGTGTAGGCCTCGTGTTAGATACGTTTGACATTTATCATGTATCAGATGTGTCTTTTCATAATTAGCCTTTAGATAACATGTGCTTTATATATTTTATTTTTAACCCGGGGTGTTATAAGTTTAACCGCTATGTGTCTGTCTGTGGCACCGTAGCTCTTAAATGGGTGAACCGATTTGAAGGAGATTTTTTTTTAAAGCAGATATTCTAGCCTTAGTTCTTAGACATGTTTTATCAAAATCGGTTCAGCCGTTTGAAGATTATCTGCTCTTTTCTAGTTGATGAATGGATATGTGTATAATCTTCTACGGGTCTGATCGATTTAAAATTTGTTATTCTGTTACTTCAATGATATTAGAAGAACATAGTAACTTTATACTGATGTCACAGCATCACCTGGAATTTGCAGGATACCCAACTCTCTTACCATCTTACAGCACAGGTATCGTGTTTGAGCTCATTGGAATAGTCTTAATGAATAGTCTTAATGCTACAGATAGATGGTGAACAGGGTCTGGTGATAGTGTGGGAAAGAGAAATGAGGAAATGTTTGTGTCGGGTTTTTTAAAAATTTTACTGTTAAAATTGTACTTGTATTCTTAATAAATAGTATCTATAAGTAATTGGTTGTTAGTTATTAATTAAGTCCATTATTTCTTTATCTCGTGACTATTTTAAAAGTTCCGGTGGGTTTTATAAGATTAATTTTGCAATTAATTTTCAAACATAATAAAAGTGGGTCCCACTTAGAACATAGTTTTCTTCATATACTTCTGTGCCGGAATCCAAACAAACCTCAGACACTTCGCCGTTTTGCCAAGGCTCTGTAGGCAGTATAACGAAGTATTAAAGCGTAATGAATTGGATATTACATGCAAAATGTCAAAGTTAAAAAAAAAATTAAAATCATAATATTTGATCTGTTGTCTTTAGTGGTTATTATTATTATCAATTTTTTTTAATGTTTTTTTTTTTGTATTTATATTAGTTTCCTTTTATGATTTCGTGTTTTGTTATGTTTATGTTTTGATTTATTTTATCATTATTATTATTTTCGCTTTTTTAAGCTTAATGTATCTACCTAGATTATAAGAGAATGATGTGGTCTCCTATAATTGGAAGCGCATACTCGTTTTGTCCCCCTACTTGTAATTTTGCATGTAATAGGCCCTGTTTGTCTAGTGGTCGCAAGCGCTACTGGTGAGCATGAGGTCCTGGGTTCGATTCCCGGGTCGGGCAAAGTGTTATTGGGTTTTTCTTTCTGAAATTTCTCAGTAGCAGCTCGGAGTCTGGATTTGTGCCTGGTTGATGGCAATAGGCTCGCCTCCTATTACATGGGATTTAAACATAACTGACGAAATGTGGGTGTACCTGCTACAGGGACACCTCTGCCCAACCCTTTGGGGAAACAAGGCGTGATGTTATGTTATGTTATGTTATAGACCTGTCCAAAATTTTTTTTGTCCTGCCTATAGATTAATAAAAAATATTGGACATGTATTTTTCCCCTTTTAATGTAATCAAAAGATTACGGCGATATATTGAGTTAAAATGTGGCATGGCGTCACGCCTTGCTAGATTTTATACTGAGTTGTGACGTAGCGAGCTCCTACTCCCAAACTTTAATGTGTGGTAAAGCAAAAAATACGTGTTTAATATTTTTTTACTGTCTGAAAGACGGACTAAATAGAATTTTTTTTTCCTAGGCATCATCCCTATTGTGTAGCCTCTGTTAGAGATCCAATAAAATAAATAAATAAATATATTTTGCAACGAATTAAAAAAAACAGTGACAAAACTACACAAATATTCCAAACACCAATTCCTCCATACCTTTACGGAAACACCACAAACGCTTAAGAAATATTAAAAGGTTCGTATCGTTTCAAGAGACAGGTATTAAATTCCACGTTCGTGTCGACTTACCTACGTGACATACATGGGTCCCAACCAATTTGTTCAATATATCGGACTTTTTAAAGAAAAATACTTGAACTACTTGACGGCTTCATTGGTCTAGTAGTCAAAAGCGCTACTGCTGAACATGAGGTCTTGGGTTCGATTCCCGGGTTGGGCAAAGTGTTATTGGGTTTTTCAATCTGGTTTTTTTTATCAGCCCGTAGTCTGGATTTGTGCCCGGTTGATGGCAATAAATTCACCCCTTATTACATGGGGCTTAAACATAACTGGTGAAATGTGGGTGTACCTCTGCCTAACCCTTCGGGGATACGGGCGTGATGTTATATTATGTTATATTTAAAAAAAGGCTCTAATACAATGTATGTAATAGGATCGTGGATGACGGATTTTTTTTTGTAATGTTTTTAATAATAATATTATGATGTTATCATAGAAGATAATCATATCGTGTGATTAAAAAATATTTATGTTTTTAGTAGAATTTTTGTAAAAAATAGTAAAATTCTAGGAGCTCTGTAGGTTATACTCAATAAAAAAATATCTTCCTAGTATTTATGCCTATGCCAACTAAATTCTTCAAGATTTCATTCAGAATTAAAAAAATCCTGAATATTTTAATTGGTCTGATTGAATTTAATGCTTTGACTATGGAAGGTACCTACGAGTATGCTACGATATGCTACGCTTTGAAAAGTACTTATGCTACGTTGCCTACGCCACGCTACGAGGACTGCTACGCCATAGCTTCGTAATTGGTAACAGATGCTCGAAACGTGGTTTCTATATTCGATTTTATTTATAGTCTGGCTTAAAAGTATTTGATTGAAATGTCAACAAATGAATCAGAAAATGTATCTATCGATGCCAATTTATAGTCCCACTGATAAATTGAGGGCTTTGATTTAAGATTATTCTAATACTAAAACCTAAAATTCTAATTTTAAATCACCGTAAAGATGTTTTTAATTTGACAATTTAAGGTAAATTTTATGGTGTTATAATGTGTCGAGAATATCACGCCGCACCGGGCGACCGTGGGCGGGAGCTGCGGTCGCGGAGGGGGCGCTCGAGCAGCGCGCGCGCACCGGCCGGCACGCCACTGCGTCTTCGACCACCTGATATTCTCGACAAATGTCAACTTTCATCGATGATGAAAAATGTTTTGCAAACTATAGTTGTCGGAAATAGTAGTGAGGTATTAACATAACATAATAACATAACAGATGAATGTGTTATTATTTCCCTTTAGTGACTGTTTACGTAAGAACTGAACTTTTGTGAGTGAAAAATGTAAACAAACTCTTTGTTTACACTTTCGCTCATAAAAGTGTAGCGGTTACACCGCCACATACGAACTACGCATCATAGACATGACGTCACACAAATCCTGCATCGCGTAGTTAGAGTTTACCGAGCGATCGACATACATACAAGATTTCAACTTCAAACTGATGGGCAGTTGCCCACCAGACGCAACACCCGTCTGGTCGGAGGATCCTCCCTTTTCTATGGTAGATGAGTGAACTTTACACCCTGTTCCTCATACCACTAAAAAAGTATCTACTTCTTTCGCTACAGACTATGATCTGTAGTATAGTCAATACACTGGTATCTGATCAAAGTGTAAACAAACCAGACACACACAGACAGATAGTTTATAACATTAACCAAATAATGAGATAAATCGGGCGGAGAACAATATCGACGGAAATTTATGGAAGTCAATGGAACATTTATTTTTCTAGCTCTAGAAAAACATAGCTTAGAAAAGGTTTTTTCATTTACCTAGGCAAGAGTTCTCACACAAAATCCTTCCCAACCAATTTTTCAGCTTACCTTACATTTGATAAACGTCCGCACATATAAAACACACATATCTTGTATATACGGGCCTAAAATATTCGTGACATGGGTTCGACACTTACGTCTCAGCGAATCTTGTTTTTGTTATACAGATAACAAAAGATTTTCTTATTTTATTTAACACTAGCGACCTGCCCCTGCTTTGCACGGTTTTTATGAATTGACAAAACATTGAGATTTATTTAATATTTTATTAAAATATAAATAAAACCAGTGAGCCTAACAGCAGTCGCTTATCAATCTACCTAGCCTTTTCCCAACTATGTTAAGGTCGGCTTCCAGTCTAATCGGATGCAGTTGAATACCAGTATTTTACATGGAGCGACTGCCTATCTGACCTCCACAACCCAGTAACTAGGTAATACAATACCCCTTGGTAAGACTGGTTGTCAGACTTTCAGCTTCTGACGACCCGTAACGACTGTCAAAGATCCACAAATGACAGCCGGGACCAACGGCTTAACGTGCTTTCCGAGGCACGGAGGAGTCTCGGTATGTAGAAATGGTCACCCATCCACGGACCAACCCCGGCAAGCGTGGCTTAACCTGATGGACCGACCCGTGCGGCTGTTGGTACTTAGCCACGAGCTCTTCACAGTAGTCCCACAGTAGTCGCTTATGATGAGTAACATCTGACATCTTGGCTGACAGTACCAACCTCTTGGAAAATAGTTTGGTACCATCTGACGGCCAACTCTAGCACCGCGCGTGCTCATTGGTCAAATCAAATAGCGCGCTTCCCCGGCTTCCTGTTACACACATCCGTCCCTTTTCACGAAATCACTCCCACAGATTGCAGGAAAGTGAGAAATAAATTACACATCAAAAATAAAAACGTGTGCGGTCGGGGGACCCCCATCAGGAACGCATCCGCAGCCGCCATCTTGAATTTTCATTTTGACCAAATTCACACTTTCTCTCTCTCTCTCATCCAGCGTACTCGGGTCGAGATGTGTATAATTTAATCCCACGACACTGTAATCACTTTACTCTTTTCTTTTGTTTTTTTTTGCCGGCGTTCTCTCTCTCTCTCTCTGTTTCTTTCCCTTTGAATTAGAAGAAGACAGTCGCAAGTATTAACACTTTTTATCGTGACGATTTCTGAAAGTTTACAAGCCCCGTTAAAGAACTTCGTTCCAAAAATATACTTTTAAAACCTTGATTCATATTATGATGTTAGTAATACACACTACTTTTACGCTATTTTAGTAACAAATGTAATACAACATTTCAATTCATGTATCTGTTACACTTACCTGACGCATCGGGAAGTTTAACATACCTAAATGATTTATACACTAAACATTCCGGAATAAATTATCTCAATGATGTTGAAGACGCATCAAAATAAGTTTCGTTGTTTAGAAGAACAAAGCGATTACACAAACATACATTAATATTTATATACACCGTGAAATTTGAATCACAGTTTTGCTAGAACAAATGTTGTTCAGACCATGGTCTACTACCATTCTACAGCATCCAAAAAAAAAAAAAACATAATTGGTTTTTGAAAAAAACACAAAAAAAAACAAAGTTTAATATGTCAAGATTAGCGTTACTCCCTACAACACAGACACCACGCACGGGACACAGGATTGTTTACAGGGAAATGTACCTCCATAAACGAAATTTAGTAAGCAGTCTATAATCTTGACATTTTAAACTTTGTCTTTTTGTGTTTTTTCAAAAACCGATTTATGTTTTTTTTTAATTTGATTCTGTAGAATGGTAGTAGACCATGGTCTGAATAAAGTTTGTTCAAGCAAAACTGTGATTCAAATTTCACGGTGTATAATATGTACTAACTTTTGCCAGCTGCTTCCTCCACGTGAATATCAAATTATCCTATAAGAAAGTACTACCAGGATAAAAAGTACCCTATGTCTTAATCCAGGTTATGATCTACCCGTGTGCAAATTTTCATCCAAATCCGTTCAGCCGTTTTTGCGTGATTGAGTAACAAACATCCATACATCCAAACATACAATCTTTCACATTTATATTATTGACTGCGCCCCGCCATTTGACCCCCATAGGTCTTGATCCCGTAAGAATATTGAGTGAAAAGTGAAAAAAAAACTTGTTTACAAAAAAAATACAACCAACTTCCAAACTACAAAGTGAAAAATAACTTTAGTTTCGGAAGTCGTAGTCAAAAAACTAAAATACTTATCCAAAGTCACCGACTTCCGAAATTAAAGTTATTTTTCACTTTGTAGTTTGAAAGTCGGTTGTATTTTTTGTAAAAAAGTTTTTTTTTTTCTCTTTTTAACGGGTTGGTTTGTAATTTAACTAAGTTACAATAGTCAACTGCTCATAAGAAATACCCAAATCGCTACAGATGTGCCTATAATATTTGAAGAGTTCGCTCGATTTCTCCAAGATCCCATCATCAGATCGTGACCAAATAACAATGGGTCCAACTTGAAACTATATCGTTTCAAACAAAAAAAAATTTTTTCAAATCGGTCCAGCCGTCTTCGAGTAATCGGGGAACACACATAAAAAATATATATATATATTTCGGAGACGGGTATGTGACTGTCGTTATTATCAGCGATATTTTAATTACTGTGGGCGTAGTGTGGGTAGTGTTGTTTAATGCGCAATAGAAAAACAGTTTGCAGTTCAGATCACATTATAATTTACTATCAAATAAATCACACTAGCTAAATTATACACACACTGGGTGGCACGGCGTTTATTAAAATCACCAATTAACACAATGATCACAAAATTACAACTAACACAATAACAGCACCACGAATCGAGAACAGTTCTGTGACGTCTTGATTCCAATGCTACCAGAGGCTGAATGCCCTCCTCACCTTGGCTTTAAAATATCACGACTCTGTAGAAGCGCGCCTTTTTTGGTGTAGGTGGCTCACTCTTGATGTCGCCAGTGGCGCGCTTGCGATTCGTTTCGTGTCCGTACTAATGACCGGATCCGACATATAAATATATTCTGACGAACTGAGAACCTCCTCCTTTTTTTGAAGTCGGTTAAAAAGTATCTCATGTCCTAACCCAGGTCATGATCTAGATCTATATCCCAAATTTCATCCACATTTGTTTGGCCGTTTTAGCGGGAAAGTGTAACAAACAAACAAACCCACTTTTACATTTATAACATTAGTTAGGACAGAAGCCGGGATTTTATTAAACAAGCTTGTGGATTGTATGCGTTGGACCTTGGAAAGAGAAAAGAAGGGGCGGGGGAGGGTATTATTAGTGCATATTTCATGTTATATGGGGGTAGATGTGCATAGCTTAGAAGATATATGAATTGTTAGAAATAAGGGTGTATTTTTTCTTTGTTGTTTTTTTTTTCGTGACTCTCATTACGTACTAGCTTCTACCTGCGACTTCGTTTGCGTTGAAGTCGTAAGATACACAATATACTAAAATAACAGCCACATTTTTATGAAACTCCCTCGGCCCCTGACCCACCGCTTCGAATTGCATCGCCCGCCAGCGAATAATTTCGGTTTTCACTTAGCGTTTTTTCTGACTTTATTTTGTTTTTATTTTTGCTCGGCTGCTTATGGTCATAGCGTGATGTTAAACAGCTTATAACCTTTGTCGAGAATTGGGCTATCAAATACAAAAAGAATTTTTCAGATCCAGTAGGATCTGAAAAAATATTTTTGTTTTTTGTTAACAAAAAAACAAACTCTTCAGCTTAATTATGTACTAACTTTTGCCCGCGGCTTTGCCAGTGTGGATGTCAAAAATATCCCACGGGAAAGTACTACCGGGATTACATACCTAATAGCCGAGGAAAAGGTCACTGACTCTTACCGCTGTGCCGTCAACCAAAATTATTTTGTTACGCGTAACTTTGAATCCGTGATATCTTTTAAACTATTTATTTATTTGTTTAAGGATTACCAACGAGTTACATTACAATTATTATCTTTTACAATAATAAAACTTAGTTATAATACATTTCCTGTAACGCACACTCAATTACAGGTAACCACAGCTTACACATTATCGAGTACATAATGCTCTGAATATACAATTTAAATTAACTTAAGAAAAAAAAAAAACTATATACATGCTATTATAAAAGTTTAAACTTACACGAATACAATACAGTAAAAACAACATCAACTTGATTTTCAATATTATGTCTGAATGAAATAAAATTAAAATATATAAAAATTGTAAACAAAAAGTAAAAAATTGAATTATAAATTAAATTAAATTTGATATAAATTAAAGGTATACATTATTTAATGATTGGAATGATAAGTCAAATGTCCTCTAACTGAAAGTGCTTATATAATTTATTTTTAAAAGTGTTGAGACTGTCATGATTGATATCGATTTCAGCTTTGCGGTATAGAGCATTATACAATTTGGTGGCTCTCGTAAGGGGGGGAGAGTTGTCACCTAAATTGGTTTTGTGAAAAGATTGTCTGAAAAGATTGTAGGTATGTGACCGTGGTAACCTGCTAGGAACATTTATACATATTTTGGATAGTAGGTCAGTATTTAGTTTAGATGTCAGTAATTTGTGTAGGAAACAAATATCAAGTACTTTTCTACGATTGGTGAGGCTTTGAAATTTAAAGTGATGAACACGGTCTTTATAAGATTTTAATTGTTTCGCGGTTTTATTTTGTAAGGATAGATGATACAAGAACCTCCTTTGGACTCGCTCAATACGTTGCTTATGAACGTTATAACGGGGTGACCATACCTGTGAACAGTATTCCAGATTACTGTGAACCAACATCTCATATAGGATGATTTTGGTTTTAGAGTTGTTAAAGGGCTTTGAGGTCCTTAATACAAAACCTAGCATTTTGTTTGCGTTTGATATTATCTTATCTATATATTTATTTAAATGATATGATGTCAGTCATATTTTAATCTTAATTAAATGACCAATTTAAATAAAATATTTTATTGAATAAGGATTAATATAATACCAGTTAAAATAGCTTCGGAAATAACAATATTTTTTTATCAAATTCTGAAACATAATAATGGTTACTGTGGGTTATCCTTATAAGATAGTTAAATATCATTGCGGATTTTTCGTTGAACTTTTTAAAATGTACAAAACTGTAGAACATTAATTGTATGTATGTCTAATGGTTTACGCAGCGCACGCCAGTAAAGCTCAAGTCGGCCTGATTTTTGACGAGTTCTTCAACAATAATCGTCATATTTCAGCCAATTTACACAAAACCTTAGATAACTACACAGTAAAACCTTCCTCATGAATCACCGTCCATTGGTGAAAATCGTTAGAAAATCCGTTTGGTACTTTTTGAGTTTATCGCGTTCAGACAGACAGACAGACGCGGCGCGGACTTTGTTTCATAATATGTAAGGATAATATTTATAATCCTTACATATATATACATTAAGGTTTTGTATAAATTGGCTGAAATTTGACGGTTATTCTTGAAGATGTCGGAAAAAATCATGCCGACTGGGAGCTTTATAAGCGTGCGCTACGGAAATCGTAAAAGTTACATAAAAATTACGTTCTACAGTATTGTTCACCTTAAAAAGTACAACAAAAAAGTCCGCGATGGCTTATGTCTATCTTCTAAGGATGACCCACAGTAACCATTATTATCTTTCAGAATTTGATAAAAAATTCATTTCCAAAGCTTTTTTGACCGGTATTATATTAATCCTTAAAATATGTGTACATATATCTCCAATAAAATATGTTATTTAAATTGGGCATTTAATTTAGATTAAAATATGCCTGGACATCATATCATTTAAATGAACAGTTTAAATTATATCACAGTTTCAAAATTACGCGTAACTACATAATTATGGTTGACGACAACGCGGGCGAGGCACTACCGGCATTACATACCTAATAGCCGAGGAAATGTCATTTGACTAATACTACTGAGTCAAATGAAATTTCCTCGGCTATTAGGTATGTAATGCCAGTAGTACGTTCCCATGGTATATTTTTCGACATCCACGCGGGCGAAGCCGCGGGCAAAAGCAAGTACTGTACATAGCTGGTTTTCGCCCACTGTTTTTGACATTATGGTAAGTTGTTTTCTGTACAAAATAAAGTTTTGGCTCGTTATTCAGATAGGGGATTTAGGGTAGGCCGAAGTTTGACCCAGAAAAATGCTACCTTGTTCCTATAATTTAGTCCTTTCTATCTTTTTCAAACGTTTTACCTATAGAAAAAAATATTTGCTGTAGTTATATACATTATAAAATATTCGCGGCATTATTTGAAATAAGTTTTGAAAATTGTTTTAAATGGAAAATTGTTTTAAATTGCTCAATTTTAAATTGAAAATTGTTTTAAATTTAAATATGAAAGTCTTGCTAAAATAAACATGATCGAAAAATAAATGGTATTTGAGCATCCTGGCGTTAAACATCCCAAAAAATATATGAATAAGCAGCAAGTATTTTCCATACTACCTTTCCAAAGTGTCGTGAAACCTTTGATTAATTTAAAAAAACCGGCCAAGTGCGTGTCGGACCACGCACAATGAAGGGTTCCGTAGTTGGGATGAATTTGTCCCAAAAACAAAGTTGAAAAATATATTCTCCCATACGGAATGTATGAGAAAACATGTTTTTGCAACTGCAAAGTTAAGTTGGTCAATTATTGCTCGTTAACTTGTAGAGTCTACTTAGCTGTGATAGTTTTCCTTTTAATTTCGTTATATAAACTACTGCTGTGATTTTTTTCACATATCCAAAACCAACCATTTAGCTGGCAGGTCACTTGACTCTAATAAAAATTAGCACTTTATAGCTTAATATTTCGCAAACGGATCCCTGAATCCAAAAATGGTTTTCACAAAATCACAATGTTTTTGAAAAACCTTTCCAATGATACCCCACAAAATGAGTTAAAAAAAAAAAAAAAAACGTCAATACTTTACGTGTAGGAAAAAAAATGTTTTTCATAATTTTGTTTTACCACTTTGTCGGCGTAATTAATATGTATACCTTTGCCAAATTATAGCTGACCGACAGACAGACAGACCGACAGACAGATAGACAGACGGACATGACGAAACTATAAGGGTTCCTTGTTTACTACGGAACCCTAAAAACGAAGATTGGAGTTTCGTCTGAGTGAGGGATTCACTCAGACGAAACTACAATTTAAAATTAAGCACAATTTTAAATTATTTTTACATTATTGCGAAGCGTCACAAACAAAAATGATTTACAAAACAAAATAATGAAGCTCATTCAAAAATCATGGCAAAAACCTCTTCTCATACAGAGAAACAATATGTTTATAATCTTTTCACTCCTCTTGCTCAAAAAGGCCGTCATTGTAGAGTACCAGAGCGGGGAAAAAGTTGCATTTCTTGCTCTAGGGGAAAAAGTATTTTTTTTTTAATTTTTGTGTTTTCCAACGAGCCTTGAAAAATTAAAAAGTCTCTATTCTTTTGTAGAATAATCATGAGTATGGACTCGACTTATTACTTGTTCACAAAAAAAAGAAGAACATTTTATTTTTGAAAATGGAACTAAATGCGGCTATCTCTTCGGTAGAATGCGAGCATTGCGTTGCGGCTACAGAAGAAATAAAAAAGGCATTGGCGCGAAATCTTTAGAATTTTTCTCTAATTTCTCTAATGCTTAAAACAATTTTATTTATATCTTCCATTTCTGACATTCGACATATTAATTAATCGAGTCGATCAAAATTGAAAAAAAAAATCGTTTGGCATAATTGTTTTCGCACATCATAACAATAAAAAAATTAAAAAAATGGTCGGCGATTTTTAACACAAATTGAGTAGTGGTAATGAATATTACGTGTTATTGGACCTGTGTTCGTATATTACGTTAAGATCTGGGCATTTTCTAGTTGTGTATAATATTTTTAATAATATTTGTTACATTTTAAATCGTATCTACATGTGTATGTGTGATATTTGTGAAAAGTTAAAATGTAAACTCGCACGATTGGCGCGAAACTTCGACTTTGGATATCAAAAACTTAATTACCACTACTCATTTAACTTGAACAATGGATGAACTCGTCAAATAATTAAATGATGTAAGTATTCACAGCCCCGTGGTGGAGTTTGGATGTTCGAAATCCCCAATTTTTATGTTTTTAGCCTCGACCTCGACTGTCATCAAAATGGCGATAATCGCATTTACAGATTTTAACTTTATAAAGGTAAATTAATATTGTATTGGATTATTTTATTTTCTCGCAATCGTAGTGAAAAGTAGAGTGTAACACACGGCGCTAAAACCCATTATAACTCGGTTTCTATTTACTCCCTCGCTAAAGCTCGGGAGTAAAACTACCTCGTTACAATGGGTTATTTTAGCCCCTCGTATAACAATCTACTATTTTACAATGTTTTCCTTTACCACAACCTGACCCACGGGGTAATTACCCACCGGGTAATTACCCGCGGGGTAATTGCGTTACACACTACCAATTGAAAATTCAACAAGATTCATTGCGTTACTTACGTTGTCGAGCTGATGAACTTTTCGTAAACATATTATGAAGCAATAGATACGAAATTTCTTACAAAATCCTTCAGATGGTGAAAGAAAGTCACCACCACCACCTTACGCTATCAGGGTGCTGTATAACCCGGCCAAGAAACATACTCATACATAAATTACCCCACTTTTAATTACCCTTTCCACCTTTCCACAATCTGTTTTAATGCACAAACAGTAAATTTTATTAATATATTCTCAATAACAATAAAGATAGTAAAACCAGTATAAGAAGGCCTCTTTGTTTCGGACGTCAAAACGTGAAGTTTCACTGTCACTATCATGTGAGAGCTCAAGAAATGCTGGTGGTGTATGTTTTACGTATAATAATTACTAGCGAAGACGTTGCCAGATAGCTGAAGTATTCTAAGGTACAAGGGTAGATGGAGTTAATAAACGAATGGTTTAAAGTCATAGGAGAAGCGACGAAAATCTAATATCTGACTCTTCACTAATTCATCATCATGCTTGAAAATACAAATACTATATTTGGTTCTGAAACCCGAACCTAACAAAGTTAGGAGTGGGTTTGAGCTAATAAACCCCTCTTGTCAAACGATTTTTGAAGTGAAAACTTCTTTAGGCACGTTGGGCATTTTTGAGATGGGACTAAACCATTGATTTCTCGACCTGTTACCGACACCGTGGAGTAAAAGACATCAACGCGTTGATTACCGTGGTGCGTGGAGTAAAAGACATAAACGCCTTGATTACCGCGGTGCCGATGTTTTTTCAAGTTTTCACTTCTGTTGGCACTCCCGGAGTGCCACTGTGTTTTTTTTTTTCACAGCGGTGTTATTAACAGTAGTGAGGCGCTCACGGTTCGATCCATCAAGTTAAGCTACGCTTGCCGGGGGACTCCTCCTTGCCTCGGAAAGCACGTTATGCTGTTGGTCCCGGCTGTCATTCGTTGATGTTTGACAGTCCTTACGGGTCATCAGAAGCCCGAAAGTCTGACAACCAGTCTTACCAAGGGGTATCATTACCCAGTTACTGGATTGTGGAGGTCAGATAGGCAGTCGCTCCATGTAAAATACTGGTATTCAACTGCATCCGGTTAGACTGGAAGCCGACCCTAACATAGTTGGGAAAAGGCTAGGCAGACTGTTAGCAGTAACTTAATTTGAAGATCAAACAAATAGGTTAGGCAATGCAATCACAGATACTCGAATTTTATATTAGGTAAGTACTTGTTGGAAAAGAGTAGCCACTGAGTTCTTATCTGATAGCAACAGTCGGGAAACTCAATGGCACAAGGCTAGATTCTAATGAAATCTACGTTTTGAAATGGGTAACCAACGACTTCTACTTTGACAATTCAACTGATTGAATTAAATCAATCAGTTGAATTTATATTTTTTTATTTTTAACCGACTTCAAAAAAAGGAGGTTTCTCAATTCGACACTATAATTATATATATGTACATGTTTAATGTGTGTTCGCAGATAACTTCATCGTTTATGAACCGATTTTAATTATTATTTTTTTGTTGGAAAGGAAATATTCCAAGAGTGGTACCAGGATAAGGAAACTAGGATTTGATGATGGCATCCTAGAGAAATCGAGGGAACTCTTCAAATATTATAGGCAAACCTATAGCGATTTGGGCATTTTTTATAGTAACTTGTGCAGTTGCTCTTGGAAAGCACCATTTGGTTAAGTGGAACTGATGATGAAGACCACAAATAGCCACCGAAACTACTCAATAATAAATATTTCACGGGTTGCGATTCGATTACCTACTTTAACATAGTAGCAATGCAATTTATGCTCGTTACAATGCATATGGAGAAGTGGAGCTAATAGTGAAGTACCAGGAGAACTCCTCAACGATGAACGTCCCTGCATCGGAAAAAGCAATATTTTGTAAAAGGTGATGAGCAGTTGGCATTAGGCTAATGTAACCAAGATAAATTACAAATTGACCCCCTAAAAAGCGAGAAATAAAAACTTTTTACAAAAAAAAAAAACAACCGACTTCCAAAAAACCATTACAAAGTGAAAAATAACTTAAACGGGAGCCGGTGGCAAATAACGAAAATACAAAACCAAAGACACTGACTTCCGTTTAAGTTATTTTTAACTTTGTAGTGGTTTTTTGGAAGCCGGTTGTTATTTTGTAAAAAAGTTTTTTATCTATTTTATTTCACTGTATACTACACCGGTTGACGTTATCACGTCAACGCCGGCTGTCACTGAAAATCAGCGCTGTGGCTCTGTCTCGCCTGGGGTCGCAGCATTATGCTGAGCGATGGCCGTTTTGCGTGGATGTGACGCATATTTTCCCACAAATTGCTATTTTCGTGTTTTGTTCTTTCTTTGCGTCATGTTTACCGCAAATAAACGTATTTTCTTTCTTTCTATTTCAGCACTGTGTGAGCAATCAACCAGTAAAGATAGATTTACTGCATTTGCATAACTATCCACTTAACCCTTGCACCCCCGAACTATGAATATCTTCATTAAACCCGGAGTGGTACTATAACCCGCGTTATCATGGTTAATTCCAGGCGCTAATGAAAAGTTTCACGACTCCCCAAGTTTTGATGAAGCTCCCTTAGCTAGGATAACGTTATGATAATCTTAATTAACCATTCGGTTTCATATCTTTACGCATTACCGTTAACATTACGTTAAATATTAGGTTAATTGTGGTGATTAGTTTTTATCCAATTTATTCTGTGGAAGTTAATCAAGTGTTGTATAGGTATTGTTTATCGCGAAAGCGGTGATATTATTATATTTCACTACACAAATATATACAGTATTTATATTTTCTTAATGTCCCTCGGGAATCATCGCATTTCCGAATACAAACGAAATAAAATTTCCATGTCCATCAATCACTAGATTTATCATGTATAATAATTTGAATTCAGAACTAAGTACTTTATTGTTGTTTTGTTTGGATTTCCGTGTGAACTATATAGAGCTGTAAAACTATTTTCCTATTTGTCGTGCCAGCGACTTTAGCAGCTTTCCTTCCATTTTTTAAATAAATTACATTAAGTTAAAAGAGCATTTACAACTATATATACTTCCAAGTCGATTGTGGGCGTCCGGTCTGCACCAAGTACAAAGGGCAACTGATAAAAACGACTGACGAAACACAAAGTTGGCCGAGGGACATTTAGAAAATAGAAATACTGTAATTAGATATGTAAGTAATTAAATATATTATTATCTATCATCTTGGAGCTGCAATTGCTGACGACTAGAACAGGCCCATGAGCGTAGTGATGGGTTGGCTAAGATCAAGAATCATCATCTCAATAATCCATGCCACTAGCATGTGCATTCGCGGCACAAGGCATACATTTAAACTAATTGCCAAAATACGGTTTCGACGATGGAGCAGCCTTTCAACTTAGTAATATAAAAGGAATTTTTCACATTGAATGTTCGATTGGGTATAGCTTGTGTTCTGATGACTAGGCACAAAGCATAGCTCAGCTTGGTGACCTAAAAATGGTCTGCTCGGGAGACATTTGAAAAATGGTAACATCTGGTTCGAGTGTGTATGATTTTTTAAATCGATGTCTAGTATTTATTTATTTATATCTTAGTATTTCTTACATCTTGCGTTATGGAGTTCCTCAAATGGTACTTACGGATAATTGCCTATTTAATAAATTAATCATGATTTATCAGCGTCAGGTGGTGACCTTGTGTTGTCATCTGACATTATGCTGAGCTGAGGCCCTTTTGGCATTAAAAGCATTGTTTTCGTTATTTTTAGTGTTTCCTTTTTTTTGCTGTTATGCCAATTAACGCATTTTTTTCTTTTGTAAATATTGTGGTACTTTTTCGTAGTTCTGTTTTTTATAAGGAAGGTTAATTTCGTTTTTTGGGAAACAGTTACAAAATTTTCTTTACCAAAATTAAATGGTATGTTAGCCAATAGCCATAATTGACAGGGCAAGATTTCAGATTGAAATGTGAATAAAATGCTTGTTTTCACCTTCACTAAGTGACACATAAATAAATCCCTAATTAAAAGTGCACTGTTGGATTTTCAACGCTAGACTCAGCGCTGAGAGTTGAAGATCCAACAATGCACTTTTATTTAGGGATTTATTTAAGTGTAACTTAGTTGTCGGTGAAAACTGATATGAATCTCCTTTGTGTGCGTTCTTAAAATCTACACAGGTACTAACGAGTAATAAGCAAATGAATGCTTTGTAAGCTTCAATTTTTAGCTCAAACTGCGCAAACCAGGAGTAATGCCTACTTTGCCTAAATAACGCCGACACAAGCCGTAACTATTCAAAAACTAGTCTGCCACTAGTCGTGACTATTCAAAAACTAGTCTGACACTAGTCGTGACTATTCAAAAACTAGTCTGTCACAAGTCGTAACTATTCAAAAACTAGTCTGTCACTAGTTGTGACTATTCAAAAACTAGTCTGACACTGTGTACCTTTTAGAAGTTATAAGCCAAAACTGAAAGAAGTCTGAAAATTTCAAGGTTTTTCGAGCAACACCCTGCGTGTTGCTCGAAAAACCTTGAAATTTTCAGATTTCTTTCGAAATTGCAAACTTGGTTTTACACTAATTGATATCTATCCTAACAACATCCAAAAAATACAGTACAGTGCAATTTTTTACGAAAATGTTTTAAATGATTGGTCTATAATAATTATTAATTATATTTAGGTATATGCCTGAAATAAAAATTTACAAAAAATCCAGCCCATTTTAAATCCAAAAACTATAAATCTTTTTATTTACCTACTTCTCCTTCAAAGAACATTAAACTGTGAACCTCGTTAATCATTACGTCACCAGGCCTCCAGAAACTAGATGTAGTAACTTCGAAGTTTTATTTTTCGAAGCAGTCACTCTAAGGCGAGATTAGGCCCTGAAGTGCGGTTGAGGCACTTCAGATAATTCATGTTAGCTTAGTTGCTTTACAGTAAGTAGGGGTTTTCTTCGTAGCTTTCATCCTCTTAAATCGAATGTTTTATAACGTAAAAAATATTCAACTTAAGAGAGCGCTTCCCTTAAATAAATACTTTTAGACTTCTTGACTTATCTTTCAGTAAACCACAAAATATACTAGAACTCGTATTCTTTCAAACCGGCCAAGTGCGTGTCGGACCACGCACAATGAATGGTTCCGTAGTTGGGATGATTTATCCCAAAAACAAACTTAACTTTGTAGTTGAAAAACATGTTCAACCTTACGGAATGTATGCGGAAGACTTGTTTTTGCAACTGCAAATATAAGTTAGTCGATTATTTATTACTCGTTAACTTGTAGAGCCTACTTAGCCGTGATAGTTTTCCTTTTAATTTCGTTGTATAAACTACAGCTGTGATTTTTTTCACACATCCAAAACCAACTATTTAGCTGGCAGGGGGGACACTAAACTCTAACAAAAATTAGCAATATAAAGATTAATATTTTGCAAACGGATCCCTGAATCCAAAAATGGTTCTCACATACTCACAACGTTTTTGAAGGACCTTTGTAATGATACCTCACACCATGGGATGGGACCCCAAAATGTAATACCGTATCTTAATACAGATGTTCCAAGACCATGATAAGCTGTGAGCAGTTCATCTATGTTAACTGTTGGAGCAAGTTAATACAGGGCATAGGATGAAATACTAATTATACTATACTTTATCAGTCATCAGTTATGCTTATATGCAAGCATAACTGCTGTTATGCAGCATTACCAACGGAATGCTGTCTAGAATTATCCTTTGTTTAGAGCATCCTTAATAACAATTAACAAGACTTCTGCATAACGAAGCACAAATATCTGTGTTATGCAACAATAATATCTAACATTCTCCTTGTCAGAACCAGCGAGGCTATTGTATAAACTTGTGCAGATTGGTATTCGTAAAAGATAGTTACTCTTATACAAGGTGTATCAGAAAGGTGTGGTCAACTTTAAGAGTGCAAAATAAAACAAAATCCCGTGCACACCACCATTTTTTTGGTAGGTAAACGTTACTATATCGGCCGAGCGCTGCAAGCAGAAATAATCCTTACGATGTATATATACGTTTCTTCGATGGAATGAAAAACTTTCTTCAGAGGACCAACATCGTAATCGAGAAAAATATTATCAGCCGACCCATACATTTGAGTCGAGTAGGTTTTGAAGCCTTGTACGGGCTGATATTTTTTTCTCGATTACGATATAAGAAAATTTGTAATAAATCTTAATAACCGAATTTAGGAATGTTTGAATTTTGATGTGTATTCCTACGATAAACATATAATTAGATCCTTAATAATCTTGACCTTCATTGGGTACATATTGGTTTATTTTTGTACGGGACAACATTTTATGTAAAGGCTCGTTCAGACCAGCGCGACACAAAAGCACTGCTCGTCGCGCGACGAGCGGTGCCTTTGTGTCGCGCCTGTTTGAAAGAGCCTTTATTATATTTTATTACAGATTCAGAGTATTTCTTTTTTTCGTCTGTATAGTCGCTGGAATACGTGCAAACAAATTTAGAGCAAAACAGTGGTGACTTGAACAAAAAGGAAATAAAAAAAAGAGTTAAATCAGTCTGTGAATTATAACATACATTCTATAGTTTTAACCAGGCATTGTACAGTCAGGAAAATGAATTATGCAATAAATTGGCAGCCCTTTTTTTTTTTTTTTTGGTGGGAAATTATCAAATAACTTCTCCCGCTCTGGGCGGAGCGGGAGGGCGTGTCAGACTCTTACTGACTAAAACCCACCCGTGTCGTGTGGAACTCAACGCGCCGTCGACCCGGGCTTAGTCCTTACCGGACGGCGAGCTACCCATTGCTCACCGTCCGCAAGCCCGCGCCTACGGTGGCCGGAAATCGGCTCGCGATTCCCACCCCGGGCGTCTCCTCCTGCGGCGGTTAGGAGCGTGAGGGCGCGAAAATTGCCTCTCCCTCACGCGCTCCGCCTCCTCCTTCGCGAGCATTACCGCTTCGCAGAAGGAGGTGACGGCCTGCCATTCGCTCTCGCCACTCGCTCCGTACTATGGCCTGAACCAGTGCCGGACGCGAGAGATCACCGCCGCCGATCGCCTCTACGAGGACACGGCGGCGGCGTTGCTCCGCCCAAGCCGGGCAGTCCTCCACCGTATGCTCCACCGTGTCCTCAGGCCGATCCACACAATGGTGACACCCGGGTGTTTCCTCCCGCCTTATCCTAAACAGGAAGCTCCCGAAGCAGCCGTGTCCGGTGAGGACCTGCGTCAGGCGGAAGGTGAGGACGCCGTGGCGCCTCTCAAATCACTCCTCAAAGAGGGGTCTTATCGCCGCAATTGTGGCGAGCCTAAGTCTATTCTATTCTATTTTTAATAAATGGCAAGCAAAGCCGATGTCGACTATTCTGCCAATGTCTAAAGTGAGTTGGAAAAAAAAGAGAATATCAAAAAAAATAAAAAACATTTAAAAGTAAACGATTAAGTTCTTCGACTGATACAGTTGAACACAATATAGATCTTGTTGGGTTAGTACGGGACTGAAACAAACAAAAAATATAATAAAATAAATATTATTATGATTGTTATAACATAAAATATATATGGGCAGATGCCCGTCATTATCAGAATCGGACATGTCTTCAATAAGTGGTAATGTGGGTAGGCAAACCAACAAAGAATCACTCGAATCACAATCAAAAGTTATTTAATCCCACAAAATATCTTCCTTACAGAATTTCACTAAAATCTATTCACTAGTAATTAGGAAATCACTGAATCAATCAGGTTTAATTATTTTAAAACAAAAAAGGACAAGATTACTCGGAACAAAAGTGATTCGTCGGATACTTGGTGCGCTCGCCGTTGACGTTTAGAAACAAGTGAAGTTCAACATGGCCGCGCTGACCATCACCTCGATGCTCCACCAGACTGACAGTTGTCAAATCTCGTTCCGAAGTATCTCTCAACAGACGGCGCTAGCAATGCACCATCATATACGTATACCGTTCCCACACAGACAGAATAATTCATAACTTTATGTTGTTGTGGCGAATGAATGTCATCAGCGCCACAAGCAGATCTGGAGAAGAAAACGTTAGAAAGGAGGGGAAATAAGTCGGAAGAGGAATCTTAAATTTTGAGAGATGTTTATATAAATCTAAAGGTGGAACGTTGTTCGACAGTTCGAGCATTCGAAGAAGTGCCCTCGTCGATTTGCCATGTTAGAGCCATTCCATACAACTGTCAATTATTGACATTTGTGATTTAAATAAACATACAGTTTAGTTGGTATACCCGAACCACTTTAGCGTGGCAAAAGCGGTCATTGACCCACTTACATTTTCTAGCGTTCTTTATTTCAAAAACTGAAATAAATTCCGTTTACGTCCTGAATTCTATCGTGATCTTCAACATGTTCCAATAATGAAAAACCATACATTGTTTGGGTTCCAGAGATACACACGTTACATTATAAAACTGACTTACATCCATCATATCACACTCTCAGGTCCAGTTGAAAACCAGCACCAGGCACTTGATAGTTGTCTGGCATTTTTGCTGAACTGGGCCTTTTTGCATACTCTCCTGCTAATTTCTTACATCGCACTTTACACTTTTTGTTTGATTTTAATTTTTTTAAATGAATATGAATATGAATATAAATGTTTTTCTTTATATCTTTCTTTAGATATTAGGGAAAGGGCAATTACGACTTTGCCAGGTTAAAGCGATTCGGGTATAGTCAATTTCATCACCTGTCTAGCCTTTTCACAACTATGTTGGGGTCGGCTTCCAGTTCCAGTCTAACCAGATGCAGCTGAATATCAGTATTTTAAATGGAGCGACTGCCTATCTGACCCTCACAACCCAGTTACTCAGTAATATGGTACACCTTATTATAGTCAATTTTATGAAAATTAATTTACCTAGTTTTACCTGCCACTAAAACAAACTTTATGCGGTGTAAGCCACGTACAGTGTTCCTACCCTTTCTAAAACAATAGAGTTTCCAGCCCTTATCTACGTCCCTTTACTACTGCGAGATAACGCGACTAGGGTCATAGAGGTACCAAAATGTCTGAATAGTGAGATTAAATTAACCTTGCGACCTTACTCCGTAGATTTAAAGGGCTTTGTAGTTAAAGTAATTAATTTAATTATCATTTGATGAATTCTGGAGATCTTGTCAGTATATCTAGAGTATTGTGAGATGAGCGTAATATGTCTGTCGTGTGGTTATAGTAAAGTATACTTAAGACCATTTCCACGCAAGCTCCGCCCCCATGCACCCCACCACTCCATCATAATATGCTAAACGCTAACACATCAGTAATAAAATTGAATATCGCGTGTGCTCTTTAATCGTGTTCGAGCACGGTACTAAATGGCGTAAGTCTCAATTCTTATTTTGGTACTAAAGTAATAATTGATCTAGAGAAAAAATATCTTGTGGCTGGATAATAAACTATATTTTCTTACTGAGAAAATTTATTTTAGACATAAAACTAAACTTCATTTTATTTAAATAATCTTTAAAATAAACATGATTTTCGAATTAAAAATGAATCGAACAAATATTTTACAATTACGTAACTGTCTTGTACAGGAAAAGAAAAAGATCCAATAAATCATATACTAAAGTTCAATTTTGATTGTACTCAGACTGTTTCAGAATATTAATGTAAATTAACATACAATTTAGGGAGCCTCCTCTTACATTAATTGCATGTATGGTAAAATTAATTTCACGATAATAGTTTTAATAACAGTGCAATTTGTTTCGTAAAATAATTAGTGTCGTGAAATATACACTATCACCGAAATCATGACCCCTTCAGCATCAAAGCTTTATTTTACAATGTACATTGTAAAATAAAGCTTTGATGCTGAACTAGAGTCGCGTATGCACATTACTATCAACAATAATACAATAATATCATACAAATGTGCATACGCGACTCTAGTTTCACTTTGCATTTGACCGTGAAATTACTTGCGCGATATTAATTTTATCTTAAATTGCGCTTTTTTTTTTTAAAGTGAAAACTTCTTTAAGTGCGTTGGACATTTTTGAGACGGGAAAAAACAACTGAACTCGCGACACTGTTACCGAAACTAGCTTTTGACCATTAAAAAGACATCAAAGCGCGATACATTTTCTTTGGGATTAGTGACATTCCAAACATTGAGACATGACAACGACATGATCGACATTTCCCTTTCTTTACCGACTTCAAAAAATAAAAATATTTCCTGCACAATAAAATTGTTCAAGTTTTCACTTATGTCGGCACTCCCGGAGTGCCACTGTTTTTTTTTCTTAACTAATACAAATTGGCCTTGGTCGTTTTATGTTAAAATAAATAAATTAGATAAATAAAACTAAGTACAGGTCTGGCCTGTGTGTTGATCTGGTATTAGATCTGCCATTTCCATCTTGATCTTACCGGCAAAAGAATTACAATAGACAACGTAATGGGTGAATCTAAAAGCCTGTTTTCTTGTGCAAAGGTCTAGGATGGTAGACTTTTCAAAAACAATTGCACATGAAGTAGCATCCACACTAGGGATTGCAATCCGGCGTCATTTCCAATCCGGCCAGATCCGGCCGGATCCGACAGGATTGATCAAATCAGGATACTTTTCGCTTTTCGTTCCAAAATGGACTCTTAATGAGTTAATCGGGAAAGTGTAATAAATAGGTTGCTTATTTAAAAAAATAAAACCAATATGAAATCAACTTTTACTTTTAATGTTAGAACTTAAAATTATACTTAGCATTTTAAAATGTAACATAATGAACCTTGCGTCATTATTATTTACAGACATCACAATAATTTGAGAATGCAAAAAAATATTACAATAATGAGTTTGTATTATAAAATATAACTCTTTGGTTTAATCAACTTACGATAAATAATTATTTTAATTACATAAACAGTATCAAAAAATAACATTTGGTTTTGAAAAAAGGATCGTAGAAAACAAATAGTATTAATTGTGTCATCTACCAATTGACTTCTAATAGAGCTAAAAATATAGCCTGTGGCCAAAAAGGTTCTTTCAGCTTCTACACTGGCTTTGTAGTTAGCAAATAATCATGCAGCGACAAACCAAACCAGCACACACATTTCTGACCCGAGCGAGGAGTGGAATAATACTGAGCAAGTAGTCACGTGGTCCAACTTGGCGGCGCCGTGTGGAGCTCCCCCACCCCCGGGGGACAGCCACTCTCACGCACACGCTCCAAGCATTAAAGTACCAGCTCATGCTACAGCACGATTATTTTGCCAAAAATTGCTATCACCGGATCTGGTAAACGTTTAATGACGCCGGATCCGGTTTTCCGGATTGCAATCCCTAATCCAAACTATGCAAGTTATTTTCTAAACTTAAACATTGTAGACGTTTGACCCTGCTGTAGGTTGCCGAAAGTATTAGATGTGATGTTTATTGATTTTCCGGATCAGAAAGAATTAGATAATACATTGGCCCATGAACAATTATTACAATAAAACCGCGTGGCCCGAGCGCTTGGAATGTCAACTGCATTTTCTTAATGTCCCTCGGGTATCATCGGATTTCCGAATACAAACGAATGCTAATTTCCATGTCCATCAATTATTAGATTTATCGTGTATAATATTTTGAATTCAGAACGGAAATCAAAACAAAACAACAATAAAGTACTTAACTTTATTGTTGTTTTGTTTTGATTTCCGTGTGAACTATATAGAGCTGTAAAACTATTTTCCTATCTGTCGTACCTGCGACTTTAGCGGGTTTCCTCCCATTTTTTTAATAAATTACATTAAGTTAAATGAGTATTAACAACTCTATATACTTCCAAATCGATTGAGAGCGTCCGGTCTACACCAAGTCACAGATAACCAAGTGCAGTGCAAAGGGCAACTGATAGAAATCCGACGACTGACGAAACACGAGGTTTGCCAAGGGGCATTAAGAACATAGTTTGTCTGTACGCAACAGACGGATTTGTTACGTGGTAAGGAAACAAAATGACGCCATTCTTCACCCAAACGTGTATTCCGCATCTTCGTAAACCTAGATTACCATGGCTTGCCTCTCATAATTCAGGATTACGCACTTTCATCATTTCAGTCCCATAAGACCAAAGTTATGTAGGGGCCGGGTCTAAACTTAATCAGGGACTGTGGGAGTGTGGGCCTACCACGAACGTGCGAAATAAACGCAACAGAATTGGACCGATTTTTGAATTAGAAATGCTCGTCATATTTTATCATATAATTAATTTGAAGACTTTTTTAATTATCTATCTATTACCATCGTTATCAGCCTACAGCAGTCCACTGCTGGACATAGCCCTCTCCTATTACATGCCATTCAGCTCGATTCTCGCCAACTCTCATCAAGCTACTACCAGCTACCCTGCGCAGATCGTCGCTCCACCTAGCCTGAGGGCGTCCTACCTTACGTTTGCCAATTCGCGGTCTCCACTCAAGAACACGTCCACCCCAAAGGTCATCGTCTACGGCCGCACGGTTCATACGCGTGTGGAGCTACGCACAATAAAGGGCAAACTTAACATTGCAGTTGAAAAACATGTTCTCCCATACATTCCAACTGCAAATGTAAGTTTGTACGCACAATATTAAGAGATTTACCATGTTATTTAGACCATAGACTTCTTATATTATGTTTTCCTGTAATCTATGAGTAAAGAACTATTATCTGTACTTTTTTCAAAATTGCAGGCTCATTACTTTCGGAGATAAGGGGCGAATGGTTTTCTTAAATATCTTTAAATGTATTTATTTTAAAATTAATGAGATTCTCGCAACAAGCCCTTTCATTTGATATGTGACATAGTTAACAAAACTTGTTTTTTGGCTTATCTGCCCCTTAAGTGATCCCCATATTCAAAATTCATTTATTTACGTTACACGTCCGTGTTTGGCTCACAGTATAATTATGTGTACTAAATTTCAACTGAATCGGTTCATTAGATTCGGAGAAAATTGGCTATGACAGAGGGACAGATAGAGATATTATTATGAGTGATTCTATTTTTTATCCGTTTTTTGCTTTTGAAGTATGGAACCCTAAAAATCGTACAAATTTACGCTAAGATTACTTCGCACGTTCGTGCGAGGCCTTCTATTCCATGAAAAACCTTTGAAATTTTAGTTCTCAAGAGACTATGCTGAGTAGCTTGAAATTTTGTGCCGGTGTATCTTCCTTCAAAGGGATTTTGAGGGTCTTGTAATAAATATTAACGTTTGAAAATATGTTTTATTGTTTGTGTATTGTAAGGGTTTGATTCAGGATTTTGTTCGGTCGGTTTGGGACGATTTCCACTTAGCATATGTGAGTTATTTAATTTTCCGGTAAGAAAAATCTTTACATATTCAGCATATAATTTTCCCACTGCTGGGACACAGGCCTCCTCTCTGAGACAGTGAACGGGCCGTAATCTACCAAGCGGGCCCTGTGCGGGTTGGTGGATGTCAAATGTCTTTAAATTTTCGGTTCTAGGACATGCCGGTTTCCTCTCGATGTTTTCCTTCACCGTTTTGTGAGCAGTGGTGATGAAATAATTTACACAAAGTAAAGCGCCTTTCAGGAGAGAGAGAGACACACAAAATAGAATTCAAGCAGCCTGGCTGAAATGGAAGTCGCTGTCTGGCATCCTATGTAACTCCCGTATGTCATATTAAAGTCAAAGGCAACGCAAAAGGGCAATAAGACCAGCCCTACTATATGGATCTAAGTGCGGGCCGATGAGGAAGATGGATGAACAGAAAATTCCCACCACAGAAATGAAGATGCTACGCTGGTCTGGTGGAGTTTCGAAAATAGATAGAAAAAGTAACAAATATATCCGTGGTACTTTTAAAGTCGCAAAGATACACGAGAAACTTAGTGAAAACCACTTGCGCTGGTACGGACATGTGATGAGGCGAGATGATGACCATGAGTCATGAATATAGAAGACGGAAAGAGAGGCCGTGGACGACCACCAATGACTTGGCTACGAACAATAAAAAACGATATGATGATGAGCAACACAACAAAAGAGAGGCAACCCACAACGGTACGGTGTGGCGCAGAAGTGCTAGGAGGGCTGAATCCAAAAGAATTGGGATAGTGGCCAGGAGAAAGAAGAAGAAAGCGCCTGTCAGGGTTCGAATCTACCACCTTACAACTCGTAAGTTTTGACTCGATCATGTAGGGAAGCTCCAAACACAGCCCTCTCCATTGCCCTTTGGGTGACTAGCCTTCTAATGAGGCCCATTAGTTAATTAGTTACTATACCCAAATATAAACAGATTATTTCCCGAAATACACTAAAGCCAAATTAGAGCGCGATAACATTATTGTCAACATTGATAACAAAGGATTATTACGTTTAAACCACTCACTTTTTGATTAAATTAATTAATCTGTAAATTACTTTAGCAAGAATGTGAGATACATGTTCTGTTCATCAATTTGATATAAAATTATTTACCGCTTGGATACACAGAAAACTCAATTACGCGATATTAATTAAAATTGATCATTTGGACCCAAATTCACTGATCAGCGAACCGGAACGGAGCGTGAAATAACAGAAAGTAATGAAAAGAGAAAAACAGCAACAAAATTTGCTATTGTTTATAAGGATTCTAACTGCAGCGTGGATTTCTCTGTCGCGGGAAAGTCCGAAAGGGATACCGTGGCCTCTGCCAATACAGGCAACTACGAGGGGACTTATCGTCGCAATTGTGGCGTGCCGTGATATCTCGTGGCAGCGGAGTTAAGCCCCGGCGTTTCGCCTCCTCGCGCCACTCCCAGATGTGCGCGAAAACTTTTGCCTCCAGATCCCATGGCGGTAATCCGGCAAGGAGACTCGCCGCCTCACAGGAGACCGTGCGGTATCCTCGGGCCAGCCGGATGGCCATGACCCGTCAGTAAGAGTTTGACACGCCCTCCCGCTCCACCCAGAGCGGTAAAAGTTATTTGATAATTCCCCACTCAAAAAAAGAAAAAAAAACGTGGACTTCTCTAAAGAAAAGTTTGCACTGGATCTTGAAAAGAATAACCATATCAGATTGGGTTACCATCAACGTCGATTTGACTAGATCTTTAAGCTACAGACTGATTTTTGGTGGAACATCGTTGAGGAACAAGCCGGGCGTCCCAAGTGATAGAAAGTGGCAACGTCTATTTTCTATAGGAACCTCCAATACCAATAATTGTGTTTTCAAACATAAATAAATAAATAAATCAGCCTACATACACGATCCTGCGCCAACATGGACCAATCCCGCTTGTAGGCGTCAAACTCATCCCGCCATCTTCCCCTGGGTATACCGCGATGCCGTCGGACGTTTCAAACATAGAACAGCGAATAAAAATGTTACGTATTTGTAATCCTGCCAGCACCCGTACCCTTTTAACCAGAAAACGATGTATGTTGGAAGCATTCCATCATCTGCCTAGCTTTTTTGCAGCATGTTTGGATTGGCTGAATACCATTATTTTACATGGAACGACTGACCTCCACAACCCAACCAACTAAGTAAACACGATACCCCATGGTTTGTTGGAAGCATTCATCATGACGAATTCTTCCTCTAAGAAACTCTACTCTTTTCATCAAAAATCTTTTAATGAAGCCTTATCCAGTTCAAAATTTCCGGGATACGGATCGTACATTAATCATTGAACGCGGTAACAAACTTGTTATCAGATCTAAGTTTAAGTGGAACTAAGTTTGAGTCGTTATCTAACTTAATGAAATTAGTGGAAGTTTCAGTTGGAGATTACGCATATTGCGTTTATCGTTACGGCAACTTTTGGGATGGGATAAGCTGAATTTTAAGTAGTTGGTGGGTAATAATTCAACGTTTTGGCAACTATGTTAAGGTTGGTTTTCAGTCTTATCAGATTATAACTAATAACATATGGAGGTACATTACACCAAGCATGTACCAGGCAGGTAGAAACGCAGAGAGCACCCACATTTCGTCAGTTATGTTTAAGCTCTACTGCCAATAACATAACACAAATTCAAACAACCAGACAACCGGCTACTCTTGTGAAAATCCAAATAGAAAAATCGGCCAAGTTCGAGTCGGACTCGCATTCCATACCGTATTAAGATCGAGCAAAAAACGCCAAAAAAGACTTGTTTCTTGTCATTATTTGTTGTCTTATCCGCAATAGAAATAATCAATATGTGAAAATTTCAACTGTCTACCTATTACGGTTCATGAGATACAGCTCGCTGACAGACGGACAGACAGCGGAGGCTTGGTAATAGGGTTCCGTTTGGAATAAAAGGTTAAAGGTTAAGATACCACAAAAATATACCGGTACCGGATTAAAATAAAGGTTGAGCTATACCGATACTTTTATAAATAAAGGTTGGGCTAAACCGTTATTTAACCTTTACACTATTTCGGTACCGAAAAACATGCGAGACGGCGCGGCGCGGGTGCTTACACAGTCGTGTTCTTCCGATCGGAAATTAAAACCAATTCCGAGTTACAATCAGCAAGTGAACGACAGACAGAGTGTGGCGGCGGTGCATCAAAGAAAACCCCTATTTATTAAGGTTTAGGTACTGCTACCGATACATTTATAAAGGTTAAGATACTGCTACCGAAATATACCGGTATGCATTTCCAACCTCAAAATTCTGCTACTGAAAAAAAGAATGGTATCAAAATATTTCAGTAACCCTTATTTAACGGTATGACGTCATACTGAAATTTAAAGGTACCTTAATTTTTGGGTAATTCAGTCCCTGCTGGCAAGGCAGTCAACTTAGAGCAGCTAAACATCGGTATTTGGGCTCGGTTGTGGTGGTCACAACCAAATTACTCCAAAAAACTAATAAACTGTTGTTAGATTGGTTGTCACACTTTCAGTCTACTGACAACCAGTAACGACAGTGACGAAATTTGATGGCAAAATTAGGAATGCTGCTGAGGCACGGAAGAGTCTCGATATCAACGTGTTAATTAAACATTATGCATCACCCTTCAGCACAGGCTTGCGAACGGTGAGCAATGGGTAGCTCGCCGTCCGATAAGGACCAGGCCCGGGTCGACGGCGCGTAGTTTTCACGCGCGCCTCAAAGAGATGTCAGCACAACTGACGGGGTCCACTAGAGCTGATGTCTGCCGGGGTCGCGGGAAAGTCCGAAAGGGTTACCGTGGCCCCTGGCAACATACAGGCAACTGAAGGAACACAGGTGGGTTTTAGTCAGTAAGAGTCTGACATGCCCTCTCGCTCCGCCCAGAGCGGGAGAAGTTATTTGATAGTTTCCCACCCGAAAAAAAAAAGGCATCACTCTTCATGGTCTGCTGTGACGGCCCCATTTCCACATCGATCAATTAACATGGTTTGGAGCCCCAAAATATTGCAAAACAAGTTATGTCATACCTTTCCCAACGAATTTTTTGATGCCCTATGATCATTTCCCCGCCCCCCCCACCTTTTATATACTTGTACATATTATTATTTTAAATCTGATAGTTTTTAAATAATGTAAATACCTTTGTAATTGAATTTTGTGAAATATATAATTTCCCAACAAAAATGAAATCCTGAAATAAATATCTAAAAGCCATTATCTTCGACATAACACTTTACCATAAATAAAACTGAACACCATAAACATTAAGGTTACGGCTCACTATATCGAGCGCCGCTTACAGGATATTACTTCATAAATCCACTCATTTCTCTATGGTCGTTACGTGAGAATCGGGCTTTATTGCCAACAGGCGCCCGTTTGTGGTGGCGAATAGTCGAAATACATGTTATTTGGTGTAATATAAGATTAATAAACATTATGGGTCACAATGTGTTCGAGTTGACTGGTAGAATGGCGGGCTTGGGACTTTAGAGGCATTGGCAGTTCAATTTTGGAATAGTCTTAATTAGTGTATTGGCATCTACAACGCCACATGTAAACTTCGCATCAAAGATCTGACTTCATACAAATCCTTCATCGCGCAAGCAGTTTACGGCACGATCAGCATTTACACCGTGACATACACTTCATGTATCCAAAGAATACCTAAACATTAATTAAAAAAATGCCAGTGGCACTCCGGGAGTGCCGACAGAAGTGAAAACTTGAACAAGATCGTGGTGGAAGAAAAATACTTGTGTAACCTTATCTAAATAAAGAGCACAATCACTTTTACAAAACCTTTAAAGTAAAAATACTTGCATAGAACATTGATCCGTAATATAATATAAATAAAGAGCACAATCTCGTTTACAAAAATGAGGTGTCGTCGCGGTGTCGCGAAATCAATGGTTTAGTCCCATCTCAAAAATGCCCAACGCGCTTAAAGAAGTTTTCACTTAAAAAAATTGATATATTGTAACAATTTTTTAATTGCTCCTATTTTATGTCGGATGTATTGAATGGCCAATATATATTTTTAAATTATTTTTTAGTAGTAATTGGATACATTCATGAAGTGGGCTGCTTTTGTAAGACGACTAAAATGTTACGGTGTATATAATTTACCGACATCAATGGCGCAGTTGCCCACCAGACACGATACCCGTCTGGTCGGAGGGTCCTCCCTTTTCTATAGAGGATGATTGTGGTGTCGGTAACGGTAACTGTAACAGCGTCGCGAGTTCTATTTTTTTCCTATCTCAAAAATGCCCAACGCGCCTAAAGAAGTTTTCACTGTTTGTAAGAGCCTTAAATTACACCCGTTCGAAGCTAGGGCGGGCCGCTAGTTACAGACACATGAGACATTTTAACTTTGTCTCTGGGAAGCGGTGACAAGCAAATTTCGTAACAACTTCGAAGGATTTTGAAAGAAATTCCTAATCCATTGCATCATATATGTTTGAACAATTTGCCTGTTCGACAGCGAAATTAACACTATGAATGTTGTTGAATTGTCAAAATTAAAGGGATTCAAATAATGTTGGTGTGTTTACGCTATTACTCCGCAGTTATCATCAGGTGGGCTGCTTACTTGATCCTGGGTGGGTGAACCAACATAAAAAAATGCAGCTTTCACTTCAGAAATACACAAACTTAATACACAAAGATACTAAAGTATTAGTACATTACTGCCGCGGTCTATAATGACTACTTTGCTGGTCGCGCTGATGATGGCCGACAACGCAGCGTAGCGCAGCTCCAGGCCAACATAGCGCGGTCAGCGTGCAGCACTTGATGGACGAGCTGAGATAAAGGCCGAGGCCGTAGGTCGAGGCCTTTACAGCGAGGACAGCAAGGGCTGCAATGATGGCCAAGCTGGAAGGCCTAGAGCGTAGCTAGGCTAGCTTGAGGCAATCATAGCGTGACCAGCGAAGCAGTCATAGTGGGCCAAGGCTTGTATAGTGCTTTACTCAAAAATGCAAGTACCTAATCTAAATAAAACCAGCAAGTAATTTCAATAAAATATATATTAATTAACTAGAAATTTAATTAAAATGACAATATTATGAAAAGTACAGTTACTAAAATTCAATACCGACTTTCCCGGTTCGATGTTAATAATAGTTTGTGATAATTTTAATGCGGTGTTTGACTGCTGTATTATTTCTTCATTTATTACGTAAAAAAGTCACTAAATAAAAATAAAATTTTCGCTGAACCACGCTTTTGTTACTTCTTTGTTTTTTTTTTTTAACAATGGTAGTTGGAACTATACAGCCAAGTATGGAATAAAATCTTGGCCCACTTGTCACGCTATGATTGCCTCGAGCTAGCCTAGCTACGCTCTAGGCCTTCCAGCTTGGCCATCATTGCAGCCCTTGCTGTCCTAGCTGTAAAGGCCTCGACCTACGGCCTCGGCCTTTATCTCAGCTCGTCCATCAAGTGCTGCACGCTGACCGCAATGTCGGCCTGGAGTTGCGCTGTCGGCCATCATCAGCGCGACCAGCAAAGTAGTCATTATAGACCGCGGCAGTAATGTACTATTGTACAGTAAGCGCTCAAAAGTGCATGAGCCGTATTGCTGTGAACACGCGGTATAGCTCGTACATTTGTATGTGTAAGCAACACGATACACACACCACAGATAACGCAGTTTTGCACTGCAGTTAGCTTTCGTACTCAGAAGTGAGCAGACGTGTGCGCGCCGCGCTGTGACTTTTAATTTGTGTGTGACTTTCTGTGCTCCGATTGGCTGTCGCTCTTATTTGCGATTCCTTGTCGCTCTTGAGGTGCTGTTACGTGCGGTCTACGCCCAGTGGGCGGAGCTGAGGTGAGATAGAAGATTTCGGTGAGCTCACACTTTGAGTGACAAGATTAAAATCTTCATTGGAAAACTTACAAAAACTTTTGCGTTCGCCTGGGCGCGAACTCGCACCTTTTCGACGCACGGTGTTTGAGTCAACGCTTGTGCACCCTGAGCCAACTCGACATATAGCTGTTTGTACAAATTAACTGACTCCTATCAACTGCCGGGTACTTTTTACGTTTCTACGGATTTTGAGCCGGTTGGCCAACCATGCCTCGCATGATTCGCTCACCCCCACAGGGCTCCCCAAATGCCCGTGTTCTATCGGAGACGCAATCGGAACCCGACCTTTCTCCTGCCATGTTGGCCCCGGAAAGTAGCACCTATGGTTCGGTAAAGGCTACTACAAGGCCGAGCAATAAGCGTTTTCGAGGCGACGATGGCTGTGTGGAGCCGGATGGTATCGAAGAATTAAAGAGCATGCTGCAGTCTTGGAAGGCCGACCAGGATAAAATACTTGAGAAATTAGTGACAGATGTCTCTGAGTTAAGGCTGCAGAATCTATCTATTCAAAAATCCTTTGTAGAGATTGAGAAATCTATTAAATTCTTTAATATAGAATACGAGGATATGAAGACTCGCTTAGATACCGTAGAGGCGGAGCATAAAGAATACGTGAAGCGCTTCCATGAATTGGCCAACAATAATTGCGATAATAAGGTGGCCATACTTGAAGCAAAAATTGACTCCATGGAACAGCAGGCACGCCAGTGCAACATCGAGATTTGCAATGTGCCCGAAAAACGGAATGAAAACCTTATAACCATTATGGAGTCTATAGGAAAAGCCATTCATTCGCCGGTGCCGCAAAATGATATCGTGTCAATACATCGAGTCCCACATGCACAGCAGCAAGATAGCAAACCTAAGAACTTAATTGTAAAGCTCAGATCGCGGATCGTTCGTGACAATATACTCAGCGCCTACCGTAATGCGAAGGGTCTCAAGTCTGATCAGATAGGAATCCCAGGCACTACTACAGTATCTGTCTACTTGAATGAGCATCTAACTCTGAAAAATAAGGCTTTATTTCGTGAGGCCAAAGTACTCGCCAGGAAACATGGATTTAAATATGTTTGGATCAGGAACTCGACGATACTTGTGCGTGAGCGGGATGGAGAAAAGTCTTTTGCGATTAGATTCACTGAAGATCTCAAAAAGATCTCTGCTGGTGAGAAGACCGGAACCGAGAATTCAATTTAACGACTCGATGTGTGCTACTGTTTTATTTTTTGGATTATTGTTTTCCTTTTGTTTGTCGCTTTTATATATGGTATGTGCTCTAATCTACGCTTCCTCAGAGCTATGTATGTACTGCTGTCCTTTTTCAACTTGTGATATTTGCTTGTTTTCATGCTATGTGCTGTTAACGACAGTTCCAAAGTTATATTTCCTCCAGTTTTTTAATTGTGTGTTGTTACAATTTTATATTTTACTGCCTAAGTGCCTGCATAAAGTTTTACATAGTAATGTACCGGACCTCAAATTTAAAATTGCTTTTTCAGTGTGTGCTTTGAAAGTAAATATGTTAATTATTATTATTGTTGTAAAATTCTAGTTATCAATGGCTACTAATAACATTGTGATTTATTATCAGAACTGTAGAGGGGTCCGCACGAAGTTACACACATTATACATGAATATTGTGGCGAGTTCCTATGACATCATTATACTGACGGAAACCTGGCTGATTCCCAGCATCCAGGATAACGAATTTATTGACGATCGTTATGTGGTCTTCCGATGTGATCGTGATCGTTCTGTGACAAATAAGGGTGATGGTGGAGGAGTTCTAATAGCTGTTCTCCGTGAACTGCGTCCTACTAAGTTACCGACACAATTCGTCCGGGCAGAAATTGAACAAGTAATTGTCCAATTGCCTGCTTCCCAGCACAATAAACGCCACATCATAAGTGCTACGTACATGCCACCGCGAACGCATGAGGTAATATACACACATTACTTAGACATGCTGCAAGACTTAGCTAACGATCCTACTACCGACTCTTACTTTATTATAGGTGATTTTAACCTACCTGACATTGACTGGTTGGACCGTGGGAATCAAGCAATCGCACAAGTTTCGAACACAATCGGGCAAATATTATTGAATTTCATTAATTTAATTGGTGGCTCACAATTCAATATTACTAAAAACAAATTGGGTCGAATACTAGACTTGTTTATCTCAAATGTTGACTGCCAGTCCATATCATGCAATGCTCTGCTTGACCCCGATGGTCATCATCCAGTTTTTTCTGTATTGACTTGTCTGAACACGCATTACACTCCGCTAAAGTACCGCTCGGTCCGTAGACATAACTTTCATAAAGCTAATTACGATCATATAAATTTTGACCTGAGTAAAATTAACTGGAACTTGGTACTATCCAACCTTGACTCTGATCAAGCTGTCAACGTCTTTTATGAGATATTATACGGTATTATCAAGACACATGTTCCACTGACTAGAATAAGAAACTCAAGTTTTCCTGTCTGGTTTACACCCTCTCTCATAAGAATCTTTAAAACAAAAGAACGGGCTTGGATAAGATGGAAGAAGTACAATAATCAATCCGACTACTTTAAATTTTCTAACCATCGCAAGCTTCTCCACGGAGAGTTAATTGAATGTTATCGGAAGTACATTGATTCGGTCGAGGACAGCATTCCTAAGAATATAAAGCATTTCTGGTCCTACATCTCATCTAGAAAGGGAAAAGCTAACTATCCGGCTAGTATGTATTTCAGAAATGTTTCTTCAGAAGACCCCACAGACATTTGTAATCTATTTTCATCTTTCTTTTCTTCTGTCTACGAACCCTCGACTTTGGACCCTGTTAAATGGCAGCCATCTGGTCGCTATGCAGATAGCTCGTCTTGCATGGCCGAAATCTCTCTATCTACGGAAGTTGTGCACGCGGCTTTAAAGTCTTTAGATTCCTCTAAAGGGGCCGGACCTGATGGTTTACCAGCCAGCTTTTTCGTAAGAACACGTGATAGCTTGTGTACTGCATTACATATAATTTTTAATAAATGTTTGCGTGCGGGTGTTTTTCCTGCGATTTGGAAACGTGCGTTTATAACCCCTGTTTATAAGACTGGTGATAAGAACAATGTAGAGAATTATCGCCCCATCTCTATCCTTTCTACTTTGTCTAAGGTTTTCGAGAGTCTTGTGCATGGCGTCGTGTACCCCCACATTCATCAGCTTATTTTACCCGAGCAACATGGTTTCGTCAAACGTCGTTCAACTGCAACTAATCTGTTAGTATTTACCAACTACTTATTTGAAAAATTGGATCAAAAAGTTCAAGTGGACGCTGTGTACACTGACTTTCAGAAGGCTTTCGATAAGGTGGATCATACACTGCTTTTAGAAAAAATTGCTTTCAACGGAATACGTGGTAATCTGCTTAGATGGTTTATTTCATATATTTATAACAGGACCCAAAGAATTGTTGTTAATGGTTACGAGTCAGACCCTATAGTTGTTACATCTGGCGTACCACAGGGATCTATTTTAGGCCCTCTTCTCTTCATTATATTCATTAATGACATTAAACAATGTTTTCTCAATTCTAAGTTTTTAATGTATGCGGATGATATAAAAATTTACAGATCTTGCAAGAATATACAAGACTGTCTACTTCTTCAAATGGACCTGGATAGATTATATACATACTGTAACGATAATAGGCTCTTTCTCAGTCTTCCCAAATGTCATGCCATCTCATTTACCAAAAAGAAAATTAAAATAAATTTTAATTATTCCTTTCATAACGCTCTCTTAAATAAAGTTAGCTTTGTTCGTGACTTAGGTGTTACACTGGATGCCAGTTTACACTTTGACAAGCACGTTGACAATATAGTAAACAAGGCGTATCAGATGTATGGTTTCATCATGAGATCGTCACGTGACTTTGTGCGGCCCTCTACGTTCTTATTGCTTTATAAGACTTTGGTACGATCCCAGTTGGAATATGCCGTCCCCATCTGGAATCCTTTCTACGACAAATACGGCACTAGAATGGAAAGGGTACAGAAGAAGTTCTTACGGTCTATGAACTATAAGTGCTTCCGATCAAAGGTTCCTTACGTGCAGCTTTTGAAACGGTATGGCGTTCTGGAATTGAAATCTAGGCGGCTGTTACTTGATGCTATGACACTGCACGGCATATGCAATAATAAATTTGACTGTATTGACCTTACAAACAAATTGTGTTACAAGGTACCCAGAAGTGTTATTCGAAGGGGGGTGCGCGTGCCTCAACTGTTCCATACAGACATATGCAGGACTAACGCTGGGGAACGTGTACCTCTTCGTCGCCTTGTGGATTCTTACAACACGCATTTTATGGGACTGGATATATTTTGTTTATCTAAGCAATTATTTAAGAAAATGGCTCTGGATATTTTGTTAAGCGAATAATTTAAGTTAAAGTAAGCTAAGCTAACACAGCAATATTGTGGCAGCGACTTTTGTTTTATTTTTATTATTTTTTATCACTTGTCTTCAGCACTTCTTTTAACCTTTTGTTAAAACGTGGACAATGGTGTGGGTTGCATGTTTGTTAAATCTTAGTTTATTTCTCTGTAATTTGTAGCATGTAACTGTTTTTTGTCCCTAATCAAATAAATAAATAAATAAATAAATAAATAAATACACGAAACAACAATATATTTCCGTCGCTTTAAACATGCTAGCACACACGCACTATGCGCGTGAACTTGACCAGTTAATGGCATTGCTAAAATTCGATAGTAACTTAACAAGTGCATATAGCAGAAAGCGTTAAGCGTTGGTATGGAATTCAATCTGCCTCAGGTTCTAATCTCGTAAAACACAATGCGGTTTTTTGCAAATATTATTATTTTTGTTTTCGATAATAATATTTTTTAAATATTGCTGCTTTTTATGTTGTTATTGCAATAAAGGTTTTAGAATAAAAAATGCGTGATTTATGTTAACAAAATTTTAAAAAATATGTTTATTCGTTATATTTATTTTACATAAGTTAAAAAACTGCTAAAATTATTTATCATTACTTCAGCTGAATAAGATGTGAAATAGATGTCAAGAAACTTAGAAGCAGTTTGTATTATTTTGACATATTTAAATTATGAAATATTTTAAATTTTTAATGGATTTTTTCACCATAAATATTAAGCTTTGATCATGGTCGAAGTAATTAAGTAATAAATAAGAATATTAGACTACTTAAAATGTAAAAAACTACTTACAGAATAGGTAATTTTAAGGTTAAATATGGGCAGTTTGTTTATATTTTATTTGTATTAATTATTTTACATTTTATTTGACTTTAGTAAATATTGGTTGTTATTGAGGTTAAAGCTTAAGTATTCATTTTCTTTACGAAAAGAAGATTGAAACTAAACCTCAAATTTTAATCCTAAAATAATACTATTACTAAAATAATATTAAACAATTTCGGTATATCTGCAAGAAATACGACAAACACCCTATTGAAACGTGCTTAAAAAATTCGTTACCATAAATTCATGCAATAACGAATCTGTTGTTTATTAAGTTGGTACGGTCAATATTTTAAGGTCAAAAACGGTTTTCTAGCTGGTCTTCAGTGATGCAAGCCTTCAGAGTGCACGGCGAACGGTTCATAATGACGTGTTTTTAATATTCAGAAAAATATCTCGTTGGTATGAAACCATTTGTTTCATTCACCATTTGACGTCGCTGCTACTCGATAATAAGCCCCTTCCTCATATCTCTTAACCCTTACAGTATTTCTCTAGAACAAAGAAAAACATTGTTTTTATTACACATAATACCTAATTATCTATTATTCACTAATCGAATTAAACCTCACAATGAATTTAAAACTTTAAAGGCATCTTCTGTCTCAACAATACCTCTGTTCTATCAACAATACCCTTGATTAAGATTTATGTTTAGTAAAATATGAAATATATAAATGATAACACTCACACTTAGTCCGGTTTCATTAGATATTCACTTCACTTTTACGCAGCGCAATAATATTCTCTGATCTGATCTGATCTCTTCAATATATTTAATGCCTGCTTTTTGATAATAATAACCACAACACTGCGCTAAATACTCGTCACCAATATTATCCACGAACCAACAAAGTTCTATTAATTAAATACTCGTAACAAACTGCATCTACCCCACAGAAATCGAAATAATTTACTTAGTTTTTTGTGGTCTACCTGCTAAACTTTAATATTTATGTGAACAAGACGAATGAAACTAAAAACGAATGATGATTATTGAACTAGTCATTGGTTGCAGACAAAGTGAGTGTGTGTGTGTAATGTGCGTGTCTACAGTATTGTAACAACTTATAGAAGAAGGTCGTAAGTCAAACCGACGCGTCAGTCTATTGCTTTGTGAGATTGCTCATGGACTTTTGGTCGGTACTGTACCTATCTCTATAAATACAAACAGCTGTGTTTTAAATAAAATCTTTTTGCATTTGATTTTTAAAACGTTGAAACGTCAAAATAGCGGCCGGCAAAGTTTTGCCGGCCTGTTAGAGCAACCAACAAAACTTTGCCGGCTGCTCCTTGAAACAGAATGGCAAGGTCGACTTTGCTCAAACAACGTTGTCAAAATAATGACCACATTACATGCGTTTTTGAGTAAACGTTGTTACAGCTCAGTACCTACGTAAATAATTCACTTACACCCAATTAACTAAGTTTCCTACGCCTAGACACAAAACTAGATCTAGAACTTGTCTATGCTCCGTAGTTCCCAACTTTAGCATTGTTTCTGAAGTAAATTAATAAACTTCAAACTGGTCTATTGTGTGGAAGTTGAAGCCGCGATGTGACTGACTTCCGACCTGTCTGCATTTTCTTGAAAACGCCAAACGGACTTTATGGTAAATTGTTTCTTTTTTCGATTTTTCTTTTTCCTTCTAGGATGAATTATTAATAAAATTGAGTTACTTAGGTGTCAATAGGTGATATTATTTGCCACCTAGTTACACCAAAAAGCCGGTGTGTGCGAGTCGTACTCATGCACTGAAGAAATTGTATCACCAAAACTATTATAAGCTGTACACACCGTAAGGTTCGTATAGGGTGGTGGCGATGATTTCTCGCGTCCGGCCCTGGTCCAGGCCATTGTACGGAGCGAGAGGCCATGGGATGCCGTCACCTTCTTCTACGAAGTAGTAATGCTCGCGAAGGAGGAGGCGGAACGCGTGAGGGAGAGGCAAACTTGGCGACATCACGTCCTTAGCCGCTGCAGGAGACGCCCAGTCGATTCCCGGCCACCGTAGGTGCGGGCTTGCGGACAGTGAGCAATGGGTAGCTCGTAGTCCGTGGACCAGGCCCGGGTCGACGGCGCGTTGTGTTCTACGCGCGCCTCAAAGAGAAGTCAGCAGAAGTGACGGGGTCCGCTAGGGCCGATGCCTACCGGGGTTGCAGAAAAGTTCGAAAGGGATACCGTGGCCCCTGGCAACGTACAGGCAACTGAAGGAACACGGGTGGATTTTGGTCAGTAAGAGTTTGACACGCCCTGAGCTCCGCCCAGAGCGAAAGAAGTTATTTGAAAGGCTTCGTATAGGGTTATGTTCGTGGTTCTGCTGGCCCTTTGGGCACAGAACCCCGAAAACATGCAGTTGGTACCAAAACCTATATTTGTTTAAAAATAAAACCAATCTTTCTTTCAGTTTCCTCTCCCTCTGTGTAGTATCTGTAAACATATCGATGAATGTCAGGTGAGTAAGATTAATCGTCAGAAATAGAAATAGTTTCTTTATTGTCTAAAATAATATTTACTAGCGTTGTTGAATTTTGTGTTGCGCAGAAAATGAAAAAGATGTATTTTCTTACTTTTGTATAATCGCAAATATTGTCTTCATTTTTATGCCTACCACAGACTATAAAAAAGCTGTCAGTCATCAGGGATCGCCGATGTAAAGTAAACAAAATAGACATTCATGGAAATAATTATTACGACATTTTAATAACCTCAACGTTAATCAGAAAATCTAACTAAAATTGAAATACTCGCAAACATACACAACACAAATTGATTACCCATTCAATAGAAACAGCACAAGCAAACAGAAAAACATACATTTCGAAGAACAAACAACAAAATCAAACGTTGAAAAACAATTAAACTTGAAACAAACATGAGTTAAAACTAACATTGACCGATTTGAAAATATCGATCGACCAATCGATGGACAAGAACATAATTGTAAAGAAACTAAATACAAACGTACAATCATTCATAATTAAGAAGAAGAAAACACCGGGTGTTGTAACACCTGGTAGTTCCCATAAATCAAGCGACGCCATTGGAGGGAAGAATATACACGTCATCGCAGAAAATTCTGATGACACTGAATTTTTAAAATCAATCATTTGCTTCACAGAAAGTGTGAAAGTAACACGCGTTCCTGTAATTTTTCCGAAAAATGGAATTAATATTTTCGCAATTTTAATTGAAGGATAATTTTGTTTTTTGGAAAGGATATATCGGAAATCATTCAAGGTAAAGTAGTAATTCAAATTAGTTATGGTTTTGAAGTTATGTTTTAGCAGTAGGCACAGGATTCCAAAAGTGTTTTTTTTAATGAATGAAGTAAAAGGAGAAAGCAATGGAAACGTAAATTGTTAATAATCTTAATGAGTCAATCGATTATTTTATTGCAAGGTTGCGACATTGCGTTGCTTTCAAGGGAAATTTGCAATGACAGTTTTCTAGAAGGTCCTTGGCAATTCTAAATAGGGATTCTATTCAGTAGGGAGAAGCTCAACAATTATTTTCGATACAAGACTTAGCCATAGTCAAAAAAGGTAAATACTGACTTTCCATCTTTTGGGTTTTCAGGATTGTTCTCTTTGTTAAGGTGAAATATTGCTTTAAATTGTGAACTCTAAAATCTCTAGATACTACAGTTTTTACTAGCAGACTTTTGAAAGTGATCAAGTTTCTCCAGTGTAATATTATTACTCCAAAGGCTGAATTATAAGCGAATGAAGATGAAGCCGTTATTAAAGATGTAACTAATAATCACAATAAGGAGTAGAATTTTGACACGTCATAATAAATTTCAGATGATGACCAAAGTGAAGGCCCAGGGCCTAGTGTCAGACTTGATGCCCAACATCAAGCTGATGCAAGCAGCCGGGCACTTCCTGTTCAACTACCACTCCGGTAAGATTTTAATACTATTCCTAATGTACTGGCAGTAGTGGTAGCCCAGTGGTAAAGGCACTTACGAGTTGTAGTAGGTCATAGGTTCGCAGGCAAGTAATTTACTTTGTGTCAATTATTTTATCACCAATGCTCTGAAAACAGTGAAGGAAACCATCGTGAGAAAGCCGACATGTCCTAAAACCGAAAATTTGACGACATGTAACATCTACCAACCTGCGCGCACTCGGTCCACGTGGTGAATTGCTACCCGCTCAATCTCACTGAGAGGAGCCCAGTGTCTCAGCATTGGGGACATAACAGGCTGATTATGCTTAAAACTTCTTTTGCCTAATGTACTCTCTCTCAGTGTCAATAAAGTATCTAACTATCTATTGACTAAAAGATGCAAAGAAAAGACCTTGATACGAAGTACTGCAGAAAACAAAGGAGGCCTAAATCCAGCAGCAGGCGATTCCGAGCTGAAATGATGATGATGATGGTACAACGAAAAGATGAGAGAGCTAGTGGAAGAATGAGGAAGACTTCAAAAGCCAAAACCAATGTAAAGTAGGAGGGTTTTGGTTTTAGTTTGTGTTCTTAAGTCCGCCTGGCTAGCTACCACCATCTTATCTAAGTCTGTCGCCAAAACAATAATGTTAACAGCATTGTTGTGTTTCGGCAGTTAGAGGTAAGATAAGAGCCAGTTCCTCTGTGGTTGGGGATTCCGGGTGAAGCTCGCTTCCACCTTCGGCCTGTTCATCACTTACCATCAAGTGAGATGCAGGCCAAGAGCATAGACTTGATAGTATAAAAAATAAAAATAAACAATGAATTTGATTAGGACCTTGGTGATTGTAGATATTTTTGGCTGAGATCTTTTTTTTATAATAAATCCAAAAGAAAAGAAAAGGAATATTACATAATCTTTATATACAATGAAACGTAACTTCTAAATTGTTATAAGATTTAACTCTCCTTGAAACAGCTGACAAAGAAATAAAAAGTAGAAATGAAGGTCTCCTAAAAAATAATATAACAGTATTTTGCCAAGATCATTTTATGTCTATCTGTGTCATAACAAGATCATAAAAAGTTATTATCGAAGGCAACATTTGAAAATAATGCTCACGGTTCCTTTGGGAGTTTGGTTCTCAAAACCTTCAATGCTTATAGAAGCAGTTATATTTTTAGCTGAATTTCGTTTATTTGGATAATTTTTAGGGTTCCGTACCTCAAAAGGAAAAAAAAAACGGAACCCTTTTAGGATCACTCGTGTGTCTGTCTGTCCGTCTGTCACAGCCAAGTTGCTCCGAATCTAATGGACCGATCAAGTTGAAATTTGGTACACATGTACCAAATTTCAACTTGATCGGTGTATGTATTTGTGTGACCCAAACATGGACGTGTGACGTAAATAAATAAATTTTTAAAATAGGTGTCACTTTTGGGGGTACATAATAAAAATATTAAATTAAATTGCAAACTGTATTACGTGTGACATATCAAATGAAAGAAATTATTATGAGGATCGCAAATATTTTGTTTTCATTATTTTAAAATAAATGCTTTAAAATATATTTAAGAACATTTATGAAAATTTACCATTCCCCCCTTATCTCCGAAACTACACTCATAGATTACAGTAAAACCTATAAGAAGTCTATGGTCTTAAAATAACATGGTAAATCTCTCAATATTGTGCGTGCAAACTTACATTAGCAGTTGGAATGTATGGGATAACATGTTTTTCAACTACAATATTAAGTTCGTTCTCGGGATAAATTCATCCCAACTACGGAACCCTTCATTGTACGTAGTTTGACACGCACTTGGCCGGTTTTTTTTAAAAGGAGAACTGACTATTCTATAGCATTTTAGTCTAAAATCCGGCAAGCACACTTGGCCGGTTTTAAGTCCCGGTAAGGTTTATTTTTTGTCAACGAAGACTTCTGAAATACTTCCAATGTATTTTATAAATTGATTTTATTTTTGCTTGATATTTTACTTTACTAAGGCTTTTCTTTGTGATACACAGTAAAATAGTATCTCTAGGTCAAGAATATATTTTTCTTTAACAATACATTTTAAATTTGAAAAAGTTTCTTCTACATTGCAAGACTTGAAGATTGACTTCATCATCATTTCCATCAAGAACACTATAGGCAAATTTCACAAAAGAAATTGAATGCAATCAGCATAATTATCTAAGCTTGCTGCACTGCTGTCAGTGTGAATATTCTACAGCAATGAAGACACTAACAGCTCTTGAACGCGGTTAGATGTGCTGATGGCGTTTTTGAAGTGACTACTTCTTTAGGCGCGTTGGGCATTTCTAAGATGGGAAAAAACAATTGAACTCGCGACACCGTTACCGACATGTTTACTCATTTTTGTAAACGCGATTGTGCTCTTTATTTATATTGCGTTACGGATCAATGTTCCATGCAAGTATTTTTACTTTAAAGGTTTTGGAAGTATTTTTTTATGTAAACGCGATTGTGCTCTTTATTTAGATAAGGTTACGTACCAATATTCTGTACAAGTATTTTTCTTCCACCAAGACGATGTTCAAATTTTCACTTCTGTCGGCACTCCCGGAGGGCCACTGTTTTTTTTATTTTTTATTACAATGCCAACCTTAACCTCTATGCAGAAAATGCGGGCATGTCAAACCTCCTCCGGAAGATCTACGCCAGTACTCATGCCATCCTTATCATCATCCACTTTGCGTGCATGGGTGTCAACATGGCGCAGTACTCTGATGAGGTCAACGAGCTGACGGCTAACACCATCACTGTACTTTTCTTCACCCATACCATCATCAAGCTGGCGTTCTTTGCTTTGAATTCTAAGAGCTTCTACAGGTAAGTCCTTTATTGTTTTACTAGCTGCACCTAGATGGATAAAACATTTATTCAGTGTACACAAAAGATACATAAGCACAATAAAATGATAACAAATTACATGAAATGTATAAAAACACGATGCCAATAAACAAAAAAGAAAAGATACGTATAGAAATGGAGTGACATTATGACATACTTCAAATCAAAATGTACAAGACGCGGTGTGCGTTTCAAGGTTGTACCAATTGGGAGTCCAGCTCAGCATGTCATCATCTGCCAGCCTTTTCCCAACTATGTTGGGGTCGGCTTCCAGTCTAACCGGATGCAGCTGAATACCAGTATTTTACATGGAGCGACTGCCTATCTGACCTCCACAACCTAGTTACTAGGTAACACGATACCCCTTGGTAAGACTGGTTGTCAGACTTTTTGGGCTTCTAATTACCCGTAACGACTGTCAAAGATCTACAAATGACAGCCGGGACCAACGGTTTAACGTTCTTTCCGAGGCACGGAGGGTCTTGGTATGTAAAGATGGTCACCCATCCACAGACCAACTGCGGCAAGCGTAGCTTAACCTGATCGATCGACCCGTGCAGCTGTTTTTACTTAGCCACAAGCCACAAGTCCAGCTCAGCATGTGTCAGGCAAATACACCTTTTTTTTTTTTTGGGTGGGAAGTTATCAAATAACTTCTCCCGCTCTGGGTGGAGCGGGAGGGCGTGTCAGACTTTTACTGACTAAAACCCACCCGTGTTCCTTCGGTTGCCCTGTTGCCGGGGGCCACGATTTCCCTATCAGTTTTCTTCGAACCCCCGGCAGGCATTGGCCCTAGCGGACCCCGTCAATTCTGCTGACATCTCTTTGAGGCGCGCGTGGAACACAACGCGCCGTCGACCCGGGCTTGGTCCTTATCAGACGGCGAGCTACCCATTGCTCACCGTCTGCAAGCCCGCGTCTACGGTGGCCGGAAATCGGCTCGCGATTCCCGTCCCGGGCGTCTCCTCCTGCGGCGGTTAGGGGGGGCGTGAGGGCGCGAAATTTGCCTCTTCCTCACGCATTCCGCCTCCTCCTATAAAATATAAAAAAAAACCTAAAAATATACCTGACGCTGACATTCTGTTGGTTCCCTGCCGTGACATCCGCCTCTCAGTTTCACCCGCATAAGTCTCGATCCCGGGGGAATATCGGGATAAAAAGTATCCTATATCCTAATCCAAGTCATGCACCAAATTCATCCAAATCTGTTCAGCTGTTTTAGCCTGAAAGCGTAACAAACAACACACACTTTCGCATTTATAATTTTAGTTAGGGTTAGCTGTGGCCCGGTTTTGATTGCATATTAAATGTGTCCGAAGGAAGTACTCTATCTGTGATCAAAGATATATTATTATGGTCCGTCTATCTTCAAAATGTATGCCGTGTTTGCGTGTAGCCGTATATGTGTGCTTGACGGGTACACGCAAACACGCGCATTAGCTTTACAGATTTACACGAAATTTGCTAAATCAGTTTGAATTGCAGCTCAAACAGTTCAATTAGTAAACTTAATATGTTATGAATTATTTCCAGTCCAATCAAATATCTAGGTACAAGTGTTTTTAAATAAAGAAAACATTTTGTGTAAGCTGAAATAAGAAAAAGTTTTAAATCGTCGTCTAAAAAATGTAACTTTTAAGTTTATTGTTTATTTGATTTCCTTTGAATCATTTTTAGTTGGACCTCAAATAGCGCCTCAATTATTATTTTAAAACCTTTAATAGTAGAACCTAGCCTTTTTTAACCAAGTTTATCTATGGGACTTAACCATAACTGGCGAAATGTGGGTGTACTACAGGTGCACCTCTGCCCAACCCTTCGGGGAAACAAGGCGTAATGTTATGTTATGTTTAAATATCTCTGACATAGTAAAATGAAATTTTAAAATTACGTTTAACTTAATATTTTGGGCCTGTTGTCAATAGTTTAGAAATAATCTGGTAAAATTCAAAGAGTTAGGCAACTCTTCGAATTTTAAAATATTATGCGCATAATCAAAATCTTTGCATTTGTGGCACAGTTGTTTTATCATGTATCTATTTCAAATCAATACTTGCCGAAAAGAAAAAAGGACACAATTTTAAAACCCGGGCGCCTCTTGTTCCAATTTTAAATGACTAAATTCAAGTCAAGAATTCCGATCACTGACCGAGTCAAAACAATTTTCACAAATAATGTTCTGTTTCTCTTGCTATCATTTCGATACAACTGAAATGATAATATTTATTTCTCATTTCTCTTTCACCTTTTTAAGTGTATTGGAGTGTTGTTTATGCGCGAATTTTAATAAAATAAGTGAGACTGTTCGGACTGTTAATGGAAAATCATTTTCATTTTGAACTCCATTGCGAATTTTTAATTGAGTTTGTAATTCATTTACATTTAATTTTGTAAGATATCTTTATTGTTAGGCGGTAGGTGTTTGAAGCATCGCTTGACATCGTTTGAAGAATTTGTCTGCTCGACTATGTAAGTAACGCAATGAAAGTTGTTGAATTGTCGAAATGAATGGCGTTGCCATTGTAACTGTGTTAAGGTATGATTCCGAACCTCGCTGCACGCAGCAGTGCTGCGCGGCAGTGCTGATTTCTAGTACTGAATTTCGAGTACCTACATGCTGTTCTGTTTTGTTGCCAATTTACTTGTCAACGTTCTCGTGTTTGATGAACCCCACACTACTGGTCTCACGTGGTGGCAGGGCGATGCTGCTGGGCAGCAGTGCTGCTGCGATACTGCTGCCGTGCTGAAAATGTAATCTCACATAAACCTATACAAAATGTATGGGGACCAGTAGTGACACGGCAGAACTATGCCGCCTGCAGTGGATTTCGGAATCATACCTTTAGGCCTGAAACTTCGTTAAGGCTCTTTCAAACAGGCGCGACACGCGACGCGACACAAAGGCACCGCCCGTCGCGCGACGAGCGGTGTCTTTGTGTCGCGTCGCGTGTCGCGCTGGTCTGCACAAGCCTTTAAGCGGGCGCCCGCTACGGGCACCCGTCGCGTGTCTACGCGCGTGGACACGCAGGTGGGCTCCGTGGGAACGCGACGGCCCCCGTTGCGGGTACCCGTCGCGAAGAACGGATTATTTTATTTACGCAGTGTCGCTAGTTCCATTTTAACGGTGTGCATGCACAGTCGTGTCGATGGAGAACTTAATATATTAAGTAGTACCTAGGCGACCGAGCTCTGCTCTGGTGAAAATAGAGAATGAGAATGCTCATTTAATAGTATAGGATTACATTGCATTGCTGGCGCCACCGCGCGTGCTCCCGCTCGGGCGTCCGTCGCACGGAGGCGGGACACGTGGCGCGAGCGCGGGACCCTCTTTTCCGTGACGGATACCCGCGCGTGTCCCCGTAACGGAGCACTTTTGTATGGAACTGCGCGGACGTCCACTTAACGCAGTTTCAGGTCTTAGGTACGCTATAACCACTTAACGCAGTTTCAGGTCTTAGGTACGCTATAATCCCACCGCGCACCGAGCTAAGACTCTTTCTGGATCCTTGACAGACCATTGTAATTAGCAGCAAATTTACTTTGTTTGAGAGCAATGGTGTCCCAGAGGTAACGGCCGCGGCTTAAGAGTTGTATGTAGGTCGTAGGTTCGAAACTGGACAGGCGCTTTATTCTATTGTATAAAATGATTTTTTCTAACTTGAACAGACAGCTGTGCTGCTGGGGAGTTAGTTGCGCCACTTCTTCCCAGCTAAAGGCACTAGGAAATGGAGAAGGGTGGGCGTTTTTGGGGGACTGCCTTATGTAATTTTGACGTTCAAAAAGTGCTGATTCTCAGCCTAGTTTGAATTAATGACTTTTGCATTTGAATTTTGTGTAAATTATTTCATCACCACTGCTCTCAAAACGGTGAAGGAAAACATCGTGTGGAAACCGGCATGTTCTAGAACCAAAAATTCGAAGACATGTGACATCTACCAACCAGCACTGGGCCCGCGTGGTGGATTACGGCCCACTCCCTCTCACCGAAAGGAGGCCTGTGTCCCAGCAGTGGGAATATTATAGGCTGATTATGCTTAGTTTTTGTGATTTATGAGCATCCAAACCATGATTTCTTAACTCAATGGGCTGGCACAGAGTATTTGCACACATTTTTAATTTAACAAGCCGAACAAAGGATTTGTAAACAGGAATGATTTTAATTTGAAATTTCATCCTCTTTTATTACGAGTACAATGTTTAATAAAAATTGTTGGCAATTGGCATTTGTTTGTTTTGTTTTTTCAATTTGAATTGTTTTTATTGCTGTGTGAAAATGAATGTTTTTTGTGTAAATAACACCATACCTAACTCAGACCAAATAAAAAACTCAAGACATAGCGCTGCGAGCAATACAGTGAAGCATGACAAAACTACACCTCCGCTCTGTACATACACGCTCACACGCACGAATGTACAACCATTTACAATAAAACTATACCTCACTAAGAGCACACATTTTACGAAACCGGCTTCACGTCACTGTTGACAGCGCTATATCTTGGTTATTTATTTGGTCTGCGATACCTACCTATTGACCGATGTTCCATTGAACTATTTGTTCTGTTTACTAATTGCATCATTTTTATTTGCTGTTGGTTAATTCAAATAAAGCTTTGATTATAATTTATTACTGAAGTAAAAACTTTAAGCGCATTGGGCATTTTTGAGATGGGAAAAAATAATTGAAATGGCGACACCGTTGGCGACACCTCATTTTAGTAAATGCGATTGTGCTCTTTTTGATATTACGTTACAGATCAATGTTTTATGCAAGTATTTTTACTTTAAAAGATTTGCAAGTTTTTTTTTTTGTAAACGCATTTGTGCTCTTTATTTAGATAAGGTTACGGCCCAATGTTTTATATAAGTATTTTTCTTCCACCAAGGCGATCTTGTTCAAGTTTTCACTTCTATCGGCACTCCCGGAGTGCCACTGTTTTTTTTTTAATGTGAAACATCTGTTGGCGGTAAGACCGACTGGTATGCCGTAACAGCAAACGGCATGACGCTCTTGCCGTTATGGGAAAAAATTAAATGATTTACACCTACCCGGCGTCCCGTAACGGCCACATTACTTTTTTATGTTGTCTGCTATGTTATTTTATAGGAGTTTGTATTTTTATCAAATAACTTGATGATGATGATTGTGATGAAATTTAATGAGTTGGATCTCCTATTCGTTCAACAGTTTTGTACTTAATAAAACAGAGCAAAACTGCTTTAAAAATTAAAAAGTCCCTGAATGTAAACCCATAAATGTTAACTGACAAACTACAAAAGAGAGTGAACTGAACATTTACAAAAAAACATTAATCTGAAACTTATTACCTAACTGAAAACATACCTACCTAATAATCTTTCTAAGGAGGTCAAACTCAAATCGCAGAACTTTTTAATAAATAGTGAGTACTGGAAATTCAAAGATTGAAAATGGAACGTAGCTCGAGATTTGAAAAAAGAACCGCTTAAGATTCCTTTTGTACTGAAACGGAATATTTTAAATATAAATCCACCTGAACGTTTGAATTTTCTTTTAAAAGATTGAAATGTTCGCTTTTCAAAGATTTTCTATTAAAATTGACTCACGGTTCTTAGGCAGGCAAAGTCATGTCTTAACCGTATAGTTCGGAAGCGCCCCCGATTGGACCCGAACACACAAACCTCCGCCGGCTCGGTAGTGGGTCCAATTGGACCCCAGAATTACCACATACGACACCCTTATTTGATTATGTGAATATTTATTATACTAACCATTAAATCTTATGAATGTGCGTTAATTAAGAGAGTTGAATAAAAAACTCAAATGTTTACACCATTAAATCTTTCATATTTAGCGTGCAAGATTATTAATTTACCTTTAAAAAAATTAAGTCTGTAAATGCGATAATCGCCATTTTGATGACAGTCGAGGTCGAGGCTAAAAATCATAAAAATTGGGGATTTCGAACATCTAAACTCCACCACAGGGGCAGTGAATACTACATCATTTAATTATTTGATGAATTCATCCATTGTTCAAGTTAATTATGTAGTGGTAATGAAGTTTTTGATATCCAAAGTCGAAGTTTCGCGCCAATCGTGCGTGTTTACATTTTAACTTTTCACTAATATCACACATACACATGTAGATTCGATTTAAAATGTGACAAATATTATTAAAAATATTATAAACAACTAGAAAATGCCCAGATCTTAACGTTATATACGAACACAGGTCCAATAACACGTAATATTCATTACCACTACTCAATTTGTGTTAAAAATATCCGACCATTATTGTTTTTTTTATTGTAATGATGTGCGAAAACGATTATGCCAAACGATTTTTTTTTCAATTTTGATCGACTCGATTAATTAATATGTCGAATGTCAGAAATCGAATCTTGAAAATTGAAATAAAATTGTTTTAAGCATTAAATACATTAAGCATTGTTTATAATAATTATTTATACTTTTCTAATGTAATTTTAATCGTTTTTTTGGATATTACGAGTATTTACAAAACGAGTCAACAGACATGACAGGGATAGATACTTACCTCATTTATTAAATTTCGCACTGAATTGTTTCTATATTTGAATTTAAATTTGGAATGCACTCGCTGTTCAAAACTATTTGAATTTTTGCACAATTATTTACTGTGGATTTTTTTTTGATACTTTCTGATAGTTTGCTACAGAATGCCCAGTATACATTTTTTACTTAGGCTTAATAAAACTTTGGGAATGATGATAAATTAATTCTATAAAGTGGGTAGGTATTCCGCAAACGGTTTTAAACGACATACATATTTTTTGTTAGTTGTATGAGTTTGGTAGTTCTAAACGTTAATTCTGTGGTTGTAGCCGTAAATAACCTATATCTCAAAAACTATTGACTTAAAAAGTAAAGCCACTTAGAAACATATTTATCATTTTAATTAAGAGATCCAACAATATACGCTTTATGTGCATAGATTTTTTTCTTCCCTCGGTTATATGTAGGTATAGGGAATGCCACCCCCTATATTATATTTATAGTAATTTCATTACACCATTGTTTAGCGGTGCAAAGAATACATACACCTTTTTCCAAATTTTCATCGAGAGAGTAAATACTTAGTCTCCGTGTAAAATGTATAACATCTGGACGCACGGACAGACAGACTTGACGAGGGCCATTTTTTTTCACGGATTTTGGCTATCGAGCTTACAATTGGCATGAAACTGATGTTTATGAGAATTGATCTACAATATTATTATTATTTGGAATAACTGCCAACTTAAAATCCAGAATGTTCATCTTATTCGATATCAGCACTATCCCCCCGAAAAACATGAAAATTGTAATAATGATGAAAAATTTTCAAATTGTAATAGCATCCATGTTTTTTAACAATAATTTATCCCAAGAACAAACTCATATTATTTTACGACCATAGACTTTTTATAGATTTTCGAGGAATCTATAATCAACCAACAATTTCCAGTATTAAAAAATATATATTCAATGGCTCCAATAAGTGGGGAATAGTCTATTTTCTATAATAAATTAAAAAACTAAAACGTGGAAGTCCGGGGGAACCAAATTCTTTTTAACGTATAATTTCAAACAAAAATAAAATTTTCGAAGCCGCCATCTTGGATCTACTTTTTGACCTCACTATCGACTTTAGCACCCTCAAAAACTATGAAAACAATACCAATGATGAAAAATTTGTAAATTTTCGAAGCCACCATCTTGGATTTACATTTTAACGTCACTATCGGCTTTAACGCCTTCGACAACCATGAAACCGACTCACACGATGAAAAATTTGAAAATTTTCGTTGCCGCCTCTTGGATTTACATTTTGACCAAATTCACATTCTCTCTCTCTCTCTCTATCAAATTAGAAGAAGACTGTCACAAGTATGAACACTTTTTCGCGTGACGATTTATGCCAGTTTACTCCTACTGCAAGTCGCGTTAAAGAACTTAGTTCTAAAAATAATACAGAATAATTAACATAAATATTTGGGACCCCCACAACTAGCCCTTTCATTTGATATGTCACACGATATAGTTTGCAAAACTTTTTTTTTATTGTCTAGTTTGGCCCCGAAAAGTGACCCCATATTCAAAATTCATTTGTTTACGTTACACTTCTGTATTTGGGTCACAGAAATTCATATGTGTACCAAATTTCAACTTAATCGGTTCAGTAGATTCGGAGCAATTTGGCTGTGACAGACCGACACACGAGTAATCCTTTATGGGTTCCGTTTTTCATTTCTAGGTACATACGGAACCCTTAAAAGTTACTGCCCTGTCCACACTGTATGTGTAAACTTACTAATGAAATGATTAATATCAAAAATAAAATAATTCATTGAAAATATACCAAAGAGTTTTTATTCAGTTTCTAATACTTTTTGCACACTGATTTTATTGCGAGTATCGATTGAACTGAATGCTACTTTTGAATCGATATAAGAAAATTGGGTAGACGGGGTCAGCACTAAGAAGTGTCACGTCGCAACACAATTTTTAGTAATTTTTATCAAGATTTGATCGTGTTTTTTATGTAGTTTATGTATGAAACATGGTAAAAGTAAAAATGCAGAGAGAATGATAATATCTTTATTTTTCCTTTTTGCATATTTTCAGCAAGAGAGTGGGTTGTTTATGTACATATTTTCAGCAAATTTAAACTACCTACCTTTTGGATAGGTGTAGTAATATCAATTCTATACAACTTTCGCAGTGTACTGACGCGGTTTGACTGATCTCAACATATAATTAAAGATATTTTCCACAAACTTATTGTATAAAATAGGCGCGGTAACATATTTTTCTTAATAAATTCGAATGCTGAAAGTTGATGTAAATTCCTGAATTTCATGACTAAATTCGCAACACCCCGTCGAGTCAACTGATGTGTCACATGTCAAAATCTTGTCGAGCAGAGAGGTTAAAGTAATTTCTTTTAGCGGTCTGTTAGAAATCTGAAGAACTTTATTGGTTCGAATAGTTTTTAATAATTTCCGTGTGTTATGCTGGTCCTTACAGTCTCAGTCTCAATCCGTCAAAAATACCTCAATTTTTTTCCATTCATTTTTGACAAGTTTTTGACATTGATTTGTCGATGAGATGACTGATAGCGTCTAGATTTTGAACGTTTTTAATTAGCCTTCAGTTCGTTTCAAGTAAATAATATAGTTAGATAAGTAGATTATGGATTGAAAGGTAATAGTCGAACTATAAAGGCGCAAATTGTAATTATGTTAACCAAAAAAGTTGGAAAAAAAATTAGGTTAGATAGCAAACTTCATAAGTAAGAGTTATATAATTAATGTTTCGAAGAACTTAGTGTTGTCATTACTTAGAAAAGTTACAGGTATTGACAAGTTAATTTCCAGTATCGTGTCTAGTGTGTATTACATCATAAGAAATAGGTTAGTCAGCTGTTAGTTTCCACGTAAACAGTAGAATGAAGACCTAATAGCGGCCTATTGTACCTTCGTGAAACTCATCATTTATTTACAAATATTAATTCTAAATTGACCGGAATATTAGAGTAGAAGGTTCTGACTATTGTGTATGACATCCGAACTATTCTGTAAAAATCGCATCGTGAAAACAGGTGGGTAGAGTAAATCCCTAGCATTACGTAGAATGAGAGCTCACTTCACCTAAGATTTCACGGTGAGATTTTTTATAGAATAGTCCGGCTATTATTTAATCAAGTCCATTTTTTATAGCCATTAGAAGCCAGATTGGGAGAATAGGTATGATGCTTGGGTCAAAAAAAAAGAAATTCTATTTAGTCCGTCAGAAAGATAATAAAAAAATATTAGACACGTATTTTTTGCTTTATCATATTAATAAAAAAATACTTAGATAAAACGCATTAAAGTTGGGGAGTGGGTGTCGCTACGTCACAAGTAAAGTATAAATCTACATACTCGTGACGTCATGGCACATTTTAACTCAGTGTATCGCCGTAATGTTTTATTAACGTAAAAGCAGAAAAAATACGTGTCCAATGTTTTTTTGTGCCTGATGAGCAAAAAAACAATTTTCAGTCATCATCCTTATTGTGACCGTCACTTTTTATGAACGTTTCCTCAGAAAAAACAGTGTCGCAAAATAAACCATGTCTGTATTTTTATCTGTTGTGAAATCTTACATCAATACTTCTTATTGGACTTTGTTATTTTGTAATCACAGCCACTGTTATAACATTTAGATATTGATAAGAGATTTTAAGACATCGTCGCTTTTCTTACCAGAATGCCAGTTTAAAAAAAACACTAAGCTGTGTGGCCTAAAGCCCGTTTTTCAATAATCTATTGTGTGGCGAGATGATGCTAGCCTGGTACTTTTGGTGCTCACAAAGCCGGATATAACATAACTTATACCTTCTTATCCTTTAATTTTCTTCACCCCAGGACCCTGGCAGTATGGAACCAGTCAAACAGCCACCCTCTGTTCACGGAGTCGGATGCCCGCTACCACCAGATCGCGCTCACCAAGATGAGGAGGCTCCTGTACTTCATCTGTGGAATGACTTGCTTGTCTGTTGTCAGTAAGTTGAACTTTTAGAGCTACCAAACTATAGTGAGTGAAATTTCTCATTGTGACTTGAAAATATTTAAATGGTCTTAGGAATCTGAATAAAAATGTTTGCGTTTGTAGAATTGATAGGTTGGAAAGTCTCCTAGAAAGTCAGGCTTAAAACCTGGCGGCATATTACCGTCCTATAAGCTGATAGCATCATAACTACAATAACCAACCATTGCTTAAGCTGCAGCAAGTTTCCTACATAGAACACAATAAAAAAAAAATACCAGGGGAACATAGATACAAACAACATCACCGCAACCAAGCCAACAATGGCAAGCTCTAATGTACCCGTGATCGCCTTTGTCACATTACCTAGACTCAGCCTGTTATGTACTAGGCAAACATACTGCGGTCAGAGCGTACTTACGTGCATACCACTTTTAGTCTAATATAGTAGCCATTCAAGCCTTTAGACCATGAATGCGGAACCACAATGCGGTAGGCAATATGGTGTCCGAGTTATAGCGTGGTAGGCAAAATAGTGTTTATATTTGAATGTTAGTGATTCTGGACTTATAAAGGGATTATTATTAATTTTAAGCACAAATATAATCAAATGGAACGTCCAATATGAAAAACTTTGAAAAAAAGTCGATTTTGTTTTATTACGAAAAAGGAAATTGTCACTAATTGAAAACCGGAGGGTTTACTGCCGGAAGACACAGACAATTCAATTTACTTTGTCTGTCAAGGTTACTAATAAATCAATACAAGCAGTCCTTCACAACTTGAGCCCCTACAGAAAAATATAAAACCAGTGTCACTTTTGTCCCACGGTGGGCGCCATTGCCACTTACAAACATTTCAAAACACGTTTTGTACTTAACTGAACAAAATTAAATGATACATCAAAGGTTTCATATCTAGATATTTAAAATTGATACCCCTACCATAAATATATAATTATTTTAAACAGTATCGATTGTTGGCTCACATTGGGCGCTAGAATAATGAACTATAAACTGTCCCAATATTATTTTTGCTTTCCCTCAGTACAATCTTTTTTATCTTAAGATGTACCAAGGTGCTATTTATAACAAGGTATTACGTACAAAATTTACAATAGCTCTTCACCTGCCGTCTCACCGTTTAATGTATGGTCCTCCTGAGGATAGCATCTGTCTTGCGCTGTTAAAAGTAAATGTATTTTCCTTCTTTAAACATTTAAAAAGACCTCCTGCTGCTCTTGGGATCTTAATGACCGTTGTGCGCATGGTATGTTTTTATGTTTGGAAGCACGCGTAACTTTGGCGTTAAATATGAATAAGTAAGAGATTGTGGTGACTTTAAAATTACCGCTGTCTTTCGGAGACTAAAAAGCTTAGATAGCTATAAGATCTTAGTACATCGACTGAAACTAATTTGAGACTAGCAATTATACGTGATAGGTAAATATTAAATGAAGTCATCATCATCTGCCAAATATGTAAGTTGGGGACTGCTTCCAGTCTAAGTCGGCAGCTAAATTAATGAAACTCTAAGAACCTTGCTAATATTAAATACGCCCTTCCTTAGGCTGGATTACTTTAACATTCTTTGGAGAGTCGGTCCGCCTGATCACAAACAAGGAAACGAACGAGACCCTGACAGAGATAGCCCCGCGTCTGCCTCTGAAAGCCTGGTACCCTTTCAACGCCATGGGAGGCACAATGTATATTGTCGCCTTCGCTTTCCAGGTACGTATGCAGTAGAAATTGCATTACATCACCACACTGGGTGATGTAATGCAATTCAGAGGATTTTTTTAAATATATTTCTATAGGTAAAATTACTAGCTACTAATCTGGTGGTTCATATAACTTACATTTATATGCTCTTCGTAAAAAGTTCGATTTTTTGTAATAATAAAATACATAAATACCGGTCAAAATCATAACTCTTTTTTTTGCTTCGTCGTAAAATATCAACAATTTTTTTTTTGTTCTTCCAAACATAGGTCTACTGGCTCCTCTTCTCAATGGCCATAGCGAACTTGATGGACGTGATGTTCTGCTCCTGGTTGATCTTCGCGTGTGAGCAGCTGCAGCATCTAAAAGCCATCATGAAACCACTTATGGAACTGAGTGCTTCACTGGATACGTACAGGCCAAATACCGCTGAGCTGTTTCGAGCTTCTTCCACTGGTACGACTGTTAAGAGCAAATTAAAGATAATTATGACAATTATAGATTGAGGAAGGCTGTATTAACCGGTATCTTTCAATTTACTGCAATCATGTTTTGTGACGATACCAATGATTCCTATCACATTAATATTATTAAGGCGAAAGTTTGTGAGTGTGTGTGTATGTTCGTCTCTTCTTCACGCTCAAACGACTGGACCAATTTGGATGAAATTTGGCACACAGATAGTTTATAACCTGGATTAACAAAGGATACTTTTTATCCCGATATTCCTACTGGATCGAGACTTCTGTGGGTGAAACCGCGGGGCGCAGCTAGTAGTTCATAAAACTACTATTTTTGATTTTTGGGAAATGTAATACAAGAAGAGGGTAAACTAACATTCACCCACTACACGGAATCCATTTGTACGTGTATTATATCGTCACATTCTTTGCAATTACCGATCTCCATGGTCTTCAAATGTCGTGATTAAGGAACTCCATCTAATATCTTATGAGCTATTAATAGCAAAAATAAAATAACTCTGCTCATTGTATCACGAAGTCAAATAAAAACACTCAATAGTTCTATTAATTATGAAACCGTCATGTTCTAGAACCAAAAATTCAAAGATATGTGACATCTACCAACCCGCACTGGGCCCACGTGGTAGACTATAGCCCACTCCCTCTCACAGAGAGGAGGCTTGTGTCCCAACAGTGGGAACAAGTTGTAGGCAGATTATGCTAATGCTTATACTTATTCACAATTGGCACATTTTTTTTAAATTTTTCAACAGAGAAGTCAGAAAAAATCCCAGATGCCGTAGACATGGACATTCGCGGCATATACTCCACGCAGCAGGACTTCGGCATGACCCTGCGAGGTGCTGGAGGGAGACTGCAGAACTTCGGGCAGCAGAACGCGAATCCGAACGGTTTGACCCCGAAACAAGAGATGCTGGCCAGATCTGCCATCAAGTACTGGGTTGAGAGGCATAAGCACGTTGTCAGGTAAGATTTGCTGGAAGGGTTTTTTTTTTATGTAGTTTTTTGAAATACTGAACACATACGAGCATACCTTACATTTACACAAGATACAAAAGCGATTTTCTCAAGTATTGATAATTTACGGTGTTACGGACATAGGTAGTACTATTTTCGAAACCATATTATGACATAAGACGTATATAATAATATGGTTTCTCGAGTGTTTGAGTTTCGCATAAGAGCGTTTATTCTGATGTGCAACGTTGCAAACAGGTGTCAAATATTTACCTGTTTTGATTAATTTGGCGATATTATTGTATGGAAATAAGAAATGTGGCTAGCTAGTGAACTAAAATATTGAATACGAGATGCAATAATTAATATCGTAACACCATTTCATTTTAGATGTAAAAAAGCCTTTTTTACACCTTAAATGGTTACAACATCAAATTCAGTGTTATAATTGCAACTCATTATTAATAATCTAGTTAGCGAAATGTGGCTAACTAGCGAGTTAGCCACATTTCGTATTTCCATACAGTATTATTGCCAAATTAATCAAAACAGCGAAATATTTGACATATATTTGCGACGTTGGATATCAGAATAAACGCTCTTAAGTGTAAGCTAGTTATACTCGTGTCTGTACCTGTTTTGAAAAATAAAACCATCGAGGATAATCGGCGATTTTTAAACTACACTGTATCTTAGATCCTTGTTCTTGGACATGTGTGTCAAGATTTTGGACAAGGATCTATATGTAAGTCCGATCGGGAAATTGTACTCGAAATCCTTCACGGCCTGGTTTCGCCTGGCGTGGTATCAAAGATTTGTTACCAGCTTATTACTGTCCCACTGTAGGGCAAACCTCTTCTCATACAGAGAAGGCACGAGCATTGATCACCACGCTTGCTCAAGACAGGTTGGCGATTTCAGACTTATATTAACCATAAGTCCAGATTTCCTCACGATGTTTTTCCTTCACCGATGTTAGTAATGTCCAAGACAAACTCAGAAAGTACATATGAATTGGAAAAGTCACATTGGTACTTCCCCGGATTTGAACCCACAACCTCGTGCATGAGAGGCTGGGCCATCATCGAATTATTAGAAGTTCCTGCAAAATCTCTATCCCGTTAATTATTCCAAAGTAGATATAACTGCTTTTTATAATAACCACTTGAAAACTTTCCAAAGATAAAACAGTACAGTTAGAATCTATTTTGTAGGTTAATATTACTTTATAATTGGAAATAATTGTATTAACTTTGTAGAAATCGATTGCGACATTCACAAGGGCAAGGCTAACTTGCAATTTATTATGTGGGAAGAAACATCTGGCATATAAACGTTGAGTCGATAATATTCCTGTAGTTGACATGGTCATTACCAATGGTAATTATGTTGTCTGCCTTTTAGTCTGTGCTAAATATATATACTTTGTTTCTTTCTTTAATATTTCTTCTTTGCGTGTGGTTAGTGACTAACCTGGTGTCAGAATTTTAAAGCCACCCATGGGCCTCAGACTTGGCTTCATATGCCGTCGAGAAATATCTCTCAGGCATGCCGGTTTCCTCACGATGTTTTCCTTCACCGTTTTTGAAGCAAGTGATAATTATACAATACGCACATGAATCCGAAAAGTCAGAGGTGCGTGTCTTCGAACTCGAGACCTAAGACTTGGCAGTCCGATGGTCAGACCGCTAACTAGGCTATCACTGCTATATCTCTTTATTACTCAATATCTATCTATTAATTTGAATGAAACTTTTGAACTTTAAAATGTTTGATGTTGGTGTGAAAATTGCAGTCAGACGTGAGTGGTGTGGTATCTTTGCCAAAATTATAGAGAGGGTTTATTTTCATCGTCATCTTCAGCCAAGTCTTTTCACACCTATGTTGGGGTCAGCTTTCAGTCTAACCGGATGCAGCTGAATGCTAGTATGTGACATGGTGCGACTCCCTCCATCTGACCTCCACAATCTATTATCCCCAGAGACAGTAGTTTTCATGCATTACAAAAGTTACAAGGCCGCAAAATTCCCAGTTCATGAAGTTTAAACAGATCCCTGTTTAAACTTTATGAACTGGGAATTTTTTATATTGTAAGAACTGACGGGTCCATTTTCGTTACTAGAAAACACAGAACCTACATTTATTTTATAAGGCAAAAAATTATGATCAATCAACCAACCCAGCAAATTCTCCACTGCTGGACATAGGCCTCTCCCAGGCTGTGCCACAACACCCTGTCCTCCACCTTCCAGTCTGTCCCCAACCATCTTTTTAAGGTCGTCGGTCCGTCTAGTTGGGGGTGTAAAAATATGCTGATTAATAAGTATTCCCCCTATTCAACCAAACTTTCACAGCCAGACTATAATCAACAAAACTTTCGACATGGTACTGACATCACAAATTACTAGCTATATCGAATATTCGCGCACGTTTCCTCTTACTGAACTTAATTGACCTCCGGTGACCACAGACGCGCAAACTATTCTCCCGAGACCTATAATCTGTGGTCGGAAGTCGTTCCTACTTCGGCAAACTTCGGCTAACATCGTATTTGAAGTTACGAACTTAGGATTTGCGTTTGACTGCAAAGTTCGGAATATGAAATTATGTTTTGAAATCGTTTGTGGATTTAATTGAATGTTTGTATACAATTTTCGGTTGAATTACTGTAGATAGGTTTCAGTGGCCTTTTTATGGTTCCGTAATAAACAAGGAACCCTTATAGTTTCGTCATGTCCGTCTGTCTGTCTGTCCGCAGTCTAGTTTTGAGACTTTTAATACTAGAAAGCTGTTTTTTGGCATGGGTATACATGTTAATTACGCCGACACAGTGGTAAAAAAAAAATATGACAAAAAAAAATTTTAGGGTATCTCCCCTACACGTAAAGTGGTGATGTTTTTTTTTCTATCTCGCCGTGTGGGGTATCATTGGATAGGTCCTTCAAAAACATTGTGAGTATGTGCAAACCATTTTTGGATTCAGGGATCCGTTTGCGAAATATTAAGCCTTAAAGTGCTAATTTTTGTTAGTCAAGTGTCCCCTCCCCCCCTGCCAGCTAAATACGAAATTAAAAGGAAAACTATCACAGCTAAGCAGGCTCTACAAGTTACAGAGTAATAATCGACAAACTTAAATTTTCTGTTGAAATTAACGGGAAAACATGTTTTCAATTATAATGTTAAATTTGTTCTTGGGATAAATTCATCCCAACTACGGAATCCTTCACTGTGCGTAGTCCAACACGCACTTGTTAATTATATTGTTTGCGTGATGCAAACACCTTCGGTAAAATCAAATTATTTCCTCCGTCACCTATTTCTTTCTCCATGTAATTGGGGTGCCGCCAATATACAAGTAAAAAAAACAGTGGCTCTCCGGGAGTGCTGACAGAAGTGGAACCTTTAAAAAAAATCGGCACCGCGGTAATCAATGCGTTGATATCTTTTATTGCACGCACCGCGCTAATCAACGCGTTGATGTCTTTTTAATGGTCAAAAGCTGGTGTCGTTACAGTGTCGCGAAATCAATGGTTTAGTCCCATTCAAAAATGCCCAACGCGCCTAAAGAAGTATTCACTTCAAAAAAAAAAATACGAGTTTAACCTAAATCCATTATATCTTTTCAGGTTGGTTGCCTCCATCGGTGACACTTACGGTACTGCTCTACTGTTCCACATGTTGGTGTCGACGATCACTCTCACTCTGCTGGCCTACCAAGCTACAAAGGTAAACTGATTCTAGATTATTTATTCCTACTTCTAAATTCCTTAAACAATAACAAGGCTGATACATAAAAAGACCAAAAATAACTCATTTATGAAACCAGAGAGCTAGTTTGTAGGGTTCCATACCTCAAAAAGAAAAAAAAAACGGAACCCTTATAGGATCACTCGTGTGTCTGTCTGTCCGTCTATCACTGCCAATTTTCTCCGAATCTAATGAACCGATTCAGTTGAAATTTGGAAACGGTATGTATTTCTGTGACCCAAAAACGGACGCGTAACTTAAATTAATAAATTTTTAATACGGAGGTCACTTATGGCAAATAAAAAAATAAAAAATGAAAGTTTTGCTAACTTTATCGTATGACATATCAAATGAAAGAGCTTATTGCGAGGATCTCAAATATATTTTGTTTATAATTTTAAAATAAATAAATTTAAAGATATTTAAGAAAATAGATAACAATTTACCGGGGCAATGGTAAATTGTTATCTTATCTCCGAAACTACTAAGCCAAAAAATTAAAAAAATCCAGATAATGGTTATTTACCCATAGATTACAGGAAAACCTATAAGAAGTCTATGGTCTTAAAATAACATGGTAAATCTCTCAATGTAAGATTGTACGCACAATGTACAATCTTACATTTGCAGTTGGAATGTTTGGGAGGACATCTTTTTCAACTACAATGTTAAGTTTGTATTTGGGATAAATTCTTCCCAGCTACGGAACCATTCATTGTGCGTGGCCCAACACGCACATGGCCGGTTTTTATTAAACAACTGACACCTTTCATTTATTTATTTATTTAATACTTTAAGCACATACATGTACAGAGGCGGACTCATGCTTTAGGTATACCATTCATATTGCTAGCGAGGTTCAAAAAGTATAGTACAGTTTGACAGCAGAAACCCCAGCATCGTTGGTTCATCAATCTTTTGTTAATGGCAGCAATTTCAGGGTCTTCAACCTTTTCTGCTACAATATCATAAGAATAAGAATTGTTTGACAAATGTAAAAACATTGTGTGTAATGGTCCGTCATTGGTCCGATCCCGGGTCTGACGTCGCTTGATCGGTTTCAGACCGACTTCATATAGTCATTACTCAATCCTTTTGCGAAGGAATGGCGGTATATGTACTTATTCGTCGAATATGAATTGCAAAATAATATATTTTTCTTCGTATGCTCGATCAGTTTAGGTTTCTTTGTTGCCTTTTCCTTAAAAACACAAATGTATACAAATTATGTATTAGGTATGTTGAAACTGTTTGTACTTCCCGTCACTTGTCCTTTTAAGGGTTCATTAGAATACCAGCGACAGACAGCATCTGTCTGGCATTAATGCTGAAATTAATCTTTTTGGCGCAGTCGTGAGGTACACACTATTGTTGTTAAAACATTATTTTTACTTTTTGATTTTGTTATTTATATTTTGTGTTTTACGAACTGTGTACAAATAAATGTTTTTTCTTTCTTTCTTTCTTAAATAGGTATTATCAAACGCAACGTCTACTGGTCTATTAGCGCGCTTAAAACTTGAGAATCACTAAGCAGATTCATTATCATCTTCCTGCCCTTGTCCCATATTACGTGGGGTTGGCGCACACGTTTTTTTCTTCCATTCTCCCCTGTAAACCGTCACGATATCATTCACTCCCTTCTTTTTCATATCATTCTTCTCAAAATCCTTCCATCTTTTCTTTGTTCTTCTTCCCCCATCCATCAACATTTTTAGTCATCATTAAAAGAATGATGACTAAAAATGTTGATGGATGGAGTCACATGCCCATCACTAAGCAGATATAAACGATAAATAAACGGTATTTTTCGTTCATTCATATGTTACTTATATATTCCCTGACTAGGTTTTAGCATATTTTTGGTACGTCAGGTAACATTTGACTCACCTTGTTATGTATGTCAAAATGGGCTGAAAATAAACCGGTTAGTAACTAATTTTGTCCTTGTTACTTGTTTCAGATCAACGGAATAAACGTATACGCTTTCAGTACAATCGGTTACCTGAGCTACACTCTTGGTCAAGTGTTCCACTTTTGCATCTTCGGAAATAGACTTATTGAAGAGGTAAGTTTAAAAAAGTAAAAGTATAAAAAATATGCTATAGTATAGTTACTGGCTAATATAACGTGCGAGACTTAAACTCAAAGCATTTATTTCAATTAAATCATTTAAAGCCACTTTTGAACTGTCAAAGAGTCGGTCCGTCAGAAATATGAAGCTAGTTGCGCATTCCAAAGCGTAGTAGGTACCTATGGAGAAGAACGGGCAAGAAACTCCACGGATAATCTTTTAAATTATATTGACGTACAACGAAAAAAGATGTACACGTTAAAAGCAACCAGATTACAGCAAATAGAAACAAAAAAAATAAGCCACAGCACGATAAATTAAGAGAAGAAACAGTAGCCTCGCTTCAATATAGATGGCCATGATCAAGACCCTTCTAAAGGGTGTGGTTGTTGTGGTGAGCCGCCTCTTGTCCCTTTTGTACTCCAACACCTGTAACCTGAGTTACTTCTGCGCTGTTAATGACAACCTCCTAAAAGCGGTAAAGTTTTGGGTCCATAAAATATAACAACATCGTAACATCCACACGATGAAGAAGAATAGTAGTTTATGAAACTGTTGCATAATAAGGGGTATTAAAACATGAGTGTGTGTTTAAAAACCTCGCCTTCGGCTCGGTTTTTAATAGTATCACACGAATGTTTTAATACCTAGTTATGTGCAGTTTCATACACTACTTTATCTACTCTCAAACATCGGGATTGAAACAAATACTAAATAAAAAATCAAAGTTAAAGATCTAGAATAAATTTAAAAATCCCACGAAATTCAGTAAGTACTACAAAACAAATGAATGTCGCCTGCACCAGCACATCACCGCACATGCGCTACAGCGGGTGCTGCTGTCCCCCGCCAAAAGTTGATGGAAACTCTTTGGTGATATTAACTTCTTGGATTAGCGCTGTATCGTATAGAAAAAAAAAAGTTTTATAGTATTATTTTGTTAGAGAAAAAGTGTTCTAATATGATTCTATTTTTAAATTTCGGTATTCTGTTTATAAAGTATTTCAATATATACTCGTTTTGAAGTTCATAATTCGAATCCTTATTACGCTATGAGAGTAGATAAAGTCCTTTTCATCTAAACACTCGAATGTCTTGTAACAGTACCTATGACGTTTAAAACAAAAGGTTAGAATATGCGGTACTGATGCTTTTTCTCGAACTATCCAGAGCTCATCAGTAATGGAAGCAGCCTACTCCTGCCAGTGGTACGACGGCTCCGAGGAGGCGAAGACCTTCGTGCAGATCGTGTGCCAGCAGTGCCAGAAGGCCATGAGCATCTCCGGAGCCAAGTTCTTTACAGTGTCACTGGATTTGTTCGCTTCGGTACGTACAGTCAGCGACAAAGTCGATTAACACTTACAGAAGTTAAACTAGAAGAATATTTACTTCAAAGCTTTTACATTGTATTGAATAATGTGTAAAAGTTGCAGTGCTAATCGATTTTTTTCGCTTACGTCAATATGATCTTCTTACTTTTTCGTGTGGTTAGTGACTAACCTGGTATTCTTAGACCGCCCATGGGCCTCTGACTTGGCTTCACATGCCGTCGAAAAATATCTCTCAGGCATGCCAGTTTCCTCACGATGTTTTCCTTCACCGTTTTTTAAGCAAGTGATAATTATACAATACGCACATGAATCCGAAAAGTCAGAGGTTGGGTTCGATCTCGAGACCTATGACTTGGCAGTCTGACGGTCATACCACTAGGCTATCATTGCTATATCAGTATAATAATTTAAAAAGGTATAATTAATGGGTTTATAATTTTGTAATATTTAAAAGGATACTGCTATTGTTCTTTAAAAAATACAAACTATTACTGATAATATAAGAAAAAAGTGCTAGTCAAACCAGTGCTAGTCAAGAAAACACAGAAAATGATCATCTGTGTAGGTATTTCGAACAATTTAATAATGATATCGATATACTGTATGATCCTTTCGAATAACTGGTATTATTGCCTTATGGATAACATAAGCCTAGCATTGAAAAAACTTTTTTATAAAAAATACAACCAACTACAAAGTGAAAAATAACTTCAATTTCGGAAGTCGGTGTCTTTGGATCAGTATTTTAGTTTTTGACACCGACTTCCGAAATTAAAGTTATTTTTCATTTTGTAGTTTGGAAGTCGGTTGTATTTTTTATAAAAAAGTTTTTATTGTTTCACTTTTTAGTGGGTTGATTTGTAATTTATCTAAGTTACAATAGCCTTATGTCAACTGCTCATCAAAATACCCAAATCGCTATAGATGTGCCTTTAATATTTGAAGAGTTCCCTCGATTTCTCCAAGATCCCATCATCAGATCGTGACCAAATGACAATGGGACCAACTTGAAAGTATACCTTGTAAAATAAAAAATAAAAATTTCAAATTCGGTCTAGCCGTCTTCGAGTAATCGGGGAACAAAAATACAAAAAAAAAAAATATCCCGACGAATTGAGATCCTCCTCCTTTTTTTTGAAGTTGGTTAAAAATGAAACTTCTTTATAATTCCAGGTGCTAGGTGCCGTAGTAACATACTTCATGGTGTTGGTACAACTCAAGTAAAACGGACACAACAAGAATCGCTACTGTATTACCTACGTACAAAATTAATTTATGTTTTACAAATTTATTTTTACACCGTAATAAAAATATTCCTGGCTCCTACAGCCAACAAAAAAAGAATTTTAAAACTAATGACAACAATTTAAAAAAAGAGCGGTGTAATTGCGTCACACACTTGCACCTTTCATTTTGACAATTCGACAAAATTCATTGCGTTATTTACGTTGTCGAACAGACGAATGTTTCAATCATTTGAAGCAATGGATTAGCAATTTCCTTTAAAATCCTGTATGTTACGCAATTAGGGTGCTGGCTGTTTGTACCTATTTGTTAAATAAACTAAAAATATAGCGAGTTTCTTAAAAGTAGATGCATGATTCAATCTTATACTTAAGGTTTTGTTTTGTAATAGTTAGGTAAATAATGAATTAAGATTTTATAAAATTGCACTTGATTTTAAAATGCATGTGCAAATTATATTGTTATTGCCATAGGCAGTTATCTTGATTGAAGTTTTAAATAATGTAATTCTATATTATTGTAATATATCTGATTGTTTTTTTTAAGTGAAAGATTATTTTTAGAGCAAAATGTTACAAATCTCTTAAAAGTTCAACCATAATGTTTGTAATAGTTAAAACTAGTAATCACCCTGGTAGGTGTAAAAATATGTTTGTTTTATTCTAATAAACTATTTTGAGAAATAATAAACCCTTTTTTTTTTTTTTTTTTGGGTGGGCAATTATCAAATAACTTCTCCCGCTCTGGGCGGAGCGGGAGGGCGTCTCAGACTCTTACTGACTAAAACCCACCCGTGTTCCTTCGGTTGCCCTGTTGTCGGGGGCCACGGTTTCCCTATCGGTTTTCTTCGAACCCCCGGCAGGCATTGGCCCTAGCGGACCCCGTCAATTCTGCTGACATCTCTTTGAGGCGCGCGTGGAACGCAACGCGCCGTCGACCCGGGCTTGGTCCTTATCGGACGGCGAGCTACCCATTGCTCACCGTCCGCAAGCCCGCGGTGGCCGGAAATCGGCTCGCGATTCCCGCCCCGGGCGTCTCCTCCTGCGGCGGTTAGGGGCGCGAAGGCACGAAATTTGCCTCTCCCTCACGCGTTCCGCCTCCTCCTTCGCGAGCATTACCGCTTCGCAGAAGGAGGTGACGGCCTGCCATTTCCTCTCGCTCCGTACCATGGGCTGAATCAGGGCCGGACGCGAGAGATCACCGCCGCCGATCGCCTCTACGAGGACACGGCGTTGCTCCGCCCAAGCCGGGCAGACCTCCACCGTATGCTCCACCGTGTCCTCAGGCCGATCCACACAATGGTGACACCCGGGTGTTTTCTCCCGCCTTATCCTGAACAGGAACCTCCCGAAGCAGCCGTGTCCGATGAGGACCTGCGTCAGGCGGAAGGTGAGGATGCCGTGGCGCCTCTCAAGCCACTCCTCAAAGAGGGGTCTTATCGCCGCAATTGTGGCGTGCCCAGCGCGGGGTTGCGACAATCGCACTCTCCATGACGCCATGAGATCCCGCCGGAGCTCTGTCCGCTGTGCCGCGATTTCTTGCGGCATCGGAGTTTAGCCCCGGCGTTTCGCCTCCTCGCGCCACTCCCAGATGTGCGCGAGGACCTTTGCCTCCAGATCCCATGGCGGTAATCCGGCAAGGAGGAAATAATAACCCCTGACGTTGTATTAGTATCTTAAAACAGCTGTTAATTGCATGTATACAATGGAATCTCTAATAATTCCCATTAAAAATATTGTTGAACACTAACATTTCAACGCATCTTCTCCTGAACCTCAAATAATTCTTTTTTTAGGATCATAAAAATACTACCTAAATAGACAAGTAACTGCGACCAATTTAGCGCTGTCCGCCGCTGCCGCGACACCCCTCGCTTTGCTCGCTTTGCTCGCTCGGCTCGCGCGCTTTTAGTTCACAGTTCTAACATAACCCATTTTGTCGGAGTGCCCTAGCTTATTTACCGTGATCAACTGTGAGAATAGGCCAGAAAGTTAAAAAGATGCTCAATTATGTCAAAAAGTGTGCATTATTAGAAATTTTAAAAGTTATAAGAGGTTCATTAATTTTAAAAAGTGTCCATCCTTAATAGATCAATAAGATTTTAGAGGATCAATTAAATAATTTTTCTGGTAAAAAATCGAGATAAAAAGTCAATTAAAATATACTTTTACCAAGAATTATTTAGTGGCGTTTCGCCCTTAACTAAAATGGGAAAAAACAATTTTATTCTGTAAATGGGATTATTGAACCAATTTGAGAACAAATGTAGTGGAAAAACGCCAATCCATTCAACATAAATGTTTTTTTTTTTAAATCCAGTTGGTGTAAAAAATATTGCGAAAAACAATCATTTCAATAAGTTAATATATCACTTTCTAACAGTGAAATTGAGGAGCTCGTGGCTAAGTACTAACAGCTGCTCGGGTCGATCTGTCAGGTTAAGCTACGCTTGCAGCTCTACATAACGAGACTCCTCCGTGCCTCGGAAAGCACGTTAAGCCGTTGGTCCCGGCTGTCATTCGTGGATCTTTGACAGTCGTTACGGGTCGTCAGAAGCCCGAAAGTCTGACAACAAGTCTTACCAAGGGGTATTGTATTACCCAGTTACTGGGTTGTGGAGGTCAGATAGGCAATCGCTCCATGTAAAATACTGGTATTCAGCTGCATCCAGTTAGACTGGAAGCCGAGGTAGAACAGAACTTTCTAACAGTGAAATATCACACTAATATTATAAAGGCGAAAGTTTGTGAGTGTGTGTGTATGTTTGTCTCTTCTTCACGCTCAAACGGCTGAACGGATTTGCATGAAATTTGGTATACAGATAGTTTATAACCTGGATTAACACATAGGATACTTTCTATCCCGATATTTCCACGTGATCGAAACTTTTGCGGGTGAAACCGCGGGGCACAGCTAGTGTAATCATAATTTTATAAGCAAACAATCTTAAATTAACAACATAACGTATCATCACGCCTGTATTCTCCGAAGAGTTAGGCAGAGGTGTCCCAATAGTACCTACTCCCACATTTCGCCAGTTATGTAATAGGGGGCGAGCCTATTGCCATCAACCGGGTACAAATCCAGACTCGGTTTGCTAATGAGAAATTCCAGATGGAAATACCCAAGAACATTTTTCCCAACCCGAGAAGAGAAAACTTCTGTAAGCGTAGTTACTTTTCGCTCTTTCCGAATAATGAACGAAACTGAACCGTCACGCTCGGGTCGGTGACGCTGAATCGGGTATACTCGGCTCCAGTCGGTCGGTGACGCTGAATTGCTTATACTCGACTCCAGTTGTAAGTTTTCACTTCTATCGTGTCGTCGTCCACGTTCATCTTTTTTATACATGTACGTCATTTCAGTTTACTAAAAACTTATTTTTATCGGGACAAGGGCAAGAAAATTTCACTCAAAGTCAAGTAACGCGAACTCCCCGTAACTAATGTAGTCATATATACACATATATATATAAACGCGCCTTCTTCCCATGTGGGTAGGCAGAAAATACAGAACGTCACCTGCTACGATCCTTACATACTCCTTTTACTTCGTTTGTGTTCATACATCTGATCTTACACGCACGCCGGTTGCGAGTATTACGCACCTGACCTTTCTGAAGAACATCACCAATAAGATCAATATATGTCCTTCTAGGGTATTTCCAGTGACATCTACCTTGTAAATTCCTTCTTGTCAGTCATTAGTAAAACAGTCTATAACAACAAAATCTTCATTACACATTCTAGTCAGTAGGAATGTGCCCCTCAACAAGTTTGGTCTAAATTTCTAAGCCGAGAACCAGCGCTCGCAACACGAAGTCGTTCTTAAGGGAATCATTCTCATTTCCGCCAACGCAACGCTGTGAAAGGGCAGGGAGTGAAGAAACGGAGACAAGTCAAGGCAGAAAGATTAATTTGATTTGTCATAAATATATCAGGGCGTTGGCGGTTAGGAGTAATATGCTCGTCCGTAGGTTCGCTCGCTGCACGGCAGACGTCAAAGTCAGTTTATTTAAGACATTCTGTCAGTCCTTCTACTCGAGTGGCCTGTGGGTGTCATATACGAGCCGAGCCTACAAGGACCTGCGCGTGCAATACAACAACGCTTTCAGGATGCTGTTGTGGTTGCCGCGGCGTTGTAGTGCGTCTGGCATGTTTGCTGCAGCGCACACGGATGGCTTTTACGCCATCATGCGTAAGAAAGCGGCTTCTTTACTACAATGCTTGCGTAACACTCGTAACAATATCCTGAAACTGATTGCTAGCAGACCGGACTGCCCCATCCAAAGACACTGGGTAAAAATTGTATTATTAGGTTTGTGCTAAGTATTAATTCTATGTATTCATAGCTCCTTGGGTTAGAGTTCTTCACCATTATCATATCTGCTGCCAAGAAGAATTGCAATTATCTGATAGCCAATAAAATTATAGGTGCTTGTGAGAATTTCAACTTTGTTCTTTTGTGAAAGGTGTGACGTCATGACATGTCAGGTTTGCTGCAGTGTCTTCTCGTTGCAAAGACAGCATGCCATATCCACATTTTTACAATCTTGGTAGAAAGCGCATTCTGTAACGAGCTTTTAAAAATCTTTTATATTTCTGTTTAAAACTAGAACGGGCTTTGTACGACACAATACTGATGTGTGACTTTGTTACTTACAGGAGACAAAGGGTATTACGTTCAGTTACGTCATCTAGCTTTGATGCTGAGTTTTATAGGTACAATTTTATGTCTGACTCTTATAACTTACTTGGTAAGTGGACGTGCAGGTATGATTCTGTAATTTTCTCATTTTGGGTAAAAGTAATTCTGATACGATATTACAGCGATGTGGAGGAGTACTTCCACGCCTAATTCATTTTTGTATGTATATAGGTATAGTCGGTAAGTTATTTAATTTAGTGCCTAGTGCAAATAGTTAGTTGCATAATAATTTACTACTGTATATTAAATAAAATCTAAAGGACAAATAATATATAGAAGTCAAGTGAAGTATCTTCTAAGTAAGCCTGTTCCTTCTTGCATGAATAGAAGGGTCTTGACGGATGGGGCACGGAGCGTGTGCGAGTATCTATATCTCGCGATCGGTTCTACTACTGCTATCATGATGCTGCTATGATGTTAGCAGAAGTAGCACAGTACAGTTTCAGTTAGTAAGACGGTATCTCTCAGTTTTTCCCCTTTCTTCCTCACTATACAAAAAAAAAATTAAGACTAATACACAAAATCACAGCTATGTAGAACGAAATGATTGTCCTTGGAAGGTTCCATATTTTCACCGTGTTATCTATGGAAAAATGAATATACCTACAGATAATTTAAATCAAATCGTATAGCGCATCTAAAATCTGACGAGGCAGCTGGATTTTGTCTCGAATCCCCACAGCCTAACAGTTTTAGCCAGAGGTTCTAACCTAGTTACGTTATGCTACCTCCCATTACGTTCACTCCGGCCTGTACGGCCCGGATTCTAATGCAGTTATCGAGTCCGGCCTCAATACGGATCGAAACTAATTTTGGTTGTCAAGTTACATTTGACGTTTTAGAAATGGACCTGTATTTTGAAACCTAGTTAGAATTTCAAAAACCGACCGTTCTAGTAGTAGCTTTCCACTGATTAAACGATATAGATTTTTATTTTATCTGGTCACAAGCCGTGGAAACGTTGGTACTTCCCATCGGCAAAAATAACGAACTTTCACACAATCTTTCATCCCATATTTAACCTCTTAAGGAGAGGAATTTAGAAGAAGCTCTTATGCCACTAAAGTTATAGACAAGTAACTGATGTTAAGTCGGGTGCAGACACGCGGACTACTCATATTTAATTTTTAAAGTATTTCACACGTCTATTTTTATATTATTTAGTATTTATTTCTGTATCTATCTATCCGTGACATCACTGCGGGCCCTATCAGAATACCAGCGCTGTGACATTTAAAAAATAAATGTCGCAGCATCATGCTGAGATAGGAGCCTTTTGGCCTCGTTCAGGGGGCCGACCACAATCTTTTACGAAACAATCTTATTTCAGGAGAGTTTTGTTTCAAGCTTACAATAACATAACTCATATTCGTACCACGACCTTCATCGTTCAAGAATGTTTTATTCCTGCTTAGTGCTGGGAAAGAACGAACTATTTGTAAGATTTGTCTATTGCCTGCTATAGTAGAATAGAAACAACGCTATGTGAACTGTATAGCGCTGTCCCTTTCACACGTTGGTCTGAATCGCTACTACGAAGTATTGGTCTTGAAGCAAAATATTATTTTCTTTTACTTAAAATATTACTTTGCATTAGAATCTAATTTTTATGAGTAATTTCCATGAAATTGATACAAATACTAAAAGATTTGGCTTTGAAAAATAAGAAAAACAATTGAGAAAATTAAAAATAAGCTACGACTAAGCTGTTACATGATATTATTTAATCGGAACAGAACGAAATTTGAAACTCGGGCCGCATTCGGATTTACGCTTTAATCGCTCACATCAATATTTTGCGTACCGATTTAGATATGCTTGCACAAGATGGTTGGATTACAGTATTTCTTTGAGTATACACAACCAATTTCTTCTTCTTTGATTAGGTGACGACTGTAGCCAGAAGCACAATTTCCAAAATGCCACGTTAGTTTAAAGATATGGTGCAACTCAAAACAAAACAGCACAAATGTCATTTTGACAGCGCTCACGGTGATATTAATAGGGCATGGTCAGCGTTATCGCAAGATGGCGCATGCTATGACGTCATGTATGACGATTCACAGCACGTTGTTATCGCGCTGACACTAATTCGGTATGGGTGTTAGCACGCTCTAATCGATTGCAGCGTAACTCTGAACACAGCCTCGATGTAGCGATATTTTGGTTTACAAGTGGATAACTACTACGGGTTGAACTTATTTAACATATTTGCTAATGAATGTATGATCTAACTGGCTACAAAGTCGACATGGAATCAAGGGAAGATTAAGGTTACTCAGTGAATAAGTTTTAAAACAAAGAAATGTGTAATGTTTTGACGAAGATAGTCCGAAACAATATATTGTGGTCAGACTCAGTGATTAGTGTTTTGTTTTTAATTTTTCAGTCGGGTTTCCGGGCGGCAGCTAGAGGTGCTCTGGGAATTTGTATTTTTCTGTATTATCCGCTTCCAAAAACTCAAATGTTTCGTATGCATTCGCTATCAAACAAGAAATTAATTACACATGTACTAAAATCTATAGATACACAATTCATTCGGCAAGTTTACGTAAATAAATACATTTTGCTAACTTTACATGACACGATAATGTTTTTTCTTAATAATTGCATTAAATTGCAAAACAATAATATTTCAGTCGAGTCCGAGGAATTTTTTTAAGATTGCTAAAAATGTCATTAAAGCAATATTGCTAGTTGTCAAAAGTCACGTCGTGATACGAATTGAATGAACTTTTAGAGGTGACGTCACCAAAATCGCTAAGAAAATAAAATTGTTTCAACATTACAATAAGCTTATTTTATGGACGTCATGGTACGAAAAGTCAAAGGAAGATTATAATAATACTGCTATAAGAGCTGGTGGTAGTCCCCCAGGACTTTCTGCTTTTATTTTAATTTTACTTTGTTTTTTAAATTATTGTTTTGTTTATTTTTTAATACTTTTCAAATCTAAATGAAGATGATTCAATGTTTTAATGAGTGTGTTTTAGTTTAATTTGTGATTTCCTGTGCGCGTTTCAATAAATACTTTTTCTTTCTTTCTTTGTGCCAAGTTTCATGCTTCTATACCCAGTGGCTTATGCTGCGTTGGCTGTTAGTATATGATTTTTTTTTGGTTGTGTAATTATCAAATAACTTCTCCCGCTCTGGGTGGAGCGGAAGGGCGTGTCTGACTCTTATTAACTAAAAGCCACCCGTGTTTCTTCAGTCAACTGTATGTTGCCAGGGGCCACGATATCCCTTTCGGACTTTCCCGCGACCCCGGCAGGCATCAGCCCTGGCAGACCCCGTCAGTTGTGCTGACATCTCTTTGAGGCGCGTGTGGAATACAACGCGCCGTCGACCCGAGCCTGGTCCTTATCGGACGGTGAGCTACCCATTGCTCACCGTCCGCAAGCCCGCGCCTACGGTGGCCGGGAATCAGCCTGGAATTCCCGACGCCCAGGGCGTCTCTTGCAGCGGCTAGGGGCATGAGGGCGTGAAATTTGCCTCTCCCTCACGCGTTCCGCCTCCTCCTTCGTGAGCATTACTGCTTCGCAGAAGGAGGTGACGGCTTCCCAAGCCCTCTCGCTCCGTATCATGGCCTGGACCAGGGCCAGACGCGAGAGATCACCGCCGCCGATCGCCTCCGCGAGGACACGGTGGTGCTCCGCCCAAGCTAAGCAAATCTCCACCGTATGCTCCACCGTGTCCTTTGGGTGATCCACACAATGGTGAAACCCGGCCATTTCCTCCCGTTTTATCTGGAACAGGAACCTCCCAAAACAACCGTGTCCGGTGAGGACCTGCTTCAGCCGGAAGGTGAGAACACCGAGGCGCCTCTCTAGCCACTCCTCAAAGAGGGGACTTATCGCCGCAATTGTGGCGTGCCCAAATGAATGAATTTAAGATTTTTATTAAGTACAGGATAATAATTTAGAAATTATATTTTAGTACCAACTTCAACCTTTACGCCTTGTGTAAGTCCAAGAAAAGTACTAGGTCATCATCACATCATACCTATTTCTACAAGCAACCTACATCGCCGTGTTCCAGTTTCAAAAGTGAACGGGCGGTGAAGTTACTTGCTAGTGAAACTTTTTAACTTTGTCTAATGTATCGGCAACCTAATTGGTGTTTCAGGTGTTCATACTTTCATAGATGCTCTTGGCAGTTAGTGGAGCGTTGGCAAAAACTAACCATAGCATAGCATAATAAAGCCTATAATTTTCCCACTTCTGGGACAAGCCTCTTCTCTAAGAGAAAGAGAAGACTGTAATCTACCATCCTAAAACTAAGCGCACATTACAGCGACAACGGGGCGCAGTGCAACGCATTTTCAAACAAAAGGTGCGGAAATAATACGTAAGTGATGCAAGAAGATTTTTGCAATCCGTTGCGTTGCTGCGAAGTCCGCTCATCTGCTTTACTGCTTGCTTTTCTGCTTTCTGTTTTAATTTTATAATGATTTCGAATCAGGCGTATCAATATTAAATAAAAAATAATTTGTTTTTAATGATGACGAGTCGGGATTTCTTGTCTTTCTCTCTCTCTGCCTAGCCTTTCCCCAACTATGTTGGGGTCGGCTTCCAGTCTAACCAGATGCAGCTGAATACCAGTATTTTACATGGAGCGACTGCCTATCTGACCTCCACAAACCATTAACATTACATACAATACCCCTTGATAAGACTGGTAGTCAGACTTTCGGGCTTCTGACGACCCGTAACAACTGTCAAAGATCCACGAATGACAGCCGAAACCAACGGCTTGACGTGCTTTCCGAGGCACGGAGGGGTCTCGGTATGTAAAGATGGTCACCTAACCCCGGATAGCGTAGCTTAACCTGATGGATCAACCCATGCGGCTGTTATTACTTAGCCACGAGCTCCTCGGGGAGTCAGGACTTCTTTTATGGAGCAAAATTTTGGTGACCAACCGGAATAGTGACGAGTCAGGCCCCTAACTTAATTTAAGATCTAAACGAATTTAACCTAAATTTGACTTAAATGAATTTAAGATCTATGCTTAATTTTGTCGACGGAAAAAATATTCAATTTTCTTTGTTTTTTTTTTTTTAATTTTTTCTTCTCTTTGGCATCTTATTTATTTACAATTATTGTAAAAAAATATAAAAAAACATGTTTATTGAGGGTTGTTTTTTTTTGTCAATTTTCATTATGGAGTTTGTTTCATCGCGATAGATGATTTAGTTTAAAAGTTACACAGTTTTGTTAATTTTTTTTTTTATTAAAATAAAATATAGATTTAAAAAAAAAAAAACTGTCGTTAAAATTAAGCATAGATTCCCTCATTTGCACATTGCACATTATGAAGAATCAGACTGTAGATAGTTATATCATAGATCAGCGATAGCGATAGATCCTCCACGAAGACACGCCACACGATTCTTCCTAATCGCTTATAATACAGCTAACAGTACAGTAATCGCGTAATAGGAAGAAGAGAGGGGTGCTTCTTCGTTTCGTGGATAGCACTATCTATAACTTGAATCTACCACACAGTGGTGCCGATTCTCTTGTACACCAAACTAAACTAACTAAACTATCACTAAAATTCCTTACTTTTGGCTATGAGAATCTTAAAGCTATTTATTCTGTAAAATAAATTCTCGAAATTTAAAAATAATTTTGACACATGTAAATTGAATTTGACAATCGTCATTCCAGACGTGGGTGGTACTTGATTGCCTTACCCCGTGAATTTTTTTTACAGCTGGTGGCGCGTCGAGGGGTTCAATCTCGATGTGTTTTATATGGAATTTTTGTATGGAAAATAAGAAAAATTATTACCTACATGTTGAGTTTTAGGGGTTTATGAGTTTCTTTACGATAGGACACACCATTTTCGAGATATACTTAAGCAAAAGAAAAAAAGATACAGTACCTACTGTTTTTGCACCTGAAATCGAGGTTTTGGTGTGAATTTAAAGTTCATGACAACCAATTTTATTCCACACGTTTTTAATCGCGATTAGAAATAGTCAGATTTAGTTAGACAATTAAAATTTTAGGTGAAAAACGTCAAATACAGAATAGCAAAATTGCCATTTTTACTAAATTAATAACTCAGTGCCATCTTAGTGCTATCAAACTAAAATATATTTAAGTTGTGTCACTTTAGTCTATTTCAGAATGGGAAATTGTCGTTTGACAGGAATAAACTAAATTTTGGTGATTTTAGTCTAGTTTAGAGGCATTTGTGACAAGAGAATCGGCACCAATATCGTAATCAAAGTAACCAAACTTATTTTCTTATTGGCGTTATTTAATACCTTCGTATTAGGTCGGAATACTTTCATTTCCGTATGCTATTAAATAATATTAATAAAGGAGAACTGGGCGAGTTTTACGAGTGGCTCGGTGGTTACGGTCATACAACAAAAGCTTCGTATTTAATAGTCGCTTGACATTTTTCCCGGGTTATACTCGTAAAATTGTAAAATTTACTGTGGTTGGTGATATTGCTAGAAATTTTCATGGTTGAGAATTTATGTATTTTAGTATTTAGTGAAGTTTACGGTTCAGTTAGCGAATGGTTGATACGGAAACCTTATATTTTATGTTCGTTTGTGTATTTGTGATATTTCTGTTTTCTTTATTTTATTTTGTTTTTGGGTTTTCGATCTAGAATTTCTCAGTAGCAGCCTGGAGTCTGGATTTGTGCCCAGTTGATAGTGATTGGCTCGCCCCCTATTACATGGGACTTAAACATAACTGTCAAAATGTGGGTGTACTATAAGTGCACTTTTGCCTAACCCTTTTGGGATTACAGGCGTAAAGTTATGTAACGTTTCTTTATTTTAAAGTATGACTTTTAATAACTCGGTAACGGTAATACTTGATCAGTAAGAACTGTCAATCCTGAAAACTCTAACAGCTGCTATTTGCTGTTCGATTTATTGAATGGTGATCATCATCTTCATCATCACCCGAATTCTCCCACTTGAATTGTTAGAGTCTGGCCACGCTAAGTCTGCAATGGAATAAATAGGCAAGCCCAAAACGGTTTTATTTTGGTATACTTTTACATCAGTCAGTTGTGTCAGTTTCGGGGTTGTAAGTAGATCTAATGATTTTGATATTTTGCCTAATAGATTATGTGTAATAGACTATTTCGTACCTACACCTCCATACGATGACAAAACTGTATCAAATCCACACTGAAAAGTGACTATTCTTTACCAGAAATAAATCTGATTATAAACAAAATAACCTATCAAAAACAAAATTGACACACAAAGTATCAAATTAGTTTTTCGTAGTACAAATGGGGTTGCCGTCTATAGATTTTCAAATTCCACCATTTTTTACTTATGCAGACTTATCGTGGCCAGACTCTAAGAGCGTGCATTCTGAAAGTGGGCAACATCGCAAATAGATGTCAAATGTTTCGCTGTTTTAATTAATTTGGCAATATTACTGAATGGAAGTATGAAATATGGCTAACTAGTGAACTAAAAGATTAAATATAAAATGCAATAATTAGTATCGTAACACCGAATATTTCGTTTTAGAACGGTTACAACATCAAATTCAGTGTTATAATCACAATTAATTATTAATATTCTAGTTCAGTAGTTAGCGATATTTTATATTTCCATACATTAATATTGCCAAATTAATCAAAATAGGTAAATATTTGACAACTATTTGCGACGTTGTCAACTTTTAAATGAACGCCCTTAAGCATAGGCCTCTCTTTTCATGTGCCAATCATCATCATTTTTTCAGCCGAAAGACGTCCACTGCTGGACATAGGCTTTCCGCATCCAGCGGATTCCTGCGGCCTTCACAAGGTCATCGGTCCATCTTGTGGGAGGCTTTCCAACGCTACGTCTTCCAGTATGCGGTCGCCACTCGCCCTGCCAATACTTACGTCCAAATAGTAAAGTACCTACTACTTAATATAAAAAAAAAGATTAAAATAACTGATTGTATCTCAAAATACAAAACCGAAAATTACACGCTTACATTTGTCTTTTAACATTCTAACAAATTGTAATTCCATAAAATGGCTATCTCAAATATCAAAGCAATTTTATATCAAATGACCGGCAAAATTAATTCACAAAATATTAACCATTTTCTGTTTCCTGTGAAATGTTATTTGAAACTTGGAGTAGCCAATTCAATATCCGGGTCCTAAGGACGACTGCACATGATCGAGAAACGCTTCAGCGACTCGCCGACTGATCGAGCGATTCCTTCAGGCGAGGCAAGTCGTGCTGAACGGTTGGGTGGATTGACGAATATACGAGGACTAGCTAAATTGGTTTGAGAGTTCACAGTTGTTACAGAATAAATTATTTGTGGGTTTAAAATTATGGTCCCAGAATGTTCAGAACAATTTCTTATGCATTACTCTATTTTGATAAATAATTATATTTCTAAATGAACTTGCAGGTTATTCTTTGAAATTCAGGTTGCTGGTGGGGCTTTAAATTATACCTGAGGGAAAATCAGTGGATAATAATGGATTGGTACTCGTGCGTGACTATCTATTTCTTACCGATTGCACAAATTAGTATAGATGGTTCACTCCGCAAAACCATTTAAATAAAAAGCGACTCTTGCTACGACACAACAAAGTGCAATTCAGGTCGCACAGCGCTAATTATCTACAGTTATATTCACCTAGAAGTTGTCTCTCTTTCTAACTCTAATTAATTTCTGACTACGTTACGCCCACTGAATTCGACAAGTCGAGCCCGCCGCGTACCTACTTGAAGTTTTATCCTAAAATGTGGAGTGAACTATCTGTATTCATCTGTGTCGACTGTTATTAAATTTAAAATAAAATAAAGTAGCTACCAACACTAAATTTATAATTTACTTTATTTTAAACAAAAAAGAGGTAATTAGGGTTCCGTACCTCAAAAAGTAAAAAGGGAACCCTTATAAGATCACTCTCTTGTCCGTCTGTCTGTGTGTCACCACCGATTTTCTCAGGAACGGGTAGACCTAGCAAGTTGAAATTTATACCAGATACTGAAGTCTTTAGTCTCTATTAGGTGTATAAAAATCAAGGTCTTGTATCAACACGATAAAAAGATATGGGTAAATTTAGATTTTCGCGAAAACTTGTAAGTACCAAAAGTCTTACAGCACAAATAAAGAGGAAATTCCGAAAAATAAAAAGTTGAAAATTATGGTAAATTTTGGTACTTACAAGTTTTCGCGAAAATCTAAATTTGCCCATATCTTTTGACCTATAAAAATGATAACAATTTTACTATGGTGGTATAATGGGTAGGTACGAAACCCTCGGTGTGCGAGTCCGACTCGCTCTTGACCGGGTTTTTTTTTGTATTAACATCATAAAGATTGTATCAGTCTTAGCTGATCACGTACAAAAACCCTTAATATTTAATATCGGTTCGGGCTTAACTCATAATTTTAAACCCGAAGTTAATTAGCGAAAATGATTCGCTACTAAATTGTGCTTTTAATTATTTGAATCGAGGCTAATATTCAAGTAATGTTTGACCTATTTGAGTAATAATAGGTGTATCATATTAATTAATTTGGCTTCTAATTTCAATGCAATTTAAATGTACATAGATGAATACAGAAATTCTTGCAGGCGTGAGGAATTATTTAAAGAATGATATTTTTTTTTTTTTTGTAATTCCTTTTGTACAAACACTTAAACGTCAAAACTAAATTATTTATTTAAGTACACACATATATACACAGACAAGAAGAAAGGAACAGAAAAATACGTACAAAGGTGATGCTTATTTCTAAAGAAAGCTCTTCCAGCATACCTGCGATAGGACAGGATAAAAAGAGATGTAGACACCGTGTGTAAGAGTAAAGAGAAAGTAAAATATATAAAATCAAAACAATAAAATTCACTTAATAAAATAAAACAAATAATATGAGAATACTTACTTATTTACATACATACATACTTCTAAAATAAATAACACTAAGATATTATTTATTACAATGTAAATAAATATGTAAAAATACAAAATAAATACCTACGCAATTATGACGAAGTGGAAAGAGAGTGTTCTTTCACTCTTCTTTTAAATACTGCAACAGTTTGTTTGTTTATTTTTTAATTAGTTCGATCAATCGAATGAACCCCAAGATTTGCACTAGCCCCTGGAGCCTCATGCTTCATGGGGCTACAGAGGCCATTGCATATCAAGGAGTGGTCGTCTTTCTTTCCATTACAGCGCTACCCGGCCTACGGGAGGCGCTTTAATGGTAAGGAAGACACGCCCTTAGCGTAAACTTAAACGCACACCCATGATCGATATATGAAGCCTGAGGCTACTCCTTTGGTTACTCTTGATAATTTATTTTAATCTTATTCATTCATTTCAGGTTCCAAGTAAATAAATAGAATCTGCGTAAGAAGATTACCTCTCATTGTTTTAAATCGTGCTGTAAATCTACATAGATGCTGTCCAAATACGATATGTTGAGCACCTCTGTCTTAAACTCCAGCTCACCTCTAGTCGTGTGGAACTCGACACGATTTGCAACGCTGAGTCGTTTACTGCTATTGTTAGTACAAGTCCTATGTGTAAAGCTCGCAACGTCGCATCTAGACTAGACCCTAGGCACACAATAGATAGATTCAGAAGGCCGGTTCCATACTACGAGCGAAAACAACGCTCGAACTCATAGACGTACAGCGATCTCGGCCTATAACCAACCCCCTTCACGGCCTTGGGTAATGCGACTTATTGCGTAAAACGACACGTGCGCGCCTCATCTGTTTCCGTCCGTAGCTCCACAAGTCGTGTTGGGGTGACTCGTGGCATGTCCTAAACAATTTCTTTCATTTGTTTTCTCCGCAGTCGTTGTCGCGAGAAGCATGTCGCTTGAGCGTGAAGCTCGTGGCCACGGGGTAAGCCCAGGTACGCACGAGTGATTATTGCGCGCACTTGATTTTCAACGCTCTGCTTAGCGCCAAGGGTTGAAAATCCAGTGCGCGATAAAATCCCACCCCGATATTTTTACGTCCGTGCGTGCGTGGTTTAACTCTGTCGAATGCCAATCACGAGTGCGCTTATACTCACTGTGCCTACGTTAAGAGTGTCTATGTGTGCGTGCGTTTTCGTTTGTTGTATGGAGTCGATCTTCTGTACCTATCTATTCTGTGTCCTAGGTCTCTATGCACTGTCAGTGTTCGGCTGTATGTACTTATCTGATTGAATCCGACTGAATGGCGATAGTCGAACATAGTGTCGAAATGTAGCCTACTGGGATCGAGAGTTGAAACGGATTTATATTTATATATTATATTTCAAATGTCTCGCTGGTGATAGCGTGTGTGTTGGATCATTAAGTCCCCTTCAAAGTGGTTGAGCTGAGTGGTGCTGATCCATGTTCGTGTGGAGCCGTCAGTAGGGACTGGTCATCTCTTAGCTGCCACGGCTTATTTTAATTTTTAATTGCTTTTTGTTTTTATATTTTTATTACGGACGCTTCTAACGTGCACGTCATTCTACATTATTCTCACATGTATAATTTCAACATGAATGATGTACTTAACCAATATTTTGTTACAATTTTTTTATTTAAAAGAGTGTCTGTAGAGTTTCTTGCCCGTTCTTCTCCATAGGAACCTCAACCTACTACGCTTTGGAATGGGCAACTAGCTTCATCTTTCTGACAGACCGACCCCTTGACAATTCAAAAGTGCCTTTGAAAAACAATACAACACAAAAGTGTATTTGGTTTATTTGAAATAAATGCTTTGAGTTTCGAGTTTGTGTTTGCTAGAGGTGCCTTTTATTAGAAAACCTTTTCATTATTCTAAATAAGACACGTTTTGAAAACAAGACGTGCCGCAACAAGCCCCTTTACTTGCTCATTTTGGTTACGTTACAATTCCCAAACCATTAATCTGTAAGAACTTATACTAAAACAGAAAACCCAATTTAACTTGAAATGTGCAATAGCGTTAAAACAATAATAAGTATAGCGATTTAATCAAAGTTTCGAAACTTCGGCAAACCGTTTGATGTTTCGAAACGTTGAAAAATTATTCTCGTACAGTTTAATTCCTAATAAAATTAGATTAATTAACAAATTCTCTGTCTGTATTTTAATTAAAACTTGGAAGTGTTGGACCGTTTATAAGTAAAGCGTAGATTACATTGTCGGATTGAGGAACGAAAGTTCATTTTTTTATGCCAGAGACTAATTTGACATTTCAAGTGATTGTTGTTTGTTTTTTTCAATTTGGAGGTTGACATTTGCAGCTGTCAAATTAGTCTCTGGGATTAAAAAAACAAACTGCAGTAGACAATTTTTTGATTTAATGAGCTGATTAAATATTTTGATTCTGCCCTACGTAAGTTATACTTAAATCACAAACTTAACTAACGTATAAACGGAATCCTCATGGATACCCTTCGTCTGGGGAGAACGGAGGGTTATGTCGGACCAACTAAAACCCCACTGTTCCTTCTACTACCATGAGTCGGAGGGCCGGGAGATACTTGTACATTCGCCGCACCCCCGACTGGTATCAACTCGCCATACCTAGTGGGCCACATTACCAAGTGTGGCCGATCCCACGAATGCACTCTACTATAAAAGTATGCGTGGAACACTGCATGCCACACTATGTTCGATCCAGCCAGTCCCTTCTTGCTGTCCTCCCCCCAACGACGCCCTAAGCCGAGGTTCGTACCCCACAGGGGTTGCCCTTAGCGAGCGTTCGCCTAGTTTTAATTTAGAATAGTTTTTGCCCCTGGTAGAAGCTTAAAGGCAACCACAGGAAAGTCCGGTTAAGCAGCCATGACCTCATGGGTCAGCTGCGAAATGCTCTAATAAAAATAAAAAAAAACTGCATGCCCGCCTCTTGCTCGATGAATCGCCAGCCCGTTCCCCTGTTAATATTTAATTCCTCTATTAATAATAATTTTCCACATTTGATCCAGCCTGTCTCATCTTACTGTCCTCCCTTCAGCGACGCCCTAAGCCGAGGTTCGTACCCCACAGGGGGTACCCTTAGCGAGCAATCGCCTAGTGTATAATTAGAATTACGCCCTGGCTGGAGGCTTTAAGTTAGAAGCTTAAGGCAGCCACAGGATAGCCCAGTTAAGTAGTCACGACCTCAGAGGTCAACTAGGAGATGCCCTATACTTATAAAAAAATATATTGTTCCTATACGAGTAACAACACGGCCCCTATATGATTGCCTAGACCTAGTAAACTCTCACCAGTGTACCCTTATCTTAAGGGACCGGTCTCTAATAGATGTAATTGATTGCTTCCAAAAAGTTTAATTCTCTAGTTTTGTACTTTAAGTGAGGTGAACTAAGTTTGATTTTATTTAACACGTTTGTTCATTATTCTTGTATTATTAGTTGCGGAGTTTTTTTAAATTAATTTTGTATCAAAGTTGCGTTTAATTTGTGTTAAGTTTCAAAGGAACATCGTCTGAAGTTTTTTGTTGAAAATGGGTCTTTTTTACCCGGCTGCCCCAGAAGGAGGGTAATGTTTTATAGGTCAATAGATCAATCAAGTAAGTACGTCCGATAAAATTGGAAAATTAGAAGATGGCTGACTTACTTCTTGCTGCAATAGAACAATTTGGGGAAGAAATATTTTTATGTAGTTTTGTTATTTATTCAAGACTTTTTCCGCCAACGGCTTTGCCCGCATGATGTCTTTATAAATTATAGTCTATGTTACTCAGAGATAATATAGCATTCTACTGCTGAAAGATTTTTTTAAATCGGTCCAGTAGTTTTTGAGTTTATTCATTACAATCAAACAAAGAAGCATACAAACACACAAAAATCAAATATTTTTTTCTCTTAATAATAGTTTAGATTAGATTAGAGTAGCTGCGGTTTTACCGCATAAGTCTCGATCCCGTGAGAATATTTTAAAGATAAAGATAAAGATAATTTATTTGTCCAAAACATGAGTATACACACACATGGCATGCAAGATGTTACAATAAAATTTTACCACAGTCATGTTTTGCCTCAACGGCGTATACAAATATAAGTAGGTAGGTTATTACATTTAATCAAATCATTATAAATTTATCCATTATTCAAATAATAATTAATTTATTGGGATAATAATTATCCTAAGTTATGGTCTATCCATGTATCTACCAAATTTCATCCAAATATATTCAGGCGTTTTAGCGTAAAAGTGAAACAAACTCACTTTCACATTTTTAATATTAGTTAGGATTCGTTGGTCCAGTGGTCGCAAGTGCTACTGTTGAGCATAAGGTCCTGGTTTCGATTCCCAGATTGGGCAAATTATTATTCAGTTTTTTCATCAGATATTTCGCAGTAGCAACTCCAGAATCTGGATTTGTACCAGTTTGATGGCAATAGGCTCGCCCCCTATTACATGGGACTTAAACATAACTGGCGAAATGTGGGTGTACCTACTTATAGATACACCTCTGCCTAACCCTTTGGGAATTACAGGCGTGATGTTGTTATATATTTTATTTTATTATAGGAAAAGAAAATTTACAAAATCATGTCTTTTCCGAGGACAACCAGAACAAAGAACACACCAGTACACGTTTAATATTCTTCACCTACATTTCACTAGATATTAGTAAAATGTACTTTATTGTACCCCACTCTTAACAGAGTCGGCTCTAATGGATGGCAACCCACAGACTATAGTGTTAAAAGCTTTTAGTTAACCAGCCATGGTTTACAAGTTGCCAATAATTTGACTTTAAAGCTAAATATCAACGTGAATAAGTTTTGTCTCTATGTTTTTGTTTAGAATAATATCTTATACTATTAAATGAGCAATATTTGTATATAATTATATAGGGTGACAGGGACATCGAAGCAAAAACTGTTACCGTGGATTCAGTACCTACATGATTCTGAACCCCCCTGCGTTGAAATTTTTCGTCGGTTATTTAAAAAAAATCTGCTGTTACATACATTTAGATCGCGTAGGTATTTCACTTTTCTATGAAACAGCAGATTTTTTTTTTAATAACCTGCAAAAAATTTCAACGCAGGGGGTTCAAAATTATGTCCCGAATACAAGGTAACAGTTTCTCCAAAAATTAAAATTCAAATAATATTCTTATCCGAAAAGTCAATCATAATAACCTTAAAAATCATAAATTATTGTATTCATTTCCTAATTCCTCGAAAAAATATAGCAGTTCGTTAGGAATCGAAAACTTTCTTCAACAAACTCGCGGCTACGCAGTTTTTTCATTAAAAACAAATTATGAAAGTAAAAGGAAGTGAGTAACGAAAAAATAAGTGCCTTCTTTAGAAGATTTGGGAAGTTTAATATAATCTTGTAATGAGAAGTAGAAAGACAAAAATAGTATCTATATCTATCATCTTATAAATTAAATTCGTTTTTCATGTCTGTCTGTGTGACCGCGTTGTTCTTCTAAACTACGCAACAAATTTTGATGTGTACTGTACCACATCGGACTCACTGGATCATGACGCAGCGCCACCCCGACTAACTGGTGAATCACCACAAACAAACACCGCGAACTATGCGGCATCCGGTTCCGACTCACTGGAACCTCAGCTGGCACTGTGAAGCATTGCAAGTTAAAAGACTCAGCCCACTTTCGATCTCCGGTCTCCGGAGGGGAGTGATCTACATCGCCACATACGAACTGACGTCACACAAAATCCTGACGTCACAGAAATCCTGCATCGCGCAATTGGTGTTTACCGCGCGAACACCATTTAAATAACTTCCCCGACTCTTGTCTGGTCGGAGGGTCCTCCCTTTTCTATAGAGGATGAGTGAACTTTACACTCTGTTCCTCATACCGCTAAATGCACAAAACATTAATATTAAACCTACATAATTATAATAAAGAAAATCTCGATGTTTTGTCAAGTCTTAAAAATCGTGCGAAGTGCGAAGGGACGGGTCGCTATTAAAATAATACATAAGTTTAAAAACTCACACTGTAATGAAATACAATGTGAGTTTTTCATTAAAAAGGCTCGCAAACACGCCGAGCCTGATGGAAAAGGTAATTAATCCAAACTGGCAATTGGCATGAACCAATTTTGGTATTCGGTAGGAACGCAAACTAATTGAAAAGGATTGACATAAAACTAAACAACAACAATAACACAAACAAACAACCAACCAACAACAGGAATATACCGGGTCCAAATAAATTACATTACCTATTTCTTTCTTTCTTTGTTTGAATCTTACAAAAACAGGAGTAACAAACTCAAAGCCAAAGCATTTATTTCAAATAAACCAATAACAGGCACTTTTAAATTGTCGAAGTCGGTCAGTCAGAAAAATGAAGCTAGTGGCCCATTCCAAAGCGTAGTACCTATGGAGAAGAACGGGCAAGAAACTCCACGGACACTCTTTTAAATCAAAATATTGTTACAAAATATTGGTTACATTATTCATGTTCAAATTATACATGTGAGAACAACGTAAAAGGACGTGCATGTTAAAAGCGTCCAATAAAACAAACAATATAATTATTTTATTTTTAACTGTGCAAAACCAAGATTTTCACTTGACCATTTACTATAATCAAATGGTAAACCTCATCCATTTTTCGAGCCAACCGCCGCATTTTTTTTTTCAGTTAGGGCTTCTCGTCGTTGACCTCTGAGATCATGACTACTTAACCAGGCTTTCCTGTGGGTGCCTTAAGCTACTACACTTAAAACCTCCAGCCAGGGGTTATTCAACTAAGCTAATTAAAACTAGGTGAACGCTCGCTAACCTCGGCTTAGGGCGTCAACCAGAGGGAGGACATCAAGGATGGGATGGGGTGAATCAAAGTTTTGATCATGATTATTAGTCGGGGAATTTAAAGCTACGTGCTCAGCTGCAACAACTGCTGGCACCTCGTTATCGAGCAAGCCGACCACCGCACCGCGCCGGCTTATCGTAAGCGATATTTTTACGAAAATGTTTATCAAAGAATAAAATTAAAAAAAAACGAGCGTGCCTTAGCCGACGTACGCACAGACGTAATACAATCTCGGCAGGATTTTATCGCGCACTAGATTTTCAACTCTCGGTTAAGCCGAGCGTTGAGAATCCAATGCGCTGGGACGCACTATCGTCCCAGCGCGTTGAAAAACAAACTGTTTGATTTTCAACTCTCGGCGCTAAGCAGAGCGTTGAAAATCAAGAGCACGAAAAAAAAATCGCTGCGTTTTTATTACGTCAGTGCTAACGTGGACTTACAGTAGTCGCATATGATGTGTAACATCTCATACCTTGGCTGACAGTACCAACCTCTCGGAAAATGGGTTGGTACCATCTGACGGCCAACTCTAGCACCACGTGCGCTTATTGGTGAAATCAAATAGCGCGCGCTACCTGCACCGCACTGCAACCCCGTCTTCCTGTTACACACTTCCGTCCCTATTTATTCACGAACTCAATCCCACAAATTGCAGGTCCAGGCCGTCCCATCTTTGATGTCCTCCCCCCGGTAAAGGCCCTAAGCCGAGGTTCGTACTCCACAGGGGGTGCCCTTAGCGAGCGTTCACCTAGTTTATAAGCTTAGTTTGTATGCCCTTGGCTGGAGGCTTTGAGTTTAGCAGCTTAAGGCACCCACAGGATTGACCGGTTAAATAGTCATAATCTCAGAGGTCAGCTATGAGATGCCTTACAGAAAAAAAAAAATAATTGCAGGCAAACGAGAGGAAAGACTGTGATACATCAAAAATAAAATTTTAAATCGCATTTTCGTAAAAATGACACTTACAGTCGTACTATGACTCAATTTATTGCCAAACAGTTTTCAGAACATTCAAGAAAAAAGAATTACGTTTATGAGATTTTTGCGGGTTGCAATGAAGCAAGCCCTAACCACTACCCTGTATATATCTGGTAACGAAGAAGGGCTATTGTAGCTAAACAAAGGGCCATCAGTGTGCGGCAGTAACAGAGTATCGACGGTACAAGACGTTACAGTGAACGATAGCAGCTATTATAGCCATTACACCTGGATTGGAGTCTAGGTTATAAGCTGAGAGAGACTGTAGTCTCAAAACTATAAATTTTCTAGTCCTGGATTATCCCTGATGGTTTTAAAAAGAAAAAAAAGTATTGCGTCCCTCGCGGTGACTCGTGGCATGCTCTAAGCAACTTCTTTCATTTGTTTTCTTCGCAGTCGCTGACGCCAGAGCTCGGAAACGTTATTTAAAATAACGTTTTTAAAACGTTTCGAACAGTTCTTTGTACAAACAGTACAACATTTTGTTCGGATCGAAAACGAAATGAGAACGTTTTAAAAAACCGGTTTATTCTGCAGGACGCAGCCGCGCACGGGGCGTGCGCCGACAAGCATGAACTTGTTTAGTTAAATTGTACCTTATCTTCACTTCATTACTTCATTGATTCCAATGCGATCGATAGGAAACTCGCAACGCAACCTAAATCGATAAGTAAGCTTGCCGCTTACTTATCGATTTAGGTTGCGTTGCGAGTTTCCTATCGATCAACCCAATAATGGTTGAAAACGTTATAGTAACCGAGAACGATTTAAATTTTGTTCTTTTTCAAAAACGTTTTAATAACGTTCCGTTCGAACGTAACCGAAACAAATCGTTTCTTAGGTTTTTAAGACGAAACCGTTTCCAAAAACATACCGTTATCCGAGCCTTGGCTGACGCAAGACGCGTATCGTTTAAGCGTGTAGCTTGTGGCCACGGGGCTAAGGGACGTCTTGGTAGTAGATTATGATTTATATTATCAGTAACCTCCGAACACTTATAACGCCAGTTCCTTTACCTTGGACTGCCGTCAACAAGTGGTCGCTTCAAGTTATCTGAAAGAACGTAACACGCATTAATTCTGTGCCTACCCTCGTTTCACTAACGGTCAGGTGTGAGTGCTCCAAATTGCCTAGGCACTCAAACTCCTACATAAATAACTGGGAACACCTGAGGCTTTGTTGGTAGTTGCTGTTAATAGGATTCTCTTTTGTCACTATTATCACTTACGTTGAGACAATTTTCTTAAATTTTAGCTATCCTAAATTGGTAGGTAGGTTTTTGGTGTGGGATGGAACGTGTGTCGTCACCTTTGCGCCATCCTATCTTCCTAGCACGGCGGGCTGTGCTGGGGCTGCTGGTGCGAAAGAGATCAAATGGCGCAAATACTCCAATCTTATTGGGACTTATATGTTTGAGCCGTTTGGGGTTGAACACTAGGGCCATGGGGTCCGAGTGCCCACTTAGTTTTTCAAGACGTCGCCAAGCGGTTGGTCGACTCTTCACGCGACCAGAAGGCTGGGCTGTTCTTAGGCCAAAGAATCAGCATTGCCATAAAACATGGCAATGCTGATAATATTATTATTTTAATTTAAGTAAATGTATGTGTGTGTAGAAGTCCTAAATAGGTAGATAAGGCATTTTTAATGAGCATTCGCTTGGCAGAGTACTTACACCTGTAATGATTGATTTCAAAAAGGGTTAGTTAACAAGAGCAGATCAAAGAAAAATTTAAAGCAGAGAAGTATTTAGAAAGACTACAGCATTGTATTCAGTGCAGATAAGTTAAAAATGCTGCACTGAATAAGTAAAAAATCCTGCAATAATAAATTATATATTTCTTTAACTAGGTTAGTACAAACGCTTTTACACGTCAATCATGGTTTAAATAAAAGATGAGGTCGGCGTTTCCTATCTGACTACTCTGAGAAGAAAGGCCGAAACAAACTTTTGTCACAGTCTTTTTTTAAAGTCTAGACAATCTTGGTCAAATTATTATACTGACAAGACAATTTGTAGATAAATGAGTTGAGAAGTTCAATGGACGACGCGATTTGCCTGGGCGGTTGAAATGAGATCTTATATCGGAGATGAATAGAAGCTGACAAAGCTTTCAATTAATATTGCTCTTATGCATACAGCTATTCCTCAATACTAACCCAAGCAAAAGCTGTTGCAACCTCCCGATAAAGATGACAATATCGAGCCTACACTACATCCCAGTGTCCCTTCACAGGTTCCCAAAACCATCTAACAAATTCTAAATCTTACCCTGCCTTTTGTCATTCCAAACACAATCTCTAGGTGGCAAATATATTACGTTTTCTACCCGAACATAAACATAGGTCACACGAACAGGGAACAAGGGAAGAAAGCCCTTTTATCCTTCAGGCCATTTGTCTGCACACCGGGGACATAGGCAGGTGTCCTCATAAATATATAGGAAGAATTTATATCTGGGTATTCCCTAATATCGGTGTTCGATTTACCTATTCATTTTGTGGTTACACTAACATTGGTTGGAGGGATTCAAGTAAAATTGGAAATGGTTCAGGGCTTATTATGAATTGTTTTTACAAAGTAAATTGGAATTGGTTTGCGGATTTGAAAGAGCTGTGATGTTTGATTGATCTATGAGGTTCCCAGGCAGCACACAAGTCAGATAACTCGCCAACAATTTAACCTTATGCAGAGTTAAGCTTTATTATATATGTATAGAAGCTGTGTGTATTACGAAGTTTTGTATTAAAGTTTTATTTTGCTATAATAATGCTATTAGCTGAGTTAGTTTTATAATTTGCGGATTTTATAACTTAAAACTGAATAATTATCATAAAAAGACCTGTTATTCAAGAGTTTGTGTAACCTTTTGTATAACATGGGTATAAAAATCCATTATCAAGCATGAAACTGGATAAGTTATGTTCTCTTTTAGTTGTATAACACACCTCATCTTGACAGTTATTCAGTTGCTGTATAAAATAGGCGTTATTTCTGTTATGAAGCATATAGTAACTTAACAGAAATTAAGATAGCTGTAATAACTACTTTATGCCGCTTTAAGTACGAAATTACCGTCATTTGCAGCTAACTGTGGTTAAAGCAATAGTAACAGATTCTTATGCAGAAGTTTGCTGGGTATTCATGAAAAGTAGACATTTTTAAAGCTAGAAAAACTGTTCTGCAACGTTAGTCAGCATTTCAGCGGCTAACTGTGCTTTGTTTTGTAGTGGTTGTATGAAAAAGCCTCCTTACAAAAAAATGTTAAAAAATACTCCACATTCATGGAAAAATAGAAAAAGAACTCATTCGTACTGTAAATCAAACAGGATTTAGTCATAATTATAGTAATGAAAACTCACAGTATAGGTATATTATTTGTTCTTTTTAGCTCGTATTAAAGCAAGCATTTTCTTTGTATGCCTCCTGGGGGCCTACCACCAGCTCAAAAGCAGTATTATTTTAATATCACTTCAGTGGGAGAAAGAGATGGAGCTATACGTCCTGTAGAGCTCGAAGGGAATGGGAGGCATACGAAGAAAATGCTTGCTTTGATACGAGCTAAAAAGAACAAATAATATACCTATACTGTGAGTGTTCATTACTATAATTATGACTAAATCCTGTTTGATTTACAGTACGAATGAGTGTGATTATTGAACAGTTATCGAAAAATGTTGAGTGCAGACCACTTTTAACCAGAGCACAACTCAATAAATGGACACATACTGTTATACAGACATAAGACGATAAGCCGCTGTGCAATCAGATTTTATTCAGAATGAGCGTCGCCATATCGAATAACATAACCTATTATAATGATGTGGAATTTTATACTCAAATACTCAAGTTTAATGACGAAGTGTAAAGTGTAATATTCTTATAAAAGTATTACAAGGTTATTTTTGAACCCTTAAACTGCATAAAATATAAAAAAAATATTTCACACAACATTTCGTCTATTGACATGTTTTTAACATATCAATAGACGAAATGTTGTTTATTTCTCCAAAACCCGGCTTATCAGGAAGCGCGTGAAAATTTTACACAAAATGTATATATAAATACACGGTAAAGTTTTCTTCCTCTAAGCATAAATAAGGGTAAAATTTATTTACGATAGGTAATATAATTTGGCCGTATATATTAGGGACGCTGATCGAATTTGTCAATTTCAATTTAATTTGATTAACTTCTTGATAAAATTACTGAAATGAGCTAAACGCTGTGTATTGTCTGAATATCTGAGCTTTGAAGGACTTAACCATTAGTTCATTCATCACTCATTCATCATCTGGCTAACAGAGCTGTAATACTTGTATTAAAGAACAAAATGCTTTTATGCAGAAGATACTCAGCTTATCGTACAATTATTCAAAACTTATTCATCTGTTACGTTGCTATTACACAGCCATTAGCAATATAATTTTGTGTCCAAATTGCTTGAATAACCTCTGAGTAAGCGCCAAATCAGCTAATTACGGTAGTCTTATTCAGCGATTAGTTTCTATGACTGCTGTTAAACAAAACTTACTCAGAAAGTTTGTGCTAGCTGGGTTAAGCTGTGCTTGTTACAGTAAGTTTGTGGATGGATGACTATTTTTACGTTGATATAGTTTCGTGCTTCGGAGTGCTTGTGAAATTGTCAATGCCGAATTGTTTTACGAATACTTATAAGGGCAGCCAGAAAGTTTAACAACCATCCTAACCTAAGCGTAATTTTCCATTAATTAAGTTGTGGACTTCTAATTTTCCATCGCATTTAGTTAAACTGAAATCCTACACAAACATCGAATCCTACAGACTAATTAATGATAGCGTCAGTGTTTAAATAGGTGACTGGTAATTAGTGACCGATACTTTAAACACGTGACTTTACTCATCAATATGAACAACTTTTACTATGGGACCAAAACTGAAATCGCGAAAAAAAAAATCTGCTGTTCCCTACATTTATGTTCGCAAAACTCGTCGAAATAAATGTGTTATATCTTCTAACAAGGTAATTAACTACTATTAGGTTATTTATTTTTTGCTAGCCTACGCTGTCCCACTCCTATGCAAAGGCCTCCCTCCACTCCTTCCACCTTTCGCGAGCCCGCGCGTCCTCCTTCCAGTTTTGACGGAACCTATCCAGTTCGTCCCGCCATCGCCTACGTGGTCTGCCGCGACCCCGCCTCACTGTCTCAGGGCACCAGTTCTGTGCTATTTGGGCCCACTATTAGATATAGATTCTTTATTTAAAGAAATAGAACGTGCGCACGGCGTTTCTAGTACTTTACACAATTAAATATGGCGGCGCTAGTGGCGTATAAGTGCCCACAATTTTATCCAGCACTATGACAGTGTGGAACAGCTGATTTTGTTTTTGCGATTTCAGGTTTGGTCCCTTATTAAAAGTTGTTCATAATGATGAGTAAAGTCATGTGTTTAATTAAGTAGCAGTCACTAATTACCAGTCGCCCTATAGAGCCCCTTTTGTTAGAGACATGTTACGAGAAAACTTTATCCAAACAAACTATGTAGTACCTAGTTACAAAACTACGAAATCGCTAATCCGAAGCATTGTCAAAGGGTAGTCCTGTTCAAATAGCCGTCCATCCGGTCACAATCCGGCTAACTCAAATATTGGAGTCTGTATGTAACTTTTTACGATTACCGAACCGTTTCCGAACCTTTCTGAGAATGTGAAAATAGTGCACAAATAGTTAGGGTATTGACTTTGGAGTATTTTCTTCATTAGACTTGATATTGATTTGATTTTTAGGGTTCCGTACATCAAAAGCAAAAAATGGAACCCTTATAGGATCACTTGTGTGTCTGTCTGTCTGTTCGTCTGTCACGGCCAATTTGCTCCGAATCAAATGGAGCGATTAAGTTGGAATTTGGTACACATGTGTATTTCTGTGACCCGAACAAGGACGTGTAACGTAAATAAATGAATTTGAATATGGCGGTCACTTTTGGGGGCTAACAAGAAAATAAAAAATTGCAAACTGTACCGCGTGTGACATGTCAAATGAAAGGGCTTATTGCGAGGATCTCAAAAATATTTTTTTAATAATTTTAAAATAAATAAATTTAAAGATATTTTATAAAATTGATGAAAATTTACCATTTCTCCCCTTTTCTCTGAAACTACGAAGCCAAAATGTTGAAAAAATACTTTACTCATAGATTACAGGTAAACCTATAAGAAGTCAATAGTCTTAAAATAACATGGTAAATATCAATATTGTGCGTGCAAAGTTACATTTTTAGTTGGAATGTATCGGAGAACATGTTTTTCAACTACAATGTTAAGTTTGTATTTGGAATAAATTCATTCCAACTACGGAACCCTTTATTGTGCGTAGTCGTCCACGCACTTGGCCGGTTTTTCTATGTGTACAACTCTACAATAATAACCTACAATGTTTGTGCAACGTAAATGTGGAATTATTAGTTGTTAAAGGGCTCGTCTGGAGTAGCACTACCCCACAAATTCTTACCAAACTTCGAAAAAATAATTTAAATTATTGACGAAGTAAAGAGTACTTAAGTAAGGATCGCAGCAGGAGACGTTCCCTTTGAGAAAAAGGCCTGAGTTTAGAGGGCCTACTACTAATTTATCTTTTTTTAGAAAATGTATGAAATTTAATAAGTTTAAAATTGTACTAACAGATGGCGTTTAATGCAATTACATTTTTACTAACGCCATCTCTTGGTAGCTCGAGAAATCAATGTTAGGCCATTTTGCTTCTTTAAAAATCAGACGGCGATGGGCCCAATTTTTTTATAAAAGGTAATTAGGCCGTATTTGTGCTCGCGGCCTCTATGTAAGTATGTAATCGTAAATCCCATAATATTGCAATAACTATAGTTAAAATTATTATTTTTTTCTTTTTTCAAGCTTATTAAAAATAGATTTTATTATAACCCTACACCAGCTAAGCATAAAACTAGCAAGCAGCCAATGAAAATTATTGCAAAAATAATAAAAAAAAACAAGTGAATAATAAAGTCTGGCCACAGACACATATTATTAAAATCTATAGCTGTCGTTTCACTCAGTATACCAACTTTTTTAATTTAAAATTTTAGGGTAGCTTCATATAAAATACGGTGTTCCCAACAACTGTTTCATGAAAGTTATATTGACAGGCTGACATTAATGTTGCTTCAAGTTAAACTTACTGAAGGGTGAGCAGAGATAACATAATACTCATATTTTTGAGGCCTTTTTAAAATTTTAATTCTTATAATAAGTAATCACAATAAACATTACTATTAAGATAATATAAAAAATCAAAAAAAAAAACAGTGGCACTCCGGGAGTGACGACAGAAGTAAAAACTTGAAAAAAAATCGGCACCGCGGTAAGCAACGCGTTGATGTCTTTTACTGCACGGCGTCGGTAACCGGTCGCGAAATCAATGGTTTAGTCCCATTTCAAAAATGCCCAACGCGCATAAAGAAGTTTTCACTTCAAAAATGTCAATGAACTAAAAATAATACAAATAAATAAAGTCATTGTTTAATCGAAAAGAAACAACAAAATAAAAGAAATAAAAAAGGCTTAAATAAATCATTCACATAGTATCAATAATACGTCAAACTCAACGTCAATAGGCCAATTTTCAAATGTAGTTTCGATGCAAACTCAATCAGTGTTAAAATTGAATTCACTTTTATTTACTGTGCCCGTGCGTCAAGTGAAATAAAAATCAGAACTCAAAGAAAGGTAGTAAAAATCTCTAAAAGCTCTCAAGAAAATCTAGCCAACCCAACTTATCATCTCCTGCCATATTAAATCTTTTCAACGGTGAATTTGAGGGGCCCCCAATCTGAAGCCCCACAGATAAAGAGGGAATACAAGTTCTATTAACTTTTCCTGGAAACGAAAGGGAATTACAGTGAGATATCTATTGATTTGTGTTATCAAACTTATTCTATTGGTTTTACCTCATTTTTCTTTTCTCTTGGGAGTGTAATCCGCTCGCGACATTGCGGAAAAAGAAAAATGAACTTTGCGTAAAAGTTTAAGGTACTTGATTTTTTGACTAGAACACAATTTATTCGGATAGTGTTCGATTTGACACATTTTAAAATTTCAATATTTTTTTCACTGACAATTCGGATACCATCAAATTATTGAAGCTGTTTAGTACAGTCAGATACAAAGTTTTAAAATATAATGTGTAGAAAAAACCGTTATCAAAACAATTTTAGAGTGGCTTTAATAAGGCGGCATCTTTTGGTAATAAATTTCTTCGTGGACGTGTATCACTGTAAGTCTCCACATTAGACTACGTACATGTTGAAAAAAAACAAATATTTAAAACGTATATTTTGTATAAAAATCAACATCTTATAAAATTGGTTTATATTAATCTACAATATAATCACATAAAAATATCTCTACACCAGTCACATTGATTAATTTGGCATTACTTATTATTTAAAAAAGTCATAACCACCCTTAAAATTACACTTGAGCAAATCCTTATTACCCGACTGCCAAGGCGCGTATCCATATAGGTAAGTGGGTTTGTAATATTATTTATTAAAAATGGCTGCTTTCCTTAAAATCCGGTTAAAAACTGATTTTTTTACAACTACGTGCTGGGCGGAGGAAGGATTTCTACGATTAAGGTATCGTTGGAACTTTTTTATCTGACTGTACAAAACAGTTTTTTTATTGGTCGAATCATCAGTGAAAAAAATTCGGATTCGGACACTTTTTTTTTTTTTTTTTTTTGGTTGGGAAATTATCAAATAACTTCTCCCGCTCTGGGTGGAGCGGGAGGGCGTGTCAGACTCTTACTGACTAAAACCCACCCGTGTTCCTTCCTATGCCATGTTACGGATACTGTGTCCGAATATAATGTCTTCGAGTCGTCAGCAAGTCGATTTTTTATAGACGGTACAAGTGTTACAATTTTTGTGATTGCCAATGAAATAATTTAAAATCGTGGTATGTTGGTACTTACTCTCTCTTGATATCTAGTGTAGTATAGTCATTTTGTTCTAGGTATTGTCTTCACATACAAAAATAATTATATACAAAAATTTAACGTAAAACATTAATTTTAAAAGAGACCATTCCTCTTGATTCGTAAGTACCTTTTGGAAGGGCAACTAAATAGAATCAATTTTATTTCCTTGTAAATTTTGACGTTTAAAAATGCCTTTTAATGATTTGACTTTGACTTGACACGTAAAAAGTCAATGCGAAAAAAGTCCGTGATATTAGTGTTTATCACGCAGCTTTTAGCATGAGGATCGATAATGTATTTCCTCGACACATGGATTTGTATTGTCTCCAAGATAAAAGTAACATTGTGTTGATGCAAGATCTGATTTGTTCTTGTGACCATTTTCGAAAAAGAACTGTCTGCATTTTTGATTTTATATTTTTCTCTTATCAAAAATGTCGAAGAAAATATGTACTACCGATTTTATTCAATAACATGTCACAGCAAAATTCAATTTCAGTGTCTCGCAGTACAGTAGAAACATGTGTAGTGTTGCCAGTGCAAAATTCAATTGAATTTGATGAAATAGTTGGAACACAATAATGCCAAGTGCTGGCAATCGAATTTCACATTAAAGAATCTCCCAATGGAGGTTCGGAATTTGAAATACTGAGGGGATATTTGTGAAAACACAAGGATTTGTAATGCGGACTTTTGTGTTGATTTTCTGGAAGATATAACATAGTTTTAATTTTCACATGAATGAACTAAAGAAAACTGCCTCGTCAGTTTAGTGGTCGCAAGCTCTACTACTGAGCATGAGGTTCTGGGTTTGATTTGCGGGTCGGGCAGTCTGAATTTGTGCCTCGTTAATGGCAATAGGCTCGCCCCCTATTACATTGGACTTAAAACATAACTGGCGAAATTTGTGTTTACTATAGGTGCACCTCTGCCTAACCATTCGGGGAATAAGTCGTGATATTATGTCATGTAAACTAAAACAAAAGTTTTCAGGAAAATATGTTAAAAATGATAATAGTCTCTTAATACTATAATTGTGTCCAGATTTGGTAGAACAATCACCCTTTTTTAGGGTACCGCACCTTACAGACAAACGAATCTATTACAATACAGTATGTTAAATAACAGAGGGCGTTCCCTTAAACTCGTTAATCTATATCATTAATAGATTTAAATAAAAATATCAGCATAGAAAAATAAGTATAAAAAAATCCGAATTAAAAAAATTGAATAATTGACAATAAATTCGAAACGTCCTGTTTAAAATCAAAATAGTAACGCGGAATAGTACCTAGCGTAGTGGCGTTGCACAAACCGGCAACATCGCAATTTTTGTGTCGCGCGCGGCGCGTATGCCGAGCGTGTTACCTTACCTACCGAGCCGGCCGGGGGAGCGCGCGGGGCGGCACGGCGCGGCGGCGGGCGGCGGCGCGGCGGCGCGGCGGTTCTGAATGGCGAGCGGCGACTTTGATAAAGGCGGCAAAGTTAATTTAAAAGACAGTGAAATGCACGTCGTCGGGTTGTTATCAGTAGAATTAAACATTTAAGTATGTTTAGATTTAGCAATAACATTTAACTACCCGTCTCAAATGGCCGGCTGACAAAGGAACGCGTCACTGAACGCGCCCCTTGGGCTTGAAAGGACCTATTCGCAAACATAGTAAAAACATAAATTCATTTACCTATCTAAGCCACGTTTCAATAATATCAAAATTGCACTGCACGGCCGCTACGTCGTCATCGGCGTCGTTGCGAGCTTGCGGCCACAAAATAAACAGATACGAGTACAGAAGGTCCACTCACGGAACTAGTACACTAGACACGGTGGTACAGACTTACAGTGTTAATAAGATAAAATAAATTGTATCTAAAAAATAACGTACCTATGCTAATAAATAGTGGGCGGTTAAGTTTAGAGAAAGTTTCATTTAATTATTTAAATCACAGTTTAGGCTAGCTTTTAAATCATAATGATGGTATTGCACGTTAGTAAGTGAATGTTTACTACAATGTCATAGAAATTAAAAAAATAACTTTATGCAGTTGCATTCGTAATAAGAAGTACTTGCGTTTATTCATTGCAATAGTAACAACACAGTAGTAACACGCTCGTTGAACGGGGTACTCCCTGAGCGAGTGTAAAAGCAATTTAAACAAAGAGTGGGCCTTCTGAACTTATTTATTTTGTGACACAATCGTTTAGTGTCTTTTAGGTATTATGATGTTTAAAAACTTACCTAGATTTTGAACTGCAATATGCTGACCTGACCTCTCTCTACACATTGTTGCAATCGCGGACGGTTATTTTGGTGTACTCGTCGCAATAAAAGCGGGTCCTCGCGTATGTGATGATGGCATACACGCCGATTCCACATGCGCGTAAACAGGCTTTTCTTCTGACCAAATGACGTTTTCGATGAAGTGGGTGTCCTCCGCGCTTCACTGCAGTGCCCGCTGGCAATACCTACGTTAACCGGCGCGCGAAATCAGCTGGACCAAGCAGCGCTTGCACTTTTTGGAGTGAGTACGGATGCTGTTTGTTTTTCTGACGTGACTAGTGTTCAACAGGCGGCCAGCCCTTCTAGTGCTTGAACCGAGCTCCTCCTCAAAATGCCTTAGCACGTTTTCTTCCTGCCGCACAGAGATCACAGGTCGGGGGCCACCAGAACCACGCGGCACTACTGGTTCATTGTTACGGAGACGCACCAGGACACTCAGGGAATTCCGCGGTTGATTTGCATTGGGGTACCTCTCAGCATACCTCCTCAGAGCACATGCACCATCATAATTACACTCAGCATAAATGAGCACTATGAAAACATACTCTTGAGCACCGTTTTTCACACACGAATGACGAAAGAACACTCATGTTGCATTGCGAAAATAAATGCACATCCGGCCAGCGCGCGAGATTAGTTCCGAATAAAATTAGATGGACATTCGGGGGGCAGGGGGCGGGGCTAGGTGCATCAAATAGATCGCCGCACAGCGCACGTGGCCCTTCATTCATAAGTAGTAATTTGCGACATTGCCGTTCTTACACTTTTGAACATGTACGCGTGTACAGAGTGTTTCTTATAAGTATCAATTTAATATTTTTTGTGAATATTTTATTATAAAAAATAAAAAAAGCATTTTGTTTTTGAATGGTAATATTTTTTTTAGCATGTATGGATGCTATACTATTGCGGGTTAACGGGAACGCCTTTCGTTAGTTAACATACTGTATAATTATGTATTAAGATCACACTTGTGGTAATTGAATGGTTCTATTTTGTTTATCTGTATGTCATGACATAAGTTTCTCTTTTTAACCGACTTCCAAAAAGGAGGAGGTTATATGTTCGTCGCGAATGTTTTTTTTTTTTTTTATGTATGTCCACCGATTTCTCCGTCATTTGTGGACCGATTTTGAAAATTTATTTTTTGTTTGAAAGGGTATACTCCTAAATTGGTCCCATATAAATTTTATTAACATTGCTTGGGTAGTTTTTGAGTTAGCTACAAAATACGTATTTTTTTCCCACTTAGTATGTAGATGATATGATAAGTTCCTGTCACAGGTAGCAGGTAGTGGTATTCGAATGTGTGTGGGGTAGGTACCACAACTGAAAAGTGAAAAATAAAAAGTTTTTACAATAAAAACAACCGACTTCCAAAAAAAAACACTACAAAGTGAAAAATAACTTTAATTTCAGAAGTCGGTGGCAAAAAACGAAAACACAAAACCCAAGACACCGACTTACGAAATTAAAGTTATTTTTCACTTTGTAGTGTTTTTTTTTGGAAGTCGGTTGTTTTTTTTTTTGTAAAAAGTTTTTTTTACAACTGTTCAGAAACATTGAAAAGCGTAGCGTACCATACTTTAAAAAAAAAATCCAATTTTTGCGATTTTTTTTTTGTTACAAAATTTTTCCAAATCAATACTTTAAAATTGTTGATTTGAGAATACAACATGTACTTTACAAAACTGTTCGTTATGCAAGCAACAGCGCAGTCAACCCACAAAATTCAATCCAATATTTTTTTTAATGATTTTTTGTGTATTAGCACAAATGAATACAGATGGGTCACTCCGCATTATAGGTATGAAGCTACAAGTAGGTACGCGACGGGCTCGACTTGTCGAATTCAGTGGGCGTAACGTAGTCAGAAGATAATATAAGAGTTACGCGATAAAAAAAGAGGCAAATTCTAGATGAATATAACTGTAGGTAATTAGCGCTGTGCGACCTGAATTGCACTTTATTGTGTCGTAGCAAGAGTCGCTTTTTATTTAAATAATTTTGCGGCGTGACCCATCTGTACTTATCTGTGGTAGTAGCAACAAAAGTGTTTGCATTCCAAAGGGGGCCATTCTAAAAGTTCGAAACAGGCACGTCCGAAATATATTTCTCTGTATTTTCAACCTCTTAATGTCGTTTAAAATATGTACAGCTGAGTGGATTCCCATTGCTGTGAAATTGACAATCGTCAGGGATATTGGCCTGTCCGATTAGAAAGATTTATTATAGGGTCCAACGATTTGTATGACAAATTGAATGGGCTGTTTGGTAAGTAATTTTTCAAACTCAAACTCAACGCATTTATTTCAAACTAGCAGCACCACGCAGTTTCACTCGCATAGGTCTCAATCCCGTGAGAATATCGGGATAAAAAGTATCCAGGTTATAAACTATCCGCGTGCCGAATTACATCCAAATCCGTTCCGTAGTTTTTGCGTGAAAGAGTAACAAACATCCATCCATCCATCCTCACAAACTTTCACATTTATAGGTAATATTATAAGTAACTAGCTGACCCGGCAAACGTTGTTTTGCCATATAAATGTTTGGGGTGGACCACCCTTATCACTTTGGGGTATGAAAAATAGCTACAGATTTTCAGACTTACCAAATATACATATAAAAAAAAACCATAAACATCGATCAAGCCGTTTCGGAGGAGTATTGCAACTAACATTGTGACATGAGAATTTTAAATATATAGGTCGGAGATGGGATGTGACTTTCGTTATTATCAGCGATATTTTAACTACTGTGGGCGTAGTGTGGGTAGTGTTGGTTAATGCGCAATAGAAAAACAGTTTGCAGTTCAGATCACATTATAATTTACTATCAAATGAATCACACTAGCTAAATAATACACACACCGGGTGCGACGGCGTTTATTAAAATCACCAATTAACACAATGATTACAAATTACAACTAACACAATAACTAAGCACCACGAATCGAGAACAGTTCCGTGACGTCTTCTCTCCGATGCGACCAGAGGCTGAATGCCCTCCTCGCCTTGGCCTTAAAACATCACGACTCTGTAGAAGCGCGCCTTTTTGGTGTAGGTAGTTCACTCTTGATGTCACGAGTGGCGCGCTTGCGATTCGTTTCGTGTCCGTACTAATGACCGGATCCGACATATAGATAAATAAAAGTAGGATAAACCAATTACAAGCACTTTTGAATTGTTAAGGTGTCGGTCAGTCAGAAAGATGAAGCTAATTGCGCATTCCAAAGTACTACGCGTATGGAAAAGAACGGACAAGAAACTCTACGGAGTTGGTTAGTAAGAGTTTAGTTATCCAAGTAGGTAATGATAAATTATTCCTTCATAATTTTGATACTACATATACTACTTTTGGACATAAGAAATCCTAGAGGCATGACAGGCACATTGACATAGTATGTCTCATAATGCCTGTTAATAAATTGACAATTTGCATCTAGATTATTTATTTCAGTGACCTTTTTAATTTTTGATTAGGTATCTATACTTGGTAAATCTTACATATACATTCATTGTTAACAGCGAATCAATTTTCACGCCTCCCCATTAAGACTTAGGCCAAATATTTTTTGATATTCGTATAGCTCATGACCTAAAAAGGTGTCTCATAAAACATGAAAAAAAATAAAATAAACTGGTAACATAAAATCTAACACATAAATATATTATATATGTCGGAGACGGGTACGTGACTCTTTCGTTATTATCAGCGATATTTTAACTACTGTGTGCGTAGTGTGGGTAGTGTTGGTTAATGCGCAATAGAAAAACCGTTTGCAGTTCAGATCACATTATAATTTACTATCAAATTAATCACACTAGCTAAATTATACACACACTGGGTGCGACGGCGTTTATTAAAATCACAAATTACAATTAAAACAATAACTGAGCACCACGAATCGAGAACAGTTCCGCGACGTCTTAACTCCGATGCGATCCGAGGCTGAATCCTAGCCGTGGCCTTAAAACATCACGACCCTGTAGAAGCGCGCTTTCTGGTGTGGGTAGATCACTTGATGTCACCAGTGGCGCGCTTGCGATTCGTTTCGTGTCCGTACTAATGACCGGATCCGACATATATGTAATGTACAAGTATATATAAAGGAAAACAAAATAAAGGGAAGAGCTCATTTGGCATCAATAAATTCAGCGCTCAGAGTCTATCGTCTTCCTGAGGATGCCTCGTTGAGAGGTGTGTCGTTGTTACGTGTCGATTTCTTTCAGGGGTTTTTTATGGCTCTTTAGAAATAGCTAAGCGGAACAGGTTACTAAATATATCCACGTCTAATGTATGTATTTTATACTGGATTTCCGCAAGGTCACGCCTGAATCAATGAACTATCAATAAATTCGTCCGCATCGCTGTCAATGGGAAAAGTGCCCAAAAGGCTGGCGGCGTTGCCACGTTGGATGGCGATACATTGTATTGGATGTTTCTGAATCGTCAACTTTGTTGAGTAGGTATTTGGATGTTGTTGAATCGACAACTTTGTAGATGCCTCTTGTTTCTACAGAACTCTTCCATTCCTTGCTGCATAATTAAAAAAAACATTTCAACGAACTAAATAAATCCTTTTTAGATGCAAAAGATAAACATTTCTACTACCTAGTCGTACTGCAGTGATGAAAGAAGTTAATTCCGGCCAGGGCATGGCAGCTAGCACCAATAAATATTAGATGCGACGACTGTAGTAGTGCTGTCAAGAAAATGCCGGGATTCCAAGAGGGATGTCGACAAAGTTTTGGGTTGTTCGTGGAAGTTTTGATGAATAAAATTTTGTATTGAGAGAAAGGCAGTCATTATTCTTGGAAATCTCTGTTTAGATACGTAGATTTACGAGAATAGTGGATACCTTTCTCATTGATGACGATTCTCATTGATACTTGTTTATTGATAATGACACTGCACTCATTATCATTTTGTATTGAGTCGCAACTCATTTGGACTAAATGAGAGTTTGCTTGAGTCCTCTGACACCTATAGCTGACGAGTGTTTAAACATTACGAGCTGGAGCCTGTAGAAAGTAGGTACTAGTATGTGTCAAATGAAAGTACCAAGGATACATCTTCACTCATGGCAAACATACTCGAACCATTCCGTAAAAAATGCACAATTTTAAAAATCTACTAATATTTAACGACACTAAATGAACGTGACGAACTCCCGCTTTAAGCTAACAATAATGACGACAAAACCAATATTCTTTGTTCTTTTAAAAGGAAACATTATCATTACATAGAGAGATATTTAAGGTACCTATAATTTGTAAATGAAAGAATGTTTTAAGAACTTCCCAATATCACGTTATTACTGTGACTATAGTGGACTTCTTATTTGACTACCTGTAGTTCGTACGCCTTTCGTCACAGATTACCGCGTCACGATTGCTCGATGGGTAAAAAGAAATGGCTGATCTACCATGATAATATTACCTTGAAAAGAAAATAACTCGTTTTGTTAGTTTTGTACTATTGAAAGCAAATAAAACAGTAGTGACTAAAGTGGAATATCCACCTTGGTGCTAATTTGATTATCATTATTTCATGAATTTTATTGTAATACAATAAGATTTGTTTATAAAATTAATGTAATACATTAAAACAAAACAGTATTCTTTAAAACCTCACAAAAAACGCTGAGGTGTGTCTTATAAAACCATGAAAACGGTTAGTCAAAGTTTGCGACAGGAGGTGTGACACGCTAAAATTGTCTGATTTGCTTCTTATTTTTAATTATTAATCTGTTAAATTAGCAACAATTGACTCCGTCATACATTTTTTTGAAAGCATAAGAACTAAACAGTACATTTAAAAAAAAACTGCGTTCAACAGAGAATGAGAATGTCTTGTAAATTGTTTGTTAATGTTTGTGACAATACTTTTTCCTCAGGTACAATTTTTCACGGAATGGCTCACTCATTATATGTAGGTTTTCCTATAAACTGTATCTCAATGTCAATGCCTAAAATCGATTTCAATTCTGAATACCGAATTACTGAATAATATTTTTAATAATATACTTACCGAATTTTTACTGATGTGTGTGACGAACTTTCAGTATCGCTACAAATATCAAAAAGTTTAGACCCCATATTTTAAATCCCGGCCATCCGGGACGGCATGTGTCGTACAACACTAGTCGAGAGCTCATCAGGTATTCAATCAGCCACCGATTAGCCGGTGTACTTTGATCCAGTACGCAATCATGTGCAGTCAGAGTGCGCGGAGTGAAATATATTCCTAGGGGATAGCACTTGTGTGTATTAGATGCAAGTAAAACAAAAAAACATCGCGTTCTGTATTTTCATTTGAATCGTAACTCTTTTGTTTTACAAAATTGTCACTATTTGTATTTTATTACAATATTCAAGGCAATGGCATGTAAAATTTAATCGGAGAGGCAACCGGATGGTGAGTGGTAATCTGGGTCTTGAAGTGATACTGAACCCCCCATACCGTCCAAATGGACCCCAAATGTACGGGGGCGGAGATATGGGGGATGGGAGCCTAACTTTTTTTTTTTGACATGTCATTTAAAATTTAAGTCATCGGTAAGGAGTGTCAAGAATTACACACATTATTTTAATAATAACGATGTTGGAGGGTGGCAACCGCCCTTACCAACCCTGACAACCCCATTACCCTCCTCCACGAGAGCAGTAGGGAAACCAGCACAGTGTACAAAAACAGACGCCTCCCGTCATTCTGACCTCGTTGCCGAGGTCCTTTGCGATCGCAACCGCGTCCCCGAGTAAATGATACTCCCCCCGACCCTTGCTCGATAACGAGGTGCCAGCTGCAGTTGTTGCAGCTGAGCACGTAGCTTTAAATTCCCCGACTAATAATCATGATCAAAACTTTGATCCAGCCCGTCCCATCCTTGATGTCCTCCCTCCGGTTGACGCCCTAAGCCGAGGTTCGTACCCCACAGGGGGTGCCCTTAGCGAGCGTTCACCTAGTTTTAATTAGCATACTTGAATAACAACTGGCTGGAGGTTTTAAGTGTAGTAGCTTAAGGCACCCACAGGAAAGCCCGGTTAAAGGCTTGTGCAGACCAGCGCGATACGCGACGCGACACAAAGGCACCGCTCGTCGCGCGACGAGCGGTGCCTTTGTGTCGCGTCGCGTGTCGCGCTGGTCTGCACAAGCCTTAAGTAGTCATGATCTCAGAGGTCAACTACGAGATGCTATCTAAAAAAAAAAGGTGGCAACCGGATGGCATTGATACACACAAATTCCTTGCATATAATAATAGAGCTTAACTTTAGAAAGCTTTGTCAAAAAAAAAATGGTAGGTCCCCATCCCCCATATCTCCGCCCCCGTCCATTTGGAGTCCATTCGAAAGGTACAGGGGGGTTCGGTATCACTTCAATACCCAGATTACCATTCGCCATCCGACTGCCTCTCCGATTAAATTTTACATGCCATTGCTTTAACCACAAGGTGACTGCAAATTTGGAGTTGAGATATTTTTGGTATCTACTCAAAAGGTATAGATATTTATTAAGCTTTCGATGTCTGCTGATGCGCAGTTATCGAATCAGAAACGGTAAGTGTGTGATGTAAAGAGGGAGAAGTTTAACTTAACCAAAACTCATAAGTACTTGAATGTGTGAACGCAAGTATGAACAGCTCTTACGGCTTGGGCAGGGCATCGCCGTGTCCTCGTGGAGGCGATCGGCGGCGGTGATCTCTCGCGTCCGGCCCTGATTCGGGCCATGCTACGGAGCGAGAGGAAATGGGAGGCCGTCACCTCCTTCTGCGAAGCAGTAATGCTCGCGAAGGAGGAGGCGGAGCGCGTGAGGGAAATGCAAATTTTGCGCCCTCGCGTCCCTAACCGCCGCAGGAGGAGACGCCCTGGGCGTCGGGAATCACAGGCAGATTTCCGGCCACCGTAGGCGCGGGCTTGCGGACGGTGAACAATGGGTAGCTCGCCGTCCGATAAGGACCAAGCCCGGGTCGACGGCGCGTTGTGTTCCACGCGCGCCTCAAAGAGATGTCAGCAGAATTGACGGGGTCCGCTAGGGCCAATGCCTGCCGGGGCTGCGAATATGGGCCGGGCAACATGGCAACCGAAGGAACACGGGTGGGTTTTAGTCAGTAAGAGTCTGACACGCCCTCCCGCTCCACCCAGAGCGGGAGAAGTTATTTTATAATTTCCCACCCCAAAAAAAAAATGAAGTATGAACAACTCTTAACAACTTTTCTGTAGCATCCCTTTCTAGTCAAATTGGGAATATAACTAAAATTGTATATATTCCGTTGATTCTTGGAAGCACGGATAAAACGTCTTGCAAACTTTCTCAAAACATCAAAATCATCCCCCATAAATCCAAGTTTCGCATACCCTAAACTTCAAACTTACTTGAAACTTAGAACACGATACAGTAATTACAGATCCGATCCTGAACTTTTGTGCCGAACACATCAGTCTCAACTTACGACACCGAAACTTAATTATAGTTACAACGTTAGCACCATAACTCACTTATAAGGGTCCCCTTAGCCGCATAATTGTATTGCAAACATGGTACCGAAATGTGCGTCACATTTATTAGCAGAATATTAAGTTGACTTGATTGGATTGTTTTGGGGTCACTCTTGTTCATATAAGTTGCCGTAGACTTCTGCTCGGTATTGGCTTGCTTTAAAACGAAAGGTAAATCATTTTATAACAGCATATTGCTAATTGAGCTGGCGCTTGGAAAATATTTTAGTAGTGATTTACTAGAGATTTTTATAGGGGCTTATGGCTAAGTCATAACAGCCGCACATAATGCATGAATGCGTATTATTTTAATATCGAATTATAAAATCCACTGTGGCAACACTGTTATAGTACAAATTATTATTATTGTTTGAAATTTTTAAATGTAATTTAATTATGGCAAACGATGCATTATTTTACTTTGTCAACACTTAGAAATAACGGTTATGATATTATCGTTATTTTTGGGTCGAGCAAAAGTCATCGAGTAGTTTATGCATTATGTATTTACTAGAGCTAGCAAAAACTAACGGTATAGCAGGTAGATAGTAACAAAGATTGATCCTTGGCAGCTCTGGACAAAGAGGGGGTGAGGCCTTTGCCCAGCAGTGGGGAGATAGGAACAAATAAAACAAATACAGATCTGATCATCATTACAATGTCACCTAGTACCTATGGTGATAGCGCCTTTAAAAAGAAGGTATTCCACTAAGAGCACTGATTTCAACAGCACTTGTCCGAATCAAAATTTTGATAAGTGCGGTTCGGTGGAACAGTTTATTAATAGTATTTTCAGTCCCCGAACTTCGTTTATACGTTCCCCGAATAATTTTTTAGAGTTAACAAATTCAAAACAGTAACATTTTGACAAAAGACTGCTTTCGTATCGAAATAAACTGGGGGAAAACGTGAGGGGATCTTTTCTTGACCTAGGGGGCTTGTGGCTAAGTAATAACAGCCGCACGGGTCGATCGATCAGGTTAAGCTACGCTTGCCGCGGTTGGTCCGTGGATGGGTGACATGGATGGGCACGTTAAGCCGTTAGTCCCGGCTGTTATTCGTGGATCTTTGATAGACCTTACGGGTTCGTCAGAAGCCCGAAATTCTGACAGCCAGTCTTACCAAGGGTATCGTTGGATATAATTGGGTTGTGGATGTCAGATAGGCAGTCGCTCTATGTAAAATACTGGTATTTAGCTGTATCCGGTTAAAACTGGAAGCTGACTCAAACATAGTTGTGAAACTAGGCAGACAATGATCTTTTCTTGAACTAAACCTACGAAAGCACCTGGGTGCTCTTCGTGGACTTTATATTATTGTCCCACTGCAGGAAAAATGCCTCTTCTCATAAAGAGAAGGCACGAGCATTGATCACCACGCTTGCTCAAGACGAGTTGGCGATTGCAGACTTATTATAACTACAAGACAAAGTTTCCTCACGATATTTTTCCTTCACCTATTTTAGTAATGTCCAAGATAAATTCATAAAGAAGATATTTATGAATTAATAAAGTCACTTTGGTACTTGCCCGGATTTGAAACCAGATTGTGATTTTGTCTATTCCTCCGTCGACAAAACCTGACACCTTATGCCACTGGACCGTCACGACGTACGGTCAGTGCTCTGCATTACCTGACCTTACATAAGAAGATGAGGGGAAGAGGGGTCAGGTTATGCAGGTCACTGAATTATATCTATACTTATAAAATAATTTTCGTTCTATCCTTACTTTATTCAATTGTGAATTTTTGTGCAGAGCTTTTGACATGCTTGAACTTTATAATATTATTTCTATAGTATTACTAGCTGACCCCGGCTAAAGTTCTTTTGCCATATAAATGTTTGGGGTGGACCACCCTTATCACTTAGGGGTATGAAAAATATATTACGACCGATTCTCAGACCTACCGAATATACATATAAAATTTCATAAACATTTATCAAGCCGTTTCGGGGGAGTATGGCAACTAACACTGTGACACGAGAATTTTATATAGTACAATACATGTAGATTATTCTCATAAAATTTCAAATGAATTTTAGTGAACCAGTCTTTAGTCTTTGGTTTAGTGAACTAATTATTTGTTTGTTATATAAAAAATTGTACGCGTAATCAGGCAAAACTTGTACGGACTTTGGTCTATTTAAGATCTTGCATGCTCGATTTGTATGTAAACGCATGTTTGACAAATAAATTATCTTTTATGTAATAAATATGAAATTCTTACAATTCCCCCAATCGACCCATCAATTTTAAATCAATTCCTTCCCGTATCATAATGCTTTTACAATGTGTATTAAGCATCACTCAGAATGTAGGGTATCTAAGTGTTGCTCATTCTCTTCCATAGAGACCAACTCAGTCGAGACACGACCTAACACCTGAGGAGGCTCTCGTTAGGCAGCTGGATCAGGGGCTTGATCCAGAAAGCGGTACTCCTGGACAAGGCGCGTATTATTAGGAGGTTCCTCTCTCAAGAGCAGCCCCGGATTTAGGGGGGGGCAAGCCGGAGCAGCATGCCCCGGGCGCCAACTTCAGGGGGCGACAAATTCAAGCGTAGCAGACATGTGCACCAATTGTTTTTCTATTTTACAACAGTTTTGGTGCCCCTGTTGAATTGGCGCATTATCGATCGATACAATTTGATTAATATGTTGCTGCCAAAATTTTCATTTTGAGAAAATTTTCATTTTGCGGGGGCTAACTGAGCGCATCCCCATAAAATATTGGCGGGGGGCCGCAGACGGCAGTTTTGGCCCCGCCTCAAAAAAAATCTAGATCCGGGGCTGCTCAGGAGTCCTGACCACCAGTAGCTTGGACTCTGTTCCCGATACCGGTGGGCCACTATTTTTTATATTCTTAAATGTTTTTTTTTTGTTTTTATATGGATATTTAAAAATGTAAATAATATGTTTAAAAATGAAATAAAGGGAATAATAATAATAGGTTTAGTAGGTGCCATACATGTTACAATTCAAAGATGCTTTTAAGGTTCTGAATATAATGCTGGATTGGTAATTTAAGACCATGAATTTCCAATCACGATGCATTTCTTTGACAGTATAATTTCAGAACATAAAATTGAAAAGTCACGTACCCGCATTAAGTGCTATTACATTACTTGACAGAATAATAAAATAGCAGTGATAGCCTAGTGGACTGCCAAGTCATAGGTCTCCAGTTCGAACCCAAGGCACACACCTCTGACTTTTCGGATTATTGTGCGTATTGTATAATTACCAATTGCTTAAAAAACAGTGAAGGAAAACATCGTGAGGAAACCGTGATGCCATTTTTTTTTTTTTTTGATTGGGAAATTATCAAATCACTTCTCCCGCTATGGGCGGAGCTAGGGCGTGTCCGACTCTTACTAACTAATACCCACCCGTGTTCCTTTAGTTGCCATGTTGCCAGGGGCCACGGTATCCCTTTCGGACTTTTCCGCAACCCCGGCAGAAACCGGTATGCTTGAGAGATATTTGCCGACGGCATCTAAAGCCATATCAGAAGCCCAGAGGCGGCATAAAAGCCCTGACACCAGGTTAGTCACTAACCAAACGAAAAAAAAAACTTTTCTGAAGACTGTGTGTTTTTGATGCGACATTAATGTTTTATTGGTGACAAACAAAGATGTGAGGAAGGAAGTTCACACTGAAATTACGACTGATAGAAATGATTATGAAAGAAACTGAAAAACTGCGCTGGTCATTAATCAATTGGGACAGATCAAGACGATGATTATCAGAACATGATGAAGTTTTATGTCAGTGCGTAACAATACACGTAATACGCGTATTATATAGTTATCACTTGCTTAAAAAACGGTGAAGGAAAACATCGTGAGGAAACCGGCATGCCTGAGCGATATTTTTCGACGATATGTGAAGCCAAGTGTGACTTTAAAACTCTGACAGCAGGTTAGTCACTAATCACACGAAAATAAGACGAAAACTTATACCAAAACTCCAAAACTTTGTTAAAAAATACTCCAGTTAAACTTAAAATTAATATGCAAGGTTCTCGCTCACAACCCCACAGCACCTTACACATTAGGCCATACGCATCTGAAGCCCCAGGCAAAAGCAGTTATCGCCAATATGGCGGCCATTGCCCACTGGGATTACCTGCGACGCTATCGAATAATACGACGACCATTAATTTATATGACAACACGAATTATGTTTGATGTACTATCATTAATATTTACTCCGGGATTGGTGAGTTTGAATATAATATTTATGTGGGTATTAAATCATGTTTGATTTAAATGCTAGAAACAAACTACCTACGTTTGTTTCTGGGTAAATACTTAGGTTAGATAAGTAAGTTAGGTACTTATGTAGTGTTAAATAACCATACTTAATTTATTTATTAAAACTGTATGCACAAGTAAAAAAATACCTAGCCTTTAGCATAATCTAATGCCCTTGATTAAATCGTTACTTCCTCAATAATTTGTTACTAGATTTTAAACAAAGCGTTGCTCTTTATCTTAAAATCTGAATCATTTGTACACTAACAAAGTTTCGGAAATCCATATGAAAATCCAATTTTCCTTCACATTCAAGTTTCATAGATAGATAAATCAATGAAGGTAGGCTTCTGAAAGAAAATCTTCAAAAAAACAACCAGAATAATAAATGATACAAGTTTGTGAAAGGAAATCGTCTAAACATAACCTCTCCATTTTCCTCCAAGATTCCAATTTGTCAACAATGACCCACCGTGCCAACAAATCCTATGAAGACGAATCAATTTGTTGCTCGACAGTGTATTAGTCAAATTGACTATCGGAAACAGAGAGAATTGGGACGACCACCGTTACACCGGCCCTGTTCGCCGTTTGCAAATTGCAATCCTCCGCAATTTTCAATTGCGTGCCTTTCCGTGTCCGACAGTGTAATAAAGACGAAATCTCCAAGACTAAAATGAGCTTTACCGTGGCCGATATAAGGTTGAATTTCGACTGTCGAGTTAAGTTTTCAATTTGATAAAGTGAAAACATTTTAGGTCCATGTTGATGTGGCGTAGGCGGTTCTTTTGATAGCTTTACTTATTTCAATGCGGTTGGATCAGCTGTTTTGTATCCGCTGACGGACAGGTAAACTGCTCTATTTATTAGAATAGCTGGTATATTTTTTGTGACGTGCGAACGTGAATGATATGTGTAGATTTTGCATTTTAGCCGACGTCCGCACGGACGTAATAAAATCGCTGCGTGATTTTATCACGCACTAGATTTTCAACTCTCGGTGTTAAGCCGAGCGTTGAGAATCCAACGCGCTGGGACGCACTCTCGTCCCAGCGCGTTGAAAAAACTCACTTGGATTTTCAACTCTACGACGACAAAGAATCGCCGCAATTTTATTACGCCCGTGCCCGCGTCGGCTTACTCGTACCAAAATACCATGGCCATTTTTTGTGGGGGTTTCTTTGTGAAGGGTGTTTCGTGTGTTTTTATTTGGAAACTGAATAGATTTCTGAATATTTGTAGTACCTACACATACAAAATTACTTACAAAGTCATAAGTTAATAACCGATTTCTTTGATTCGAAATCAAAGACAATCTTAACACATCAGAGTGTGAAGATAGAATCTCTTTTACTCAATTTATTGCTGTATTTTTTTGTAGGTACCTACTCATTTATTGCTTTTTTAAAATAATTTTGGGTAGAAACGAGATTATCTTTTTGACCGTTGCAGGCGAGCGTTGAAAACTTCTTTTGACCGTGACAATTAAAATAAAACGTGTTTTAAACGCTTACTATATAGGGTGACTGGTAATCAGTGACCGGTCATCGGTCCCACAAGATGGACCGATGACCTTGTGAAGGCCGCAGGAATCCGCTGGATGCAGAAAGCACAGAATCAGTCGAAGTGGAGGTGCTTGGGGGAGGCCTATGTCCAGAATAGAATAGAATAGAATATATTTATTTGCTTTAAAACATGGTACAGACGCCAGCACTTCAAGATACTACAATCTGTCATATTTATTTAATAGATTTTCAACTTTATCGCTGGAGTATAAGGTTCAAAGTTGATTGGGAAAATTTGACAGTTTCGGGTAGCTTGATGTGCTGGCGTCTGTACATTAAGGTCTTATAATATAGTTACGATCTTACACGTTTCGCCATGGACTGGCATACAAATATTTAAACATGTTATATGATAAATTTTATACAACACATTTTTTTTTTGGTTAATTATTGTCATAAAATGTCTAATAACATTGGTTATTACGGTTTCGTATCTATTTAAACACTTAACAATAACATACATTTACAGTAATATAAATAAAACTCGTTGTTTTATAATTTAAATTGTTTTATCTTAATTTTTTTTTTATTTTTTTTTATTTGTGCCCGTTTGATGGCAATAGGCTCGCCCCCTATTACATGGGACTTAAACATAACTGGCGAAATGTGGGTGTACCTGCTACAGGGACACCTCTGCCCAACCCTTCGGGGAAACAAGGCGTGATGTTATGTTATGTGTTTATCAGCAGTGGACGTCTTTCGGCTGAAATGATGATGATGACTTATATAAGTGACTTTACTCATTATTATGGACAACTTTTGCTTTGGGACCAAACCTGAAATAGCGAAAAAAAAATCAGATATACCCTACATTTTGACGAGTAATGAGAACATAAATGTAGGGAATAGCAGATTTTTTTTCGGGATTCTGGTTTAGTCCCATAGTAAAAGTTGTTAATAATTATGAGTAAAGTCACGTGTTTAAGTATCAGTCACCAATCACTAGTCACCATGTATATATGTCGCAGTAAGATGGTTGAAGCCGTGATATAGTTATCTCCCTAGGGATATAGCAATATACCGTAATTTAATTCAAATTCAAATCTTTATTGCATATCACATGTGTTTACAAGGTCTTAATAATAATAATAAAGTTCACATGGACCCTGTCGGGCACAACAATTACATAAAATAATAAAATTTAGTTATATGAAAGCGGTTCATAACTGTCGGAGTGCCCTAATTTTGTTACTGCGACCAATTTCGACATCACGTCACAATTCTAACCTAACCTAACCTAACCTATTTGGTCGGAGTGCCCTGATAGTTATATTACTAGATCGTGCTCGTATCATAGTTATATTCCTAGTAAGACAGTTATGAACTGTTTTCATGCTGTGTTTTCGGCGTAGCTCAGAGACTCTTAGTACTAGAAAGCTGTAATTTGACATGGGCATACATAATAATCACGCCGACAAAGTGGAAAATAAAATCAGGTTTTTTATTTTTGAGGTACCTCCCCTACTCGTAAAGTGGAGATGATTATTTTTTTCTCACCTATCCCATAGTTTGGGGTGTTGTTGAAAAGGTCCTTCAAAAATATTGTGAGTTTGTGTATGCCATTTTTGGATTCAGGGATCCGTTTCCGAAATATTAAGCATTAAATTGCTAATTTTTGTTAGAGTCAAGTGTCCCCTCCCCCTGCCAGCTAAATGGTTGGTTTTGGAAATGTAAAAAAATTCACAGCAGTAGTATATATTATAACGAAATTAAAAGGAAAACTATCACAGCTAAGTAAGCTTTACAAGTTAACGAGTAATAATCGACCACCTTACATTTGCGGTTGCAAAAACATGTTACATACATTCCGTATCGGAGAACATGTTTTCAACTACAAAGTTAAGTTTGTTCTAGGGATAAATTCATCCCAACTACGGAACCCGACATTGTGCGTGGTCCGACACGCACTTGGCCGGTTTTTTATTATTTATCTAGATTAACACACTTCGATCTTTCAGTAATTTAAAACAAAATCGCTTTCAAGTATAAGTACCTGAACCTTGAGCGTTTAAGTATCAGATTAAGTTAACCGAACAACTTAAAACAATCAAGTAAGTTTCTCTGTAATCTTTGACGTCATTCCCACGTTACAGCTTATCGTAAAGTTTAGATACTTGTTTTTTGAAAAGATGTCAGAAAATACGTTAAAATATTTACTTAAAGAAAATGCTAACAAAAATATCTAAACACACATTTTGAAATTCAATCCAATTTTCTGCTACAAGCCTTTGCAAATAAAAGAGAGTAACTAGGTATACTATGTTTTTTTTAATGAAAAACCGTAGAAATGAGACTTTTTCCAGGGCAGTGATGTTATCCTTCATCTCCGATAGTTTAGTTTTGAATTTTTGCATCTCACCTGGAGAAGTGTTATTACGAAGAGGACTTTTGGGACGTAATAAGCAACGCACTAGTAAACATAGGTTACTTAAGAGTGCTTCAAGATGAACTGATAAAAAATTGGTTGCCTGTAAAGTCGGTTTACAGACGATAATTTTACGTGATAACGTCACAACCTGAACGCTTAGGCCGATCGTGCCTCTCTATCGCTTGTTCCGCACTCTCGCTTGCACGCTGGGCTCAGGCGGAACGTGACACTTTTTCGTGCGTGCAGCCAGTTCATCTATACATATAAAATGCTTTGTCCTGAATGACTGACTGACGGATCAACGCACAGCCTAAACCGCTGATTGTAGAGACCTGAAACTTGGAGGGTGTGTTCTTTGTATGACGTAAACATCCGATAAGAAAGGATTTTCCCAAATTCTACCGCTAAGGGGGTGAAAAGGGGGGATTTTGTTTGTATGAAAAATCTTATTCCTTTAAGTAATAAACTTGAAACTTGGCACAAAAAGTACTAGGCTTGCATGAATTCAAATCAATCATTAGACGTTGTGCACAATTTCTGAGCAGTAACCTAACAAAAAGTACTAGCCTTGCATGAATTCACGATGGTATTCAATCATTATGTTATGATACTATAAGGATTTGGATGAGGCAGACAGATAGTTTAAAGCCTGGATTAATACATAGAATACTTTTATCCCGGTAGTACGTTTCCATAGGATAATTTCCAACTTCCACGAGGGTGAAGCTGCGGGAAAAAGCTAGTCGATTTATAAGACGTTATCACGTCAAAAATATTTTTTGTAAACAACGTACGCGATAAATTATTATTGAGAACTGCTTTTTATGGAGTCTGTTAAAAATATAAATTTTCGCCCGTCTGCTCACCCCGACGACGATAAATAGCAAATTTAGAAAGACATCAATTCAAAGATTTATTTTATCCGTAGTCCCGACTTCGACTCGGGACCGACAGATATTAATCCTCCTAGATTATAGGGGATCGACAGAGATGTCGGCTTAAACTGGTGTTGCTAGCTACAACATTTTGCACAAAATGAAGGCCGAATTTAGGGGCTATGTACTTCCAACAGAAAATCCTTATTGACCGTCGGATTATTAATGTTATGGTTTACAGGTTAATTTTGTGGTTCTTAACTGATTTATGGGTTACGGAAAAAGTAGGCTAATGCCTTTTTATATATACGTATATTACGGCTAAAACCCGAAGTGCGGCTATGCCTAGTTTTAGCCGGCTACAACTAGATGCGGCCGGTAGCAGTTGGTTAAACTTGCCTAAATGGACCTTGGCACTCGCCGGCCACTGCCGCGGCACCGCTCGCATCACTCGCTCGGCTCGTGCGGTGTGGTATATATAGTATAGTTCTAACCTAACCTACCTTTCAGCCATTTTCATTTGCTACAACTAAATTTAACCAACTGCTACCGGCCGAACTTAGTTGTAGCCGGCTAAAACTAGATATAGCCGCACTTCGGGTTTTAGCCGTGACATGTACATTTTTCTTGCCATGAAAATCTACGGTTTATACGCCGTGTGTAGACACGGTTTTTAGTATTGTATGGATCACTATGGAAACTTGTTGACAGACACGTTTTTTCTACGGCGCGGTTTATACGTCGTACCTACTGTAAAAAAACCGTGTCGTATACAAAGGGCGTTAGGCTTTGAATGAGAGTATTTTAAATGTGTGTGATGTATGTCTTTGTGTTTTATTGGTTGAATACGAGGCTTTTGGCTACTTTTGTATGTGTGTATTTTATGTGCGTTTTGTTTGTGCTGAATAATCAATTTTTCTTTCTTTTCTTTAACCTCAATTTTTTTCAATATGACTTATTTTGTTGTAAGCATTCTATACTCACAAATACAACGTTTTTTTGTCTACCAAGCGTGGTGATGTGGTCAAATCGATTGGCAGTCCCAGGTTTCAGACAGTTTGACATGATGATTCGACGTCACAGTTACTCGACTGCGGCGAAGTGGAAAAGGAGGTGCCACTGCCAACAAACACATTGCCCTTTTGTCTGCCAATCGTGGGGATTGTGGTCAAATCTAGCATGAGTTTAATGTAACGGATAGTTTTCTATAATGTTTATTAAACGTTATTTTTACCCGACTGTGGCGGGAAAATAATGTTTCACTTCAGGTTCAGTTGAAAACCAGCGTCAGGTACTAGTTTTCTGGCATTTTTTCTGAATTTTCAGACGTTATTTTCCTTTTGGACTTCGCCGCAGCCAATAAAAAATTGGGCCTGTTTGGCGCAGCCTTGAGACATAATTTCCTGCTAATTTCTTACATCGCACTTTACACTTTTTATTAGATTTTGTGTAAGTTACATAGTTATAGTATTGTTGTGCCTTTTAGTCTGTGCTAAATAAATGTTTTTTTTTATTTTTTTTATTCTTTTGTATGTGCAAAGGTAAACAGGAAAAGTAAAAGTTCTTGCAGCATTGTCGTTAAGAGAAGTTTATTTGCTTCCTGTTCCAAAAACTCCTATAGAAAATACCTAGTAGGTACTGAATGAACGATTCATTGGGTTCAAATGTGCCAAAGTTTGCCATCCATAAACCTCGCCTGACTTACAACTTTGCCTTTACAAACTATCACAGCATTATGAACTTTATTCAAAAGGACCAAGCGTAAAAGTTGCTTGTTAAATACCGTTGAAATGTGATTTTTGTTGAACTTTAGAGACAAATAAAGTTATGAAATGGTCTAACATTTATGTGGTTAATAGAACTCTTGTTTACTGGTAAATTGATTTTGTTAAATAACTGTTTCCGTTCGTTAATGGAACTTCAATCCTTTTTGTTCCATAGGTACCTACATAATTATTCAAACCTTATGTTTAAAAATAATCAGCATGAAAGTCTGGCAAATAGTCTTGCCAAGGGGTATCTTTGACTGTCGTTACGGGTAGTTAGAAGCCCAAGGTAGTTAGAAGCCCAGGTAAGACTGGTTGTCAGACACAACCAGTCTTACCAAGGGGTATCGTGTTACATAGTAACTAGGTTGTGGAAGTCAGATAGGCAGTCGCTCCATGTAAAATACTAGTATTTAGCTGTATTCGGTTAGACTAGAAGCCAACCCCAACATAGTTGGGAAAAGTCTAGGCAGATGATGATGATTTTGATTTAAAAGAGTGTCCGTGGAGTTTCTTGCCCGTTCTTCTCCATAGGTACCTACTACGCTTTGGAATGGGCAACTAGCTTCATCTTTCTAACTGACCGACCCCTTAACAATTCAAAAGTACCTGTAATTGGTTTATTTGAATTAAATGCTTTGAGTTTCAGTTTAATAAGTCTTTGGACTATAACCGCTTTTGCATTTTCCCAAAACACAACAGAAATCAATCAACAAAAGTCCTCAGAAAGCCGTCTTCACCGAAGAAAATAGAATTCCGAAACACGATATATCAAAGGAAATCTATTTGCGTGCATAGTAAATAGAGTAACTTCTTAACCTTGGGACCGGAATGCTGATCGCAAATTCAATCAGGAAACTCGCTCTTTGATACGTGTTACACTGCGAGCTATATTACAGTTAGATATAGCTGTTGTTTTCAAAGCAGTTAGTGAAAGGAATTTGAAAGGAATCTTTGTTAGAGAATATAAAGTGGTACCTATAGTTTTTGTTTCCGCAATTTAGAATCGCATCTCAGGGTAATACAGTTTGGAGGCGAAACGCGTGAGGGAAAGGGCAAATTTCGCGCCCTCATGCCCCTAACCGCCCCAGGAGACGCCCTAGGCGTCGGGAATCGCAAGCCGATTCCCGGTCACCGTAGGCGCGGGCTTGCGGACGGTGAGCAATGGGTAGCTCGCCGTCCGATAAGGACCAGGCCCGGGTCGACGGCGCGTTGTGTTCCAGGCGCGACTCAAAGAGATGTCAGCAGAACTGACGGGGTCCACTAGGGCCGATACCTGTCGGGGTCGTGGTAAAGTCCGAAAGGGATACCGTGGCCTCTGGCAATATACAGGCAACTGAAGGAGCACGGGTGGGTTTTAGTCAATAAGAGTCTGATACGCACTTCCGCTCCACCCAGAGTGGGAGAAGTTATTTGAGATATTTGGTAATAATCTGCAATAGAAAAGAGTGGGGCCACCACTCTTTTCTAGTGGTGATGGCCGCGACTTACGAGTGACGGTCGTGGGTTCGACCCCAAACGTGCTTTACTTTGTGTAAATTATTTTCTCACAGTTTGTGTGTGCATCGTGAGGAAACCGGCATGTCCTAGAACTAAAAAATTGAAGACATGTGACATCTACCAACCCGCACTGGGCCTGCGTGGTGGATTACGGCCCACACCCTATCACAGAGAGGAGGCCTGTGTCCCAGCAGTGGGAACTTTATTGGCTAATTATGCTAACCTACAATAACAATCAATGGGGAAATTGTCACATGGTTTGTCTAATCGATTGAGAGCTAGACCAAAAAAAGTGTAACATTTTGATCGTCACGACACTTTTGTAATTTTCTCACACAAGGGTGGAAAAAGGAAATTCTTTGCTGGAAATACAATGGAATTTTGTGGTTACCTGTGTTGATGGTTGTTAGAACCAATAAGAAGCATAAAACCACTTTTATATTTTATTTTAAGGAATCCGTACCCAAAGGGTGCCAACGGACACCACCGCTCCGCGGCTCCGCTGTCCGTCCGTCTGTCACATGGCTATATCTTTTGAATCGTAATAGGTAGACACTTGAAATTTCACAGAGTGTAGGTATACTATGGTCGCTAACAACAATAATAAAAATAAAGTTATTTTAAAAATTGACGGGAGGCCATATACGAGTTTTTTTTTTAAATGTATTGTTAAATATTGTACGGTGGTACGGAATTCTCGTGTGCGATTCCGATCCGCACTTGGCCGCTTTTTATTATTCTTTTAAAATAATTTTATCTACTTGTTTAGTAATTGATTATTGTTATTACGTATCGTGGTAAGGTAATATTCTCATTATCGCATAGCTTGCTATAGAGACTTGGCTTGGGCTTGCTGACTTCACATTGTAATCCCCAGCGATACCTGCTTGTTACTATATCCCTTTTAATCCGGTTGATCCAACGCTGAACGCGTAAACGTGAGTCGAGTCGAGAAACATACATTTTGGAGGAATCGTTTTGTGTACGACATTTGTGACTTCCTGTTCGGTGACGCTCTAAATTATTTTATTTATTTAGGTCTTCTTTCTTTTTCGTGTGGTTAGTTACTATCCTGGTGTCGGCATGTGAAGCCATGTGTGTGACATGTGAAGCTTCACATGTCGTCGAGAAATATCTCTCAGGCATTTTCCGGTTTCCGCAGGATGTTTTCCTTCGCCGTATTTTAAACAAGTGATAATTTATACAATACGCACATGAAACTGAAAATTCAGAGGTCTTAGGTTCGAACTCGAGATCTATGACTTGGCAGTCTGACGGTCATACCACTAGGCTATTATTATTGCTGTGTGTCCCCAGATAACTAAATCTCTAACAAATAAACAGATTAGTATTTGGCTCTTAAGGTCTTTATTATGCATGCATTGTAGGTACAGACGCAGACGCCAGCACATCAAGCTACCCGAAACAGTCAAATTTTTCCTATCAACTTTGAACCTTAATGTACAGGGATAAAGTTGAAAACCTATTAAATAAATTTGACAGATTGTAGTAGCCTGATGTGCTGGCGTCCACAAATATAATTTTAAAATAACTGATTTTGATAGATTCAAAGAGAAGATGGATAGAGAAATCAAACGTCCCAAAGTTCACCGTTTCAAAACCGCAGTGCAAAAAAAATTGCAGCCGAAATACTATAAGTACTGTTAATAATATTAAAATGATATATCTTTGTAAAAATATTTTTAGGCGTTATAAACGATTTTCGTTCATTTAATTAATTCACTGTTGTAGTATTTTTTGGACGAGTCCCTTCCACTAGGAGCTCTACTAGTATCTCATATACTTTTTTTATTTTTTTTGGGTTTGAAATAATCAAATAACTTCTCCCGCTCTGGGTGGAGCGGGAGGGCGTGTCAGACTCTTACTGACTAAAACTCACCCGTGTTCCTTCGGTTGTCCTCTTGCCGGGGGCCACGATGTCCCTTTCGGCCCTTATTCGCAGCCCCGGCAGGCATTGGCCCTAACGGACCCCGTCAATTCTGCTGACATCTCTTTGAGGCGCGCGTGGAATACAACGCGCCGTCGACCCGGGCCTGGTCCTTATCGGACGGCGAGCTACCCATTGCTCACCGTCCGCAAGCCCGCGCCTACAGTGGCCGGAAAACAGCTCGCAATTCCCGCCCCGGGCGTCTCCTCCTGCGGCGGTTAGGGGCGTGAGGGCGCAAAATTTGCCTCTCCCTCACGCGTTCCGCCTCCTCTTTCGCGAGCATTACCGCTTCGCAGAAGGAAGTGACGGCCTGCCATTTCCTCTCGCTCCGTACCATGGCCTGAATCAGGGCCGGACGCGAGAGATCACCGCCGCCGATCGCCTCCACGAGGACACGGCGATGCTCCGCCCAAGCCGGGCAGACCTCCACCGTATGCTCCACCGTATCCTTCGGGTGATCCACACAATGGTGACACCCGGGCGTTTCCTCCCGCCTTATCCTGAACAGGAACCTCCCGAAGCAGCCGTGTCCGCTGAGGACCTGCGTCAGGTGGAAGGTGAGGGCGCCGTGACGCCTCTCAAGCCATTCCTTAAAGAGGGGTCTTATCGCCGCAATTGTGGCGTGCCCACCGCAATTGTGGCGTGCCCAGTATCTGAATAACTCGTTTATTTTGGTCTCTTCACCATTTTTAGTATAATTTATTTTAGAAATTTTCCTTTAAGATCTCATATTTATTTCAGTTTATATTGTTTTTGTCTTAGGCTTAAGTGGGCAAAATCGCAATATTGTCCGTCTTGTAATTTTATTTTTCCTTATGTTATTTTTCTAAAGTTTAAGAAGTATTTTGATGATTTCCTAATTCTTAATTCTAAAGCCTTTTGTTTTATTGTATTATGTGACCTATTTCTGTGATTGCTGGTTATCCTATAATTGGCGACTGTATAAGTCCGAGGCTATTGTTAGCTATAGTGCTTATGATATATTATGGTGTACCATTATAGCGGCGAAAGTTTGTGAGTGTGTGTGTGTATGTTTGTCTTATAGCTCTTCTTCACGCTCAAATGGCTGGACCAATTTTGATGAAATTTTGCACACAGATAGTTTATAACCTGGATTAACATATAGGATATTTTTTATCCCGATATACCCACAGGATCGAGACTTACGCGGGTGAAACCGCGGGGCGCAGCTAGTAAATAAATAAATAACTATCTCCTATTCAAATCACAACCACACACCAGATCCTATCTTTGTACTCAATACTCAATAATGGCCACAAATAGACACAATAATCCATTATCGCTATCATTTCAACCCAACCACAGATGATTAAAACAAGGAGTACACAAGCCAGTAACTTGCACAAGACTATGCAAGTACATAGCTTGCAGCTGGCATGTCAATGTGCCACAACAACTTTTGAGCGGTGATACATGAGTATGTGTAGACCGTAGTGAGTGTGTGAGTAAGTGATGATGTGGGTAGCCACATCATCACTTATCATCGGGTTAGCCTATCTTACTATAGAGGTATGAGGAACAGGGTGGAAAGTTCTTCATCCTCCAGGAGGAGGATCCTCCGACCAGACGGGTGTTGTGTCTGGTGGGTTACTGACTGAAGTTTTTTTTTATTTAAATGTCGTCTCGCTAGTCAACCTAGGAGGTTGTCAGCCCGGCTATCCTCTGTGGATACCTTAATAAATTAAGGCCTCCAGTCAGGGCATTAAAAGTTTAATAATTAAGCGACTACACGCTAATGGCACCCCCTATTGTACGGACCTCGGCTTAGGGCGTCGCTGGGTAAGGGCAGCAAGGGACAGGGTGGATCGGATCAATTGATATCAGGACATTGTATATATGCTAGTTGCGCGTCCAACTTCGTCTGTACGATGCATGATTTTACGTGCCGTCACTGTGATGTTCAGTTGGCATATGCTGTTGAAAGCTGCTGCCACACGTCTTATAAAATGTGAGTTCTGTGTGATTTTGGATGTTTGTTAGTAATAATTTCTCGCCTAATAAGCTGCACGACGAATTTGGATGGTGTTTTTAGCATACTGGTAGAGTAGACCATGACCTGGATTAGGACATAGGATATTTTATTTCCGTAGTACGTTTCTATGGGAAATTTCTTTCTTTCTTCTAAAGCTTGCATAATGTTGCGCAAGTTTTTGGCAGTGTATCCCTGGCTTTAGTTCAAATTGACAGCCACCTACACAGATGCATCCAAATGTGATTCAAACACGTTTCTGTGTGTTGAAAACTATTTTAGAGGAATGTGTTGGGAAACGTGTGTTTATTCGTGTGAACAATGTCGGTTTCAACGTGTTGGTTGTGAAGTACTGAAATATTTGTTTGAATACGCATAATCGTAAACGTGATAACTATGTAGTACCTATTACGTATTGTATAATTTATGTAAATGGCACACCACTGACTACCTGCAGTATTGTCCCTCCTTTCTCTCATAATCCATCCAAGGTTGTCTTTAAAAGATCGCTTTTAGCGAGTGATAAGACTAAAATCAATCTGCCTAGCCTTTTCCCAACTATGTTGGAGTTGGCTTCCAGTCTAACCGGATGCAGCTGAATACCAGTATTTTACATGGAGCGACTGCCAATCTGACCTCCACAACCCAGTAACTGGGTAATACGATATCCCTTGGTAAGACTGGTTGTCAGACTTTCGGGCTTCTGACGAGGGTGTAACGACTGTCAAAGATCCACGAATGACAGCCGGGACCAACGGCTTAACGTGCTTTCCGAGGCACGGAGGAGTCTCGGTATGTAAAGATGGTCACCCATCCACGGACCAGCCCCGGCAAACGTAGCTTAACCTGATGGATTGATCCGTACGGCTGTTATTACTTAGCCACAAGCTCCTCCGAGCGAGTGATAAGACCGCCTATTGTAAAACCCTATGTAAAATTATATTTTTAGGTATATCAGTAAATTTTATGTTGTACAGACGCCAGTACTTCAAGCTACTACAATCTGTCAAATTTATTTAATAGATTTTCAACTTTATCGCTGAACAATAAGGTTCAAAGTTGATTGGGAAAATTTGACAGTTTCGGGTAGCTTGATGTGTCTGTACATAATAAAGAGTATAATTCTATTCCATTCTGTTAAGCTTCCTATTTATTTCTAGCTTTTATTTATTTTTATTTCTAGCTGCGTCCCGCGGTTTCACTCGCATAAGTCTCGATCCCGTGGAAATATCGGGATAACAAGTATTTAATCAATCCAGGTTATAACCTATCTGTGTGCCAAATTTCATCCAAATCCATTCAGAAGTTTTTGCGTGAAAGAGTAACAAACATCCATCCATCTATTCACCACCCATCCTCACTAACTTTCGCATTTTTAATATTATAAGTAGGATTAGGACTATGAGCTTCGACAATGTAATAATATCGCTTGCGTTAGATTCGAGTTGTAGTAAAATCATAATTTTGATACAATTCGATGATAAGTTGATGAATAGCGTAAAGTCCAGAGGTTAATAAATGAGGTGTGTTTAGGAAGGCGTAGGGTGTATTCAAAACCTGCTATGTACTGGTACTTTTAAAAGTAATCTACGACTTCATCACCTGCTAAGCCTTTCCCAACTATATTGGAGTTGGCTTCCAATCGGATGCTTGGAAACATGCTGGTCCTGCTCCATAGGACAATTTAGAATCAAGACAAAATCAAACTGGTTGCTAATTTAATTGTAAAATTGATTATTTTGTGTTTTATGACATTGATTTTACATTCTGTGATTACTTTCTCACACACTTATTAATTACAAAATTTTAGGAAAATCGTCTATTTTTACAATGTTTGTAAAAATGTGAGCACCATGTTTCTATCACATATTAAATTATCTGTCGTTGCTTCATTTTTAATTCTTTTTACCTATTGTGGTATAGTAATTTTATTCTAGGTGCATCGTCTTCACATATAGGTAATATTATTTAACTAATGTACGTGCATATACAAACAATTGTAAAACATTTTAAAAGAGTAACGGTGGAGTTTCTTGCCCATTCTTCTCCATACGAAAACTACCTTTTGGAAGGGGCGACTAGAATCAATTTTAATATTTTGTAAATTTTGATGTTCAAAAGTGCCATACATGGGCCTATTTGAAATAAATGATTTGACTTTGACTTTGATACAGTTGAATACCAGTATTTTTCCACAACCCATTTATTGGGTAACACGATACCCCTTAGGAAGACTACTTGCCAGACTTTCGTGCAGATTATGTTTATACACTACTTTTTTTTTTTTCGTTTTGGGTGGGCAATTATCAAATAACTTCTCCCGCTCTGGGTGGAGCGGGAGGGCGTGTCAGACTCTTACTGACTAAAACCCACCCGTGTTCCTTTAGTTGCCGTGTTGCCAGGGGGCCACGATTTTCCTTTCGGCCCTTATTCGCAGCCCCGGATGTTAATACACTACTTAAGGTTTGAATAATTATGTAGGTCTAAAAAGGATGGAAGTTCCATTAAAACGATCGAAAATAGTAATTTATCACAATCAATTTGCCAGTAAACGAGAGTTCTACTAGCCACATAAATGTCAGACCATTTCCTAACTTTATTTTTCTCCAATAGAAACCACATTTCAAAGGTATTCAACAAGCAACTGCCACACTTGATCCTTTTGAATAAAGTTCATAATGCTGTGATAGTTTTACAACTTACATTTGAACCCAATGAATCGTTCATTTAATGCCAGGTATTTTCTAAAAGCGTTCGTGCAATAGGAAAAAAAGAAAGTTCTCTTAACGACAACGTTGTGAGAACTTTTGCTTTTCCTGTTTACCTTTGCAGGTTCCACGTACAAAACAATTTAGGAGTGTTAAATACATTACTCTCCTTTTGAACTTCGCTGTAGTCAGGTTGAGTAAGTACTACATGCTACGTACTATTGCCATCGCCATCGTCGTGTGGTTCACGTTCATTGCTTTTCCTAATTAGTAAATCTTGAAAAATAACTAACGAGACGCCGTAATTTCTAAGACTGACAAAATTACTTTAATAAAAAATTGGCACATAACACCATCTAGCTAGGGTTTTGGCAAAGCGAGGAAGATGGCTTATGGCCGATTCCTATAATTTACAGACCGTTAATAATTAAAATTAAGACTTTTGTATCTTTACCAATAATGAAGCAAAGACCTCATAGCTAGCTATAGTAATAGCTTAGCATAGTAGGTAGGTACATACGGCTACACATCAAGCTATACATTTCCAGTTTATGCTTATCTCGCATTGTATAGGATTTCCGTACAATGCAAGGTCAGCTTATACTGGATATGTATAGCTTGGTGTAGCCGTGTGTACCTACATTTGTGATGGCTACTACATAGTGTATTTGTGCAACCTAAATTGTTTTAACTGGATTCTCGGAGTGGGGATTTCGAATAAATCCCCTCTCTCACTGTAGGGGTTTTTTTTCAGATTTTTTGGAGATGGGTCTCAGCCAACTGCTACCAGCTACTTTGCAAGAATCATTGCTCCATCTAACCTGAGGGCGTCCTACACTATAATTATCATCATTATTTATTTATTTATTTATTTTATTTTATTATATTCGGGAAACTTACAGCTAACTTACACAGTGTTCTTAAATTATATAAAATTGAAGGCCATTTTTTTTTTTTTTTTTTTTCCTTTTCCCAACTATGTTGGGGTCGGCTTCCAGTCTAACCGAATGCAGCTGAATATCAGTATTTTACATGGAGCGACTGCCTATCTAAACTCCATAGCTCAGTTACTAGGCAACACGATAACGCTTGGTAAGACTGGGTGACACACTTTTGGACGTCAGACTTAACTACACGTAACGACTGTCAAAGATCTACGAATGACAGCCGGGACTTCGGAGGCACTGAGGGGTCACGGTATATAATGGATGGTGAGCCATCCACAGACAAACCTTAGGAAGCGTTTCTTAACCTTGAAGATGGACCAGTGTGGCTGTTATTACTTGGAATCCAAGACATTACCGACGTTAAACATATTGAACAAAACCTGGAAATGATCTCTGTATATGAAAAGGTTATTGACCTGCAGTAGAACTATTACAAGCATGATTAACCAAAACAAACTATTCCCAAACGAACACTAAACCAGACATCTACCCTCTACAAGCTAAACCCAGGAATATCGGGCAGCAATCGAGTTTGATTAGATCGCGCGAGCACCGCGCATACAAACAGTTCATTACTCGGGATTAACGGCTGTGCTGTTGGGAAATCACGTCTCGTTTGATGGAAGATTTTACTGGCTATTAGCGTAGAATCTGTGGGTTATGCTGGTTTCACACGAGAGTAGAACAATGAGGCAGAGCAGTAGGACAGAACAGATTGGAAGGACAGTGGCGTTCAAATATCTAGAACCAAATAAGGACAGTTCTCGAGTGATAGCACTGGAGCGTACAACGGCATCATTTACGCCACTTACTTAAAATTGCAGCACTAATAGCTCTGAATCAGACCCTGGAGAGCAAAAAAACCAGAGTTTGGTTGTTCAGTTCAAGTTTTAAAAGAAATAAGGATTGAAGATCGCAAAGAGTTTAGATTGATTATGCGTATGACAAGGGAAAATTATGGAGCATTATTACACCTCATCAGAAAAGTCAAAGTCAAAAGTCAAATCATTTATTTCAAATAGGCCCATGTTTGGCACTTTTGAACGTCAAAATTTACAAAATAATGGAATTAATTCTAGTCGCCCCTTTCAAAAGGTAGTTTTCGTATGGAAAAGAATGGGCAAGAAACTCCACCGTTACTCTTTTAAAATGTTTTACAATAGTTTGTATAGGTACGTACATTAGTTGAATAATTAATATGTGAAAACGATGCACCATTAATAAAATTACCATACCACAATAGGTAAAAAGAATTAAAAATGAAGCAGCAACAGATAATTTAAGAATGTGATAGATACATGGTGTTCACATATTTACAAACATTGTAAAAGTAGAAGATTTTCCTAAAATTTTATAATTAATGAATAAGTCAGTGTGTGAGGAAGTAATGACACAGAATGTAAAATCAATGTCGTATAACAAAAAATTATAAATTTTACAATTAAATTAGTAACCAGCTTAACCAGTCCGGTAATCCAACGACAAGACACATGCGTCCTGTTCTTTGCACTACACTGCCCTTCACACGAATCCAGCCACAAGATAGATGAGCGAGGAAGGTGGTGGGGGGAGCAAACTGCCCCAAAAAAATAGACCGGCAAGTTATTAACTGTTCTGCCTTGGTTACTGTCAAGACAGTACTGTTCTGTCTCGGCGTTTGCGTTCAAACAGTAGCAGTACTGCACTGTCCAGTCCATTGCTCTGCCTTACTGTTTTGCCCTCGTGTGAAATCAGCATTACACAGGTTCTAAATTCCGTTTTTAAAGGAGTACAGTAACGCTGTCTCGCCACGCCAGACGAAGTGGTGATGCTTGGGGGAGGCCTATGTCCAACAGTGGACGTCTTTCGGCTGAAATGATGACGATGTGTCACGTCAGTAGGGTTATGAAAGTCAAGTATACTTGGTTTAAAGCACTTTTTGCCCGAAGACATCGAAGCCAAAAGGGTTATGAAATTCAAGTCTAGTTTTAAAACACTTTTTCCCAACTATAGAAAAGTCGATAAGGCTTTATTAATCGAGAAAACTAGTGTCCGGACTAGTCTGATCTTGGTGATATTGGAGACCATTCTGTCCTACCAAATACGTGTCAACTTACTCATCGCAGCTTTGGCCATTTGAGTCCTTCTCTTGATGTAAATAACGATCCAAGGTAAATATTCGCTGACAAATTTTAGATCTGAGAGTTCTAAACCTAATCCAATCTATAGTTAACGAAAAAAGCTTTTAAGCGATCACTTTTCACAGTAGGTACCTACTTACCTAAGTCTTTAATTAAATCTTGGAAAGCACAGGTTGGTTTAATAGAACTTTTAGATTAAGAAATAAATTGTTTTAAGGCTTATTGCCTTCTTCAATATTGAAAGTCTGAAAGAAAAATATGCCTGAAATAAAAATTATACATTTTCATTGGAATAGCGATTATTGGATATTTAAAATTCAAATCGTGTACCGAGTGGAAGGTTTAAAAATAGAAACCATAGCCAGTTTTTTGCTAGTAAGTCGGTTATAAGGTTTTATTTTGCTCTTAAATAAAAACCGGCCAAGTGCGAGTCGGACTCGCATATGAAGGGTTCCGTACTATTTTAAATTTTTATCATCATTTTGGTGTACTATTAGTGCATCTCTGCCTTACCGTTCGGGGCATACAGTCGTGATATTACATATATTTTGTAAACTAAAAAAAAAGTTTTCAGGAAAATATATTGAAAATAATAATAGTCTCTTAATCGTTTGTGTGCAGATTTGGTAGAACAATCACCGTTTTTAGGGTACCGCACGTTACCGACAAACGAATTTATTATAAATATAATTATGTATCTCACACTTGTGTTAATTGAATAGTTTTGTTTATCTGTATGTCATGACATGAGTTTTAATTCTACTGTTGTCAATAGAATTAAAACCGTCTGTTTAGAAACATTTAAAAGCATAGCGTACCAAACTTTTGGGTCCTTTATAAAAAAAACCGGTCATGTATGTATGTATGTTTGTACTGCGGTGTAGAATATTGCAGTTTTAAGTGAGCGCCATCTCTTGACCGATAGTGGAACTAATGTAATTTCTGAAAAAGTGTTCCATTTAGAACTTCGATCAACAGTTGGTATTGTTGATCGAAGATTTAGAGACATCGTTTTAATTTTCCTGTAATCTTTACAAAAATAATTTCAATTTTTTTTTCTATGCAAACTTCGGAGATAACGTTATTTTTTTTTTATTTTTCGTCAAAAGTCGAAAAATGTTTGAGAATGTGCAAATAACGTTCTTTCATATGATACCCCACATGCCCTAGTAGTCTCACAATTTTTAGACCCCCGTCCCTGTTGCAATAAAAAATATATAAATTATTATTTCTTTCTTATTAAAAAATAGTTGGGCAAATGTCGTTTAAAACTATTCCAAAATTCAAGTTAATAGCATTAGTAGTTCTTGAGATATCCAGCTATGACAGACAGAAGGATAGACAGACTGAGTCGCACCATAACGGTTCCTTTTTACCATTTTGGTACAGAACCCTTAAAATAGGTAATAAACTAATTAATGGCAAATGGCATGGTAATGTGCTAATTTTGTATGGAAGTTGAAAAAAATAGTTCAGCCGCATGCAAGTAGACCATATAAGATATTGATGATTTTTTTTAATGTTCAAAATCTAAGGTAGTTTCTTGTAACAAAATGATCAATGGTCAGTCTAACGTCATGTTTCGAAAAACTCGTTGCGAATATTTGTGATTTTCAATGAATGTTTAATTCATTTGAAAAATCCCTTCCAGCCACATGCAAAACAAAGAACTCGACTTTTCAAATAACAAATAGTTTTGTTTAAATGCTTTTTCCCTTTCTCACAAACGATGAACACAATTGATCAAAATCAGACGATTTCATGCACGGTCCCTTAACAACCTAACTTCATAAGAAAAACAGCATAGTTACAAGCTGCAGGCCATGTTCCACGTAATTCCGGGCAAAGTACACAACAGTTAGAGTTGACATAACCCGGGCAATGTCTACAATGTGCATACCGGTAAAGTCCACCGAGATGTTTAATTTGCGAGTTCGGCAAAGCGAGCTGAACAAAGTCGGTGCATTGCTTATGTGTTTGACCTGCATATTTGCTTTTGCTTTGAGTCAATATCATTAGTAAATTCTGCTAGTTGCCAATTAATATTAATTTGTGCAACCGCAACACACGTTAATATTCATATGTATTATATATAGTGTGTGTGTTATTATAAAGGAATTTGGTCATTGTTCTTGGTACATTTAAACTAATTACAAACACGAAATTTCAATTAAGTTAACTCATCGGGGTCCGTGGACTAGGCCCCCAGTGGTCGAAGCACCTGTGGCCGACTCCTCTTGTACGGAATAATAACAGGTTCTATTATTAATGCTGTTGGCTATTTTCGAAATGTTTGCACCGGTAGGTCTTTGGCGACGAGAATCGACTTTTAATGATTTTTATACTAAAGATCACGTCTAAATGAGTAGTGTTAATGATTTGATTTAATGATTGAAAAAATACTCGTATATCTTAAATTAGAGCATTTTCTTCTTTCATCATTTTAAAGATAATTTAACTTTTGATCTTCAAACAAAAACTTCTTAAAACAAAAGGTACGAGTATTTTAATAAAACACGTAAATTAGTATACACGTGTATTAGTTTACATTTTTACATTTTAATAAAACACGTATACTAATATACGTGTTTTATTAAAATACCTTTTGTTTTATGTATAATAAATTAATAACGCGTCTAATTTGGGACAGCGCTCCTTGATGGGCGAGTCCTATTACTGGCTGGACTTACGACACGTTGCGTGAGCTCAGTACAGAACACGCAAGCTAACCACTCAAGGTCACTGGCATATATCTGCGTCTTAATTTTGTTGAATGTAGGGTTTTTTATGCCTGTTACCTCAACGCTTGTTTCTGCTCGATCATAAAAACGTATGATTCTAAAGATATATAGATAAATCGTTTAGTTAATGCACAGAAAAGACAGCACAACATACAATAGCACGATCAAATAATAACTAATTAGCTATTAGGAAATAGCCGCAAGATGACAATATACAAACAAATAAAAAAAATGAAAGGAAGAAAACAAGACATTATGAATTTATGATCACACAATCGGCTATCACAATGTAAACTAATGGATCAATGAACATAAAGAGTGCGGTGTGGCGGTCTCAAGGTAGCACCAAATGGGAGTCCAGCTCAGCATGTGCCAGGCAAATATACCTGACGTTAATATTCTGCTGAAACCCTGCAGTGAAATACGGACGTCGAGTAGATGAGATAAATATTATTATGCGAGTTATTGGTGTTGTGAAAAATGGAATGTGCGGACTGAAAACGCCTTTACCTAGAAGTCTGCCTATCTCCCCATCGCTTTCCTTAATCAACGCTTGCAATATCCGCAGGAAATGTCCCTATTTGCAGTCGAGACCACGCGGCAAGATTATCCGATAACTGGTTTCTGAATAGACTATTAAGGTCGTGGTATACCTTCCTATGTATAGGATGTACAGCTTATGTATATAGATGTATAGATCGATATCGGGGCTGTAATGGGCGGAATCAAACGTAATTGTGTTACGAATGATTAGGGTGTATGTTGCTAGGCTTTGTATCTATGTTAATTATATTAAACTAATTTCTGGCCGCTACTTTGTTTGCGTGGAAGTTGTTAGGTAAACAATATTCTAAAATTACAGCCACATTTTTAGGGTTCCGTAGTAAACAAGGAATCCTTATAGTTTCGTCATGTCCGTCTGTCTGTCTGTCTGTCCGCGGTCTAGCTCCAAGACTGTTAGTACTAGAAAGTTTTAATTTGGCATGGGTATACATATTAATCATGCCGACAAAGTGGTAAAATAAAATTATGAAAAATATATTTTTTTAGGGTACCTCCCCTACACGTAAAGTCGGGATGTTTTTTTTTTTTTTTTCTATCCTTTGGTGTGGGGTATCGTTGGAAAGGTTTTTCAAAAACATTGTGAGTGTGTTAAACCATTTTTGAATTCAGATATCCGTTTGCGAAATATTAAGCTTTAAAGTTCAAATTGTTGTTAGAGTCAAGTGTGCCAGCTAAATGATTGGTTTTAGATATTTTAAAAAATTCACGGCAGTAGCTTATATAACGTATTTAAAAGGAAATCTACCACAGCTGAGTAGGCTTTACAAGTTAACGAGTAATAATCGACCAACTTAAATTTGCGGTTGTAAAAATATGTTCACCCATACATTCTGTATAAAAGATTTTTTTTTCAACTACAAAGTTAAGTTTGTTCTTGGGATAAATTCATCCCAACTACGGAACCCTACATTGTGCGTGGTTCGACATGCACTTGGCCGGTTTTATAAAACTCCCTCGGCCACCACCCCACTGCGTCGCATCGCATCGGCCGCCCGCGCTTTACATTAAGTAATTCTTTTTCGCATTGCGTTCATTCTGACGTTTGTATATTTTTGCTTGCTTCTTAAAGAACGTAGCGTGAACGTAACTTTAATTTCGGAAGTCGGTGTCTTTGGATCAGTATTTTAGTTTTTTGCCACCGAATTCCGAAATTAAAGTTATTTTTCACTTTGTAACATTCAGAATTCAAAAGTCATTTATTCAAACTAGGCTGAGAATTAGCACTTTTCGAACGTCAAAATTACATAAGACAGTCCCCCAAAAACGCCCACCCTTCACGTGTAGTTTGGAAGTCGGTTGTATTTTTTATAAAAAAGTTTTCTTTTCACTTTTTAGTGGATTGGTTTGTAATTATCCATGTTAAAATAGCCTAATGTCAACTGCGCATCACCTTTTACAAAATATTGCTTTTCCAGATGTAGGGACTTTAATTGTTGAGGAATTCTCCAGATACTTCACCATCAGCTCCACTGCAGCATATGCATATGGATTCTGACGAGCATCAATTGCTTACCAACCATATTAAAGTAATCGAATCGCAACCCGTGAAATACTAGTACATTACTGCCGCGGTCTATAATGACTACTTTGCTGGTCGCGCTGATGATGGCCGACAGCGCAGCGTAGCGCAGCTCCAGGCCGACACAACGCGGTCAGCGTGCGGCACTTGATGGACGAGCTGAGATAAAGGCCGAGGCCGTAGGTCGAGGCCTTTACAGCGAGGACAGCAAGGGCTGCAATGATGGCCAAGCTGGAAGGCCTAGAGCGTAGCTAGGCTAGCTCGAGGCAATCATAGCGTGACCAGCGAAGCAGTCATAGTGGGCCAAGGCTTGTATAGTGCTTTACTCAAAAATGCAAGTACCTAATCTAAATAAAACCAGCAAGTAATTTCAATAAAATATATATTAATTAACTAGAAATTTAATTAAAATGACAATTATGAAAAGTACAGTTACTAAAATTCAACACCGACTTTCCCGGTTTGATATTACTAACAGTTTGCGATAATTTTAATGCGGTGTTTGACTGCTGTATTATTTCTTCATTTATTACTTCATTTATTTAATTTTCATAATTTTTTTCATCATGTTCTTGAGCAGATGTTGAAGCTTCCTGGAACTGGTAAGACGTTGTTCGTTTTAAGTTTATACTTTGACCGATTTTTTGTGTAATTCTGTTTTTATTCTCCACCGATTCTTCTATATAGCTCTCAGCAACTCGATCGGATTTCCATCCTCCATGCCTTTTTAGTGTAATAAGATTGGCCCCAGTATCGGCAAGAATAGTGGCCGATGAACGCCGGAAACAATGACCTGTAAATTGTTCCGGATGGGGCAGTTCTAAGTATGTAGCAATTATTTTGGGCATTTGAGCAATTTTATGCCTCCCTATCACTTGTTTGGTGCATTTGCAGTTTCTATAATTTAAAAAAAATCGGTCCGTTTTTACGTCAACTGGACGTAGTGCATAATATTTTTGCACCACTGCAAATTAGGCGTCACGAACAACGAAAGTACGATCAATCTTCGTTTTTGTATCTCGCAACGTAATTATCATTACGTTGATGTGAGTTTCAATGTCATTAACGGTGATATTGGTAATTTCGATGCATCGACATGCACCGTAAATGCCAAAAATAAGAACCACCTGTAACAATAACAAGTACGAGTATTAATTATGAGAACGTGTACAGTACAAATTTGGGTTTTTAGATTTAAATACTTACTTTCACCGCTAAGTACTCAGAGTCGGGGGCTTCATTTGTAAACTTTTCTACATTTTGTGATGTCAACACTTTTGATTTTTTTACATTTATATCCGTCTGACTGTCATTTTAGCATACTCGTTAAATTGTGGTAGTTTTTAATGTTCAAATTGTGCTTTATCAGAACCATGCATTTTAACATTGAATAGATATTCCAGAGAGACGAAGGCTTCATTTTGTTGGAAAGATCATTGAAATACGCAAGAAAAACATTTTCGGATAAAGATTTAGATTTCCAACTGATTTTCCGCTGCACAAATTTTTCATATGCAAGCTTATTTTTCCTTTGAGTTTCGCGGTATTAAATTTTCAACCACTAATTTAGCTTCATCTTTAATGTCTGGCGGTGTTAAACACATTGAATCGGAAGAATTTTCGCTTTGAGAGCTCATTTTTAGCAAAAAAGTCACTAAATAAAAATAAAATTTTCGCTGAACCGCGCTTTAGTTACTTCTTTGTTTTTTTTTTTTTAACAATTGTAGTTGGAACTATACAGCCAAATATGGAATAAAATCTTTTTGTACCTATCTCTATCTATATCTATAAATACAAACAGCTGTGTTTTAAATAAAATCTTTTCGCATTTGATTTTTTAAAACGTTGAAACGTCAAAATAGCGGCCGGCAATGTTTTGCCGGCCTGTTAGAGCGACCAGCAAAACTTTGCCGGCCGCTCCTTGAAACAGAACGGCATGGTCGACTTTGCTCAAACAAGGTTGTCAAAATAATGACCACATTACATGCATTTTTGAGTAAATATTATTGAATAGTTCCGGTGGCCATCTGTGTCCTTAATCATCAGTTCCACTTTAACAAATGGTACTTTTCAAGAGCAAATGCACGAGTTACTATAAAAAATACCCAAATCGCTATAAGTGTGCCTATAATATCTGAAGAGCTCCCTCGATTTCTCCAAGATTCCATCATCAGATCCTGACCAAATAACAATGGAACCAATTTGAACTTTCAAACAAAAAAAAAAAAATTTTAATCGGTTTAGCCGTCTTCGAGTAATCGGGGAACAAACATTTAAAAAGAGTTTTTTTTTAATCCGACGAACTGAGAACATCCTTCTTTATTTGAAGGTGGTTAAAATACTTAAAACAATCAGGATAATTTTTAGTAGTTGTCTGTAAGAAAGCGTATAATGTTCATCTACGGTTAGGTAAGGTTAGGTTAGCCTTTTCCCAACTATGTTGGTGTCTATCTGTCTAACCGGATACAGCTGAATACCAGTATTTTACATGGATCGACTTCCTATCTGAACTCTACAACCCAGTTACTGGGTAATACGATGCCCCTTGGTAAGACTAGTTGTCAGATTTTCGGGCTTCCCCGTGACGACTATCAAAGATCTACAAATAACAGCCGCGTCCAACGGCTTAACGTGGTTTCCGAGGCAGCACGAAATCTAATGGATGGTTACCCAGTTGCTACCCACGGACTGACTTCGGCAGCGTGGGTTACCCTTCGATCGACAAGTGCTGTTGTTATTGAAGTGAAAACTTCTTTAGGCGCGTCGAGCATTTTTGAGATGGGACAAAACAATTGAACTCGCGACATTGTTACCGACACCTCATTTTTGTAAACGCGATTGTGCTCTTTGTTTATATTAGGTTACGGATCAATGTTCTATGCAAATATGTTTGAAAGGTGTTGGAAGTTTTTTTTTTTGTAAACGCGATTGTGTTCTTTATTTATATTACGTTACGGACTAATGTTCAATACATATATTTTTCTTCCACCAAAGCGATCTTGTTCAAGTTTTCACTTCTGTTGGCACTCCCGGAGTGCCACTGTTTTTTTATTTTATTTAACCAGAAGCCTTAGGCCTGGACTCCACCAAAGCAAAGACGAGACGAGAGGAGAGGAGATGTGTTTTAAACATCCAATAGAATTTCGGTATTTACACATCTCGTCTCCACTCAGCTTCAGTGAATACCACTGAGCGGAGATGTATCATATTTGAATGGCGCGATCGAAGTGGAGATGTGAGTTGTGCCTCGCAAGATTGAGTTGGGTGACTGTACAAAGCCAAGATGTGAGCTGTGGCTCGCAAGTTGGTGACGGCGCGCAGCGGAGATAAGAAAAGATGTGAGCGGTCAATATCCAGCACACATTTCCGCTTTAGCTAGCACACATCTCCGCTCCAGTCTAGCCAGTACCTACGCATCTCCACATAGCTACGGTGGATACTGTAGAGGTTTTAATATGAGAGGGAACCTCATATATGTCACAGGCTGGCATGAAATCTTTCTCCGTCCGAATAATCTGTCAAATATATTTAAATAGGATTCGTGAAGGTTGTTCTTTTGTTGAGAAAAATATATGGGGGTCAGCCCCAGTCTTCCGCCCGCGTGTGTCCATGTAACATTGATTTAAAATATAGTCTCTGCTCCTTAAAAGGGTTTTAATTATATACACTAAACGATCCCTAAAGCACCGCAGCCAAGCGCGGTGCTGACATATGGTGGAGGCGCCGAACTGAGAAGAGACAGGAGATCCACGCCGGAGAACAAAGCTAAGTGGTTTACGAAAGAATTGCACCATGTCACACGTACATTTCACAGGCACTGGTGCAGATTGCTTCGAAGAATTTCTTATTCAATTTCGTATTGTGGCGGCCATAAATAAGTGGACAGAAAATGATTTAGCGCTCATATTAGGAGCATATTTACAAGGTCCCGCTCTCGCGTATTTCAAATTGATTTACAAAGAAAATTTAGATTTTAAAACAATTTGCGACTTACTAAAAAATGAATTTCCAACTAGCATAGACTACGTGGAAAAATTTTATAACGCACGCCAAGAAGCCAATGAAGACGTAATTGCATTCTTCTATAAACTGGCAGACCTTGCTCAGAAAGCACAAATCAAAGATGAGAAAAATTTCATAAAAATATTTTTAAAAGGGGTTACACCAGATTATAAATTAAAACTGGGGACAAAAATTTATGCGTCAAAAGCGGAACTCAGAGCCACCCTCGAACAAATAAAATAAATTTTTGAGGAAGCTCGTCACGAAATAGTAAATCTACCCTTACAACCTCCTAAAGGTATCCTGTCCAGAGTAAGGATAGAAGATCCGCCATTCGTAGTTAACCAAAGACCCGCGATGACCATGAGACCATCAAGCCCCGCGCCATCACCCTCTGCGGCGACCCCTCCACGCTCCTCAGGCGACCGTAGTGATACTGAAACTTTTCACACTCCGAGATACAATTTACGACCGAGATATCAATTTACGAATAGAAATAATCATTCTCCACTCACCCCCAGTACAATAAACCCACAAAATCCGTATAACCCAAACTACCAAGGACACAGACGCTAGATGATGAATGGGAGGTGCAGGCTGTGTCCAGAAACGATAGTCTCCCAGAAGAAAACGACGTGCAAAGTAACTACAACCCTTTTATTAATATAATTATAGCTAAACAGGCCTATTCTGCACTGATAGACACCGGAGCATCAATTTCGTGCATATCGGAGCATTTAATGTTCGAACTGAACCTTAAATATACCCGTGACAATACGAAGCATTTTGTGAAGTCAATTTCAGGAACGTGTTTAAAAGTTGTTGGAGAAACGAAGATTAGCTTTATAGTGGACTCATGTGTATTTGTTAACAGTTTTGTGGTAATTCAAAACATAAACCAGAAACTGATCCTCGGACAGGATTTCTTTCACAAAAACCGGTACCGTGTCAAGAAGATGGTATGCAGATTTATAAAATCGAAGTGGTGAAGATGAAGGATGAACAATTAGAAGATGAATTTTGCAGACAATTGTTAGATAGGATGGCAGCAAATAATTCTAATGTCTATAGAGGATTTGGTATTGTAAATGGTATTTTGTGTAGGAAAGCTAAGAGGTCAAATAGCATTCGAGAATTAGTAGTGGTCCCTAAGCGATTATTACAGGAAATTTTGCATGAACTACATGACGATCCTTGGTCAGGCGGACACTTAGGGCTCGCCAAAACATTAGCAAAATTTAGAGCAGGGTATTTCATTAAAAATGCAGAGAATGAAATAGATCGGTATGTAAGGAGTTGCCTGTTATGCCAAGAGCGGAAGAAATCCCAACAAGTGGCGCAATTACAACCAATAGCAGTTACCCATTTAATGGAAAAAGTAGGAATTGACTTATTAGGTCCTTTTAGGAAGTCACTTAATGGTAATAGATATGTAATCGTGTGCCTCGAATATGCTACAAAGTATGCAATTTGTAAAGCAGTTCCGAGGGCCACAGCAGAAAAAATCAGTGAGTTCTTGATAGAAGATGTTTTTTGTCGATTAGGGGGTGTTAAGGAAGTTGTGTCAGATAGAGGTTCAGTCTTTATATCACGATTAGTTAAAGAAACAATAAATTATTTCGGTGCCAAATCGTGTTTTACCACAGCATTTCACCCCGCGTCAAATGGGCTAGTTGAAAGATTTAATAGAACATTAACGCAAATGCTCTCCATGTATGTATCTGCAGACCAACGGAATTGGTGTAGTTACATACCATTAGTATGTTATGCCTATAATTCCAGTAAACAATCAAGCACTAGAATTTCACCTTACATGTTGATGTATGCTAGGGAACCCCTATTTCGTACCGACATGATTGTTAACAATAATGGCCATGATCGCATAATTAATTATACAGAGCGACAGATGCATCATAATGCCCTAATTAATTGTGCACTAAACAATTTAAAAAAGGCACAATTGAAACAGAAAACTATTTATGATAGAAAAGCAAAATTGAGGAGTTTTGTTCCAAATCAATTAGTCATGGTGTATACGCCCAGGCGTACAACCGACAAAAGCATTAAATTATGTAGATTATATAAAGGGCCTTATCAAATAATAAGACGGTTATCAGATGTGAATTATGTAATTAGGAGATTAAATAACAGAAGACTTAGAGATATTGTACATATCAATAGATTCGAGCCTTTTCATAGTAGGATTTAATTATTTGTTGTTATGTTGTTTATTTCATTATCATATTATCTATAATTTGGATGTAAACATCATTTATTTGGGCACATTATTTTAATTTGGAAGATGTAATATTATTCTAATGCGTTATATTTTATTTCTCGTTTCATATCATGGGGAGCAAACATCGGACGCTGCCGGGAGCGAGTGAGGTGTCACTCCTCACATCGCTGCGAAGTCAGAGGGAACGAGCCATTGTCTGCGTCTTCAATATTATGTGTCGTCTCGTCTAAATTAGCATGAGCGTACTCCAGAATTTATTAATGCGAGTTAAGAGGCAATTATTTTTTGAGAAACTGTGATCCCATTTGGAGAGGGGAGGTACTACTCTGTCTAGGTTGACACCAACCTCGCTTATGGATATAATCCTTGCAAGGAGTGTCTAGTTGACACAATTGGTCCAACTTAGACTGAGGTCTCACAGTTTAGTCGGAATTAACTGACGTTGGATAAAGATTGTCTTGTGAGGAGGTTTTGAGATTTTCCCTCTGGAGTATGGTCGTGAATTATTAATTTTGGGCGCTTGCTTCTTGAACCTTTGTTCCCTCTGGCTTAATTATGTCCGATGGAGTTAAGGCTTTGGATGTGGAGTTCTTTATTTTTTTTTAAACCCCCTCCGGGTAGATGTGAACTGTCACATCAGTTTGTTTGTTTCTCCGAGGCTTGCTGCGCCTTTTTCGATGGTTTTGGTGCAGTAAGGTTTAAGCATGACGACGTTAACCTTGTGGGTGCATGTTAGCACATATTGTCAGTTAACTTAGCTGATATCTAGTCTGATATCAAGACTTTGTGATTCGTTCGTCCTGACTTAAGCCTTCTCTTGTAAGGGAAAGACCTCACTATGTATTTTAATTTCCATCGTTAGGTAATGTTTCGTTTAGGTATAGGTAGGAAGGGCTGGAGATTATTCGGACGCTCTGAATAAAGGTATCTGCTGGATACAATTATTCATCTAAGGGCGTAGCTTGTGTAGAGGTTTTAATATGAGAGGGAACCTCATATATGTCACAGGCTGGCATGAAATCTTTCTCCGTCCGAATAATCTGTCAAATATATTTAAATAGGATTCGTGAAGGTTGTTCTTTTGTTGAGAAAAATATATGGGGGTCAGCCCCAGTCTTCCGCCCGCGTGTGTCCATGTAACATTGATTTAAAATAGGTATAGTCTCTGCTCCTTAAAAGGGTTTTAATTATATACACTAAACGATCCCTAAAGCACCGCAGCCAAGCGCGGTGCTGACAATACACCCTAGCTGAAAAACATCTCTCCTCGTCTCCGCTTCGGACATCTCCGCACATCTCCGCTTTGGTGGAGTCCGGGGTTTATGATACGAGTATAACAGTACTATTAGGAAAGCATGTTATATAAAAGCTGACATTATTAACAAGACACATGTCACATTAGTTGTGACACAATACAGCTAGGAGGAAACAACATGGCTGACAACTTGATTTAATGAACACGTCTCCGAGAGGAAATAACAACCGTTGATTAGGTTGACAATATTGTAAACAGAGACACACAAGTACCCAGTACCTGTACCTAGTGCTATATACTGTAAAGTTAATTATTAAATCTCTCTAGTACCGTCTGAAGCTAGTCGTGAATCGTGATTAGTTTGAGAAATGAAGGGCTAGCCTAGTCGTAACTAGTCGTGATTTGTTCGAAATGAGTCGTGACTACTTCGAAAGTAATAGTGACTAGTGCGAAAATAGTCGTGATTAGTCCGTAGCTAGTCGTGACTAGTTTGAAGCTAGTCGTGGCTAATCCGAAGCTAGTCGTGATTAGTCCGAAGCTAGTCGTGACTATTTCGAAAGTAGGAGTGACTAGTGTGAAAATTGTCATGATTAGTTCAAAGCTAGTCGTGACTAGTTCCAAGCTAGTCGTGACTATAGTCGTGGCTAGTCCAAAGCTAGTCGTGGCTAGTTCGAAGCTAGTCGTGGCAAGTCCAAAGCTAGTCGTGACTACTCCGAAAGTAGAAGTGACTAGTGTGAAAATTGTCATGATTAATTCGAAGCTAGTCGTGACTAGTTCCAAGCTAGTCATGACTATTTCGAAACTAGTGGTGGCTAGTCCGAAGCTAGTCGTGGCTAGTTCGAACCTAGTCGTGACTAGTTCGAAGCTAGTCGTGGCTAGTGTAAAGCTAGACGTGACTAGTTCGAAGCTAGTCGTGGCTAGTCCGAAGTTAGTCGTGACTACTCCGAAAGTAAGAGTAACTATTGTGAAAATTGTTGTGATTAGTCGGAAGCTAGTCATTGCCAGTCCGAAGATAGTCGTGACTACTCCGAAAGACGGAGTAACTATTGTGAAGCTAGTCGTGGCTAGTCCGATGCTAGTTGTGACTAGTTCGAAGGTAGTTATTCGTGGCTAATCCGAAGCTAGTTGTGGCTAACCCGAAGCTAGTCGTGACTTATTTGAAGCTAGTCGTGGCTAGTCCAAAGCTAGACGTGACTAGTTCGAAGCTAGTCGTGGCTAGTCCCAAGCTAGTTGTGAATAGTTCGAAGCCAGTCGTGACTAGTCCGAAGCTAGTCGTGAATAGTTCGAAGCTAGTCGTGGCTAGCCCGAAGCTAGTTGTGACTAGTTCGAGGCTAGTTATTCTTGGTTAATCCGAAGCTAGTCGTGGTTAATCCGAAGCTAGTCGTGACTAATTCGAAGCTGGTCGTGGCTAGTCCAAAGCTAGACATGACAAGTTTGAAGCGAGTTGTGGCTAGTCCGAAACTAGTCGAGACTACTCCGAAAGTAGGAGTGACTAGTGTGAAAATTGTCGTGTTTAGTTCGAAGCTAGTCGTGACTAGTTCGAAGCTAATCGTGGCTAGTCCGAAGCTATTCGTAATTATGCTGATAGTAGTATTGAATAATGCGAAAATAGTCGTAATTAGTCCAAAGCTAGTCGTGACTAGTCCGAAGCTAGTCCTGACAGTCCGAAGCTAGTTGTGACGGTCCGAAGCTAGTCGTGACTAGGCCAAAGTCAGTCATGACTACTCTGACAGTAGTAGTGACTAGTATAAAAAAAATTCGTGACTAGTCCGAAGCTAGTCATGATTAGTCCAAAACTAGTCTTGACTATTCTAAAGCTAGTCCGCACTAGTCCGACATATGAGAGCTAGTCGTAACTAGTCTGACGCTAGTCCCAACTAGTCTAAGACTAGTCATGACTGGTCTAACACATAAGAGCAAGTCACGAGCTGTTGGTTTCTTATTGTCGCTAAATGACTCTGATTAAAGTTAATGGACAAGAATCGGTTACTAACCAAAATCTGAAGGTTAGTATGAGGTAGGTTTGTATGCCTAATTAATTGCAAGATTTTACGTCACTTCTAGTTTAATGAAGGGCTTATAAATAAACTTTATCTTCCGTAAGTTGTTACTTTAATTACTGAAAGACGACTGGGGGAATAAAAACAGAGAAGTACCAACAATAATTAATTGTAAGGTTTGACCACAGGGTGAGAGTAAGCGGTTTGGTGGGTAGTAATAAACGCCCCGGAAAAAGTTGACACTTGGTTTGGTCTTTTACCTTTGGCCTTGATATGTGCATACTCAAAATATAAAATTTACTGCTATAAATACTAATTTTTTGACAACTTAAATGCAAATAAAGAAACGACCGAATAAAATACTGAAAATTCCGAAAAATCAATATAGAATTTGTTGACGTAATATTTTTCAAACATGCAAACAAGCATGCAGCATGCAAGCGAGCATGCTATATGCAGCAGGCATGGTTTCTGTCACGGCTCACCTGCTCCTCAGCTCGCGGGCCACCTCGCCCCTCTGCGCCTACACGTGCTTAAATTACACTCTACAAGTAGGGCAGACAAGACTACGTGGAGTCGGTTTTGCAGCGATTCGTTTCTGTCACTAACTTTTGTAGCACAACATATTGACTTTTCGGAAACTTTGTATTTTTTTCGGAAGTTTAAGTTTTTTTTTAGAAGTCAATCACAGATTTTCGAAAGTAATTTTTTTTTCGGAAGCTTTATTATTATCCTTTGTGTTTCTTTATTGGACTGTAATGGAATATATCTGGTTCAGATAAAATAGTCTTGTATAATTAGAGTACCTAATTAATACAGCTATTTAAATGGACAAATGAAGGGATTTCTAATTACTTAGTAAGCCTGTAATTATTTTTTGGAAACTGGATATACAACATGTAAAAAAAATCCTGTGTGATCCGTTATGGTGTTGTTAGGTATCTTACTGAGAGTCTATTTATATGGTAATTTTAAGGAAAATCGAAAAGAAAAAACATTTTTTTTTTCAATGGGGAGTTTTACCGGGTTATTATTACATGGGGCGCGGGCGGCCGGCGTTTAGCGAGTGTCTACAAGTCATTACTTATGACCCCCCGTTGAAAATTTGCTAATTTTTAATGAATTTGGGGTATTTTTGGTACGAAAATGTGATTTTTGTGAATAGCAATAACTTTATTGTTTTCAATAATAATTAGATTTTTATTACTTTTAGCACAGATTACATATACTACTTTTAGGTATTTGTTTTGCAGTACCTATGAGCCCCTTTCGGATCGGACAGGGTTTTTATTTACATATTGTGTAACCAATTTCTAAAGACAACTGAATTTCCTACAAAGCTACAATTATCATGATCTGGTATTTAGTAATCCATAAACAGACACACCCTACACTATCCTACAGTCAGACGGACAATATTTTGATTTAAAAGAGTGTCCGTGGAGTTTCTTACCCGTTCTTCTCCATAGGTACCCACTACGCTTTGAAATGGACAACTAGCTTCATTTTCCTTACAGACCGACCCCTTGACAATTCAAAAGAACCTGTAATTGGTTTATTTGAAATAAATGCTTTGAGTTTGAGTTTGACTGCAACATGGCAGCAGTGGATTGCTCAATTCCTTGCTATATATCTGAGGTAAATGTCATGAGGAAAGTTTTGAGAATGAATGTGGATGCCTATAACAGTAGAAAAAGGCCAAAGAAGCGATGGATGGATGTTGCTAAGATAGAAGATGATATGGCTAGAAATGATGTGACTGCCAAGATGGCGACTTATTGAGAAGTATGGAAGAAAAATACATGTTGCGCGACCAGAAATAAATTGAGTTAAGGACAAGAAAATATTACCTTATTATTTTGATTTCTATGGTAAAATCTAGCTGCACACGAACTCTAATAACTTTATTGCAGTTAGAATACACTAACGTCTGAACCGCCCTTATTAAGAACCGGCTGGCCGCCGGGCCGAACTCATTGGTGGCGTGGCTAATAGGCATGCTATTTAGTAAAGTTATTTATTTACTAGCTTTTGCCCGCGGCTTCGCCCGCGTGGATATCGGAAAATATCCCACGGGAATGTACTACCGAGATTTCATACCTAATAACAGAGGAAAATGTCATTGACTCCTACCGCTGCGCCCGCGTTGCTCCGCGTAATTTTGAAACTGTAATATCTTTTAAACTATTAATTTAAATTACATGATTTAAGGCATATTTTAATCTAAACTAAATGCCCAATTTAAATAACATATTTTTTTGGATAAGGATTATTACTGTACCGGTTAAAAAAGCTTCGGAAATAACAATTAAATTTTTATCAAATTCTGAAATATAAAAATGGTCATACTTAGAAGATAGACATATGCCATCGTGGATTTTTTTGTTGAACTTTTTAAGATGAACAGTACTGTAGAACATAAATTTGATGTATCTTTTCCGGTTAACGCAGCGCACGCCAGTAAAGCTCCCAGTCGGCATGATTTTTTCTGACTTCTTCAACAATAATCGTCATATTTCAGCCAGTTTACACTAAACTTTAATGAATTATACATTGAAACCTTTCGCATGAATCACTCCGTCCATTGGTGAAAACCGTTTGAAAATCCGTTCAGTAGTTTTTGAGTTTATCGCGTTCAGACAGACAGACACGGCGGGGGACTTTGTTTTATAATATGTAAGGATTAAGTATTGATTTATTTATCTAGTTTTTATTTATTTATTTACATATTTATTTAATGAAATGCGCGATGATTTAAAACAAAAACGAGCGCGTGAAATTTCATGAACAGACCTTTGGGCGTTTAGAAGTTATGGAAAAACTACTGAATGTATCTACTCAAAATAAAATTATTTGAACTTTTGAATAAATTATCTATCTGTACGGTTTTTATTTTCCATTTTCATTCTCCATAAGTTATTTATTTACGCCCAAAGTTGAGTTAAAATTTGTGTTGAAATATAGAAAGAAGTTTCGATGCTGATAACTTCCAAACCAATATATTTTTTTTCTATACATAAAGAAAGAAAAAAAATTCGTTTATTTGCGGTAAACATGACGCAAAGAAAGATTAAAAAAAACACGTAAATAACAAATTGGGGGAAATATGCGTCACATCCACGTAAAACGGCCATCGCTCAGCATAAAGCTGCGACCCCATGCGAGACAGAGCCCCAGCGCTGGTTTTAAGCGATAGCCGGCGCTGACGTGATGACGTCAACCGGTGCAGCATATAGTAAAATAACAAAACAAAAAATAAAATAAATACAATACTAGTCGTAAATGTTTATACAAATATAATATTTAAAATGGCAACATTTCGTGCCGTCGGCGACTCACGCGCCGCAGACTTATTACAAACTGTGCGCGTAGCTGTCATAAAATATTTGCTTGACGTTTTGACGTATTGGCTAATTATTACATGTACTGGTTACGTAATAATTATAACATGGCGCATTAAGTAATAAATGTTATGTCACACATCCTAGATACACACCTACAGATACAGGCCTAGATACAGGCCTAGATAATGACAAGACCAATTGATATACTTTTAAATTTTGCCTTAATTATAGACAAATGAGGAAAAAATATCTTATTTCAAATTCAAACCGCGTCGCCAGTCACAATACATTCCTCACCAGTACAGTAGTGTCAGGGGGCTATTTACTCCAGATAAATAATGTAAGGTCTACCTCCCAAGGGGTCCATTAGCCGGACCTCACGTCCCACTATTGTCCTGAGTTGCTTTTGTTGTCAAACTTTGGTAAAAGCTAAATATTCTGGAATGGGTATTCAAGTTAAAATCTTTTTGTATGTCGTAAGTACGTAGGTATATAATAGTAATTTATGAAACTGTTGCGTAATGAGGGGTATTAAAACATGTGTGTGTGTTTAAAAACCGAGCCCTAGGCGAGGTTTTTAATAGTATCACACGAATGTGTGGATTGAACCTAATACTAAATAAAAGATCAGAGTTAAAGATCAAGAATTAATTTGAAAAATCCCACGAAATTCAGTACAACAAAACAAATGAATGTCGTCTGTACCAGCACATCACCGCACAAATGCGCTACAGCGGGTGCTTCTGTCCCCCGTTTAAACGTTCCAATGCAAAAGTTGATGGAAACTCCTTGGTGATATTAACTTCTTGGAATAGCCCTGTATCGTAATAGAAAAAAAAATGTTATAATATGATTCTATTTTTAAATTTCTGTATTGTGTTCATAAAGTATGTCAATATAAACTCGTTTTGAACTTTATAATTCGAATACTACGCTGTGAGAGTAGATACAATATTATATTAAAGTAGTTTGTGAAAATGATTACTCTCGATACGACGCTTATTAGTAGATAATACTAATTGTAGGTAGTAAAAAGGAGGTTAAATATAAAATTAAATTGCTTCTGAGGTATGGGTAGTTAAGGCTTCAGGAAAATTTCATTTGGCGTCAAAATAATGCGTTAAAAAATATTTGGAAATTATGTTGGAAGTGCTCCTCTTCGAATTGTAATATCTTATTAAAACATTTATCTTTCCACAAGAACATAAAATTAATAAACATGCCAGTTTGCAATGTAAATAATACATCTCCTTACGCATATGACAACATAAGGAACATGCAAAGGGTCTCCCTTTACGGATATAAGGGACCAAATAACAAAGATACCGACCTTTTCAGCCCAACCCTTTGTATGTAAGGACCTCTTACTTCCTAGGTATGGCCTTAACGATATTGTCACTGCATGTATTTGTGTGTTGTGGATTCACTATGATCTCGTTATGTTATTACAGTATTTATGTCCCTCGGGAATCATCGCATTTCCGAATACAAACGAATGCTAATTTCCATGTCCATCAATTATTAGATTTATCTTGTAAAATAATTTGAATTCAGAACTAAGAACTTTATTTATTGTTGTTTTGTTTTGATATTCGTGTGTACTATATAGAGCTGTGAAACTATTTTCCTATCTATCTTGCCTGCGACTTTAGCAACTTTCCTACCATTTTTCTAAATAAATTACATTAATTGAAAGAGTATTAACAACTCTATATACTTCCAAGTCGATTGAGAGCATCCTTTCTGCACCAAGTCACAGATAATAATATAATACTACGACCAAGAGCAAAGGGCAACTGATAGAAATCCGACGACTGACGAAATACGAGGTTTGTCGAGGGACATTATGAACATATTTATACTGTAATGTAACTTTTTATACAGTCGAATCTTGTTGTCCTAGAATTTGGAGTTCTGGACACCCTATTTTTAAGCCGATAAATAAATCCAATCAGCAGGCACGTTTAGAAGGAAACAGTTTCTCAGTGTCTAGATAGGTGTTATCTACAAGATAAATTACATTGTACAATTTATTTTCTTCTAGATAAATTAATTGGAACTTATCCAGTTATCGGAACGAATTTATTCTTCTGTTAAATAGGTACATACAAAATTGACAAAATGTTTTTACTAGGATACCAACAATTTAAAAAATGCAATTCTGACAGCTGCCTGAATACAATGCTTTGCCAAAAATATTTTTTACCTCAACCAAATGAATATCAGTCAGTTATCATGGCTTGCAATTTATTATGATTTAGCTAGAAACTAATAAGCCTCGTATCATATTTACAGAATCTATCAATTCTGAGAAAAAGCACAATAACAAACAATTCTCATTTCCCAGTACCAGGAACGCAGGAACTACAGAAGGTATCGATTGAACAAGCCGTGTAAGCAAAGAGTTCTGTTGTGCTCGCGAATGACGGAGGTGTTGGAGCGAACACCGGATATTGCGTTGTTCTGCGCCGGAAACGGGCCTCCCTCTGCCATTGTTTCGTTTTGTTACCAGGGGAATTCGATACAGAAAGAGCTGTGGAATACTGCGAAAATTAAGTAATTATATACTAGACGAAGAGACGAGATTTTTTTGTTAAATTAGAACACAGGGTGTGTATTTCTCATTCTTATGTCTCTTTCTTGTATTTCTCGAAGTGGTAATTAGATGTGTAGTAAGGTACTCTACATTTACGACTATTATTTTATTGGAATAACCCAATAACCCTTTACTCGACAAAGAAATCAAAGCCGATTGCGTATAAAATAAAACTAGCTTTTGCCCGCGGCTTCGCCCTCGTGGATGTCGGAAAATATCTCACGGAAACGTACACACGGCTACACATTAAGCTATACATTTCAACCATATTGAATCCCACGAGTACAAACTTTATATATCCCAAAAATGTGTGGTTCGCACTAGTGACTAATGCTACCCATTAGTCAAGCTAACAACCTCCCTCACGGTGCGCCGCCGCTTGGAGGTTTGGGGTGATTTTTTATAGAGGTTTTCTACCTCGCGGCCCGGGCGATTAAGCCAAGACCCTCGACCCCCGTCAAATGCCAGAGACATGACCTTGACACTCTTCGGGGCTACGAGACCAGCGGTGACAGGAGAAAATACTTCCTCCTGCCCGCCCGACGGCAGGGGAAGCGCCCGAAATCGGATGATGGTGAGTGGTCCTCCGCTGACGACAGGCGGAAAATCCACACCAGTCGGCGGGGTAAGGCCCGGCCTAAAAGTAAAGGTGTGGGTAGAGGGCTCACCACTAAGGAGGGTGGTGAGTCGAGCCAGGCCGGCCCAGACGAACGTTCCCAGCGAACCGAGAGGCTCGCCACGGTGGGACACCAACCTGGAGGGACCAGCAGCGAGCCGGTCCTCTCAGAGGCTTCTGGTGGTGAGCCGGACGCCGCTGGCGGCGCCAATCCGGGGCAGGAAGCCAGGTTTGCGGAGGTCGTGGCAGCCGCGATCAGGGCTGTGACCTTGAAGAGGATCCAATCCTCAAAAGACAAGGCCATACCCGCGGCCACGGCCTCTATCTTGGCGGCAGCGAAGGAGCTGCACTTTGGGCCTCCGTCGGACGGTATGTCCGAGATGCGGGCGGAGGTCGCAAAGTTGACTGCCGCCATGGAGCTTCTCCGAAAGGAGAACGAGAAGCTCCGAGCAGACCTGGCGGGACTAAGAGCAGCCGGCCCCCGGGAGGTGCCACAGGGAGGGGAGCGGCATGGGCGGGGGCCCGTGCCCGTGCCTGCTGAGGACCGGGTTCTGGCCCTGGTGCGGCAGGAGTTGGCTGCCCTGCGGAGCAGGTTCTCCGCCCTAGAGGCCATCGTCCTGCGCCCCCCGCCAGCGGCGAGCCAGCCGGCCTTGGACCAGCGGAGGACGGCGTCGTATGCCGCCGCCGCATCTGCCGCGGTCAAGTCAGGCCAAGGCAGGCAGGGGCAGACCAAAGGCGCAGCGACTGCGCAGGCGGCGAAGACACCGGCCCTGACGGCGAGGGCTCCAGCTCAGGCGGCGGCGAAACGGCCGCCTCCGCCTCCTAAATCTTCTCCTCCGGCCGACGCCGGATGGCAAGTAGCCGGGGAGAAGAAGCAGGCCGGTAAGGCAGCAAGGGCGGCCAAAAGGATGGCGAGGCGGCAGCGGCGCAAGGAGAGAAGCGTCGCGGCTAGGCTCCGCGCCCCGAAGTCCGCAGCTGTGGTGGTCACACTGCAGCCGGAGGCGGAGAAGAGGGGCGTGTCCTACCAGCACGTGTTCGCGACGGTGGACCAGGTGATGGACCTAGAGGAGATCGGCGCCAAAAAGGGCATAAAGGTGAAAATCACGGCAACCGGGGCCCGGATGCTGGAGGTCCCTGGTGCGGCCAGTGGCCCGGCCGCTAACGCTCTGGCCGAAAAGCTAAGGGCGGCGCTAAATGCGGACGAGGCCCGAGTCTCCAGGCCCACCAAGTGCGCTGACTTGCGCATCCAGGGCCTGGACGACTCCGTGACGGAGGCAAAGGTGGTGGCCGCCGTCGCCAGGGCTGGAGGGTGCTCTGTCGAGCAGATTAAGGCAGGCACCATCCAGCCTGACCACACGGGGATGCAAGCCATCAGGGTGAGCTGCCCCGTGACGGCGGCCAAAAAGATAGCCGTAGAGGGCCAAAGGCTTTTGGTGGGCTGGGTTTCGGCGCAGGTCAAATTGCTGGAACCCAGACCTCTGAGGTGCTTCCGTTGCCAGGTGGGTCACCACGTGGGGGCCAAATGCACCTCAGAGGTGGACCGCAGCAACCTCTGCTTTCGCTGTGGTCAGCCCGGTCACAAGGCCGGCTCGTGTAACGCCACGCCACACTGTGTCGTATGTGCGGCGGCTGGCAAGCCGGCCGATCACCGGGCTGGGAGCAGGGCCTGCGCTCCACCCGCCGAGGCCAGAGGCAGGGGCAAACGCTCCGCCACCACCGCCGTCACCGCCGCAGCCGCCGCCACTTCCACCGGGGCCGCTGCCGTGTCCACCGTCGTCGTCGCCGCCGCCGTTGCCGCCGCAGCAGGGCCCTCACAGGGGGCTCGGGGGGAGGAGGGGGCTGACATGGAATGCCAGTAACGGCCCCATTACGCCTCCTCCAGGCGAACATCAACCACTGCGCCGCCGCTCAGGATCTGTTGCTCCAGAGCATGGCGCAGTGGTCGATTAACATCGCCGTGGTCGCTGAGCCGTACTTTGTCCCGCCCAGGGATGACTGGGTGGAGGACCTGAGCGGCTCAGTGACCCTTATTTCGTCGGCCGCCGCCGGTACTCCGTCCCTCGAGTCGGTCAAGGAGGACGGGGTTGCGTTGCAGCACGGTTCGGGGAGATTGTCGTGGTGGGTGTTTACTTCTCCCCGAGCCGAACTCTTGCCGAGTTCCACAACTCCCTTGCGGAGTTAAGAGTAGTCGTCGTCGGGTTTGGTTCCCTCCCCGTGCTCGTACTCGGGGACTTCAATGCCAAGAATCTGGCTTGGGATTCCCGGTATACGGACACACGGGGTAGGATGGTGGAGGACTGGGCTCTGGAGACAGGCCTGGTCGTCCTAAACCGGGGTTCTGTCCCCACGTGTGTGCGGATGCGGGGTGAATCGGTGGTGGACATTTCGTTCGCCAGCCCCGCTCTGTCACCGCGTGTCATTGACTGGCGCGTCATGGAGGGGGTGGAGACCTACTCCGATCACCGGTATATCCGGTTTGACGTCTCCACCCAGACCTCGAGTGCGCCGGTCCGACAGGCGCCGAGTGGTCCGCGGTGGGCGCTGAAGCAGCTGGACCGGGAGCTTCTCCTGGAAGCCTCGATCGTGCAGGCCTGGGTGTCATCACCGAACAGGCCTGCCGACATCAACGACGAGGCGGAGTGGTTCCGGGAGGCCATGTCCAATGTGTGTGACATGGCAATGCCCCGGGTCCATCCTAGACGTGCTTCGCGCCAGGTGTACTGGTGGTCGCAAGAGCTGGAGGCTCTGCGCAGGGCGTGCGTAGTTGCGCGACGCCGGTACGCCAGGCACCGCAGGCTCCGTATCCGCCCTCCGGATACGGAAGCCATCCAGGCGGAGTTGTACGAGGGGTACAGAGCGGCGAAGACCGCCCTCCAAGCGGAGATCCTGCAGGCCAGGGCACTGGCCCGAGAGGAGATGCTGGAGACTCTCAACAGGGACCCGTGGGGGCACCCATACAAAATGGTGCGGGAGAAACTCCGCTCATGGGCCCCCCCGCTGACGCAGAGTCTCCGGCCCCAGCTTGTGGGGGACGTGGTGAGCGCTCTGTTCCCTTCCAGAGGGGATCATACCCCTCCGCCCATGGCTCCGCCTTCTGCGGTGCCCGATGCGGACCACACCGACGACGACGATGCTCCAGAGGTGACTGAGGTAGAAATGAGAGTGGCGGTACGCAAGATGAGTGCGAAGAATACCGCCCCAGGACCCGACGGCATACCCGGAAAAGCCTGGGTCCTGGCCATGGGGGCTCTCGGGCCTCGACTAAGGGGGCTCCTAAGCGCATGCATGGAGAGGGGCCAGTTCCCACTTCGTTGGAAGACGGGAAAACTGGTCCTCATCAAGAAGCCGGGGCGCCCAGCGGACTCTCCGTCCGCGTATCGGCCCATTGTGCTGCTCGATGAGGTGGGCAAGCTCTTTGAAAGAGTCATTGCAGACCGCCTCGTCGGGCAGCTGGTGCGAGTGGGGCCGGATCTGGCGGAGAGCCAGTTCGGCTTCCGCAGGGGGCGCTCTACGGTAGACGCCATCATGCGCGTGCGGGCCCTCACGACGGGGGATGCTGTGGCCCGGGGTGGGGTCGTCTTGGCGGTGTCTCTAGACATCGCCAATGCATTCAACACCCTGCCCTGTAGTTGCATCAGGGAGGCACTCCGGTATCACCGGATGCCGACCTACCTCTGTCGTGTGGTCGAGGCCTATCTGACGGACAGGGCCGTCATCTACCCCGGTCACCAAGGAGAGTGGAACCGGCAAGAGATGTCGTGCGGTGTCCCACAGGGTTCGGTCCTGGGGCCGCATCTGTGGGACATCGGATACGACTGGGTGCTGCGCGCCGACCTCCCTAGCGGCGTCAGCGTCGTTTGTTACGCTGACGACACGCTAGTCCTGGCGCAGGGGAGGTCGTACCAGGTGGCGGCCGATTTAGCGACACGCGGGGTTGCGACAATCGTTGACAGGATCCGGCAGCTGGGACTCGAGGTGGCCCTGCACAAGTCTGAGGCCATGGGTTTTCATGGTCCTCGGAATGCGCCACCGTCGGGTTCCCAGGTAATGGCGGGAGGGGTTCACATCGGTGTCGAGTCGACGATGAAGTATCTGGGACTCGTCCTCGACAGCCGGTGGAATTTCGTTGAACACTTCCGACGTTTGGCTCCCAGACTGGACCGGGCCGGGGCTGCCTTGAAGCGGCTCCTGCCCAATCTGGGAGGTCCAAACGCCTCCTGCCGGAGGCTCTATGCGGGGATCGTGCGGTCCATGGCCCTTTACGGGGCACCGGTGTGGGCGCGTTCATTGAGGCTGCGGCCAGCCCGCCGGTTGAACGCGTCCCAGAGGGTCATGGCCATCCGGCTGGCCCGAGGATACCGCACGGTCTCCTGCGAGGCGGCGAGCCTCTTTGCCGGATTACCGCCATGGGATCTGGAGGCAAAGGTCCTCGCGCACATCTGGGAGTGGCGCGAGGAGGCGAAACGCCGGGGCTTAACTCCGATGCCGCAAGAAATCGCGGCACAGCGGACAGAGCTCCGGCGGGATCTCATGGCGTCATGGAGGGTGCGATTGTCGCAACCCCGCGCTGGGCACGCCACAATTGCGGCGATAAGACCCCTCTTTGAGGAGTGGCTTGAGAGGCGTCACGGCGTCCTCACCTTCCGCCTGACGCAGGTCCTCACCGGACACGGGTGCTTCGGGAGGTACCTGTTCAGGATAAGGCGGGAGGAAACACCCGGGTGTCACCATTGTGTGGATCGGCCTGAGGACATGGTGGAGCATACGGTGGAGGTCTGCCTGGCTTGGGCGGAGCAACGCCGTGTCCTCGTGGAGGCGATCGGCGGCGGTGATCTCTCGCGTCCGGCCCTGGTTCAGGCCATGGTACGGAGCGAGAGGAAATGGCAGGCCGTCACCTCCTTCTGCGAAGCGGTAATGCTCGCGAAGGAGGAGGCGGAACGCGTGAGGGAGAGGCAAATTTCGCGCCCTCATGCCCCTAACCGCCGCAGGAGGAGACGCCCGGGGCGGGAATCGCGAGCCGATTTCCGGCCACCGTAGGCGCGGGCTTGCGGACGGTGAGCAATGGGTAGCTCGCCGTCCGATAAGGACCAAGCCCGGGTCGACGGCGCGTTGTGTTCCACGCGCGCCTCAAAGAGATGTCAGAATTGACGGGGTCCGTTAGGGCCAATGCCTGCCGGGGGTTCGAAGAAAACCGATGGGGACATCGTGGCCCCCGGCAACAGGGCAACCGAAGGAACACGGGTGGGTTTTAGTCAGTAAGAGTCTGACACGCCCTCCCGAAGTTATTTGATAATTTCCCACCAAAAAAAAAAAAAAAAAAAAAAAAAAAAAAAAAAAAAAAAAAAAAAAAAAAAAAAAAAAAAACAAAAAAAAAAGGAAATGTATAGCTTGATGTGTAGCCGTGTGTACTACCGAGATTTCATATTTTTTGATTCAGGAAAAGGTCATTGATTCCTACCGCTGCGCCCGCGTTACTACGCGTAATTTAAATTATTAATTTAAATGATACGATTTGCAGGCATATTTTAATTAAAATTAAGTGCCCAGTTTAAATAACATATTTTATTGGATAAGGATTAATACTATACCGGTCAAAAAAGCTTCGGAAATAACAATAATTTTTTTTATCATATTTTGAAGGTAAAAATGGTTAGTGGGTCATCCTTAGAAAATAGACATATGCCATCGTGGACTTTTTGTTGAACTTTTTAAGATCTTGAATTCTGTAGAACATAAATTTGATGTATCTTTTTCGGTTAACGCAGCGCACGCCAGTAAAGCTAAGTCGGCATGATTTTTTCCGACTTCTTCAACAATAATCGTCATATTTCTGCCAATTTACACAAAACCGTAATGAATTATACAATAAAACCTTTCGCATGAATTACTCCGTCCATTGGTGAAAACCGTTTTGAAAATCAGTTAAGTAGTTTTTAAGTTTATTGCGTGCAGACAGACAGACAGACGCGGCGGAGGACTTTGTTTTATAATATGTAAGGATTACTTTTCAGTCTCCTAAAATAATACTCACTTTGAATGTTTTTCGTGAGTGATTGCCAAATTGTCTAAATATATGTAAATGAAGAGCCACGCTGCAGACCGTAGGGAAATTAATCTTGTCTAGCAAAAGCTTTAAGTATCTACCATTTTAAAGCTAACAGCAATATTTTTCAAAACCTTAAGCGACTCATCAAGTTTATATTTGAAACAGAATCTATCGACCCCCAAGAATTCACGCTTGCCAACAGAACTTGAAAGATACTGATTATATAGTACACACGATATACTTTCACAAACAAACCAGCCAAGTTTTGCGGAAGCATCGATACAATAAATGTTTACCCTTAAAGGGTAAGGGTAAACAATGAGGTAACTGATAATATTTCTCTTCGAACAGGGTATGAAAACATTGAGGTGAGTGGTAATATTAGTGATGTTTATGTTATTGTAATTTTGATCGATAACGTTGCTGTTGGAAACCTAATATTGTTGTGCTCAGTACTTCCATCTGGGCCTGCGTGGTAGATTACGGCCCACACACAGAAAAGAGGCCTGAGTCCCAACAGTGGGAACGTTGTAGGCTGAGTTAGGGATGTATTATAACCTTCCACGATGTTTTACAAGCTTTGAGATCAATTTCCTCATCGTCGTCATCATTGGCAGCCTTGTTCCACCCATTGCTAAGTATAGGCCTACTTCCTTTTGTGCCATGCTTCCCTGGTCTGTGCAAATCTTATCAAGCACACCACACCACAGCAATTTTCTTGGCTATTTGAGACATGCGTGATGATACGTTATAATATTATTTTTCTCAAACATGCATGGAAATATTGTCATTATTTTCGAAAAAAGAACACGCAAAGTATCGAATTTACGGTCAAAGAAAATCAAATCCATTGCAGGAGCGTTTTTTGAATTTGGAACATTACAACGCTCCAGTAATGTTGTATGAAACGGCGTGCTGGGATTATTAAATACTCTTTGATTGGATCTCTTATCATTCTTGGCATACCAAAGTAAGTCTCTTTGCTTAATACAAATTGCGTTCACGTGGCTGTATAGCCATAAATGCGTTTGCCTTTCGGCACAGATGACAAATAGAACATTGGCGGCAAAGCTGAAAACATGAAAACTCGTCTTGATTTGTTATTTACATCCTTAATAAATATAAATTTAATAATTAAAATAAGTTCCAAGGGTTCAGAGAGTGAAATGGAGATTGATTGTACTCCACCAGATTGGCAATGGAAAACCTACTTCCAGCGAAGTCAAAAGAAAAATACATGAAAGTATATGAAGTATGTGAACATTTTCTCCGAAACAGTATTTTTGCCGTATTTTAATGAGATTGCTAAAACTAAAAAGCCATCTACATTATGGGCAATTTATTCCATGCTGAAATGTACATACAGTTCATGTTAAAAATAGCATTAACTTGAAAAATTATGGAAATTTAACTACTTTTATTTCCCTGCATTCTTTTGAGAAAAGCACTATATATGCCTCAGTGGAAATGACAATTGCCTGTCTCGTATTAGTGAAGTCCTCACCTACGGCTTGGCCTTCAAACTCATACTCGACCTGCAATTGCCTATTTCACGGCCTTTGCAATAATGTATTATTTCTCAAACATGCTTGGAAATTCGAGCATTATTTTAACAACCTCCTTCGAGATAAATCGAAAATGCGGTACTGGCCAAATACATGCGACCGCCTGGCCGGCAATGTTTGTATGAAAATCCTTAACTGTCATATTTAGCGGCCGAGTAAATTACTGTGAAAACTCACAAATGTCGTATTATTTAAAAATGGAACGAACTTTTTTACTTTGACACGTCGCGTCGTGGCAACCAAGGGGGTAACTTATCAAAGATTTTATTTAAATTTCGATTTGGCTTGCAAATAGAACTGTTTAAAGTTAAGAAAAAACAAATGGACATATTGAATTTACTTAGTTTGAATTGCACGATCAATTGAAATTGAACATGAAGCAATTGTAAATTGTCTTTGGTCTCTGGCACTGACATCAAGCAATAGACAAAATTTATTAAACTTTTGTTAGTTTTGAATACTGAATACGAGGTTTTTGGCTAATTTGTAAATATGCGTATTTTTATAATTTTTTTCGTTGTGCAAAATAAACAATTTTTCTTTCTTTATTTTTTCTTTTTCTTTTATCATCCATCAATGTCCCATTTGCAGGCCGCGGCAGTAACGTTCTATATCTAGATTTATTGTTTTTTTTTATCATAATCATGATGTCCCACGTGGATGTGATGTTGGCAGTATCCTTATAAATGGTTCTTACGAAAATTTTAATAAAATATGTCATTCTGATAAACCTAAAAGCGAATATCGTACAAAGCATTTTCATCAGCTCTCCTATGTGAGAGAGCTTTGCATATTTCAATAAAACTTTTATTTATATTGGAAAGTTGCACGGATGGAGCTGGTAAGTACCATAGAGTCTGAAATACATGCATACTTGAAGTTAGGGCTTTGAAAAGTTGAAGGATTATCCAACTGATACAAATGCTAGAATCTGTATGAGTTAGTCAGACAGTTGGTAGTTTGTAGTCAAGAGTTTTTCAAAGGAAAAAGATGGTGGCCGATGAAATTTTTAATAACTTTAAAAAAGGAACAGGTTCTAGGTTCGTCTGTTTGTATTTTGTATGTTATGTTCATCGATATTTTCATCATTTGTGGACCCATTTTGAAAATTATTTTTGTTTGAATATGTTTATACTCCTGAGGTGTTCGCGTCGATGTCCCTGCCACCCTGTAATAAATATGGGATCCCATATACAGGGTGGCAGGGACATCGACGCGAAAACTGTTACCATGGATTCAGTACATGATTCTGAAACCCACTGCGTCGAAATTTTTCGTCGGTTATACAAAAGAATATGAGCTGTTCCATACATTTTGACCGCATAGGTATTGCACTTTCCTATAAAACAGACATGGTGGTTGAGAATCATGTACTGAATCCATGGTAACAGTTTTCTTTTTTTGTTTGCTATTATCAAATAACTTCTCCCGCTCTGGGCGGAGCGGGAGGGCGTGTCAAACTCTAACTGATTAAAACCCACCCGTGTTCCTTCGGTTGCCTGTATGTTGCCAGAGGCCACGGTAACCCTTTCGGACAAACCCGCAATCCCGGCAGGCATCCCTTTGAGGCGCGCGTGGAACACAACGCGCCGTGGACCCGGGCCTGGTCCTTATCGGACGGTGAGCTACCCATTGATCTGATAATTTCCCACCGAAAAAAAAAAAGATTCGTCATGTTTTCAACTACAATGTTAAAGTTTGTTTTTGGAATAAATTCATCCCAACTACGGAATCCTTCATTGTGCGTGGTCCGACACGCATCTGGCCGGTTTTTTTCTTGTAGTTTATTGTGACATAATAGGTACTTACTTAAAAAAATTCTAACCAAAAGTTGTAGTAGGTAAGTAAACCCACATTTCGCCAGTTATATTTAAGTCCCATGTAATAGGGGGCGAGCCTATTGCCATCAACCGGGCACAAATCCAGACTCCGGGCTGCTACTGAGAAATACCAGATAGAAAACCCATTAACACTTTGCCCGACCCGGGAATCGAACCCAGGATTCCATGCAGTAGCGCTTGCAACCCTAGACCAATGAGGCAGTCCCCAAAGGCTAATTAAAGTCATACTTACAACCTAAATGAGTATCGGAGCGTGCAACCGCTCATCACAAGCTAAAACCGAGCTGTCTGCTACAAATGACCTCTTCGAGAGGTTTTAAGTTATGCTGTAATTGTCATTTACAAGATGATATTTCGACAAAGTGAGTAATTAGTATAACTTAGTAGTTAAGTAACCAAGACCACACCATTATAGCGAGCCCTTATGCCAGCTAGAAATCTTGTCAGTATTGCTTCTAAGTAAGATCTAGCCCACACTGCGAAATCTCACTGCGCGATTTTTATTCGCGCAATTTTGTATTCAGTGTTTGGAATTGAATTACAGCGCAAATTTAAAATCACCAGTCCGTGTAGATAAGATAAGATGTGTTAAAAATTTCGCGCGATTTTTTATCACATTATGGTGTAACGGCTAGGACTGCGCAGGGTAGGCTGCGCAGGCCGTTAACGGATAGGTAGATAGTGATATGTCTATGGTAGATAGTAAAATAGCTAGACAAGTTAATAGGTGCGTAATATATATGTCGGATCCGGTCATTAGTACGGACACGAAACGAATTGCAAGCGCGCCACTGGCGACATCAAGAGTACACCAAAAAAGGCGCGCTTCTACAGAGTTGTGATGTTTTAAGGCCACGGCGAGGAGGGCATTCAGCCTCTGGTCGCATCGGCGAGAAGATGTCACGGAACTGTTCTAGATTCGTGGTGCTCAGTTATTGTGTTAGTTGTAATTTGTGATCATTGTGTTAATTGGTGATTTTAATAAACGCAGTCGCACCCATTGTGTGTATAATTTAGCTAGTGTGATTCATTTGATAGTAAATTATAATGTGATTTGAACTACAAACTGTTTTTCTATTGCGCATTAACCAACACTACCTGCCTGAAAATAACGATAGTCACATACCCGTCCCCGACATATATTTGTAACACAGTAGTAGGTAGATAGTACACGACTAGGTCGTGGGTAAGGTCACTGACTCTGTGTTCTGAGCACTCGCACACTTAGGAAGGAAGGGTACCGTCCTTGGAAGCACATGGTAGACGTGGGGGCCTGTTCAGTACAGGCTCCTCAGTAGGCCGGAAGGCCCTCGTAAGCCGCTGGTAGTCAGCCTCGGTAGCACGTGGAGGTCGCCTGTCAGCATAGGCGCGCAGCGGTAGGCCGCAGGTAGGCAGGCCTTCATCAGACCTCGGTAGCGTGCAGGTTAGCTACGCGTGCAAGCAGCGTGCAGTATTAGGCAAGGGGTCTTGCCATCAGCCCGTACAGAGAGCCCCTAGGTCGGGGCACAGAATCCTGAGGTTCAGGGGATAACCTCCTTCAGGTAAGCAAACGGTAGTCGAAATGCCAGTGTCCTTAGAAAATTTGTGTTGTGCTGCGTTTTTAATGATGTGGTTAGTTACTTACTAATTGTGTTGTGATATTAGCATCACTCGACTAATTACAGTTGAGACCGCTCACAACGCTATAATGGGCTTAAGGGTTTAAATCCTTTTGCTTATTTAAGGCTTCAACACAATCATTTATGGTGAAACTGCACCTGTGTGCAATAATACCTGACTATTATTGTCGCACAGCAGGGCAAAGGCCTCTTCTCGTACAGAGAAGGCACGAACATTGATCACCACGCTTGCTCAAGACGGGTTGGCGATTTCAGACTCATATTAACTATAAAATTAGGTTTCCTTACGATGTTTCCTTCACCGATGTCAGTAATGTCCAAGATAAACTTAGAAAGTACATTATGAATTTTAAAGGGTAATTGGTATTTTCTCAGATATGAACCCACATCCTCCTCGTGCTTAAGATGTGAGACACTGCAAAAATATATTACCCAGAATAGATCGAAATTTTTGCAATAATTAAATTCACGGTAACAGAATACGAATGTGTGTCAAATAAATTGAAATTCAACTTGAAACTTGTGTACAAGTACCTCAAATTTACTATATTTGAGTAATTACTTTGGCTGAGCATCCCTCGTTAGGAGACCGTGCCAATTATGAACCGCCCTGTAACTGCACTAATTATAATTAATTTAATTAAAAAGTTACAAGTTGGTTACAGGAGGAACTCGGGTTTAGTTCATGATAAATGGAAGTGAATTTACATTTCTGAAGATACAGTTAACCTATGAGATAAGTTTACAGACTGCTAATTTTAACCAACTTTATCATGGCAAGTTTTCAACATTGTTGGTCTCAATGTGTCTTTATTATTTGTTTAATCTGTATAAAAAAAATATCCCTCAATTATGTGCCTTTCAAGTCACTGAATTAAAAACCCAGCCATTTACTTACCAATACATAAATGGACTCTTTCAAGAATTAAAATAAAAGTAGTGAAACCATTTTTCACACGACACAAAAACAAAATGGGAGAAACAGAAATGTAAAAACAGCTTACTTAAATTAATGAATATGGAGGTAAAAAGCTGGAAGCGCAGGCTTTTTATTTAGTCCTAGTAAAAAATGGCAGGGTCGCATTTATTAGACTTAATTTATACGACCCTGGTCTGAGGTGATAAGGGTAATACAAGTTGGTAAAAAAGTTAACGGTATATGTGTATTTGTTAAAAAGGTTTTCTTTCTTTTACCTTTGTGTGTTGAGCTTAGGATAAAAGATAATCTAGTAGAGTACCTTTTTTAAAGCAATTCTTTGAAGGATTGGACTGAGTGAAAGGGATTTATAGAAACAAGTAACAGCCAGGCAGAAGATTTTTATTTTTTTTATACGTGACAGGTTTTGTCTGACATTAAATCTTTTGAAAAAGTCCTGATACAAGTAAAAATATCTGTTTTGCCATTTTGTTATAGACTGAAAAATCAGACATCTTTCATTGCCACATGGTTAAAATTTTATTAGGTTTTCATCTTTTTAAAGAGTACTTAAAAATTAACTTGAAAATGCCAGAAGAAATTAATCTGTTTAGGTATATTGACTAATAGTACCTGGTCGACCGAGCTCTGCTCTGGTGAAAATAGAGAATTCTCATTTAAGAATATAGGATAGTTCATACTTGGGCGCAGCATCGCCGTACCATTGTGGAGGCGATCGGCGGCGGTGATCTCTTGCGTCCGGCCCTGGTCCAGGCGATGGTACGGAGCGAGAGGGCATGAGAGGCCGTCACCTCCTTCTGCGAAGCAGTAATGCTCGCGAAGGAAGAAGCGGAACGAGTGAGGGAGAGGCAAATTTCGCGCCCTCACGCCCCTAACCGCCGCAGGAGACGCCCTGGGTGTCGGGAATTGCAGGCCAATTACCGGCCGTAGGCGCGGGCTTGCGGCTTGCTCGCTGTCCGATAAGGACCAGGCCCGGGTCGACAGCGCGTTGTGTTCCACGCGCGCCTTAAAGAGCAGCAGAACTGACGGAGTCCGCTAGGGCCGATGAAGTCCGAAAGGGATCCCGGGGCCCCCGGCAACATACAGGCAACTGAAGGAACACGAGTGGGTTTTAGTCAGCAAGAGTTTGACACGACCTCCCGCTCCACCCAGAGCGGGAGAAGTTATTTGATCATTTCCCACCCAAGAAAAAAGGATAGTTCGTACTAATCGTTCTTATAGTACTAATTAATTCTATGCTGCCATGTCATTATTTTCATGTCATTATTCATTATCTTGTTCATAACTTTTTGCGACCGAACTCTGCTCGGGTGAAAAGCTTCTCTCAAAGATTATACTTTCAAAGATTTTGTCCTTTCTTAGGTTCCCAGTTATATAATAAAATAAATCGTATTATCACAATCTATCACCTCACAACAAAGGCTTGTAAGAGTGCTCTGGTTGAATGGCTCCTTAGTTTGGATTATAATGCAACTGAGGAATTACTAACTCATCCAAAATAGTCCATCCCTCTAAATTCCTTTTTATTTATTTTTTTCATTTAATCCTTTTTTTGTTTTGTTTAAATCTCTGAGTCTATAATTGATTTTTATGTTATGCCCTATCCTTTCACATTTACTGACTAACTGATTATGTTTACATACCGTGTGGTGAGACCCTGGTGATCTGCTATAAGTACAGGTATTCCTGGTGCAGACACCCAGTCTCTCACAAACTATTGTCACACTTTTTCAAGCTTGTCTAAATTACCTATATGATGCCATTGTTTGTGAAGAGAAAATAAATTATATGAATTTGAAAAGACACATAATTGAGAAAACATATTTTCCCAGTTATGAGTTGAAGCTAGATCGATTTTTCGCCCCTGTAAACCCCTATATTGCAACGTTCATCGAAATTGTTAGAATCGTTTTCGAGAACGTGATTACAAATCTACATAAATATATTATTGCTCGTTTAATAGTATAGAATACTAAATTCATCAAGAGTATAGAATAAGTATTAACCTATACTTACCATCTGCCCGCTGTCATAATCTAGTTTTCAGGAAGATTTTAAGGTTTCCTTGTTTCCTTAAGTTTCCGAGGCAGTCCTCGATGGCCGCAAGTGCTATTACTGAGCATGAGGTCCTGGTTTCGATTCCCGGGTTGGGCAAAGTGACATTGGGTTTTTCCATCAGGAATTTCTCAGTAGCAGCCCGGAGTCTGGATTTGTGCCCGGTTGATGGCAATAGGCTCGCCCCCTATTACATGGGACTTAAATAACTGGTGAAATGTGGGTGTACTAAAGGTGCACCTCCGCCTAACCCTTCGGGGAATATTGGCGTTATGTTATGTTAACCTACTACTTACCATTTGCCCGAACATGTAAAAGTTTCAGATAGTTAATTGATTCAGGCGTTCCGCTTAGCTATTTTTAAAGAGCCATATGAAACCCCGAAAGAAATCGACACGTGTTTTACCTCTCAACGAGGCATCCTCAGGATGACGATTGACTTGTCGCGAACCCAAACACGGCGTGTTGCCACACCAAGCGCTCTCTGCGTTCAGCGTTGAGGATGCCTCGTTGAGAGGTAAAACACGTGTCGATTTCTTTCAGGGATTTTTATGGCTCTTTAAAAATAGCTAAGAGGAACAGGTTACTAAATATATCCACGTATGAGTTTCAGTAAAATGAGAAGACACATTAAAATCGTTCACAACGTTTTTATTGCACCGTGTAACAATTGTATAACGATACCTAGAGTAACTTACGTTTTAACGAGTCACACTGCAATCATTTACAATTTGGCCACTATGAACATTCATAAAATTATCATTAATTTTATCGAAACTTAACTAAAAGCAAACATTTAAATCGGTAGATTTGCCCTTACTGTACTTAAATCGCGCGTAAAAGTGTCCATATTTAGAAGAGTGAGCACACACCGAATGGAACGATATATACGATTTTCAGTATGTACGACCGAGACACTATTCAAACGTCATTGTCAACAAAAGAGAAATATGACCATCTTTTGACGCGGTCGGGCGAATCTAACGATTTAAATCCTTGACCAAAACTGACTAGATGCAGATACCGAAAATATTATGTTAATTAACATAAACTCAAATCTAACGAAATTCCTATAAACTTTTCAAACAATACGTTTATTTTAGACATGAAAAATCTAAATAACTAACTCAGACAATTTTTATATTCTGTTTCTAATTCCTCAATTTGCTAATAATTATAATAGTTAACAATAAATAACTAGTTACTATCTAGCCTATAATTCTCACACAGCAATTTTATACAATATCTGGTAGGTAATAAAAATGATATTTTAAAGTTATTATAAAAATGAGAAACGCTAGATTTAAATTTACGATTATCACAATTCCGATTTAGTGAGCAAAGCAGTTGATTCATTTCAGAAATTTTCTTTTTTAACCAATTTTGTTGATAATAAAATATCAAAGAACACGTATATTTTTGTAAGAAAACCAATTACGTTATTGCGTTTTTTTTACGTAGAATCCTTTTTTTATTTAGTTTGTTTGTATGTACCCAAGAGACTGGCGGCATTGCTACGTTGTATGGCAATGCTTAGCCTCTGGCCAAGGTTAAAGCCAGCCCTTGTATTTTGGTCTTGTATTTTATTAAAATTATACTCGAAACATTTTACTGTAAAATTTCGAAGATACGAATTTCAGATAACGTTTCTCATTTTAACATCAACTCGATCATTTGATAAAATTGTACAAAATATTCTAACAACTATAAAATGCAACGAATTGTAAATAGATTCTTTATACAAATTTTGGATTGGTACTAATACTAATAAAGAAATATCTATAAACAACGACAGGAAGCACGTAGGTAAGAAGCACAACACAGAGTAAGTTACTAGATCTAAGAAAATTCGGGATTAGAAGTACACTGAAATATTCAAACTCATGGAATGAATAAAAAAATAGAATTAGAAGAATAAAATATACTACTATTTATATAAAAGAAAAGATACATAATGTGTGCTTTTATAATTTCTAACGTGACAATATTATCGTTTACGTCTATGTCACGGCATCACGATACCACAGGGAACCAAAATGTATGGAAATATTCTGAAGACGCTTTAAAAATTTTCGTCCACAATAACGTCCTAACGTGCACGTATTTCTATACATTTTATGGACGTGGACGAGGACGTTGACAATAATACCGTTAGAAATTATAGTAGCGCATATGTGGATATTAATACAAAACGGAAAATCAGACGTAGAAACAAGCAATCGTAAATACAGTCAAGATAATGAATCTCTCTTTTTTCTCAATGAGTCGGTTAAACATTATTAAATCTATCAAATTCACAACTTACAGGTATGTCGAGATTCTAATCAGTAACTAGACGTAGAAGTGTAAGTAGAAAAGTGTAAAAGTACCCTGAAATAAATTTAATACACGAATATAAGTTTAAAGCTTACATATTGTTTGAAGGGCAAATTGTGTGGGCTGGTGAAATTTTGTTACAAAAATATCGTTGAGAAATTTTGGGATACTAGAAAATTTTATTACAAGAAGTGGAGCAATTTTCAATTTATATTTTCTCACGCTATCAAAATATAAAGATATACTTTTGTTGGAGTTATAGCTAAAACGAGAACAATAGAATTCAATGATGAATGTGCACTCATTTCAACAAACACAGAGCCGTCGGCAAAAGCAAATACATAATTAAACAATTGTTTGATCTGTTTTCCCAATAGCAATTTCGTTTCATGATATAATTACAACGGTGACACTACTGTTAAGCTCGAAATAATTGGAATTTTTTGGTATTTAATCAATCAATTCAGTGACATTGAGGAGACAGACCTTTTTAAAGACAAATAATGACCAAGCAATTATAGCCCTTAGCATACGACTTCTGTCTTTTTCTGTCTGACTTTTCACAGAAGTAAAAGAAAAAATATATATAGCGATATAATGACGGCAATCAATTTCCTCATAAGCTTTATTCCGCAAAAAAAAGTTGTATTTCATTCCTCTGATGTTATAACTGGCATGATTTGGCTTTGTCCAATTCGAAATTGTTCGTGAAAGCGGCTGTTTCTCTAATATATAGAATTTATTACGGTTTCATTAAATCTGTATTGGTTTCGGAGCTGATCAATGTTTTATTATTAATCATTTACGTTTGTATGATCATTAATTAGGAATGGTTCAACAATTCCAGGAATGACTGATTAATACTGCTTCATTTACTTATAACATCAGAATAGATTATTAAACGGATTTCTGCAATGTGAACACGGAATTACACAACATTATTAACTACAACCATTTTGAAACATCAAACATTCGCATATTAACAGCATTCATTAACTCCTAAATTCTGTGCGTTTAGACGTGAAAATGTACTCGATTATTTTAATTTAACCGATTTTAATAAAGAACAAATCTTACAGTAAAAAACCACTAAATATGAACCTTATGAAATATCTTCTAATAAAATTGTAAGTACTCGTCAAGATTGCTCAAGTTTCTAAACTTGAAGATAAACAAAGTAAAAATAAGTATACCTAAGCAAAGAATGAAAAATTCAAAAAACAAACCGTAAAAGAGAAGAGAAGCTCAGCTTTCAAATTTTGTTGAAGTTGCATGAAATATGGACCAATTTACGAGGGTTAGATTAGATTTTACACAAACGAAGCTCGTCAGCCAAACTTTTACAAGTGCAAGTTTCTGAAATGATGAATAACCAGAATGTTCTGGAAGCACGAGCACTGAATGGTCAATTAGAAAATCTTAACATAGATATGAAACCTCGCCGAGTCTCGCAGCCTCTGTTGCTTAATTTAATCGGATTAGATAAATAAAGATTCATGGGACAAAATAATCTTGTAAAGACTTCGTTAGAGATTATTTCGGTTCTTTTAAAATAATCGAGGTTAGGTCAAAGTAATTAATAGTGCTAAGCAATCACACACCGAGTCTCTTGTGTACTTCCGCCTGCTGATGAGTCTGGAGGAGGTTCCGAGCTCCTTCCACCTCCACTCCATTCAAGAGCATCAATCATCTCCATCAGCTCTTTGAACACAGCTATGACCCTCCAATTATACTTAGCCGAACACTCCACGTACCCACACTTCCAGTGTTTACGAACTAAGTTCACGATATTTCTTCTCTTTTCTCTTGAATCTCCGCAAGCACTTTCTGCTATAGCAAGTTGCTGAAGTCCACTAGCCGCGGATGGAGTGTTGCTACAAAGTAGATCCTGTTTATTGCCGACAACTAACACTGGAACGTTCCTCATGTCCCGACTTTCAACCATTTGGTCTCTCAATGTTCGTATATACTGGAAAGTTTCAACGTTAGATAAATCGAAGACTAAAATGTAGGCAGTAGCACTTCTGAGTCCGTAAAAACGGTAGTGAGCCCATTCGTAATACGAGTTTATTGGAAAGTAAGGTATTACTGGTACATCTGTGATTTTGACTTCATAAAGGTGCTCATTGATGATCACCGAAGGGTAGAACGTGTGTTTACGGTCTGTTGGCACGTATTCCTCTGAGAAATCGCTCCACACGAATTGCTGCGAACAAACAAAATGGCATTTTATGAAAGGGGTTTTGTAAAGTGACTAAGATGGATTTGGGTAGGATTCATTAATCACCGTATAAGCTGTGCCTCACCTTGCCCGGATATGTCATTATCAGGCTGACGACCCACCATGAACGGTGTGACACGGGCTATAACTTTGGCAGTTAGGTAGGCAAGATGCTCGCTATTGGTCCTTAGGGAGGCACAAAGCGTAAAAGCTGCTGTTTTGTCAGAGCTATTTGTTTACCTTAAGTTATTGGTCGTGTTTGCAAGAACCTTAAAATAAAATAGGGGACCGTAGAATGTGGAGTTTATTAATAATAATATCAAATTCCCAAGCGATAAAAAACTAGAAGGCTTTCGACAATGTTACAAAGAAAAAACTTAAGTAGGATTATATATCTACCTGTTTATATCTAGGTTTACAAATAGCCTATTGTGAAAATATCGAATAAAATTTGTCATAAGCATATTCAAAGATCACATATATATTGAGTTCCCAGAAAAGGAAATTGTTACAAAATTAATTTATGCTTAGAAAATACTTGTAGCTTTCTCATCAAACTTAATAGATGGTTACACATTTCAGGTTCATCAATGTATATCCATACCAATTTCATAAAATATAAGCGTTATTTTCAAAGCTTTTTTTGTTGGTTTCGTTTGCAATATGTTTGAGCTTTACTAATTTTATTATTTATCTACTAGCTGTGCCCGTGACTTCGTTTGCGTGGATGTTGAAAAACAATAATGAGTCGCTTAGATAAGGTGAAGGTACCATTTCTCCATTAAAAAGGAAGCATCTTCCGATTAGGCCAAGTGATCTTGCCTGGTAGGAACAGATTCTACAGATTTATTATATGTACAGATCATATAAATATAGAACATGAATAATTTAGGTACATAAATAAATAAATATAGAGAGAAAAGATTTTTCAACAATTCATTCCACTGAGACCCATTCAATCGCAACAGTTTTCTCCTACGAAAGGAATTCTCGAAAACTTCGAGAATTCTAAAGCAAAATTCCACTTTGTAACAACAAACAGCTCGCAACACAACAAAGTTATTCATAACAAAACCAACAATAATGCTATATCAACCAGGCGAGCAGGTGTTGTGGAAGTAAATAGAACTGCAGTTGTAGTACAACTTTCATGACATTCGGGAATATAAACCTGCATTTTATGCTGCCTTAGTACCGGAGTGGTGAAGTTACTTTGTCAGGTGATATAAGTACAGACTATTACAAAAGTACAATACTATGACAAATAAAGTAACCTTGTATTGTTAGATTCCGTTTTCACTAAAACTAGGCGACATCTAAATAGTTTTCTGAATGTTTGTTGCGAAAGTAAAGTAGAAACTAAGGATTTTTGTAAACTACGATTATATTTAGTATCTAGAGTAAATAGTTAGTTGTATATAATACTAATATACATTCATTGTATTATAATTTCATGAACAGAAGTTACATGAGGTTCGAAGATTGAAATGGGTGATAAATATTTTGCTGACGTTTTAGGTGTTCTTCAGAAAGGTCAGGTGCGTAGTACTCGCAACCGGCTTGCGGGGAAGACCAGATGTATGAACGTAAAAGAAGCAAAAGAATATGTCAAAGTCAAATTATTTATTTCAATTAGGCACATAAAAGACACCTTTGAACGTCAAAATTTACAAAAAATAGAACTGATTCTAGTCGCCCCTTCCAAAAGGTAGTTTTCGTATGGAGAAGAATGGGCAAGAAACTCCACCGTTACTCTTTTAAAATGTTTTACAATATCTTGTATACATTATATAATTATATGTGAAGACGATGCACCTGGAATAAGATTACTATAACACAATAGGTCAAAATAATTAAATATGAAGCAATGCGTTCTGTAGTTTCTGCCACACCCATGGAAAAAAGGTGAATTCACGGATATCCATTTTTTATTCAGTATAATCGAATTCACCAAATATCTTGTGCAAAGTTAATTAAAAATAACCCCGTATACATACGGTAGTCCCAAGTTTATCGTGAAGTAAAATATTTATAGAATAACTGATGAGCTGTTACGAATGTACATATCTGATAATGTCATAATGGCATTACGTAAGGACTGAAGAAAATTTTGAAAAGGAAGAAAAACGTCATCTACGTTATTGGAAAATTGAAACCCTAACTTTCCTGATAGATTTCCCGAGAGATTTTCCCGTTCAAGAAAATCTGAGGTGTGATAAGGTAGGTATGGTCCAATCTATTGCGATAAGCATCAGAATTCATTATCTTGTGATGTTATGTTATGATCGAATATTGAACTGGATTAACGCATCAACGGAATCATAATAATGAGATTTTGAAATATCCTCAAAACATACTGCTAAACTTCAATTTAACACCATCTTTTATTCCGAACAAAACTCTATTCAATAGCTCACTTACACACGCCATTTGAAGCCACACGAAGGAAAGGTTAAAAGTTTTAAACATTACTTCACCCTCCGATAGTAACTGCTAGTCGATCGTTTATGGCTCGACAATAACCTCTTTACCTCCATCCCCTTTCACAGCTCTTGGTGGATTTTCTCGCCATTTTAAAAATGGAGGAGGTTAACAATCCTCGTTATCGTAGCGTAGTGCAATATTGAAACTCATCACATTTCAAGCGCCTGTAGCACGTGTTGAATGAACAAGCAATAAAGCTTTAACTTGTTCATTTTCTCTTAGTAGATTGTGTTCATTTTCTCGTATCTCATTATTTTAAAAGAATTTTAAAGTAATTTATAGTTTTCTTCTTATTCAATTGAAATGGGGCGTGAAAGTTTTAGCTTCTCCATCTTCATTCGTTTTTATGGAAAAGATGATCTTCAATATTTTTTTAATACTAAAATTGTGACACAACTTTAGTCTTGACAAATTACAAATGACACGCAAAAACATGATATTGTTACAAAAAGACTGAAACACGTGAATAACAATACATTAACAACATCGCATGGGCACATAATTCGAGAAAAAAGTAATGTTAGATACACAATCAATCATTTTGACGTATTGTTTTCTACTCCCCTGTTGAGCGAGCTCCATATGCTGCATGTTTATTTTATACAAAGGACAAATAATACAAAAAATTGGAAAACGGTTGAAAATCTATCAATGTGTTATGCAACGTAAAAGACAGTGTGAAATATTTCATTTTTGATTTAGATCGATGGATATTATGGAGTGAATAGTGTTTTTCGGGAAAGTAAAGTTGTGTTGAATGATTTCACTGAAAGTATAGCACCGTAGCTGTTACTAAGTTGAAATATTATTATAAGAAAACATGAATACTGAAACCTGCTTCTATGGAATAAGAAAAGATAAGTTTGTACTCATATATCATGCTACACAAAAGATATCTCAGAATTTATTATATACGTCACGCAACCCAAACACGTTATTCATTTTATTCCCGACAACTATCACATCATCTAGATAAACTACTAACAAAAACTTATCATAATACACAAAACACTACCCGAATATAAAATAATGTAATTACACATTCCATTTCCCGACGTTTTACACCTGTGCCCCAGATAGTTAATGATCTACCCTCCCTTACAATATGAGTAATATAACCCTACTACCGAAGCTAATTTGGTAGAACGCGCCAGATAGATCAAGTGTCAGCGTATACCCTTAACGTTTATGAAAGACGACGTTGTGATATGGCCGTAATATCTTATCTGTCATTGTGGAATTGTATTTGATCAAGATGTATTCATATTTTTGTATAATGAAGAGTGAGGGGATGATTAATAGAAGCCATTTGTTGGTGTAAAAAAAGAAATTCAGTAAAAGAGAAATGTCATTTAGGAGTCCTTGAACATTTTATGAAGTCCGTTTTTTATTTAAGCTAGCATTTTTTTATGTGTCTGGATCTAAAAATATAAATAATCAAAAAAAAAACGAAAAAGTGAGTCAAAACAGATATTCTCGAATTGTAAATTTTGGGCGTAAGTATCAAAAGTTACATTTGACTTCATTCTTTTTGGTCTACCTACATTGTACAGAAAAATTTCATGTAAGAAATAATTAAATATGCAAATAAAAACCCGTTCACCTAGATAAAATCCATTCAGTAATTACTACCAACACATCCTACATCCCCAGACTTCATATTTATGAAAGCTACATCATGGAAATTGCCGTAATGCGGGATCCGTTTTTCACGCCTCAAATCCTAAAATCATACGCATAACTAATGAATCGGAAAATACGGCGAGTCATCCGAATGTGAGCTCCATTGACGGCAGTAAATCTTTTATTCAGGTATTTTCGTGTTCCCGAAATATGTTTATAGGTATTTTTTTGTATTGTGTTGGCGCTGGAACGAATATGAGGTATATTAGCTCCTTATTCTGTTCAAAGGTGTTGACTAAGAGTATAGGCTTATAACGTTATGGTGGTGAAACTTTACGCTCTATAAAAAGTTATAGGTATTAATGCAATGAGAAAACGTCTTCTTTTTGTTCTGTCTGAAGTTGTAAATCCTTGCTTTTGTCATGGCGTACCTTTATGCACCTAGCATGAAAATAACATCAGAATATTTTTTCAGGAATGATAAAATTGTACCGTACTAACATAGTTTAAACATTAACTTTATACAGTATATGTTGAAATCTAACTTAAGACATATTGGAAAAAGATCTTTCCCCAAAAAATGCTGTAAGTTAATTTATTTTGTGTAACCTTGTATTATTATAAAAGTATAATTTTTAGTTTGCAGTCCATTTCTATCTCTAACAAAGAGCAAAACTGTCTGAACCCGCATGATTCTCTCAATGCAGATTTATCTTAGTTTCTAGGATACAAAGAGTGTCATGTTTTCAACGATTTCACAAAGGAAAATAAACTACCAGCATCTATTTTGCTACTGAACGTTATTATCTTGCTGTATATTTTTCATCAACAACAGAGGTAGCTTAATTTGACAAATTAATGCTGTTGGTCCTTCTGCAGCTAACAATTTTTAACTAGCCAACCGTAAATGTTGGTAAATTAATCATATTTAAATTATTATCAGTCGGTTTTGAATTGCAAAAACGTGAAAGGACATAACGCAGAAATATTTCTTTGTCAGATAGTATCTTATAGCTCACACAGCGTTACGAAAGGCTCCTTAATTGGATACCTTAGTAAACGGATATAGCGGTAAAGCGTGGTGTTAGCCGAAAAAGTCTTGGTTGAGAAACATTCACGAATGCAATAGACCGGAGTCATGAATGTTATTGAGCTGTTCCACCTTGCAAAGGACAAGGAGTTTATAGCCAACCTTCTTTAATTAGAGAGGCACCAAACGAAGAAGAAGAAGTCAAAATAAAGAATTCGTATTACCTGTATAATGCTAGTCTTCCCAACAGCCGGGGCTCCAAGAAGCACCACTTTGACCAGGTCGAGGCTGTCAGGACTTGGCTCAATGCTCGGAGCCCCGCCCACTGTCAGGGTACCCCCTCCGCCCCTCTCCAGGTAGTCCAAATCCAATTCTACGACAAAGAGAAAGAAACATTAGATGTTGATTTTGAAGTTAGCATATGCATCAGCCTATATAACGTTCCCACTGTGGAACCCAGGCCTCTTCTCTGTGTGAGCGAGTGGGCCGTAACCCACCATGTGGGCCGAGTGCGGGTTTGTAGATATCATATATTTTTGATTTGTTGTGAATCGATGATACAACATTCGTCTAGTTAACTAAATTACTTTGTCGCTACTCCTGTACATTTGAGGACGTAAAGAACGCTAATCGAGCCGGGAGCAGCGCGGCCACCTACCGGGCTAAAGTAATTTAGTAACTGTGCCTCGAGGTCAAAGAACACGGTACATACAAGTAAATTTAATTTTCCTCGTTCAGTTACCAAGGTACCTCTTTTTCGAATTACATTAAAATCGAATTTGTATGCATTAGTTTAGCCGTGAAATGTAGATAACAAACAGGCAGAGAACTAAACTCAGCTTAGGTTTTTTCAGCTAGGTGATAATTGTGATATGGCATACTATCCAACAAAATTAGATACCATCGCCAGTCGCGAAAAAGAAACAGTTTTTGACGACAGTCAGTTGTAGGTCTTGGTGAGTTTTACTAACGGAGCTGTACGGGGTAATATAATTTTATTACACATACAATGAAATAATAAAAAACATTATGTAACAAAACTTGCTTACGTTCATAAAATAAATACGATCAAAAATATTTACGACATCACAAAAATCAGCAATCCATGAAAAATGGCGTATGGGCCGCCAGTCCCTACCTATAGACGATCCATTGAATGAAAAACACAACAAAGAGATGATCCAAAGTGATATATGACCCGTAATAATGGCCATATCAGTTCATCTACGTTTTATTGTAGATATAAATATTTCGGAACAAAGGACTGGTATTATGTGGATAGCAATAGCAATAAACAAAATGGATTTTTGGAGAAAAATTCATACCGTACTGACTCGAATTTAGTATTAATTTGGTCGTCAAAAAGGCAGTGATGAAATAAAAATTTCTAACAAAATTTTAAAATGGAAATAAAAACTGTCAGGTGTAAAAATGAAAATGATTTCCGTCGGTGCTCATAAAGTTGTAGTACAAATAAAAAAGTACTAAACAAGCCTTGGCCGCAACAAGGCATCGATGGGGCTTCGTTTCCACGTTCGTCCATCAAGGCCTCTTTTGCAGAATGCATCAGTAATATACCATTATTAGGTACTTTGGCAACTATTAATCTCTGAGCTGAAGAAAAATCTCAAATGATAATCCGGCATTATTAAGAATTTTGTCGAGACGATAAACAGCATCTATATTAACTGCACAAAGATTGCCAATATAGTCTTTTAAATGCTCATAACAACAAAGCCAATAAACATATAGAAGTCACAATTAACGAGCAATAAAGGATTGCAAATTATACACATCTAATGTTGTACATGATGAAGCAAATAGCTAGAATTTAACGGAGCGACTCTGATCTAATATTAATTGAAATTCCATTCGAAACGCAAGCTTTGGAATCAGAAGACGACAAGAAAATTCTTTGTGAAATGGCTTTCAAAGATGCGCCAAGGAATGATCCAAAGTTCTTTTATTTTCTCTCGTGTACAGTCACGAGTCACCTTACATTTATACAAAGGCGATTTTCGCGTGAAATAACGATAGCAACTTTGAGAAAAGACATATTACCGCAAATAAACGTATTTTCTTTCTTTCTTTTTTCTTTCTATTCCATAAAAGTATAGTTTCGAAGTACTATGATCGTATCACTATACAATTTCTATGAATACTTTAAGCGACAATCGCTTTTTAATCTTGCGTAAGTGTACCTTATTTTTGCCTGTGACTGTACCGTCAACCAAAGAGTTAGATATAAAGGCAAAAATATTCAACTTTCCATTACCCGTACGACCTTTCTCAATTAGTCCGGGGAAATTAATTAGGTTTGAACCCTGCACTAAATCCTAATAGCGATTTTTTTCTTGAATCGTGTTGTTCAACTTAGCTCTACAAACAATATAAAAATATAATACATTTTCGCAATAGCCGTTCAGGCAAAAATGTTACAGAATTAAATTTAGTTAATCTTTTATTTATAAGCTCTATCTGACCCGATAATAAATGAAAAAATCGCTGTTTTCAATTTAATGCAAGGTAAGCCTAAAATTTAGCGTTAATTCCCAGGGGTAACTATCAATTTTAAATTGTTATTTATTCATGTACACAAAACACTTTATTAATAAAATACAAGAAGATAAAAGGGTGTAAAAAGGCATTGCTTATTTTTAACATAAGATTAGATTATTCCTTTAATTTTAGATTTTTAATTGTGTATGTAATATTTTTAACCGACTTCAAAAAGGAGGAGGTTCTCAATTCGACTGAATGTTTTTTTTTGTATGTTTGTTAGTACGTGATTACTCCGTCGATTATGAATTGATTTTGATGTTTCATTTTTGTTTGGTAGGTCATACTTCAGAGGTGGTCCCTTATAAATTTTATTAACTTTGCTTGGGTAGTTTTTGAGTTAGCTCCCACTTAGTACGTGGATGATATGATAAGTTCCTGTCACTGTTATTTACATAGCAGGTTGTGTGGGGTAGGTACCACAACTAAAAAGTGAAAAAAAAAAAAACTAAAAAAAAAACAACCGATTTCCAAAAAAACAACACTACAAAGAGGAAAATAACTTTTTTAAGCAAGATTTGACTCCTCACAACATTGTGTTCAAATACTTGCAAGTTAGCTGCCTGTACGGTACCTATCTGTTTTGTCGACTGCACCTACTTCTAGCACTATCTGCTAATCCTTTCTTTCGCTAAGAAAATTAATTTCAAGTTTGCGCAGAAATTTCGAGTTAAAAACTATTCTGTAGTTTGTAAAAAAAACAAGTGGAACCATGTTCCTGGCAGTTTTAGTTAGCTGGAGTTTTTATAGTGCATTTATCAAGGATAAACCTTTGAAATACTAACTGTGATTTTGTTCGGGTTGAAGAAACTGATTTGCGGAGCTGTTCATTTACTTCTTGGGGAAGTAGAAGTTCTAATAAACATAGTTAAGTTGCTGGTTTAGTTCCGGATTTTGTACGAAATGAGGAAAACGTTTGTGTGTTTCAGATTAGTTTTTCTCTTCCGTGTTGGTTTTGAAATAAGAAATTAACTGTTAAACAATAATATCGGCTTTACTAAAAGCGTTTAGCGCAAAACATATTTAATCACCATTTTGTCTGTCATCTTCAAACGTTTGGTGCTAAAAGTATTTAGTGATTTGTGTACGAGCGGTCCTAAGTATTAACTAAATTAGATTTTTGTAACTTAAAACACGAAAATACTTGAAAGTACCGGCGCGTACAGGGTGGACCGATGACCTGGTGAAGGTCGTATGAATCCACTGGATGCGAGAAGCACAGAACCGGTCGAAGTGGTGGTGCTTGGAGGAGGCCTATGTCCAGCAGTGGACGTCTTTTGGATGAAATTATGACTCAAAGACAAATACTTCGAATCCAATGTCCAAATGAATATATCAGAAAATAATAATAAAACCAATAATTTAACGAAGTAAGACCAATCTCAAGTAAAAATAATAGCTTGAAAGAATTTGTATTTTTTTTAAAATTATGACCAACTATTTAAAACATCTTCAGACTTTAGCAATAAGAACGCTTAATTTAGAGCTCCTAAATTCTAGGTTTTGGTTACAAGAATAATGCCTGACAGTAACGACTAAAATAAAATATTCATGAGCTGCGCTAGTGAAACAGCTCTCTTTTGAACCGAGAACAATAAAACTAGACCTAATTGCTCGTTAGTGGGATCTGACAATTAGTATTTGAGACTAACGAAAGGGGATTTTGTTTTGAAACTAAAAAGGATTTTGGCCCTACACGCTTAGCATGACCACAATAGAAACGGGTTTTGTCGACGGAAGAATAGACAAAATGACAGATAAACAATCACAATCTGTCATTTTGTCTATTCTTCCGTTGATACAACCCATAGAAAACCCGTTTCTATGGTTGTCGTGCTACACATGATGATTCTGGATCTGGTAAAGTGGGGCGGCGGCACGACAGCATGGTGTGGGTGTGGAGCTGTGCCGCAAACTATGTTCCACCTCTTATCCTAGCCTCTGTGTCCCAAAACATGCAGTCAATCAGTCACCTCTGCGCTGCCATCGACGACGCTGTGGAAGTGACGCAGTTGCGGCCAACAAGATTTGAAATAGTGTCGTGCTAGCGACATGAAGAAGAAGGATTTTGCAATGTTAAATAGATATTTTTGGACATGCAAAGAGGAGAGCAGTTGCGAATGCCATTAGAAAAAAGAAAGAAACAAAAACTGCAAAAACACTGTCAATAACGGAATAGTCTATATAAAAATTCAGTATAAATTAAATTTCAATGATATTTGCAAGGAATATGATTTTGATCCATTCACAATTAGTGTGAATTCGACCAGAAGGTGCTTGAGCCTCAAATTCTTCAAGTAGCGATAGGTTACATTATTTGTTTTTTTTTTTTTTTATCTATTACTTTAGTCATATAGTTGCTAGCCAAGTATTTATATTGCTTCTCTAATTAATTAAGGCGATGTGGTTTTAGTTTTTTTGCTCACACCATAATTATTATTATTATATGTCTATACGTGAGGATTTGTAATTGGCTCTCTGGTGACTATGGTCTCCTTTTTTGTCTGTTTTTATTAGCTGTAAGTCCTCCATGTATTAAATAAATAAATAAAACACAAGACGAAAAAACGAAAACAAGTTAAAGATAAACGTTCCTGAATATTTACTGGACTATTTCGCTCGTCAGTTGCAAAAATGTTGGCGGTTGATTAATAGACTAGCAGCTGAAAACAATAGTAAACGAAACTTACTGTAGAGTAAGTTACAGAACAACAATAAAATTAAACATATAATAGTCTTCACCTGATTTATTTCCACTTCGAACTTCACTTCTCACAGAACGAAATGCAACAAACATCTATATTTCAAACATTAACATTTCACAAACACATTTTTCGTTCAATTTCCAAAATATGCGTAATAAATTCAATTTCAGGGTGAATTTATTGGATACAGTAAATATAATTTAAGGATTCTTTCGCACGAAAATACTGGCAAATATTTTAAATCATGTTGTGGAGAAATATGGGTAATAAGTAAAAATGCGAGCCTATTATGGGGAAGCTCGGGTATAAATCAGGGATGTTTTCCCTTTAAATCTGTGTTCACGACAGTTTTACCTTTAGCTGACGCGAAGATGTGTCGAGGGATTGCGTCATATTTTGCCCGAGGTTTGGGAGAAAGTAAATAAGACAGGGGTGTTTGTCAAAAGGATTACTAGCAGTAGTTCCTTTGTGAGGTGAACAAGTAAATGCATGATACAGTGAGAAATGAGAACCTTTTCCGCGAGGTAATATTTACTTTCACATAAATTTGTATTGAGATATTCATGGGCGGATAAGAGTTAGTTTATCTTGTAGCATATAATACACCGTGAAATTTGAATCACAGTTTTGCTAGAACAAACGTTGTTCAGACCATGGTCTACTACCATTCTACAGCACCCAATAAAAAAAAAAAACATTATTGGTTTTTGAAAAAACACAAAAAAGACAAAGTTGAAAATGTCAGATTATCGTTACTCCCTACAACACAGACACTACGCACGGGACACAGCATTGTCTACAGGGAAATGTACCTCCATAAACGAAATTTAGTAAGCAGTAGATAATAAATGATTTGATTTGATTAAACTTTGTCTTTTTTGTGTTTTTTCAAAACTAAATTATGTTTTTTTATTGGATGCTGTAGGTTGATAGTAGACCATGGTCTGAACAACGTTTGTTCTAGCAAAACTGTGATTCAAACACGGTGTATTGTCCAACACAGACCAAATTTCGCAGTGGCTAAGCTTTTAAATTTAAGCTATAGACGGTAAGTTTGTTATGCATGGGACATTTTAGACACACAGTTTAGTAGCTAGGTAATTCAATTTATCAGCTGGTGTGTTTTCCTTTTCACGTATTTCCAGACATTACACTGATAATAATCTAAAATGCCGGGGCTAGTACCCCATTTCTACCGAACGTGTGTTAGTACATTTTGTAACCATTCGTGTTATGGGTGCGTATTTTCTTGATACTCCCGATAAAATTTCCATACAGAGTTGGAATTTTTTATCATAACATTCAAAAGTGGATTAAAATGAAATCCTCAAAATAAGAAGGTGAAACGTCGGAAACAATTCTTTAACAAAGTTATTTAGCAAGTATGATGAGGATGTTTAAAACATGTAAGTAAGTCAAGTAGGTATAAGGCATTAAACTTACAGAAAAGTTTTGGCTCGGCAGCCTTGTTACATATTTTCCTGCATAAGTAGGATAAAATTATAAAGAGTTTGAGGATTTCGCTTTTGTCTTTGTTGGAGTTAATATTGTTATGAACGATGAAACTGCGTCGTAAATAAACGACTTAAAAACGTATAACAGACTGAAAAACGATGAAGAAGATATTTGAGACTAGGATAAGCTATAAAGGTTACATAAACAAACAAAAGTAAAATGTAATTGTGTATTTCTAATTACTTTGACATTAAATTGACTACTTTTGAGCTCAACTGTCATTAATGAGACACAATTGAATCTTAATTGTTATCGATCTCCACTGTTAATTATTTGAATAATGGATAAAATAATTATTTGATTAAATGTAATAACTTACCTAATATTATTTGTACGCCGTTAAGGCAAAACATGACTGTGATATAATCTTATTGTAACACCTTGCATGCCATGTGTGTGTATACTACAGAACAAATTATCTGTTCTGTGGTCATGTTTTGAACATATAAATGATCTTTCTCTTAAAAAAATTTAAATGAATAGATAATGCTGCCGATATTTTTGTTCACAAACTAAACTAAATTTAAGTTCAGTGCATCTTTTTCTTTCTATTTCATTAAGAAAAGGACAGAAGATAAATTTTAGTTTAGTCCTGTTAAATTAATCAGCGCCTGTCACTACTCCATACAAGTTTAGACGTGATTAAAAACTTGCCTACTAAAATTACGTCAATTTATGTCAAGCGCTGATTAATTTGACAGGACTAAACTAAAATGTATCTTCTGTCCTTTTCTTAATGAAATAGAAGGAAAAGATGCGCTGAACTTAAATATAATTTAGTTTGTGAACAAGGGAATCGGCACCAATATCAAAAACAAAATGGCGGCTAATTCAAAGCCAAAAGTGACAAGCCCAAACTTGTCACGACAAGACAATGCAGTCCAAATGCTATTCACTATAATAATTCAATTACCGAATATCAAAGGGCAAAATGGAGACAAGGGTCCCTTAGATTCCATTAGTGCTCTCTGCTAGTTAATTCCAACATTAGATAGGGACACAAAGAGGTCTCGCGATTGTACAAAGAGATGATGATAGTGAGGAGGAAACAAAGCATTTTGGGAGGTTGTGTCATTCTAGGTACTATTAAGGATCGTGGAGGTCTAGGCTACTAGAGAACTAAACTCATATTTGATATTAATAAGGATTATTAGGGACTGTTCAAGTATTACGTAAGCACTACAGGGGCGCGGGGGGTCTGTGCTTTGCTTATTTTTGATGACATGGGGAATGGAGGGGTCTAGATGGTTATTACGTCAGCAGTAATGATTTACTTTTTTACACATATGGCAACCCACACATTGTTTATGCTTGAAAACGAAACGCAAATTCGGGGATTCCCACAAATAATGAATACGTTTAGGTACTCGCTTAGAACCGAGTAGGGGAATTACCGCGTGCTATTCAGTTGTCTAAATTGACACTTATAAGAATTATTATAACTGATGCTCATGAATCAATAAAAAACAAAATACTTGCATTAAAAGAAAAATGCATATACCTACTTACCAATGTTTCTGTAAGCATGGGAGGGGGGTAAGAGCTTTGCTTACTTTTGCTGACAAGGGGAGGCGGGGGTAAATAATTGTAATAAATCTGCTTACGTAATACTTGAACGGCCCCTTAATTCTGTAAAAAATCTACTTATTTTACAGATGGCTTTGATGCCACCTGGCGCAAAAAGACAGCCTCACTGCTAAGCAGATTGCGTGGAAGCAGTAACAGTATCTTGAATGTAATACCTAGGCAATAAGTTAGATAGTCCACTGGTGTGGAGCCTCACCAAGAGGACCAACTCTCTCTTCGTTATTAGGTACTAACATAGTTTTTAAGTTCATACGTAAATGAAATGGATCAGTGTTGTCTGAATAAATCACACTATAATCACACTAACATTATAAAGGCGAAAGTTTGTGAGTGTGTGTGTATGTTTGTCTCTTCTTCACACAAAAACTACTGAACGGATTTGGATGAAATTTAGCACACAGATAGTTTATAACCTAGATTAACACATAGGATACTTTTTATCCCGATATGCCCACAGGATGGAGACTTAAGCGGATGAAACCGCGGGGCGCAGCTAGTATATTATATTAATTACTAGCTGCAACCCGCGGTTTCACGCGCAGAAGTCTAAGACGAAAACTATGCTTGTGCAGACTTTGATTTTCCCTATCATCGACTATGGTGACGTGTGCTACTTTGACTTGAATTCGGTTTTGCTGGATAAGCTCGACAGACTGCTCAACAATTGTATCCGGTTCATATTCAATCTCAGGAAATATGATCATGTGTCGAGCTATAGGTCTGAGCTCAAATGGATGTCCATTCGCCAAAGAAGAAGTTTGCGCGCTTTGACCACGCTTTTCTCCCTTCTCAACTCTCCCACTCCTCCTTCTTATCTGTTATCTCACTTCCAATATCTTTGTTCTTCACACACTAAGAATTTGCGTTCTTCTAACAATCTTCTCCTACTTTGTCCTTCTCATACTTCTGACTTTGTTCATTCTTCCTTTCATATTCAGTCCATTCTTCTCTGGAACGCGCTTCCTCTTGATATCAGGACGGCCACCAGTCGGTATGCATTTAAGCGGAAATTGCAGAGTTTTTTTCAAAATAAATAGAGTAGAGTCATCTCAACACCTCTCTCCCTTGAATTTGTATATATATATATTATAGATATATATTATATTAAATGTATGTATGTGTATTATAAGTTATAACCTATTTATGTAGGTACTGTTGTTCCTACATTTTATTTCTAATGATATATTTTTATTAATTTTTTCTTTGTTCCTCTCAAACAGAGCACCTGCCATCTTATCTCTTCACCACCCTTGGTTGACTGATAGAGAATGCCTATGGCATTAAGTCCGCCTTTGTACCTTTTTGTGTGTGAGAAGTTTAAATAAATAATAAATAAATAAATATTGGAATAAAAAGTATCTTATGTATTAATCTAGGTTTTAAACTATCTGTGTGCCAAATTTCATCCAAATCCGTTTAGCCGTTTGAGCGTGAAGAAGTGACAAACATACACACACACTCACAAACTTTCGCCTTTATAATATTAGTGCGATTATATCAAGACGGGCTCTTTTTCTAACCTTTTAAATATGAAATACTGTTTATCTCTTAATATACTTAAGCCATTATTATATCTAACATTCATGAAGGTCACTTGGCAATGCCATGTCTACAGTACACACGCAGCGTCTTAAATGCCTGCTACATAGAAATATAAAAAACAGGAGAAGTGGCATGGGGGCGTGTCTGTGTCCGCGCGTAATGATCAAAGTGCTCATTGCATACGAAAATGGCCGTCTCCGCGAACTAGTGTGCTTTCGGCCGTGATCGGGACAATTTATAAGAATGCCGTGTTGTTCAGTGGTTTCTTGTAAAAACCGAAGTCAAAACAAAAACTTTGTGAATCATGGAATCACTTACCATATATAAGTACAAGTATTTTATTATATTTGTCTTTAAAATAATGAAACACAACAAATCGTAAAATATTTCTTGCTTTTACTACGTTATTTTTGTTTCCAAATATCACAGCGACTGTACTATTTTTGCACTACATACATTGCTCGTTAACCACTACCTAAATATGTCGCTCAGTGACTCAACAAGCAATGTAAAAATCACAAAACGATACTGTGGACTGCGGATGCATCGCGCAGTACGGCCGCTGTGTCTGGCGACGAGCTAGTGATGTAGTTGTGCAGATCCACTAACGTAGGCTATCGACAACAATGTCGTTTGGCGAATGAATTTATTGCTATTATACTTTATTCTTCAATTTGTCAACTGTTTTACCCAGGTGGAAGATCGATGTGAAATAATGTGTTTTACTTATTTTGATTATTTTACAGCGTGGTAGAGAAATGCGTAACCAACGGTCGTAAAGTAAGTTAATAAACTTTAGGTGGAGTGTTTTGGGTTTGAATTATAGGATTAGATCTCTTTGATAATATTAAGTTTCACCAATTTGAGCAGTCTCCGATGAATAATCACATAATATTTCTAATTAAAGCAGTCATGGAAAAATTTATTAATTTAAGATTACACTATTTGACAAAAAATGCCACTCCAGTAGTATTAAAGCGTCAAGTGCTGCACAAATACCTCCACTTTACAGGACAGTGAGTAAACATCATAGCAGGGTTCAACAATACCTACTGTTTCAATAAACTATGACAGGTTAAACCAAAGTAACTGGATTTTTTAATTGTTTGAATTTTTTGCTTATTATTTATTTTTATTATAATATTTTCTGGACTTATCGTTTTTATTTATTTTATTTTCAGGACACCAAATTTTTTAAAGTATAACGACGGTGAAGTATAATAACTACAAAAACATGGTTTTACAGGAGGAGAAAAAAACGTTTAATTTCCATAGTTTTTGATCATTTGAAGTAAACATTAAACTCAAACTCAAAGCATTTATTTCAATTAAACCATTTACAGGCACTTTTGAATTGTCAAGGAATCGGTCAGTCAGAAATAGGTATGAAGCTAGTTGCCCATTTCAAAGCGTAGTAGGTACCTATGGAGAAGACGGGGAAAGAAACTCCACGGACACTCTTTTAAATAAAAAATTGTTACAAAATATTGGTTACATCATTCATGTTGAAATTATACATGTGAGAACAATGTAGAAAGACGTGCACGTTAGAAGCGTCCGTAATAAAAAGATAAAACAAAGAACAATTCAAAAAATTAAAATAAGCCCTAATAATTAGTAAGTGAAAACCGCCAAAATGTTAGTTATTAGATATTGATACTTCACCGTCGATAATATTAAATGGAAGAATCGATACCTTTCCGATTTGGTCAATCACTAGCGTATATGTAAAATAAATTGTTTCTGTACAGCACAACGATAGAAATGATGTTTTCGTGTGAGTGAGTTGTACGGTGCATGGTAAATGCACTCTGTGTATGATGGGATAAGGTTTATAATTGATTGTGTAGTACGTTCTGATTTATGAATTGCAAGAGTGAGCGCAGCCTCATATCTATTTCTGCATGTGTAGTTGTGGCGAGGTAGTGGGGACAAAGTAGAGACATTGGGTTTCGATACATTTTCAACTACCGGGCATATCTCCTTCTTTCTTATATCTATGGCCTGCTACACGGCTGCCAAACGCGTCCCCGACAGAGGTGACCTTGGTTGGCGACAGGCAGAGGTGTTTGAAATTTGGTAGTAAACTGCCATCTACACGGTTGTAAACCACCAAGGTCACCTCTGTCGGGACGCGATTGGCGACTGTATAGCGGGCATTTTAAGAGGAGGCTCCCTAAATTGTATGTTAATTTGCATTCATATTCTGAAACAGTCACGCATACAATCAAAATGGAAGTTTAGTATATGATTTATTGGATCTTTTTCTTTCCATGCACAAGACAGTTACGTAATTGTAACATTTTCGCTCGATTATTTTTTAAGATTATTTAAACAAAATCAAAATAAGGAAAATATAGTTTAGTATCCAGCTACAAGATATTTTTTTTTCTCTAGATCAATAATTACTTAAGTTATAAACGAAATAAGAATTGAGACTTACGACATTTAGTTTCGTGCTCGAACACGAAATTCAACTTTATTACTAACTAGCTGACCCGTGCCCACTTCGTTGGGCGGTAAACATTTTAACTTGTGATGAAATTGGCCTGCGATGTTCTCGCGCTTTGGCTAGCGAGCCTCTGCGGGCGCTCAGCGCTAGACTCCCTATCCCTTATTGCAGAGACATGCTGCCTTAAATCACTGAGACGCTGCGCACGTTCAGCGCTAGATTCCCAAGCACGGGCCTGCGATGTTCTCACAGTTTAGCTAGCGAGCCGCTGCAAGCGCTCAGCGCTAGATTCCCTATCCCTTGTTGCAGACACATGCTGCCTTAAATCACTGAGACGCTGCGCACGTTCAGCGCTAGATTCCCGAGCACGGACCTGCGATGTTCTCCAGCTTTGGTTAGCAAGCCGCTGTGAACGCTCAGAGCTAGATCCCCAGCGCGTGCTTGCGAAATATTTTCTCTATTCCTCGAGAGGCGCTGATGATTTTCAAGAACAGACTCTTCCGTACGGCGTACTCGAGCTGCTCTTGTCTGGGATGTCTGACGGGAAAGTTGTGATTTCCTTTTAGGCATGATAAACAATCGCTGAAACTGTCCGATATCCTAAAAACAGAAATACCACAGCTTCGAACTCGAAGAATGAGAACGAAGTAGTATTTGAGTGAGCGGTTAAGAAACCGAGCAACCAAAACAATTTTAAAGACCAACAACATCCAATCCAACCAACTGCGTACAACTCACCTACCTTACGACGAAAGTTTTAAATAATAACTGGAGAGGGTGATTAATCCGCGGAAAATCTTAACATCGCGATTCAGAAAAATGACCTAATTGCACAACGCCATCAAATGTATAAAACGTCCGTACAAAGCATGTTCTAATGCGGTTCGTGAATGGACGGCGGCATTTTGCGATTTAATAATTTTATATTATCTTCGAAACTATTTAACCAATTGACATACTGTTTTGGGCAAATCGTATCTCTATGATGTTCTTGTGATCATAATAATATTTTTTTCGATAAGGTTTAATATTTTGTTGTTTAAAAAATCGTCCAAAGGTAAGTACGTCGAAAAATACTTATTTTAACACATAAAAGCTACTATATCTGCTAAAATATAAAAGATAGAAATATGGTGTCGCGGACTTTTTTGTAGAACTATTCAAAGTGGACCAGGTTGCCATACATTGTTTTCAATTATATACAACTGTTAAGGCAGCGCATGCAAATAACTCTGTTGTAAGAGCCATTTTTTTCCGCCTGGCTAGACAAAAATTGAGATAGTTCGGCTAATATGCATGATATCTTTATAATTTATAGCCTATAGCACTCACGAATAATGTAGCTTTCTACCAGTGAAACAATTTTTAAAATTGGTTCATTACTTCCGGAGATTACCCCCTACATACAAACTTACAAACTTACAAACAAATGTTACCTCTTTATAATATTAGTATAGATTTATTAGCGTTTAGCACTTATCGGAGTGGTGGAGTGCATAGGGGCGGAGCTTGCGTGGAAATTGTCTTTAGAATGCCCGGTCTTAAGTTGTCGGCGACTCACTAGCGATTTCAAAACCTCACATCCAAATAGATTTCGACAGCTGTTTTGTCACTAGCGATGTTAATATCTGTGTGTGGACGTGAAATTTAGAAATCGCCAGCAAGTCGCCGCCGACTAGTACCTAGCATTAGAGCAATGCTAAAGTCATAGCCACACAGTAAGGGATGCTACACACTTACTTGTTCGGGTCACCATGATTCAGCACAGGCTGTGTGAAATCATGTCAAATCATGGCGACCCGACCAAGTGTGTAGCACGCCTGACGCTACACTACGCTTAGTACCGAGTCTTACGCTGCGCAGTAGGTGACATGCTCCTAACAAAGCAACGCATGGTTTAACTATTGCAAGGGCCGAGGGCATCTCTGAAGCTTGGTAACACACTGCATGACTAATTTGTCATTCCTTCGAGATACGCTTCTCAACAGGCGTGCCACCAAATGAAGTTCTCAACTGTGTGGCTTAGGCGCCACATTTTCTTTTACTTATTATGATGAGGGATAGGAATGAGAGAAGAATAATGATAATACGGAGAGCGATGAGGTTAGAGAAGGTATAGTTTAGGGTACTGATCCTTATTGTTTTCCCATTTATCAAGGGTCAGTTAATCTATTATAAAAATATTGCTTGTACAATGTTACTAGTATAGTCGATACAATAGAAACTCAGAAAATGTATCATTTGGGCAGAGGTATTCTCATGATAGGTAGAAACTTAATGATAAGTTAGCACTGTTTTGTATTGTTCCAAAAGGTGATATATCATATAAAGAAGATACGTAGCAATATTATAACTTTTTTATAGAATATTATAGGTGAAAGAATCACCAATCCATCCCAAAAGCACGGTAATTATCTTATACCAACAAACAGAAAACCCATATCGAACAATGAAGGGGGAATATTATGTTGATATAACAAAACTTTTATCAACACCATAATTTCACATACAGAATTAATATTTTCTTAATGTCCCTCGGGAATATTTGCATTTCCGAATACAAACGAATGCTAATTTCCATGTCCATCAATTATTAGATTTGTCTTATACAATAATTTGAATTCAGAACTAAGTACTTTATTGTTGTTTTCTTGTGAATTTCGTGTGAACTATATAGAGCTGTAAAATTATTTTCCTTTCTATCGTGCCTGCGACTTTAGCAGCTTTCCTATTTTAATAATAAATTACATTAATTAAAAGAGTACTAACAACTCTATATACTTCCAAGTCGATTGAAGGCTTGTGCAGACCAGCGCGACACGCGACGCGACACAAAGATACCGCTCGTCGTGCGACGAACGGTGCCTTTGTGTCGCGTCGCGTGTCGCGCCTGTTTAAAAGAGCCTTGAGAGTGTCCGGTCTGCACCAAGTGCAAAGGACAACTGATAGAAATCCGACGACTGACGAAACACGAGGTTTGCCGAGGGACATTAAGAACATATTTGTACTGTACGTACAGTTGGGGGAAGGAATTTTTTCATTAAGTTTTGAACTGCCGGGAATCTAGGAAAATGAAAGACGTTCTTCACATCATGTTGGAGAGTGTCCAGAATGAAGACCTCAGTGCTGAGTTATTAATACACTTCGGTGTAGATGTTAAAGAGGTAAATGCAATAATATTCTAGCATATTGGCTATTGTATAAACTTGAGTGGATTGGTATTCGTAGAAGATAGCTGAGTAGCTATCTTATAGTTCATATGTATACATGAGTATGTATGCATATGAACTGTATTATGTTAAAATGCTGTATAATATTATAAGAAAGCCTTACTTAGAGAGTGGACGATTAATAATAATAACATAATCATTTAATTCAGAAAACATTCATATTTCGACACACACATTTTAAAAACAACAAAATAAAACAAAACAACATACACAAAACAAAAACAGTTAAGGACACAGTTACACACATTAAGACCGGGAGGAACTGTCCACTGCTCACAGTGCAGTATGCAAACGTATCCAGTGGCGCAGCAGTGGAGAGTCCCACCTGTCCGCGAACACGCTTATTTATACTATTGCTACTGGACCTAACACAACTCAGCAGCGACACACATTGCTTCCTTATAAGAGCATGAAACCCATCGATGTGCGCTTCTGCGAACATATTCGAAGCACTACAGATTAGAAAAGTGCCGATTAGAAGAGTGACTTAGTTTTGTTGATCAACGTCCTTAAATACATATTGCAAAAAAAAAACATTAAAAACATGTTACGTACCTCATCATCTGCCTAGCCTTTTCCCAACCATGTTGGGGTCGGCTTCCAGTCTAACCGAATACCAGTATTTTACATCGAGCGACTGCCTACCTTTTTTTTTTTTTTTGGGTGGTAAATTATCAAATAACTTCTCCCGCTCTGGGTAGAGCGGGAGGGCGTGTCAGATTCTTACTGACTAAAACCCACCCGTGTTCCTTCCGTTACCATGTTGCCGGGGGGCCACGATATCCCTATCGGCCCATATTCGCAGCCCCGGCAGGCATTGGCCCTAGCGGACCCCGTCAATTCTGCTGACATCTCTTTGAAGCGCGCGTGGAACACAACGCGCCGTCGACCCGGGCTTGGTCCTTATCGGACGGCGAGCTACCCATTGCTCAAGAGTTACCCCGTCCGCAAGCCCGCGCCTACGGTGGCCGGAAATCTTCCTGTGATTCCCGACGCCCAGGGCGTCTCCTCTCCACAACCTAGTTAGTAGGTAACACCCCTTGGTAAGACTGGTTGTCAGACTTTTGGGCTTCTAACTATCATAACAACTGTCAAAGATCTACAAATGACAGCCGGGACCAACGGCTTAACATTTGTTACGTACCTAAATACCTACTATTCATTCATACTTCGTAGTACACGGGAGAGTTCCGTACAGTTTGTGAAAGGGAATTAAATGAAGCAGCAATATATAATTTCGCGAAACTGGATAAATGGGTGAGCTTATGAAGTGAGCCTATGTGTTAGGTTTCAATTTATTAATACATAATTGTTAGATATTGTACTGGCAACACCGAAAGATTGGATTATGTCAGAATGATAGAACAACAGGCTTCTGGGTCGAGCGCTCGTGACGGTAAGACGTGCTTAATGGCTGTGTATTGGTCAATTGTGTTCTACTGTAAATTAAGGTAACCTATTAGTTTTATGGTAAATATTAGAATACTGATTAAATGGTGATATTATGTGGGGAATAGGAGATGTGATGGTATGGTGTAGAATACTGTAGAATATGGAATTTGATGTTTGCAAAGAAATATAAATGAATGAAAAAATATCTTGATGTTTCATATTATTTTCCTTATCCCTGAAATATTGTAAATAAGTAGTTTTATTGAAAGAAAAAGAAGAAAAGATGTTTTTTTTTTTAAATTAAAAATCTCGTAACTTCTGAAATAACCGTAGGAAATTAATTAAAAAAAAACCGGCCAAGTGCGTGTCGGACTACGCACAATGAAGGGTTCCGTAGTTGAGTTGAATTTATTTATCCCAAGAACAAACTTAACATTGTAGTTGAAAAACATGTTCTCCCATACATTCCAACTGCAAATCGTCGCTCGGCATCCAATACCGCGAATGTGACATTTTTTACATTTTTTTTTAAATTGCAGGGTCACTTATTTGAACGTGTAGAATGAAATAAAACAAAAATCAGATTTTCGTAAAAAATTTCACATTCGCGGTATTAATACAATAATAATACCTATAAACGAGCAATTCTTGTATATACCTATGTATATATAATCTGAATCTCGGAAACGGCTCCAAGAATTTTTATTAAATATAGTATGCAGAGGGTTTCAGGAGCGAAAAATCGATCTAGCTAGGTTTCATTTTTAGAAAACGTCGTTCAAAAAAGAATTATCATCCAGATATTTCTTTATTCAAGTAACAAGGACTCATTGCGTTAGTAAACTTATGAACTATGTTAACTTATTTTACGAGGTCACTTAGAAAGTTTTGCGACTAACAGTTTTTGTCTATAGAATACTGGCTGGTTTTGATGTCAATTAAAACGATGACTATTTATTACAAAAAAACATAACATTCCAAATTCGAAATTCCCTCCACATTTTTTTTACGAGCAAAATCAAAATACTCTGTCTTACTGAAAACTGGATTTATAACGAGAACATTTTCGCGCGATGATTTTGTACGATTTCAAATGTCGACTAAAACCAACAAAATCGTTTGAAAGACTTCGAATGGTGTTCATAGAAAAAAGCCCTTCTAAAGCAACTGTTTTTCGCTGGTTCAACGAATTTATGGGTGGTCTAGTAATTTTGGCAGACAATGAAAGAAGTGGCCGCCCTATGATGGTTGTTACATAACAAAAAGTGCTGGCTGTGAAAAATTTAATTCAAGAGAATAGGCGAATTACATATGAAGAGGTTCAGCATACACCGTGAAATGTTTTGCTAGAACAAACTTTATTCAAACCTTGGTCTTCTACCATTCTACAGAATCCAATAAAAAAAAACATAAATTGGTTTTTGAAAAAACACAAAAAAAGCAAAGTTTAAAATGTTAAGATTATCGTTACTCCCTACAACACAGACACCACGTATGGGACACAGCATTGTCTACAGGGAAATGTACCTCCATAAACGAAATTTAGTAAGCAGTAGATAATCTTGACATTTTAAACTTTGTCTTTTTGTGTTTTTTCAAAAACCAATTTATGTTTTTTTTTATTTGATTCTGTAGAACGGTGGAAGACCAAGGTTTGAATAAAGTTTGTTCTAGCAAAACTGTGATTAAAATTTTACGGTGTATACTGCCGATTGGATCGGGAATTGTGCATGAAATTCTACACAGGCGTCTTCGGTTATGGAAGATAGTTTCACGCTGGTACCGTAAAATCTAACGCAGGGTCAGAAGGAGGTTCGGGTAGAATGGTGTTGAGACATGATAGCAAAATTGGTAGCAGGCTCGTCTCGGTGCGTTTAAGATATCATTACGGGTGATGAATCTTGGATTTTTCAATATGAGCCAGAAATTAAGCGTCAGTCGACCGTGTGGCTGTTTCAAAATGAACCAACGCCTGCCAAAGTGAAGCGAGCCAGAAGTGCAGGCAAAATGTTGACTGCATGTTTTTTTTTTTTCTACCAGGTTTTCTGGTGTCAGTACCCTGACGAAATCAAAGAAGCATCAATGCTGAATGGTATGTTACCAAATGTTTTCCAGAAGTTTTTACTACTGCGACAAGCGACCGAACACTGGCCTCCTTGGACTTTCTGGACAGCACACCGGTCAAATTTATAGGTCATCCTCCTTACAGTCCCGATTTGGCTCCGTGCGACTTTTTCTTGATCCCCAAAATAAAAAATCAACTCAAAGTAAAACAGTTTTCATCACCTGAAGATGCACTGGGTGCATTTGAGAAGGAGATTGGAGAGGTGTCTGATGCGGACTGGAAAATGTGTTATGAAAATTTGTTTAGACGTATAAAACTGTGTATAGACGCCAATGGAGAGTTCTTTCAAAAGATTTAATAAAAAAAATTATAACCTGTAGTATATTTTTTTCTAGTATCACAAAACTTTCTGAGTGCCCCACGTAATCTAGTTTAAATTTATTTCACCCCATGGGAGATGGCACTGCAGTGATTGATGTACATGCAATCCAGACTGCTAGCGATATTGTTGGAGCTGGCCCGTACTCTGCGTACCAGGGATGCACACTTCATTCGCATCGTTGCGTAAAAGCAAGTAATATGTGTGTCCGCGAATATTCCCGATGCGCTACAAAAACGGGGCAGCCCCACCAATACCCTGAAAGCGTTGTTGTATTGGACACGAAGGGCGTTGCACGACCTTTGGATATATCTAGCCCACAGGCTGCATGTGTAAAACGTTGTACAATAAGCTCGAAACAGAGTCATTTTGGCTTTTTAAGTGAGCAGCGTGCAAACCTGCGAGCCAGCATGTTTGCCCTTACCGACAACGCCCTTCGCTTCCGCTCAATATCGAGTCCGTCATTGAGGTCAGGGGTCAATATATACCAACCAAGATATTTAAACGTAAATACTCTTTGTAGTGGAGTCCCATTGAGTAATACAGGTGGTACATAACCCGGTCTGCCCCCAGCCTCAAAGACCATGATCTCCCATCAAACCATGTGTTTTGGCATACTGCTCACATTTGGCGACCAATTACTTTCTGAGACCACAGATTGACGCGCTCAGAAGCACCATATCATCTGCATAGCTAATATTATTTACACAAATACCATCTATACAGCAACCCACTCTGGTGCTGCTGAGCTCGCCAATCCTGCCTCACCCCGCATTAAAACCTGTTTGGCTTAGAAAAAGTTCCAGCCCATCGTACACTATTGATCTGGTTACCATACCACTATTTAAAGATGTTTATAAGCTCCGTTGGCAACCTATCCTTCTCCATCTTTCTCCACAATATCAGATCAGAAACCTTGAATAAATCGATGAACCTAGCATAAATCAGCGTCCCACGCTGTGTATAGTAAGTATGTGATAGTATGCTTAAGGCACAACACTGCACTTTCTGTTGACAAACCACGCCGAAACCCGAATTGGTTGTCATGAACATTTACAGTTTTATTTATTTGTGTATTAAGCAGACGGTCAAACACTTTTGATATTTTGATATTATAGTAGCTAGAGAGATGGGCCTTTTGGATGCCGAGCGACGAAATGTAAGTTTGTACGCACAATATTGAGAGATTTACCATGTTATTTTAAGACCATAGACTTCTTATAGGTTTTCCTGTAATCTATGAGTAGAGAGCCATACTATGTATTTTTTTCAAAATTTTTGGTCCAGTAGTTTCGGAGATAAGGGGGGGGGAATGGTCAATTTTCATTGAATTTATTAAATATCTTTAAAAGTATTAATTTTAAAATTATATAAAAAATATATTTCAGATCCTCGCAACAAGCCCTTTCATTTGATATGTCACACGGTACTGTTAGCAAAACTTTTTTTTTTAATTTTCTTGTTTGCGTCCCAAAAGTGACACCTATATTCAAAATTAAATTATTTACGTTACACATTCGTGTTTGGGTCACAGAAATACATATATGTACCAAATTTCAACTTAATCGGTCCATTAGATTCGGAGTAAATTGGCTGTGACAGACGGACAGACAGACAGACAGACAGACAGACAGACAGACAGACAGACAGACAGACAGACACACGAGTGATCCTATAAGGGTTCCGTTTTTTCCTTTTGAGGTACGGAACCCTAAAAATTAACAGAGTGTAATCGGACCTCTAATTATATCGAATATGCAATAAAATTAAAACTATCGTAATAGCACAGTACCATTTTATTCTCCAGGGACGGCAATGTTTTTGCAACTGCAAATGTAAGTTGGTCGATTATTAGGTACTCGTTAACTTGTAGACTACTTAGCTGTGTTGGATTTCCTTTTAATTTTGTTCTAAATATTACTGCCGTGAATTTTTTCACATATCGAAAACCAAAAATGTTGCTGGCTGTTCACTTAATTGACTCTAACAAAAAAATTAAAGCTTAATATTTCGCAACTGTCAAATTACAACTTTCTAGTACTAAGAGTCTCTGAGCTAAGCCGCGGACAGCCAGACAGACGGACATGGCGAAACTATGAGGGTTCCTTGTTGACTAAGGAACCCTAAAAAAGCAACCATTTATAATTTTATATCTCAACTATTAATTATAATGAAAACAGATCATATTATAGTTCATGAGAACCCCTAATCCTTTCACCTTTTATATTCCGTGCGCCCAAATCTTCTCGATTCACCGACGTAATCTCTAAGTAATTAAGGATATAGTGGTCAGGTGTAAGCTCTATACATATACAAAAGGCTTGGGATCGCCATTGGAGCCGGAAAAGTAATTAATTCTGTAAAGGTAGTTGTATGTTGTATCTACAATGAAAGGTAATTTTGTAAAGGAAGGGATATATTAATAGGTAGTACATAGTTGGTGCTTCGTTTGTTTTGTTTTATGGTAGGTTGGAAAATGAAAAAGAAAATATATTTATTGGTGGTTTAGTGGAGCAGTGGTGGCCCAGTGGTAACGGCCGCGACTTACGAGTTGTAGGTCGTAGGTTCGAACCCAGGCAGGCGCTTTACTTTGTGTAAATTATTTCATCACCACTGCTCTCAAAACGGTGAAGGAAAAACATCGTGAGGAAACCGGCATGTCCTAGAACCGAAAATTCAAAGACATGTGACATCTACCAACCCGCACTGGGCCCGCGTGGTGGATTACGGCCCACTCCCTCTCACAGAGAGGAGGCCTGTGTCCCAGCAGTGGGAACATTTATAGGCTGATGATGATTTATAAATTAGCATAAAAATGTTGGGTGGTTCTATTAGTGACTCAGTCACAAATGAACGCCTAAACAGAGTTGATTGAAAGTCTCAGAGATAGTCTAAGCTGTCGATAGATATTGGTGCCGACTCTCTTGTCACAAATGCCTCTAAACTAGACTAAAAGTCACCTAAATTTAGTTTATTCCAGTCAAACGACGATTTCCCATTCTGAAATAGACTTAAGTGACACAACTTAACTAAAAGAAAGAAAAAACATTAATTTGGATACAGTTCGTGAAACACAAAATATAAATAATATTTTAACAATAGTGTGTGCCTCACGGCTACGCCAAAAAGTTTAATTTCAGCATTAATGCCAGACAGATGCTGTCTGACGCTGGTTTTCTAATGAACCTTTAAAACCTTTATATAATGCCCAACGCGCCTAAAAAAGTTTTCACTTCTAAAAAAAATTACAATACTGTTTTGGCACTTGAAGTCGAGGTATTGGTGTGAATTTTAGTTCATATTTTATTCCACACCTTTTTAATCGTGATTATAAATAGTCAGATTTAGTTCGACAGTCAAAATTTTAGGTGAAAAACGTCAAATTCAGAATAGCGAAATTGCTATTTTCACTAACTTAATATCTCAATGCCATCTTAGTGCTGTAAAACTAAAATATAGTTAAGTTGTGTCACTTTAAGTCTATTTCAGAATGGGAGATCATTGTTTGACAGGAATAAACAAAATTTTGGTGATTTTTAGTCTAGTTTAGAGGCATTTGTGACAAGAGAATCGGCACCAATATCACTCTTGATATCAAAATATTAACGTAATCCATAAATTCAAGGTCTATACATATTACATCCCTTCGAGAAACAGAGTTATCGGTGCGACCGTAACGTAAACAATTTAATTACCTTTTTAACCGACTTCCAAAAAGGAGGAGGTTCGACGCGTATGTTTATTTTTTATTTTTTTTTATGTATGTCCACCGATTTCTCCGTCATTTGTGGACCGATTTTAAAAATTATTTTTTTGTTTGAAAGGGTATGCTCCCAAATTGGTTCCATATAAATTTTATTAACTTTGCTTGGGTAGTTTTTGAGTTAGCTACAAAATACGTATCTTTTTTCCCACTTAGTATGTACTTAGATGATATGATAAGTTCCTGACACTGGTAGTAGGTAGTGGTATTCGAATGTGTGTGGGGTTGGTACCACAACTAAAAAGTGAAAAATAAAAACTTTTTTATTTATTACAAAAAAAAAACTACTGACTTCCAAAAAAAACACTACAAAGTGAAAAATAACTTTAACTTCGGAAGTCGGTGGCAAAAAACGAAAACACAAAACCCAAGACACCGACTTCCGAAATTAAAGTTATTTTTCACTTTGTAGTGTTTTTAATAATACAACTTACGGCGAATTTAACCGTGAAAACGGAACGGAACGCGTTCAAGAGCCATCATTGTTGTGGAACATTGACAGTTCCATTGTTGAAGTTCGCCCTTAATTTCAAACTTACCCAATATTTTATTTTGCTTAGTACAGTTCCCTCTTGCATCATCCTCTTTATCCAGTTTCAACGTATTGTCAAATCTATTCATTTCAGTAACACACTCTTGTCTATCACATTTCTAATTATCAACATCATTCGATACTTTGTTTCTCACTTTGAAATGTTTTAGTAACTTCGTGATCATGGTTGAGTTCAAGTTTGTCACTTAAGTCTCATATTGCTACTATTACTACTTTTTCATAGTAAGTTATTCCTATTAATTAACTTAACACACATTCAATACGTCATTTAAGTCACAGTATTGTTTTACGTACCTATATTAAGTTTAATTTAACTACTCTAATCACTTATCATGTAAAAACATCTACATCATATTTTTAATCACTTAATTATGATCACTAATGATATTATTATTGCAAATTTTAATTAATCCATCAACCGTTTCTTATCCAAGTTAAGTCCAGTTTAATACTTTAAGATTTCACCAACTCTAAACTCGTAATTGACAATTTCACTATCGTAAAATTGGCGGCAAAATCTGTGAAGGGCAGCGCGACCGCCCCCGATGACGCGTCGGGATCTACTGAAGCAGCCACGCGAACCTGAAAGCGGGAGCCGTTCATTACAGGCTTTATGTCATCCCCAGGTTTTTTTTATGCTGGCTGAATGTTTACGCCGCCTTTGCCAAATGTCGGAAAATTTTCTTTTTTATTTCTGACTTCGGAATGTCGTGTTCCAAATTCAAACGGGATTTATAAGTGAAGATTACATAAATTCTGTGAGAATTTCCTAAATATGAATGATATGCTAATCTAAGCTTTCAATGCTAGCTAATGCCAATAAATATGAAATTAATATTTACGACCAACTTACTAACTCATCAATTCTACTGGATCAAAGAAACGAGTAGTGCCGCTGAATAATGTATCAATTTGTATGCATGAATTTGGTTCATGTATGTAGCAGAAAGTTGCGTAAAATATTTCCATTTTAACACTAATAATGAAGTGACTTATGTATATTCATAGCCGTGGCTAAATTACTTTGAAAATAAAAAGGTCTGTTATTATGACGAAAACATTTCATCACTCATGAAGTTAAAAGCTATTTATTTACCTATCACTTCCTTATTTATTTACATCGAAATAAAGATTCAAAGCTCAGGATAAACAAAAGGCCCTCTTAGCAAATCCTTATTCAAAGCTGCTTTAGGTTCAAAATTCAAAAGGAATTGTTCATCTCGACGTTATATCACTTTGAGAAACATTAATTCCTTTGAATTGTATTTCCTCAAAGGTTAATTCAAAGAAGGTATTAACACAAAACTGCTTAATGTTTACCGTTGAGCTTTTAAGTCTTAAAACTGCATTTCTGAGGAACGTTGTTTGAAATGTTCTCACGTTTGGAGAAATTAAGAGAAAACGCGGTCACGTGGTCTTTGACGTTCATTCCATACTAACGTATTCCTCTGTTTTCTCCCTAGTTAAGACCAGGCACTCCAAAGACAATTTCCACGCAAACTCCGCCCACATGCACTCCACCACTCCACCATGTGATAAACGCTAACACATCAGTAATAAAGTTGAATATCGCGTGCGCTCTTTGTTTGTGTTCGAGCACGGAACTAAATGTCGTAAGTCTCAATTCTTATTTCGTTTTTATCTAAAGTAATAATTGATATAGAGAAAAAATATCTTATATCTAAATAGTAAATATATTTTCTTACTGTCAATAATTATTTAGACATAAAAGCCGAGTAAATCTTGTTTTTGTTTCAAATAAACTGTAAAAAGGATATGATTATCGAATAAAAATGAATCGATCGAAAATTTTCCAATTACGTAACTGTCTTTTATGTGGTAAGAAAAAAATCCAACCAAAGATCCAAAGATCGAACCCAGACAGGCGCTTTACTTTACTACTACAACTCGTACTCGTAAGTCGCGGCTGTTACCACTGGGCCACCACTGCTCTTACTATAAATCTTTGGACTATAAGCCCACGTTCGCACGGACGTAATAAAATCGCGGAGATTTTTTTTCGTGCACTTGATTTTCAACGCTCTGCTTAGCACCGAGAGTTGAAAATCCAACAGTGTATTTTTATGACGCGCTGGGACGAGAGCACGTCCCAGCGCGTTGCATTCTCAAGGCTCGGCTTAACACCGAGAGTTGAAAATCCAGTGCGCGATAAAATCCCGCCGCGATTTTATTACGTCCGTGCGAACGTCCGTCGGCTAATAGTCCGAGCGCGACTGCTAGTCACGGCCTGAGGTATGTGAGTGGTGAGACGGGGGAGGGCGCCATTGACAAAATTGGCAGACTGAATTAGCTTGGCCTTAATCTACCTTCCCCATCTCACCGCTCACATAACTCAGGCAGTGCCTAGCAGTCGCGCGCGACTATAGTATCATTAAGAGGAGGCTCCCTAAATTGTATGTTAATTTGCATTAATATCCTGAAAAACTCACATAAACAATCAAAATGGAACTTTAGTACCTATATGATTTATTGGATTTTTTTCTTTCCAAATATAAGACAGTTACGTAATTGGAACATTTTCGCACGAATTTTTTTTTTTTTTCTAAAATCATGTCTTTTTTTAAGATTATTTGAAACAAAAACAAGATTACTCAACTTTTATGTTTAAAATAATTATTGACAGTTAGAAAATATAGTGTATTAACTAAATTTAAGATATTTTTTTCTCTAGATCAATTATTACTTTAGTTATAAACGAAATAAGAATTGAGACTTACGACATTTAGTTCCGTGATCGAACACGACCAAAGAGCGCACGCAATGTTCAACTTTATTACTGATGTTTTAGCGTTTAGCACATAATGGAGTGGTGTGGGGTGCATGGGGGCGGAGTTTGCGTGGAAATTGCTTTTGGGAGTGCCTGGTCTTAACCAAGGATAAAACAGAGGAATACTTTAAAGTAGAATAAACGCCAACGACCTCGTCACCGAGTTTCCTCTTAACGAATTTAGCCGAAATTCGCATGTACACTCGAGACAAACACGGAAAATAGGCGTTTTATTTCGAAGAATATTTTGTCGAATATGGCGCGGATGGTATTGTCGAATGAGACGTAAAATAAATTCTTCGCAGCCAATTTAGCAGTTGAGTCAAGTGAGAGAATGTTTTTGTTACAAATATAACTACAAAGATTTTTGCGCAGTAGCTTGATATATTGTTATTTCACACTGTACGATGATATGAATTCTGGTAGAAGCGAAAATATAAAGCAAAAATACATAACATTGACGAGATTTTCATGTGTGAGGGAAAATTCCCTGGAGAATCACACGACAGGAACGAAAAATTTTCTATCTGTCGTAAATCTTGTACGTTGATACTACTATGTCTTGTAGCCAGTCTGACAACTCTAAAGTTCGATTAAATAATAAATTACTATCTCAGCAGTATTTTATTTTATTTTAATTTCGGGAAATGATACTGTCAATCAATTCAATACTTAATTCAGTAAAGACATCCATTAATCACTCTTAATTCAATTATATTTTCAAATTTCAACAACTTTATACCGATAAATATCATCCATAATTATTTTCCATAATAAATCCTCAAGATTATTATATATCTCCAACAAAACCCAGTTTCAACAAAGTATGTGTTGTCGACATAGGCACTAATTGCCATAGAGAATAATAGTTTTTTATTTTATTTATATAAAAACAATGTTTTGTACACCACATAAAATGATAAATGATTTTATTTCTGTAAGTAGGTTTGTACAAACACTTTTACACGTCAATCATATTTTAAAACAAGATGAGGTCGGCGTTTCCTATCTGACTACTCTGAGAAGAAAGGCCGAAACAAACTCAGAGGTCTCAGTCTCTTATAAAGTCCAGACATAATCTTGGTCAGATCATGTGAAGGCCATGTGGATTGGTGTCTGAAGCGGTCTTTTGAGGAAAGAACCACACAGATTGAGAGGGCCTGTCCAGTAGTGCACGCATTTGTCAATTATCGTGCAGCTCAACTCAGAATTTAAGGAGTTCAACGATTCGACGAACAATACCAAAAAAAAGGACATTTGGGTAGGCCACTTAAATTACTCAAACTGTTAGACCATGATTAGAACTAACTGAGAAAAAAATAGAAAACAAATCAAAAAGGAATGACCCACATAGTCTTCACATTCACAATAATTAAAATAATAAAATACTTTAAAAGTATATATAAAATTCATTAATCTTGGTCAGAGCATTTCATTTGAGGACCATGTAGATTTGTGTCTGAAATGGTCTTTGAGATGTTTTGTACGTAGGTAATAAAAGGCGAGGATCGATAGCAAACGTATAATGCAAACTGAAGCTAAAACATATGTGACACCTTATATATACTACTGTGATGATCATTAACCAATGCGGGTAACTGAATATATTACAACTTTCCACCCTAAATAGTACATATTCCTAAACAACAATCATTACAAACTAGTACAAAACAATACCAAAATTCACGACAGTTTCAATTTACTTACTACAATACAATTTTAACTAATTATACATCCATAACCTTACTTACGACTTACAACAGTAATACAAGTTACAATAATCTTACTGATACTAAATTATTAACTAACCAACTAGACTACTTAACGATTACAATATTTTGGTAGCCTCTTTAAACGACATTCCCGTATAGGACGATTTCGAACCACTTCCGGAACAAGATTCTCGGAATTACTAGCCCTTATACACGGATCCGGACTGGGAACATTAGGGAGAAGATCTGAGCTGGCCGCGGATGTGGACGGCAACACATCGACTGTCGCGGTTCGGTTCGGACTGCACTCCCCCACGCTCTGAGGGGCCTGCGACTCAGCATGCGGTACCTCTGTGCTGACTGGGGCTGGCGTCACCTCCGGCACCTTGGCACGCTCTGCCTCGAGAGGACTCCGTTCTGCCGTACTGGTTGGACAAATCAATGAACTACGCGATCGCTGTCTTAACTGATCAATGTGTCTGTGTGTTTCTTTCCCTGATCCATCCACAACCCTATAGTCAGTAGTACCCATCCTTTTTACTATTTGTCCCGGTAGCCATTTTTCATTACCTCTATACTGTCTCATCCATATTTCCTCCCCTAACTGTAAAGAACGTTCTGTACCTGCTGTTTGTTGCCGCTCCTGAGCCTTTTTTACTTTCTCTTCCCTGTTGGGCCTTAAAGCATCTAATTTTGTACGTAAATTCCTACCTAACATTAGCTTCGCTGGACTTTCCCCCGTAGAACAATGTTCCGTATTACGGTAATGTAATAAGTAGGTACTCAAAAATAAATTTATATTTTCTTTTTGTTTACCCGCTTTTTTAATTGTTCTTTTAACAGTACGCACTGCATTTTCCGCGGCCCCATTTGATGCTGGGTGGTATGGAGCAGAAAAGACATGTTCTACACCATGTTGTGTTAAAAAGTCTGATAATTCTTTACTCGTAAATGGGGGGCCATTATCTGAAACTATTTGCCTGGGTAAACCCCATCTAGAAAAAACTTCGGTGAGTTTTTCAATAGTAAAACTAGCCGCAGTACTAGGTAAAGGAAATACTTCTAACCATTTAGTCCTTGCATCAACCATTACTAAATATATTTTACCAAAAATTGGACCTAGGAAATCTAAATGTACCCTCGCCCATGGTCTGGAGGGCCAGGGCCACGGCGTGACTGCGTGTCGCTGCGGCGAGTCTGCTTCCCCCGCGCACACCGCGCACTCCCGACACGTCGCCTCCACCGCCTCGTCGATGCCCGGCCACCAAACGTAACTCCTAGCTGACGCTTTCGTCTTTACAATACCCATATGGGGTTCATGTAACTCTCGTAATACCCTAGCTCGACAGCTTCCCGGAATCACTACCCTGTGTCCCCACATGACGCAGCCTAACTCTTCGTACAGTTCCTTACGACGGTTAAAATACGGTTGTAATTCCCGTATTTCATTTTCCGTAGGCCACATATCCCGAATATAACTTATAACCCTGCTTAACATCGGATCTCTCATAGTCTGTTGCTTAATTGTATTATAATCAAGTAACAATGCGTTTTGTGCGAAATGTAAATAAGTTTGCTCAGGCACTGCATATGACTCATCGCTATTGCCAGGAACCGGTAATCTCGATAGTCCGTCCGCACCGTTTTGTTTCGTGTTGACGTATTCTATATCATACGTATAAGCAGATAGAATGATAGCCCAACGCTGTAGTCTACTCGCCGCCATGGCCGGAACGCCGTGCTTTGGACCAAATATACTTACTAATGGCTTATGATCTGTTCGTAAAGTAAAGCGTCGGCCATACACGAACTGATGCAACTTTTTTAAACAAAATACAATCGCTAGCGCTTCCCGATCTATCTGAGAATAGTGTTTCTCGGCGTTATTCAATGCGCGTGACACATACACCACCGGCTGGTCCCTGCCGTCGGCGCTTGGCTGTGTGAGTACCCCACCTATACCACGCGCACTGGCGTCACACGTCAACACTAACGGCTTATCTGGGTCATAATGCACTAACACATCCGCACCTGTTAATATTGTTTTAACTTTTACCATTGCTTTCTCACACTGATTACTCCAATTCCAACTTACACTTTTTTTTAAAAGTTCATAAAGTGGTGACAATATACTACTCAAATTCTTAACGAACTTAGCATAAAAATTTACTAACCCTAAGAAAGAACGCAATTCAGTAACATCTGTCGGCCTAGGAATTTTTACTATTGCATTCACCTTATCCGTATCAACTTTTATACCATCCTTAGATATAACATACCCTAAATATTTGATCTCATCAACCATGAATAGACATTTACTTCCTTTAAGCTTCATTCCATGATCTTGTAACCTTTGAAACACCCTTTCTAAAGTTTCCAAATGTTTATTTTGTGTCCCTGACGTACTTATGATTACGTCATCAAGAAATACTTCTACGCCTGGTATATCATTCAGAAGGTTCGACATAATCCGCTGGAAGATGCCCGGACTAGAAGACAACCCAAACACGAGTCTATTATATTTAAATAGACCTCTATGTGTATTTATTACTGTTAAATCTCTAGAATCATCCAATTCTATCTGATTATAAGCCTGGGATAAATCAATTTTCGAAAAGAACGTAGCCCCATTTATACTCACTAATATATCATCTATCTTCGGTAGCGGATACCTATTGATCAGTAAGACAGGATTTAACGTGACTTTATAATCAGCACAGATACGGAGTCCACCGTCAGCTTTACGTACCGGTACCAAAGGTGTGGCCCAGTCTGAGCACTCGACGGGTTCGATGATGCCCGCGCGCAGCATCGCATCCAGCTCCGCATCGACTTGACCCTTCAGAGCGTAAGCCAGCGGCCGCGCCCGGCAGTACACGGGGGTCGCCCCCTCCCGCAACTGGAGTGTTGCCTTACCGCCTGTGTACCGTCCCAATCCGCCGCTGAACAACTCTTTATACCTATTTAACAAAACATTTGCAGTATCAGATTTTGTCTTTACAATATTGCCATAATTAATTGCTTGTTGAAATGGGGGTATTTTTATTTCCATTTCGGATAACCATTGCCGGCCTAATAAAGAAGTTGTACCTCCATTGATCACAAACAGTTCTAAATATTTAATTTTTCCTTTATACTGAACTTTCGGTCTTATTACACCTAATGGCTTTATATCACTACCATCATAAAACTTTAATACTAAGTTAAACGGCTCAATTGATCTAGTACTAAAATACCTATCATATGTTTTTTTACTTATACAAGAAACAGCAGAGCCTGTATCTATCTCCATCTTGATAACGTTGTCATCAATAAGCAATGATAAGCTTACCGGGTTATATCCGTTCAAACACAGTTGGTGTAATTCTTCCTCTAGCTCGTCCGAACTAGAATCGCCTCGTGGTCCACCCGGCTGCTCGCTCCCGGTAGCTTCGACGTGGTTCACCCCGCGCCTGCTTCCTCTACCAGTGCTCGACCGTGTCCGAGGACACACGCGTCTCAAATGTCCACTTTCCTTGCATTTACTGCATACAAAATGCTTATAGCGGCACTCGTCGGAGGTATGTCCGCGCCAGCCGCACGCCGTGCAGCTACCGGCGCCTTTGCCCGTGTCCGGCGCAGCGCGCTCGCGGCCCCCGCGCTGCTCACGCCCACGTTTAGTCCTCAATGCGTGTATGTTTGCTGGTGTCACCGCGCTTGTTTTATGCTCAACCACGGCTGCATCTCGCTCCGCCGCTTCCAACCCACACGCCAATTTCACTGCCCCTAAGTACGTCAGATTGTCCTCTGCAAATAACCTTTGTCTGATGACGTCACTCTTAACTCCGCACACCAACTGATCCCGCAGATTCTCCTCCAAATTTCCGCCAAAGTCACAGGTTTTCGACAGTTTTTTAATCTCGGTTAGGTATTGCGTCATATTTTCATCGTCCTTCTGCCTTCTTTGACGAAACCGGAAACGCTCCGCCATGACCGCTGGTTTCGGCTGTAGATGATTCTTCAACATTGCCACGGCTTTTTCATAGGTTAACTCCGCCGGTTTGCTTGGGCTGCACAACGTGCTCAGTAACTCGTACGTTTGATCCCCAACGCCAGTGATCAAGATCGCCAACCACATGTTCTTATCCACGTTATTGACTTTAAAATACATCTCTAACCTTTCCACGTACAAAGTCCAATTCCCTGTCGTCACATCAAAGTCTCTTATCCGACCAATTTGTCCACTCGACATCTTTATTCTGATTTCCACACTAACACACCGAATACAATAAGTATGTAAGTATTATCCTATCCTCGTCGCCACTGAGATGTTTTGTACGTAGGTAATAAAAGGCGAGGATCGATAGCAAACGTATAATGCAAACTGAAGCTAAAACATATGTGACACCTTATATATACTACTGTGATGATCATTAACCAATGCGGGTAACTGAATATATTACAGTCTTCTGAGGAAAGAACCATACAGATTTGAGTGGACCTGTCCAGTCAGTGCACGCATTTGTCAATAATAGTGTGGCTCAACTCAGAACTTAAAAGGAGGTCAACGATTCGACAAACAATACCAAAGAAAGGACATTTGGGTAGGCCGCATAAAAAAAAAACGTATCTGCTTACATACATCCCATCTTAATCCCATGATCATTTTCATCGACAAATGGCAATTTTATCAAAGTAGATAGGTATGTGGCGGCATCTACATCGCCACAGGCGAACTACGCATCAAAAACCTGATGTCACACAAAATTCTGACGTTGCACAAAATCCTGCATCACGCAATTAGTTTACCGCGCGAACAGCATATACATGTCGCAGGGATATTGTCGAATCAGTGACATACACGAAACTTTGTCAACCGCCTCCATTTCTCACAATTTAACGGATTCATTTCAGTGATATTATAATTAAGTAAGTAGTATTAGTTAAGTAATATTTTGACAATTTCATTGTATGTGCAAGATCGTTAAATTGTGAGACGGCGAATGATTGGTTCGTTTCCAATATCAAACTCAAACTCAAACTCAAAGCATTTATTTCAATTAAACCATTTACAGGCACTTTTGAATTGTCAAAGAATCGGTCAGTTAGTCAGAAAGTTGAAGCTAGTTGCCCATTCCAAAACGTAGATCTCTATGGAGAAGAACGGGCAAGAAACTCCAAGGCCACTCTTTTAAATATAGATATTACAAAATTCTGGGTACATTATTCTTGTTGCTTCTATATGTGAGAACAATGTACAAAAAATAATCAAAGCAGTTGAAAATATCTGATTAAAAATAAGCCCTGGCAGATAAGAGATGACCAGTCTCAACTGACGGCGCCCGTTCACGAACATGACGCGTGGATCAGCACCATCCAGCTCAACCATTTTGTAGGGAACCGAATGATCCAACACACTCGCCACCATCAGCGAGACATTTAAGTGAGCTTGACATTCTCTCAACTGCCATGCTCTTTCAAGTCAACATACATCTTAATAACATAATAAACGGCTCCATGGTACTCACATTTACAAAAAAAAACGAACTTTAGACAATCTAAAACGTGGTTGATCAAATTTGTTCCTATTTCTAGTGTTAAAATTATGCCTGTCACTTATCTTACTAAAAAGGTGTAGATTTTTTCAAACATACATAATGTTTTCATATATATACTGACAAGGTACCGTCATGATGTTAATTTTCTTGAACAGTTCCCTTAGAGATTCGCGTCTGCGGAGGTTGTAGATGGCTCTGACGGCCCTCTTTTGCAGAATAAAGACAGAACCCAGCAAAATACCGTAAGATATGATGCTATGAAAATAACTAAAATAGACCAGTCTCGCGGTATCCACGTCTGTTAGTTGGCGGATTTTCCAAACAGCGTAAGCGGCTGAACTTAGCCGCCCTGCAAGTGATGTTATGTGAGGACCCCACTGTAGTTTGGAGTCAAGCGTTATCCCCAGGAAAACCGTCTTTTCGACGAATTCTAGTGTCTCCTTATTCAATACAACGTGACATTCACTACTTCTAACATTCGGTAACGCGAATCTTATGCATTTAGTTTTCTTCTCATTTAATACCAAATTATTTACAGTAAACCAATTATGGACCGTAAGCATAGCGTTATTTACGTCGTCAAGCTCCTGTGCATGTCTGTCTACTTTAAAAATCAGTGATGTGTCATCAGCAAATAACACCATTTGTGGTCGATTTTTCAGTAAATTTGGTAAATCATTTGCATATACTAAAAAGAGGAATGGACCCAATATCGAGCCCTGAGGTACACCCATTTTGACTTTTAAACCCAATGAATTTACACCGTTTATTTGAACTTGCTGCAGTCTATCATTCAAATATGATTTTACTAAGCTCAGCGCAAGTTTATCCAGACCGTAATGCTCAAGTTTCAAGAGCAGTGTTTCGTGATCCACGCTATCAAATGCCTTGGATAGGTCGCAAAAGATGCCTATTGCATCTCGTGCCTCTTCCCATGCATTAAAGATGTGTTTCAATAAGGTGACACCGGCGTCGGTTGTGCAACGTCCTTTGGTGAAACCATACTGTTGATTGTGTAGGATGTTATTACGATTAAAATGATTGAGCATTTGATTTAACATTACTTTTTCAAATACCTTGCTGACAACCGGCAAAACAGATACGGGTCTATAATTATTAGTGTCTTTGCTGTCCCCGGATTTGAAAAGTGGAATAACTTTATTGTATTTCATTAAATCCGGGAATATCCCTTGATCTATACACAAATTAAATATTAAAGCTAAATAGGGTGCAATTGTCTCAATAATTGATTGACAAACTTTAGTAGACATGCCCCACAGATCTTCGGTAATTTTGATCTTAAGTTGCTTAAAAGCCTTTATAACGACCACAGGGTTTATATGTTTAAATTGAAATTCCACAGGGCAGGCTGAAACATTCGCTTTTAATAAATCAATCGCAAGTGAGGGGGAGGAATTTAAAGTTTCTGTAGTTTTAATTGGAATATTGGTAAAGAAAGTTGCAAATTCCTGAGCAACATTGATGTTATCGCTAATAAGACCGCCGGAAGTGTCTAGTGTGTAATCTGTATTATGTCTTTTGTTCTTGTTTGTTTCATTGTTGATAATTTTCCAAACTGTCTTTATTTTATTGTCTGCCGATTTAACCTTGTTGTTAATGAAAGAAGCTTTAGCTGCTTTGCAGATATTTTTAAAAGTTTTAGAGTAAGTAGCAACATACGTATTAAAAGTTTCCGTGTTAATATACGGCTTAAGGCCATACAGTTCAAATAACGTTTCCCTACTTTTCCTGATGCCTTTAGTTGCCCAGTCACTGAATAAAAACTTAGGGCAAATAGTTTTAGTTTTTTTCTTAAAAGACTTATTGAACTCTGTTTGCACTAATGAAAAGAATTGTTCATACAAAATATTGCCATTGGACATATTTAGACCCTGAGCACTTAACTTACTAATTAAAGTGCTATTAAACTTATTTAAATTACCCGATGTTATTGGTCTAGTTTGTATCTGCACTTTTAGTATTGGTGTGTTGGACTCAAAAATAACGGTTTGACCGCTGTGATCAGAAGGGAGATAATTTACAATGGCTTTATCTAAATAATCGCAGCAACAAAAGACATTTTCAATACATGTAGCAGTAGTCGAAGTTATTCGCGTTGGTTCTAAAAACACATTTGACAGATTGAATGATTTGAAGAGACTTAATAATCTACTGCTATTTGAATTATTTTCCAAAATATTAATATTAAAGTCACCACAAATAATTACTGATTTATTACCAGTAGTAAGTTTTGCCAAAACATCTTCCATTACTGATTCAAATATAGAGTAGTTTTGATAATTTGGAGGTCTGTATACACACACTATAAAATGCTTATCTAGCTCAACACAGGACAGTTCAATGCTATGTTCCACCGATAGTTCAACTACATATGTCATTACGAGTCTTAGATATATCATAAAATGAATAAACTTCTACACGTTATTATGCAGATCTTAAAGGCGGGTGAAGAAGAGTTGACCAATTGTTGACCAAGTTGTGATAGTTTTCCTTTTAAATTCGCTACTGCCGTGAATTTTTTCACATATCTAAAACCAGGGTCAGAAAATTAATATTTGTTTTTAAAAACCTGCGAACATCTGCTGATTTTGGGATACTACGAACAGTATACTTCGCTCTGGCACATTCCATCCTAAAATATTGTATTGCAGCTTGGGGTGGGGCTGGGAAGTGCTTAATGCTCCGACTGGAAAGGGCACAGAGGGCAGTGTTAAAGGTCATGACTCACAAACCAGTTCGATTTCCAACTACTGAACTGTACGCTCTTTGCGACTTACCAACAGTCAGACACACATTTCTTCTTGCTGTTGTGCAGCGTAAACACTTAGCCCTTCCTTTTGATCCTGTTGTCGGTACCCAAAAGCGCAGATCTGGCAGAGTCTGCCAGGTGGAATCTGCCAGAGTTCAAGTTGTTCGGCGGCAATATCACTTTCTTGGCTCCACTTTGTATAACCGAGTAAATAAACAGCTCAATATATATCCACTGACCTTGCGAGAATGTCGACGAGTCACGGATGAATGGCTTAATACACTTACTTATGAAGAATTGGAAACATATGTAAAAACTTAAACTCATTCTCTAATTGCCCTTTATATGTATAACACGCGCAAACACACACCCCCGGCACAAACTACACCTCTCTCCCACACACACATACAACACACACAAACACACACATATAAACACTCCACGCTCAAAACTACACAATCCTTCCATACAAACACACAATCTCACATAAAATACGGTGAAATTTTGTTCAGTTTTAATTTTAAGTTCTGATTTTTTTTTATTTTTCTTATTTTATTTCTTATTTTTTATTTGATTTGTTTTAGTTTTGAATTTGTCTCGAACTTTTTGGAGGTGGGCGTTAATGACTGCGACACAGTATTATACTAATGCAGTTGTTATCGAACACAGAGTTTCTGTAAACTGAGTTTTTTTTTGTTTCAATAAAAGTTTATATTAAAGTTTATATTATATTAAAACCAACCATTTAGCTGGCAGGGGGGGGGGGACACTGGACTCACAACAATTTGTACTTTAAAGCTTAATATTTCGCAAACGGATCTCTAAATTCAAAAATAGTTTTAACTCACTCACAATGTTTTTGAAAGACCTTTCCAACGATACCCCACAACAAAGATTAGAAAAAAAAAAAAACATCCCCACATTACGTGTAGGGGAGGTACCCTAAAAAAAAATTTTTTATTTACCACTTTGTCGGCATGATTAATATGTAAGTATACCCATGCCAAATTACAACTTTCTAGTACTAATAGTCTTGGAGCTAGACCGCGGACAGACAGACAGACGGCCATGACGAAACTATAAGGGTTCCTTGTTTACTACGGAACTCTAAAAATTATTGCTTTTTTGGACCTGCAGCACAGATGAATGCAGATGGTTCACACTCCGCATTTTAGGTATGTACTTACAAGTACGCAGCAAGCTCGTCTTGTCGGGCCAATTCAGTGAGTGTAATGTAGTCAGACGATCTAACTAAGAGTTACGTCACTATAGAAAGAGAGGCAACTTCTAAGTGAATATAACTGTAGGTAATTAGACCTGTGCGACCTGAATTGCACTTTATTGTGTCGTATCAAGAGTCGCTTTTTATTTAAATGATTTTGCGGAGTTAACCATCCGTATTAATCTGTGCTTGCAGTGAGGTAAAAACAGCACCGCATTTCCCTTTCCTTTAAATATGCATTGGTGGGTCCCAGCTGTGTCTTGACGATGAAAGAACATAATCGAAATGTGAACAACTTATGTTGATTCTTGTATAAAATTTTGTTCTGTTTTCAAACTGTTCTATTTTGTTTGGCATAGTATACATTACTATTTCATTGTTTGTGTGTGATTTTTATATCAATTTTGTATTTTATATCTTTAAGTAATGTAATCAAATTTTGACTTGGTCTAAAAAATAGTGAAATATTATTTCGTTTATTTATTTTCATACTTATAAATATCTTAATAAAAATATTTTTTAGAATCCCAATTTAACATCTGAATTAATTTAAATTAAATCTATCTATTAATAAATGCGAAAGTGAGTTTGTTTGTTTGTTACACTATCACGCTAAACGGCTGAACGGATTTGGATGAAATTTGGCAAATGGGTAGACCATGACCTGGAGAAGGACATAGACTACTTTTTAGGGTTCCGTTGCCAAATGGCAAAAAACGGAACCCTTATAGATTCGTCATGTCTGTCTGTCTGTCCGTCTGTCTGTCCGTCTGTCTGTCTTTCCGTCCGTATGTTACAGCCACTTTTTTCCGAAACTATAAGACCTATGCTGTTGAAACTTGGTAAGTGGATGTATTCTGTGAACCGCATTAAGATTTTTACACAAAAATATAAAAAAAACAAATAATTTTGGAGTTCCCCCATACTTAGAACTGAAACTCAACATTTTTTTTTATCAAACCCTTACGTGTGGTATATCTATGGATAGGTCTTTAAAAATGATATTGAGTTTTCTAATGTCATTTTTTTCTAAACTGAATAGTTTGCGCGAAAGACACTTCCAAAATGGTAAAATATTTGTCCCCCCCCCCTGTAACTTCTAAAATAAGAGAATGATAAAACTAAAAAAAATGTATGATGTACATTACCATGTAAACTTCCACCGAAAATTGATTTGAACGAGATCTATAGCAAGTAGTATTTTATCGTGAACCGCAATTTACCTTTCATTCAATGTTACTTGCTGCTACGTAACCCTTCATGGGCGAGTCCGACTCGCACTTGGCCGCTTTTTTTATCTTGGTCCTCAGATGAAGTCGCAGGCAACAGCTAATGATTCATAATATTCGAAAACGACTACCTTTTTATACCCACCTCTTCACGTGTTTGTTACGTATGTTTCTTTAAGATGTTGTTTAATTACGCTGTGTAACACGGAAAATATACGTAGGGGGCTAATTTGGCTAACAATGAATTTCTATAACTGTATTTCAAAAGCGGTAGTTAGTAAGTGGCAGCCTGTTATACCTACTCAGCAATGGTTGGTATGGGGTGGCTCCCTCCTATGTCATAAGGATCACACACTCCACTATGGATACAGATTGTCCAACTTTTTGCTTGAATACGAGGTTTTTGGCTACTTTTTAACCAATTTAAAAAAAGGAGGTTATTTAATTCGACCGTATATATATTTATATGTCGAAGACGGGTATGTGACTTTCGTTATTATCAGCGATACTTTAACTACTGTGAGCGTAGTGTGAGTAGTGTTGGTTAATGCGCAATAGAAAAACAGTTTGCAGTTCAGATCACATTATAATTTACTATCAAATGAATCACACTAGCTAAATTATACACACACTGGGTGTGACGGCGCACCAACTAACAAAATGATCACAAATTACAACTAACACAATAACTGAGCACCACGAATCGAGAACAGTTCCGCGACGTCTAGACTCCAATGCGACCAGAGGCTGAATGCTCTCCTTGCCGTGGCCTTAAAACATCACGACTCTGTAGAAGCGCGCCTTTTTTGGTGTAGGTAGATCACTCTTGATGTCGCCAGTGGCGCGCTTGCGATTCCTTTCGTGTCCATACTAATGACCGGATCCGACATATACAGGGCGTCCCAAAATTATGGGACATGAAGGGAAAGTACCTTAAATATCGTAGATAGGGCATTTTGCTGAAAGAAGACTTTATGTTATTTTTAAAAGTTAGTAATTCTGCATTCAAAGATTTTCTAAAAATTACTTGCCTCGTCTGGGAATCGAACCGACTTAAATGTAAAAAAAAAAAACACCCCTACTTTTATGATGCCAATCGAAAGAATGGCCAAAAACTAAGACTCTTCTTAAGTAACATAGTATTTTAAAAGAAAGGAAGTCTTCTTTCAGCAAAATACCCTATCTACGATATTTAAGGTACTTTCTCTTCATGTCCCATAATATTTTGGGACGGCCCTGTATACAATATCTTTTTTGGGTGTTCGCGGATAACTTCGTCGTTTTTGAACAGATTTTAATGATTCTTTTTTTGTTGGAAAGGAGATATCCCAAGGGTGGTGGTACCATGATAAGGAAACCAGGATCCTAGAGAAATCGAGGAAACTCTTCAAATATTACACGTTAGTTACTATGTTACTATAAAAAATACCCAAATCGCTATAGGTTTTATAGCGATTTGGGTATTTTTTATAGTAACTCGTGCAGTTGCTCTTGGAAAGCACCATTTAGTTAAGTGGAACTGATGATGAAGACCACAAATAGCAACCGGAACTATTCAATAATAAGTATTTCACGGGTTGTGATCCGATTACTTTAATATGGTTGCAATACAATTTATGCTCGTCACAATACATATAGAGAAGTAGAGCTGATGGTGAAGTACCAAGAGAACTCCTCAACGATGAGCGTCCCTGAATCGGGAGAAGCAATATTTTGTAAAAGGTAATGAGCAGTTGGCATTAGGCTAATGTTACTTAGATAAATTACAAATTGACCCTCTAAAAAGCGAGAAATAAAAACTTTTTTACAAAAAATACTTCAACCGACTTCCAAACTACAAAGTGAAAAATAACTTTAATTTTAGAAGTCGGTGTCTTTAGATCAGTATTTTAGTTTTTTGACACCGACTTCTGAAATTAAAGTTATTTTTCACTTTGTAGTTTGGAAGTCGGTTGTATTTTTTGTAAAAAAGTTTTTATTTCTCGCTTTATAGTGGATCAATATGGCGCAACTCGCAGCGTATTGACAAATTGAAACGTCTTTTTTCTTACTCCTCCACTCAAAGTAGGAAAGCTCTCGAAATATGGGTTAGTTACCAACCATACGAAAAGAAGAAGAAAAAAATAAAAATATGTTGGAGACGGGTATGTGACTTTCGTTACTATCAACGATATTTTAACTACTGTGGGCGTAGTGTGGGTAGTGTTGGTTAATGCGCAATAGAAAAACAGTTTGCAGTTCAGATCACATTATAATTTACTATCAAATTAATCACACTAACTAAATTATACACGCACAGGGTGCGACGGCGTTTATTAAAATCACCAATTAACACAATGATCACAAATTACAGCTAACACAATAACTGAGCACCACGAATCGAAAACAGTTCCGCGACGTCTTGACTCCAATGCGACCAGATGCTGAATGCCCTCCTCGCCGTGGCCTTAAAACATCACGCGAATCACATCATTTCTGTAGAAGCGCGCCTTTTTTGGTGTAGGTAGATCACTCTTCATGTCGCCAGTGGCGCGCTTGCGATTCGTTTCGTGTCCGTACTAATGACCGGATCCGACAAATATAATAAACTTCATAATAATAAAAATAAATGGGAGGTTCCTCTCTCTGGAGCCCTGTTAGCCCGGTAGCTTGGACCCTGTTCCCGATACCGGTGGGGATACTATTTTTTATATTTTTTTATAATTTTATTCTAATATTTAAAAATATAATTTATATGTAAATAATGAAATAAAAGAAAAAAAACACATTGGTACTTGCCCAGAACTGAACCCACAACCTCGAACCTGTATGCTTCAAACAAATAATAGCGCTAGTGCAAGTTTATTCGAGCTTAGGTATGTCATGTGAAACGCCAGTACTTTATTTCTATCTTCTTAATGTCCCTCGGCAGACTTCGTGTTTTGACAGTTGTCGGATTTCTATCTTTCGGCACTTGGTGCAGACCGGACACTCTCAATCGACTTGGAAGTTTACAGAGTTGTTAATACTCTTTTAACTTAATGTAATTTATTAAAAAGTGGGAGGAAAGCTGCTAAAGTCGCAGGCACGACAGATAGGAAAATAGTTAGACGCCAGCACATCAAGCTACTACAATCTGTTTTAATAGATTTTCAACTTTATCGCTGAAGATTAAGGTTCAAAGTTGATTAGGAAAATTTGACAGTTTCGGGTAGCTTGATGTGCTGGCGTCTGTACTTAGTTCTGAATTCAAATTATTATAGACGATAAATCTAATAATTGATGGACTTGGAAATTAGCATACGTTTGTATTCGGAAATGCGATAATACCCGACATTAAGAAAATAGAAATACTGTACACTTATGAGAGACTGTTTACTAGACAGTGTTGAACTGAAGTCAGTGCAGTGCAGTGCAAAGTGGTGAATTTTAATTAATTAAATGTTCTCTTGTGAGTGTTGGTTAGGTTGTTTGTTGATGTCCGTGATACAGTGGTACTACTTGGAAATGTACTGTTTGTAAGTTACACGTAGATATTATCATCTCATCTATATCACTTGCTTTTGCTAGCGGTTTCACCCGTGTGGATGTCGAAAATTATCCCACAGGAATGTACTATACCGGGATAAAAAGTGTCCTATACAGGTTATTGAGGATGGGATGGGCAGGCCACATTCAGAGGCTGGAACCACAAAGATGGGCCCAGGTCGTGACAAACTGGCTCCCCAGAAACAAGAAAAGAAAGAGAGGCAGGCCTTTCAAAAGGTGGGTGGACAGTATTGAAAGAATATCTGCCAAATTTTGGGCAAGAACAGCCAGACTACGGGACGAATGGAAACATTTGGAGGAGGCTTTTAACGCCTCAGGCGGTCCTTACATAGAGGAAACAGACATTGGAGATACTAACACACAATACTAACAAATATGTATATAAAGATTTTTATTTCGCTACTAACACACTAACATACTTATAATAGTTTCTTATACTCTAGTGTGAAAACCTCATTGATGTAGTTGTAAGGAATTAATAAAGCTTTTTATTTATTTTAAACAGGTTATTAGCTAATATCTGGATGACCGAGCTTAGCTCGGTTTTTTTTATTTGGTAGTTTTCTAAAAATTTAACCTAGCTAGATCGATTTATCGCCCCCGAAATCCTCTGCATACTAAATTTCATGAAAATCGTTGGAGCCGTTTCCGAGATTCAGATTATAAATTGATATACATATATACAAGAATTGCTCTATTGTTTAAAATCCGTTTAGCCGTTTTAGCGTAAAAGCGTAACAAACAAATAAACAAACACTCAACTCACTTATGCATTCATAATAATATTATTGTACAAGTTTTTGCTCGCGGCAAAGGTCAGAAATTATCTCACAGGAACCTACTACCGGAATTCATAGTATCCTATGTCCTAACCCAGGTCATGGCCTATCCGCATGCCTTTCATCTAAATCTGTTCAGTCGTTACGGCCTGAAACGGTCAAATACAGACAGATAATAAATTCAAAAATCTTTTTTATGGTTTTGGGCCTCAAAATGAAAAATTAAAATCCATAAACGATGACTTCGTTGTCTATCAAGACCCTTTTTCTCAGGAACGCACGGAGATATCAAGTTGAAATATGTAGATATCAAAAACTCAGATATACGGTCCCTTGGAGCTGTATAGAAAATCCAAACTTCCAAGTCAACACTCGTAAATAAAACAAATCCTATATGGTACTTCCCGTTGACCTAGCAGCATGAAGTTTGGCGAGAAGTAAGGTTTTACAGTAAAAGTAAAGAGAAAAATCAATTCATGATTGAATGCTTAGCTCCACAAAAGTAGTTACTTACTTTTATTTAGCAGATAGTTATCTACTACGTTCGTTCCCTATTCAGCCCAGTGAAGTATTAGAATATTTCAACTGTTGTATAGTGGTATATTGTGTTCATTTTAATAATAGTAAGTACATTCTCAAACGCACTCTCATAGTTATTAAAAAGTTATTTCATCATACAAAAGTATATTGTGTTCTATCTCCTTTCATTTCCTACGAAATGTATGGAAAGTTTTTTTGCAATTTCTGACTTTTCTCGTACTCAAACCTCAGTTGGCCCGATATAGTTTTTTGATCCTAGTAATAAGAAATAGGATCGACTGGCATCAAAAAATTTATGTGAAAATTGGCCATATTCACACTGACTGTAATTTTTTTTCAAAATCTGTAAATGCAGATCAAAATGTTTCAAAAAGTTAAGGACAGTCTTCTAAGACCGTTTTTTTGTAGCAAGAACGGTTAACGTACCTACCCTTATTGCCCCATCTCAAAATCCACCCTGTATATTTTATGATTGACTGCTTAGCTCCATAAAGGTATAGCGTGATGATAACCTTTTAACAGGCATCCGCAACTATCTGCAATATTCTAACCTTTTGGCTAGTCTTTTTACAATTTACGGTAAACTTTTTAAACAAATCCTGATATACATTTTATTTATTTTCAGTTTTAATTATTAATACTGAGTTTCAAGTTAATCAGACTGCTCGTTAAAATTCGTCCATACAAACTTTGACACCAATCCCAATCCCAATCCTTCTTTAGGGAGTAGTTTAGAAAAATTAAAAATGGCAAACTTTACCATTTACATAGATAAGTATTCGTGCTAAGTTTCAAGTTTATTAACTCAAGGAATAAGATTTTTCAAACAAACAAAATCCCCTCTTTTCACCCCTTTAAAGTTCAAATTTCCAAAAATCCGTTCTTAGCGGACGTCTACTAACTATAAACTACCTCCCTGCCAAATTTCATCTTTATACGTCAAGCGGTTTTCGATATTTCGTGATGAATGAGTGAATGAGTGAGTGAGTGACCTTTCGCTTTTATATAAAGTGGAAATTTTAATGAAAAGCTAGATGTTTTAATAACTTTAGTAAATGTAAATTTTGAAAGCAGAATAATTATCTGAATAGAATGTCAGCAAAACTACATAATTTGTTATACCGAAATTCGCCCGCAATATTGCTACAGAATAAACACTCAGTTTTCGACTTCAAAAGCTAATCACAAACTAAATAAGCTCTCAAAGTTAGAAATAAAAATGTCTGAATTGACTTCTGACACAGCCGTTGCCTCCAGCAAAATATAAAGGTGTTTTTTGACAGATTTAATAGACATTTTTATATCTTAGGCAGGCGGGACCCTTTAACCTAAAGTCGACCTCCCACCGCTATGTACAATGTGCACGGGGAGGTTTGTTACGTTAGGCATGTAGAATTATTGTATATTAATATATCTTATTTAGATCTCATTATATGCTGCACCGGTCGACGTCATAACATCAACGCTGGCTGTCGCTGAAAACCAGCGCTGGGGCTCTGTCTCGCATAGAGTCGCAGCATTATGGTGAACGATGGCCGTTTTGCGTGGATGTGGCGCATATTTTCTCCAACTTGTTTTTTCTTTGTTTTTAACCGACTTCCAAAAAAAAGGAGGTTATATGTTCGTCGCGTATGTTTGTTTTTTTCTTTATGTCCACCGATTTCTCCGTCAATTGTAAAACAATTTTGAAAATTCTTTTTTTGTTTGAAAGGGTATGCTTTCGAAGTAGTCCCTTAAAATTTTTATTAACTTTGTTTCGATAGTTTTTGAATTAGCAAAAATAACTTTAATTTTGGAAGTCGGTGACAAAAAACGAACATTCAAAACCAAAGACACCGACTTCCGAAATTATAGTAGATTGTTATACGAGGGGCTAAAATAACCCATTGTAACGAGGTAGTTTTACTCCCGAGCTTTAGCGAGGGAGTAAATAGAAACCGAGTTATAATGGGTTTTAGCGCCGTGTGTTACACTCTACTTTTCACTACGATTGCGAGAAAATAAAATAATCCAATACAATATTAATTTACCTTTATAAAATTCAAATCTGTAAATGCGATTATCGCCATTTTGATGACAGTCGAGGTCGAGACTAAAAACATAAAAATTGGGGATTTCTAACATCCAAACTCCACCACAGGGGCAGTGAATACTACATCATTTAATTATTTGACGAGTTCATCCATTGTTCAAGTTAAATAAGTAGTGGTAATTAAGTTTTTGATATCCAAAGTCGAAGTCCAAAGTCGTCACATACACATGTAGATACGATTTAAAATGTGACAAATATTATTAAAAATATTATACACAACTAGAAAATGCCCAGATCTTAACGTAATATACGAACACAGGTCCAATAACACGTAATATTCATTACCACTACTCAATTTGTGTTAAAAATCGCCGATCATTTTTTTTTTTTATTGTGATGATGTGCGAAAACGATTATGCCAAACGATTTTTTTTTTCAATTTTGATCGACTCGATTAATTAATATGTCGAATATCAGAAATCGAAAAATTTAATAGAATTGTTTTAAGCATTAAATTAGAGATTTTTTTTAAAGATTTCGCGCCAATGCCTTTTTATTTCTTCTGTAGCCGCAACGCAATGCTCGCATTCTACCGAAGAGATAGCCACATTTAGTTCCATTTTCAAAAATAAAATGTTCTTCTTTTTTTTGTGAACAAGTAATAAGTCGAGTCCATACTCATGATTATTCTACAAAAGAATAAAGACTTTTTAATTTTTCAAGGCTCGTTGGAAAACACAAAAATTAAAAAAAAAATTACTTTTTCCCCTAGAGCAAGAAATGCAACTTTTTCCCCGCTCTGGTACTCTACAATGACGGCCTTTTTGAGCAAGAGGAGTGAAAAAGTTATTGTTCACTTTGTAGTGTTTTTTGGAAGTCAGTTGTTTTTTTTTTTGTAAAGAGTTTTTTATGTTCTTTCTTTGCGTCGTGTTTACCGCAAATAAACGTATTTTCTTTCTTTCTTTCTTTAGGAGTGTGGTATTTTTTTTTAGCCCTGCATTTGTGTGTAACCTGGCCGTGGATCGCATTAAACGATCTCGCCTACTTTTTCATACAAAGCGAAGCGTCCACGTAGCTCGTACCTCTCATTGTACGGAAATCCTATGCAATGCGAGATCAGCATAAACTGGAAATGTATAGCTTGATGTGTAGCCGTGTGTACGTAGCTTAGCCAAGGACTGTTGTGGAGCGGCGACTTTATAGTTACGATGTTACGGAAGGACATTTTATTACAAGGGGATCCTTCGATATTTGGAGTCCTTGCAGGTCAGCGAGTTTTATTTTCTTTCTTTATTTATTGGAATATGAAATAGGAGGTGTTTTTATTGTTTTTAATAACAAGAGGGACGAGATATACGACCTTTTTTGGTGTTGTATACCTGAAAGGTACAGACGCCAGCACATCAAGCTACCCGAAACTGTCAAATTTTCCCAATCAACTTTGAACCTTACACTTCAGCAATAAAGTCGAAAATCTATTAAATAAATTTGACAGATTGTAGTAGCTTGAAGTGCTGGCGTCTGTACAATAATTTTATCAGGGTCAATTTTAAATTGACTATCGAAGCTTCTCAGAGTTTTCGCCATTTAATTATTCATTTGAGTATCTTGAGCGGTTGATAAATAATTGACGGCAAAGCAAACGGCGCCGTCACGTTTTGCTAAACTACGGTTTTCTAAAAGATCGGTGACTGCTCACGTAGCGTCCGCAATTTACGGTCGAATGACGTCACTGAAACGTTGGCTATGAAAGTAAGTTGGTGTGTTTTCTTAGAGAGCGTTGTTGACAACATAAAGCAAACGCCGCCCTCCAAAGATTTAAATCGCTAGATTTCCCCTTACCGTAATCAGTCACAAGAAAAAGTGTCCATACTGAGAAGAGTGAGCTCACACATGATTAAATAGCGTTTCCATGACAAACAAGTGTAGTCACTACGTCATTGTGTATCAGAGGTGTCAAAACGAAACAGAAACGCGACTGTCTTTTGACGCGGTAGGGCGAATCTAACGATTTAAATCTTTTCCGCTGTCATTATTTTCATGAAAGCCGTCACTGTGGCCGTCAAGTGCGGCCACCGCTTTTCTAGGAAACCATACACCGAAAAGGTCGGATAAGAGTGACACTGGCTGCTAATACTCTAGCAGAGCGTCTATTGTTGCATGGCAGCTGTCTTCTGATGGCAGAGATGATGTTAGAGGAGTTGCTGTTGTTCCACGTTCACGACGAACTGCTATATTCCTGCACAATCCTGATGATATTGAAACTGCGAAACTTAATACGATGACAACTTTTGGTAAAGGCTATTCTGTGCCGTTATAGAAAATCCACATGTGATCAGAACTAAAAATACTTTCTAGTGCACAACGCTCTACAAAAAAAAATTTTCCAACATAAAACAAAAGAAAAACGTAGATAATCATTTTCATAGGTGGTTGAGTCCAGACCACATCGAAATCTTTCCTCGACTCTAATCGTGGACCTATTGTCTGAAGATAATGTAACCGAGGAAGTCTTTTGTTCCGCTAAATACTGTAGCAAGTCTGTTGCTGCCTCGGTGCCTGCCATCGTAGTCGGTCTGCGTGGCGTTTTGTTTTTTTTCGTAGCTGTTTTGGTAGTCTTGGATAGTAAGGGGATGTGGAATTAATCAGCGTTTTTAAAATAATTCCTAAATCTGTGCGCAGTCTTGGACACATTTGGATGTTACACATTTTTGAGTTTTTTATATTATTATTTTGACCTCGTTGTTATAGTGGTCGCAAGAGCTACTGCTGAGCGGTTCCCAGGTCGGGCACAGTTTAATTGTGTTTTTCCATCAGAAATTTCTCAGTAGTGGATTGGAGTCTGGATTTGTGTCTGGTTGTTGGCAATATTTATTTATTTATTTAATACTTCAAGCACACAAATGTACAGAGGCGGACTTAATGCACAATAATAAGCTAGCTTAATAGGCTCTCCACATATTACATAGAACTTAAACATACTTTCTTTAGTCTTTCCCTTCTCTTAAAGCCATCTAAACAGACATTCACATTCTCCGGATCACATAGCCTATAAAAATTACAACCGATTTCCACACAACTTTTCAGTCACTGGTGCCACTTTTCAGACTTCTTCTTATAGTCCTTTCTTATTCTATTACAATAAGAACCATCCTTACTCTAAAATAACTAATTTAATTCCGAATATAATTATTTAACCTCAAAATTGATACTAATCCCCAAATAAATCTTAAAGTCATTACCCCAATATCATAATCTAAAACTGTTTAATAAAACTACATATTTACAATATTTCAGGGATAAGGAAAATAATTTGAAACACCAAGATATTTTGTCAGTCATTTATATTTTTTTGCCAACATCAAATTCAATATTCTACACCATACCATCACATCTCCTATTCCCCATGTAATATGACTATTTAATCAGTATTCTAATATTTACCATAAAACTAATAGATCACCTTAATTTACAGTAGATCTCCAACCAATACCAAGCCTATCTATCTTTTTACTGACACAGCCACTAAGCACATCTTACCGTTACAAGTGCCCTTCCCAGAAGGTCGTTATTCCCCCATTTTGACACATCAAAACTTTGGGTGTTGCCAGTACAATATCCAACAATTACGTATTAATACATTGAAACCTAACACTATCTAACAGTGGTGTTAGATAGTGTTAGGTTTAGCTGATATGTGCTAAGAGAGCAATGTGTGGACATTGCTCTCTTAGCACATCTCAGCTGTATACAATTGCGTTTCATTCATCCCTTTTGTGGCCCAACATTCTGATTCATACAAGAGAACAGAGCGGCAATTCCCCTAATTTTTAAGAACGTTCACATTTTAATCTGATTCGCAATCTGTCAAAAATATAATCATTTATAACCCGATTTTTCCCATATGACACCCACTCTCATGAAGATCGGAGACGCTACGCTCGAAGTTGTGGACGAGTATGTTTACCTAGGACAAACTGTCCAGCTAGGTAGGTTCAACTTCGAGAAAGAGGTCAATCGTCGAATCCGACTCGGCTGGGCAGCGTTCGGGAAGCTACGCAATATCTTTTCGTCCCACATACCACAGTGTCTCAAAACGAAAGTCTTTGACCAGTACGTGTTGCCAGTGATGACATATGGTGCTGAAACGTGGTCGCTCACAATGGGCCTTATCAGAAGGCTAAAAGTCACCCAAAGGGCAATGGAGAAGGCTATGCTTGTAGTTTCCCTACGTGATCGAATCAGAAATGAAGAGATCCGCAGGAGAACCAAGGTAACCGACATAGCCCGAAGAATTGTCAAACTTAAGTGGCAATGGACAGGGCACATTGCTCGCAGAACGGATGACCGATGGGGTCGAAAGGTTCTGGAGTGGCGACCACGTACCGGAAGACGTAGCGTTGAAGGCCTCCCACAAGATGGACCGATGACCTTGTGAAGGCCGCAGGAATCCGCTGGATGCGGAAAGCACAAAATCGGTTGAAGTGGCGGTGCTTGGGGGAGGCCTATGTCCAGCAGTGGACGTCTTTCGGCTGAAATGATAATCCGATTTTTATAACTGTGCGCCTGTCAACGTCAAAATTTTACAGTGTAGGTATATCAAATTAACGAATAATAAGACTACTGTGGAGACGACACGAGTTGTGTAGACCGTATTACGAGGCGTCGGGCACTGAGGAGGTAACCGGGCGGGTGAATTCAATACTAACAACCTACGATGTTGACAGCTCCAAGCGCACAGTTATAAAAATCGAGTTAAACCAACATTTTTTTGACAAGTTTGACAGATTGCGTCTTGAATGTGAACGTTTTTAAGTACCATTTGGCCTTCAGGTCTCACTATTGTTTTATAAATCTTCCCCTTAAGTTTAAGGGGCAATTTTTTTTATTTTAACCAAAAAAATAACATCTTGCCCATATTCTCCTAGAGTAACATGTTTTAAATTAAATAAAAATTTAGTAAACGATATCTATCTTAATATAGGTACTTAAGGAATTCTCTCAAAGCATTTTCCTGATACTAAAAACAAATTTCCGGTAGAGTGGTAAGTGGGTAGGTATCCCTTGAGGCAAAGAAATTTTTACGGAAAATATTTATCAACATAACATCCCGTTTTGCGTCATAAATTAATTAACTTTAGGATTTTATCGGAAGTTATATTGCGTTCATTGAGTATGTGTTTAACTTATGGAAATGTGATTTTGGTAAATAAAATGATATGGGACCTATTAAAAATATATCTAGAAATATAAAATTCACGTGTCACAGTGTTAGTTGCCATACTCCTCCGAAACGGCTTGATCGATTTTTAATGAAATTTTATATGTAGGTATATTTAGTAGGTCTGAGAATCGGTCGTAGAAACAACGTTTGCCGGGTCAGCAAGTAATTTAATAATTTTTTAGCTGACATCACAAAGTAAGTTTCCAAATCGTTATAAGAGTTGGCATTTATGCCCGGTTAGTTCTCCAAGTATTGTTTTTGATTGTCCTTTAATACTCAAATCCTGAAAATAACGTCTTAAATTAATGAAGACTAAACCTTCATAATAATTCTCAGTCCACTGCTGGACATAGGCCTCTCCCAGGCTGCGCCACAACACCCTGTCCTACGCCTTCCGCATCCAGTCTGTCCCAGCTACCTTTTTTAAGGTCGTCTGTCCATCTAGCTGGGGTGCGTCCCACACTACGCTTGCTGATACGCGGTCTCCACTCCAGGACTCGTCTGCTCCACCGGCAATCAGTCCTTCGACAAATATGGCCAGCCCACTGCCACTTCAGCTTGCCTGCAAGCTATGACGGTAACTTCAGCTATCTTAGAAGTCACTAATTGAATTCGAGTACCTACTTACTTTGCAAAATGAAGTTTACAATTGACACTTAATAAATACCAACCCTTTCCCTAAACGTCTACGGAATATCCCTATAATTGAACTAAATACTATTCCAAAGGTCCCTGTAATTATGTAAGTAAATGAAAATGGTTCAAGACGCCTTTGTCCCTTTAATAATAAACCCGAAAGATACCTTGTGTACTTTCTGTAGAACATCTACTAATTATCCCTGTTGCCCCGAACTCTTTGTGTTCCTAACGTAATTTCCCCGATAGTATTTCTGTTATTTGGTATTATAGAAATATTTAGGAGACCAATTGAACTACGTCTAGAAGATTTTCTTTTCTAATTTACAGTAATATTATATTTTTACTTTGTTAGCTTAGTTTTTTTTTCTTTTCTTTGTTTGGTTTGGGGTTTTTATATAAATAGATATGTCAACCCTATCGTGCCTTTTACCATTTTAACATCATCACTTATAATTAACACATAAACTATACTAAACAATTAAACAATATTTGAAACATTTCGTGATGTTAGCTTAGATGTTAAATTTATTGTACATGCTGTGGTCTCTTTTATGTAAAGATGTACACCTACTTAATATGTGCCCTTTATTTATACATGTGTCTTGATTGTGTAGGTACTTACATCTTTTGTTGGAAATACGTAGTTGCGCTTACAACATTTAGAAACACACCAATTAGCTGCGGGGGAAATAAATGTGTCGTATATCATCATGTTAATTTTGGTGTATTCAAATAGCTTGAGACAAATCACGTAATTCTGGTATACCCACACAATATTTGAACTATGCTGACTGGCTTTTCAACCCTGCTAAAAACCTTATTTACAGGCTTTTTCAATATTACACTCTCAACGTATTGCTGGTACCGGAACGATAAAAGACTCTCATTTAGCTTTTAGAATTTCGTATAGATTTGAACCTCTAGATATATAGAATATTTTTTATTATGTATTAGTTTCCACCAGCGGCTTCGCCTGCATGATATCCTTATAAATTATAGCTTATGTTATTCAGTGATAATATAGCATTCTACTGGTGAAATAATTTTTTAAATCGGTCCAGGAGTTATTAAGTTTATTCATTACAAACAAAAAATTGTTTTTTTCTGTTTATAATATTAGTGAGTACACCTTAAAATCTATACTAATATTATAAAGAGATAAAATTTGTTTGTTTATATGTAGGGGGTAATCTCCGGAACTACAAGTCGGATAAAAAAAAAAACTTTTTGGATTGGATAGCCCAATTCTTGAGGAAGGTGGCTCGCGGACGAACTTACAAATATAAATGTAGTTTTACGTCATAGAGTGACACAATGGGCGGTCTTTATCTTTAAAAGGCAACTTTTGGATAGATTATGTTCAGCTCCCTTGCACCATTTTGGTCAGCAAAAGTAATTTAAAGCCACCAAAACAATTCGCATTTAAACCCCATTATAAGTCCAACAAAAAAAAATTACAATCAATACAAAAGGCCTACAATATTGTAATTTTCAGCCGCATATAGCCTTTGTTTTTGTCATACATTAACTGGCTGAAAAACCACTGAAATAGCAACTGAACCAAATCAGGTCAGTGCTGTTTCAGTGCGACCATGATATTTTGGATCGCTGCCAAATGTCTGAATATTTCTTCGTATAGGGATTTTTATATGAGAACCTTATATTTGATGGTACGCCTGTAAATATGCGATTTCATAACATGACGCTTGTATTCCATTCCATTCCAGGCAGTGGTGAATATACAATATTTTGGGGACGACAATACGACAATAAATGAAAACTCTGGTAATACTAATGTAAAGGAGTATTTTTACCCGACTGCCCCAGAAAAAGGGTAATGTTTGTCGAGAGTATGTTTATAAGTATGTCTATTTCTTTGGCACGCTCTGTAAACTAAACGGCTTGATGGATTTTAACATATGAGCTTTCGTTAGATTTGTCTTAATTGTGGGAGTGACATAGGCTATATAATATTTATGTATTTCATCTGCAAAAAAAAGAAGGGGAAGGAATTAAAAAATAATAATAACAATAATATTGGTATTAAATAAAAGCTAGTAATGAGTCAATTCTAAATATATATTAAATATTTAGTAAAACTAAAAAAGCTTGAAATAAAGAAATCCGACTGCAAAAACACGCAAAACAAAACACACATGATGTGTTTTTGCAGTCGGGTTTTTTGTTTTTTAAATATTTTTTTTTATTAAAATATCTAATAAAGTCCAACATCGAAATAAAAAAAATGTTCTACCGTAAAAAGATGTGAGATCTAATGTCAAACCAAGTCTGTCAATTTATGCAGTACCTATCTAATATTTGTCATCTTTATTTCTTTAATAAAAATAATTACTTGGCAATCGCAGACGGCAGTAAAGTTTACATTCTACATACAACAAAATTTACCTATAATATTAGTGCTGCGCTTTATTTAATTAGGACTATTTAAAATTGTAGTATATTCTTATGTGTCATTCTATTTATATATTATTATTAACAAAAAAATACCTGGTACCTTTTTTTTTTTTTTTGTACCTGTGTACCTGCTGCAGGGACACCTCTGCCTAACCCTTCGGGGAAACAAGGCGTAATGTTATGTTATTATTAACATAGTTGGTTTTACATTAGATTGCACATCTTTTCACGGTAGAAGTACTGTGTTGGGACACTTGCATTTTTTACATGCTATGTTTTTGATGGGATTTATCCTTTCTGTTTACATAAACAAAAACAAGAGTAGGTACACAAGCTGCGTCCCTTTAGTTATTAGCAAGGACTAATTAAGCAAAATGATCCGTCTGTTGCTGTCTCAGGAGAGCAATTTTGTTCATGAGTCACTGACTTTACAGCAAAGATTAACGTTTCTTTATTGAAGGTAGCATAAATTATAAGACAACGGTAAGAATGTACAGCTACGGGGTATCCCAGAACATTGTGTCAGGTCGGAGGTAAATGAGAATGATATCCAAAAGTTTAAGAAACTTTATTTTTAATTGAACAGAGAACTAACTAGAAAATATACCAATAAGCAAATTTTACTTAATATACAGGGTGTCAGGGATATCAACGCGAAAACTGAAACCATGGATTCAGTACATTATTCTGAAGCCCGTTGAAATTTTTCGTCGGTTATAAAAAAAAAGCAGCTGTTTCATAGAAAAGTGCAATACCTACGCGGTCAAAATGTATGGAACAGCTGCTTTTTTTTTATAACTGACGAAAAATTTAAACGCAGGAGGGTTCATAATCATGTACTGAATCCATGGTTTCAGTTTTACGCAACACGTATAAAGAAAGTCATAAAAATAAAAAAAAATTTTTCTTCATCCTTTACACTCTTGGCCTTCATCTCACCTGATGGTAAGCGATGATCAGGCCGAAGGTGGACGCGACCTTCACCCGGAATCCTCAACCACAGAGAAATCCCAAAAAGGGCTAGGTAGAGGTGTATCTACATATGGTATCTACATCCACATTTCACAAATTATGTTTCTCCCATTTAATAGGGGGCACAAATCTAGACTCCGGGCTGGAAATATACCTTTCCTTGAACATAATACAAATAATAGGTTTATAATTTCATTTATTTCAGACGTGATAATTCTACTACTCCATAGTTTTCACTCATACATTTAAATTATACGATTCATTGATTTTTTTTTAAATATTATATTTAATTTTTAACATTATAAATTAATATAATAATTTTTAATAAAAAAATAAATAATAGTAATCTAAACTTAAAATAAAAAATTTCAATTCTTAAACAATTTGAAAAAAACAAAAACTAATAGACGCGCGTGCTGAGTGTACTAGAAGTACTTTTTATGTTGGAAAACCTAGATTAGTAATGATATTAAATTGTTGCCAAAGTAAGTTTTCGTTTTCCAGGAAAGCTTAACGAATTATTTACTTATGTTTAAGTTGGTTTATTTAAAATTTTGTTGGCTGGCAAGATTTAGTCAGTGTTTTAATTTTGTACGAAGAGTACCTAGTTTTTCAGTTTGCCTATTAGTTTTTTTAAATAGCCTTTAACTTCCATATCGAATGGGGTGAGACCTAACAGCTTCGGAGTATAAGCTGTCGTCTTGTTTCTAAAATTAAAACGTCAAAAATTATTTATTAAACGGTAGAAAGATTAAATTAATTTTAATAAGATCTTTTGTGTATTGCACCGATCTATGGGTGGTTCCATTGATAGCAAATTTTACAGTTTTTGGAATAATAATCTCACTATAAAACATTTTCATTAACGCCGTAAAACGGAGCATCGCAGCACCAAAGAGTCCTCGACATCAGAGCAAAAGCGTCACCAGAGAAAAAAAAACAATTAATAAAACTCATTCTCATCCGTAACTCACTGGATAAATTCCGACAAGTTCCCAGTTAGTCTGTGTTACGCGATAAATGAGCGAGAATCAATTTGACAATGATTTGACGTTACTGCGGATTTACCGATAGATTTTTAATTTTTAGTTACCGTAGACCCCTTTTTAAAATTCAAGTGACACAAGTAACAGTTTATTACTATCGTTTGGGTGTTACAAAACTGCATTTTTTTTATAACTAACATTTTGTTGTGTTGATTGTGAGTATCTAGTGCCTTAACGCAAAATTTTTGATTATTGGCAAGAAATTCTATAATAGGATACATTAAAGGAGCTACTGCTGTGGGACGATATTAATGACACGATCTACCACCAGATAGCAAAAAAAAAAAGATTATATCAATGCCGACATTCAAAGTTTTAAACTAATCTTAAATACATCTACAATTATTGACTTACTGTTGCTAATGGGTTTACTGGAAGGAAAGGGGAGAAGATTAATGACTAGCAATCTCAAAAAAATGAGCCGTGTATGATCGCTTACATCTAGAACTTAATAATTGCATTGATGTACCTACACAGATTATAGGTATCCGAAGACGACAGAACGTCAGAATTCGTATACTAATGTTACAATGTTAAATTACAATACCTAGTATAGGTACTTAGGTACAGTATAAATAAGTAACAGTATTCTGTCTTTATAGAAAACGGCTGAAACAAAGCGCTTCGAAATACCACCACCAACGTTATATAATAAAGAGCACAATCGCGTTTACAAAAATGAGGTGTCGTAATGGTGTCGCGAAATCAATGGCAGTCCCATCTCAAAAATACCCAACGCGCCTCAAGAAGTTTTCACTTCAAAAATTGACTACATTTGCCATTTACCAACCCGCACTGGACCCGCGTGGTAGATTAGGTGCGGCCAATTCCCTCTTACAGGGAGATGGCCCGTGTCTGAGCAGTGGTAACGTTGTATGCTGGGACCATAAATATGACAGTCATAATAGAGGTCATGTTGTTGGAAACCATCTAAATAATGCTCTTTAAAAATGAAAAGTTATGCATAACATAATGCGGTTGCTTGTCGCTACATACATAAATAAGCAATCCCAGCTAGTTTCATTATTTTCTCATCTAGCTCGCAAAGGGCGGCATTAAAAGTAGATTAGAAACCCACCGCAGCTTCTTTGTGCTTCATAATAAAATGTGACTCTCAAACGGAAATTGTTTTTAGATGAAATTGCTTGTGATGCTGTAGACGTTGAGATTTTTAAACGACATTCATCAAATTCTTTACAAGACTGTAAATGATGTAGTAAAAGAAGTATATTATAGTTGAAATAGGAAAGAAAAATATGACGCCTCATTGCCCGAAAGGGGCTGGCAGATGTGCTGGGATAGTTGCAAAGTACCTACACTCACTTTTGACCAGTTATGTTCTAAGTTCCATTTAATATGATGAGCACCTAAAAAAAAAACGAGCGAGTCTTACAGTAGTCGCAAATGATGTGCAACATCTGACATCTTAGCTGACTGTACAAACCTTTCGGAAATGGGTTGGTACCATCCGAAGGCCAACTCTAGCACCGCGCGCGCTCAATGGTCAAATCAAATAGTGCACGCTTCCTGTTACACATTTCCGTCCCTTTTCACGAAATTATTCAGATTTATTTTATTATTATTCTGTTAATAAATATGTGAAGACTTGAAATTGGCTGTCAGTCACATTTTGAAGTTCTTAGTCTGTTTTGTTTAGCTGTCAGTCTTCCAAAGGAAATAAATAAATTGCAGGAAAGCGAAAAGAAAGATGTTAACACATCAAAAATAGTAAAGCTGAAATTCAATCCCAGATGCAACTCTCCGAAGAGTTTATTAGATATTTGTGTGTTATTTTTGAGAATATCAGACAATATTTTCTAGTAAAAGTAAACAATGTACTCAGAAATTTTAAGTACCCACGCTTTCGATCATAAAAGAACTCATATCGATATACCAATATCCTTTTCTAGGCAGAAATATTCGAAACACAAACAGACCGTCTTCGGCTCGACGCTGAATAAAAAAAGTTTTCCTGTTCTGTATTTACATAAATTCCCAAAGCAATACGCGGAAAACCTTCCATGGGAGACAAAACAAAGAAAATGTGTGTACAGTCGAGGTGAAATTCATACTATAAGGGTCCTTCTAGACGTGCTACAAAACACTGCAGCAGCAAAAATGTGCACAGATTGTATGCAAAAGTGAAGATCCATGCATACGCACTACAATTTGCAGTCGCGTCCAATGGCTGTCGCGAACATGCGGTCAATACAGAACATAATATTGCGGAAATAAATGCAACCAACGACAGTACTCACACATGCAAGCATGTACATCAAACAAGCACAATAACACATAAACAAAGTACAATAAAGGTAGAATGAATAATATTATACAAACTATATTTTCAGCGCATCGTGGCCACTGAGAGTAAATTTTAGTTTGCCACAACGCCACTTCAAGCAGCTGTAGTGGCACCAACTCACATAACCCACTGCCTGGCGACATTTTTGTATTGGTGGCGTGGCACATCGGAACAGACTCTTATATAAAACGAATGAAAATGTGTGAAATTCCACTACTTGGTATGTTCTTCCTTTTCCAATTTGGCAAGCAATTTGTAGTTTCTGTCCTCTTCTAGTTTGTGCGACCTCTGCATCGTAAAGATTTTTTATTACTTACTGAGTCTTTCTATCCCGGCCATCTTTGTTAGGAGGCACTTCTGAACATTTCCTCCTTGCCTATATATCGCATTTGGGAGTTATTTTTGGGACATTATCACAAAATCTTTGGGTTTGAAACCACTGTCAGATTTTATCAGTTTATTTGCCGTTACCCCGGTCTGTGGGAAAAAAACCCTATAAAAACATTTGCCATTTCTAGTTAAAAAGGCTGATCTACAGAACCAGTGATTAAAATCACTGTTGTTATTATTAAACGTGATAATAATAATTTTCCATAATAAACCTCAAAACTGTGTGCTCATTAAAATCGTTTATCGGTACGCGTTATTCAAATGACCTCATTAACGAAATCTATGTTAATTGTATGTTGCCTCGGTATGGTCGGTAAATTTTCATTGTTATGAGAACTGAAATATATGTCATCTATTAATTTATTACTGGAAAACAGTTGAACTTTACGTTACATCGCAACAATCAGTTATTTTTATATTGCTAACTTATGATCTCCTACTTCACTACCTACTTCTCTCTTGTCCAACAATCGTCTTTTAGTTAATACTAAAATTATATTTATTGACGCTTTAAGAGGCATGTGTCCAGCAGAGGACGCCTTTCAGTTGAAATGATGATGATGGCATTTGGTGATACTCTGTCATCCTCACTAGACTCATATTCCTCAATGTCACTTTCACTTCTACAACAAGCAGCACTCCGTTACCTTCCTACTTATTCATCTGACTATACTTCAGTAACGAAGTTTGCCTTTTTAATTAATTATGGAAATCGTTTTCCTTTTAGATAAAACATGTATAAATACCGGTCCAATCACTTTCATGCTGATCATTTTCATTTGTTCGTCATGTTTTCTACACGAGTTCTGCTGCTCCTAGTTCTTATAAGTTGCGCTTATGGTCATAAAAAGGTCAAAAGTAAGTGATTATAATAATTGTTTTTACTACTTTATCTATAACTGTATCGCTTGTCTCTGTATTACATAAAGCAACCGCAAAAAAAACTTGTTTCAATAAAAAAACTAATTCAACAATTTAGAATATACTTAGCTTTTCAAAATGATTTAAAAGCAAATCAGGCAATGATTATAATCAATACATTAAAGTTTTTTTTATGAAGGATCTTCATAAAAATGTCATCGTATGATTTATTCAAACCAGCTCAGCGCTACGGTAATCCCAGTGTTATTTCCTATTACTAAAATACATTTTAAAGGAAGTAAGTAGGTACCTACAATTTGCAATTATAGTTGCTTTTAGCTTCAAAAAGCAGATTGTCCGAGCTTGTGTATTCTACTTTGTATGAAAGTGGGGTAAACTAAGATCAAGCCGGTTTTGGTATCGTGCCAATTTTTCAGAGATATTTCAAGCAACGTGGATTTCTCATTCGCTCTGAGATCGGAAGCAATAATTTCGATATTATGTAATGCAGTTCCATTTGTGGAAGTATTATTTTCTGCTTTAGCTATTATCTTATGATATTTGTTAAGTCGACAGAGCATTTTGTGACATTTTCTTTAAGGAATTTTAAGTTTTCTCGTTGCTTTATTGTGATAAATATCTTGCAAGCTTAATTAGTCAATGTCTCTCTGCAAGAAATAATAATTATGATATGATTATTACAGATGTACTTCTTACGATACATTTTTAGATCTGTTTTCGTATTGTTTGTGTAACCACTTAGTTCTTTTAAAGTACACAAAGGATCTTAATGTGGTTTTCACCATCATTTCTAATACGTATTCCGGAAGGTTTTTAACTATAAATTTAAAACAGGTGGACTTAACGTTACTACTATAGTTTGACTATAGTTGGGAATGCGCGGCGAGGCGGAAGGCACCACCGTTGACGATTGAGCGGCCTGCACTGCCCCCCGTCTCACCACGCACATACCTAAGGCGCAGTACAGCGGTCTCGGTCAAACTATAGCACTTAAATTTAATTTAGATAGAAGCACTAAAATCGATATTTTGACATGTCGCCACATTAGTAGGGTGCGCCCGTGCGATGCAAGGGTGGGTGACCAGTTAAATTTTATGTTTCTAGTTCAAGCTCAAGTTCCTTGATTTATTTGACCTATATTATTTTTTTAACTAACTCACCTATTTTCATTTTACCAGAAGACAAGAAACACCACGACCACAATGTGGGCATCATCGGTGGGCACAAGATCTCCATCGAACAAGTACCATTCATAGTGTCGGTCCGCCTCAATGGTACTTTTCACTGGTGTGGGGGATCTATTATACATGAGCGATTCATCTTGAGTGCTGCTCATTGTATTGTACCGTAAGTGATTTTGATACTGGTATTTTAACGTTAAGATCGTAGAGTGACGTAAAAGTGCAGTTCTATTGCTGCCCAGCTTTGCTACGCTTGGTGGGTACCATACGAAGCAAAACTGGGCCGCAATGGAACTGTACTTTTGAGCTATCTACGTCTCTCTACGTCATAATTATGAACTTTTTTTTAACTTTTTTAAACCTTTCCAAAAAGGAGGAGGTTCTATGTTCGTAGCGTAAGTTTGTTTTTTTTTTTTATGTAAATCCATCGATATCTCTGTCAATACTGGAGCTATATTGAAAATTATTTATTTAGAAGGGTATGCTCCCGAGGTGGTACCATGTAAATTTTATTAACTTTGCTTGGATAGTTTTTGAATTAGCTTTAATAGTTGGTACGTGATTTTTCCCACTTATTAAGTGCATTATAATATAAATGATGATAAGTTCCTGTGACTGTTATTTAAATAGCACGTATTGGTATTCGAATTAGTGGGTAGTTACCATAACTAAATTAAAACATTTTACAAAATAAAAGATTTTTTTTGGAGGTCGGTTGTTTTTTGTATTTCCGCATTTAAAGCAAATAAATGAATTTGACTTCGGAAATGTAGGCAAGTCCACGCTACGAACGGATGCGTTGCTGGCAAACATTGAATCTACGCAGCTGACATATTATGAAACCTCTCCGTACATATCCTACACAGCGGTGGAATTCCGCCTTAATGTCTGAAGAATTAAAGCGATGATGATGATGAAAGTTAGACGTTAAAAAAAAATTGTGTCAATAAAAGTAAATAAATATTTAGTTGAAAAACTTGAGAAAAACAAACACGAGGAAGCAGGGTCGGAATAACAAAGCGTTTTACTACATACTGAAGACCAAAGTAAAGAAACCACAAAACCGAGGCTACTTTGTCAAATATTACGGGCTAATGTAAATGTTATCATAGTTTTGCACCCTTTGCAAAATCCTTTCGCTGCAGGCACTTGTTTTAAAGGTTCATAAAATTATGCAACTTACTTGTGGTCCGAAATTAATAATGTTATAACTAATAATAACAATATTTTAAATTAGTTATAACATGGTTTTCATATATTGTATATTTATGTAAGTATCTACGACCTACATTTTTTATAAAGAAGGTGATAAAATATCAAACACATTACCAAGAAATCAAGATAGAAAACAATATCAAATATCACAAGAATATATTTCTAACGCAGCAAGGTTCAATTTATTTCCTTTGATTTGTCAAAAGACAGAGGAATTCATTCCAGAAATAATATTGTTCTATCCATTTTATTTCTGTTTGAGTAATCATTCCAATATTTTCTCTTTTATTATATCAATGTCTTGCTTAGAAATATTTACGTCCATTTATTTTGTCTTGATTATATAAAATGTATGAGGCATCTCTGACCTTTATTTTCGTCTTTTCCGTTGCGTAATAGTCTATAAATAAAATTTCGAATTAATATATTATAGAACCTAAAATATTAAGGTGCAAAAAAGCCTATTTTCAATAAATTGATTAAGAGCTGAATAGGCTGAAATTTACGATGAATCCAGCCTGATTTACCTTTCCAATTCAAGCATTTATCTTTGAAAGTAGAGAATCTTTTTCGAAGGATTATCCTAGAAAATGACTATCACGTAGGTATCTTGAATCGTATACCGTTTTTTGGTACTTTCCATTTAATAATAACATCTTTTTCTATCTATTTTTGGATGTCAATGGCTGACTTGACTAACGGTATATTTTATTTCGTTAAATTTTTAGCAGGGAGTATAATAATTAATTTATTTTTCTTCAGAGGTAATATTAATTTAATAGACAGAAATACCTTGTAGCATTGTTTTAAGCTTCAAATACTTATTCAGAAAAAGGTCTACGAGCGGAATAGTCAATCCAATATTCAATTTGCTTGGAAGGTCTTTCAATATATTATTCTCTTCTGTATTTACGATTGTATTGCGTCATCTAAAGGAAACTCCTCTCAGATGACTCTCAATTTTATTTTCAGGAACAGAGAGTTCAAAGTTCTTGTTGGCACCGATAAGGTTGACGAAGGGGGAAAGCTATACGATGTTGAAAAAATTATAATACATGAAAATTATTCAAATAAAACCAGCGACTATGATATTTGCATCCTCAAATTGAATGAATCCTTGACTTTTGGGCCTACAGTTGCCAAAGTTCTACTGACTGGTAATATTGTAAAGTTGAAGAAAGGCACACAGCTTAATACGACCGGCTGGGGATATACGCATGTAAGTTTAGAAACAATATAAATATTATTGAGTTCATTTCAGTGTCTGGATAGGGACTTTGTAAGAGATAAATTAAAATGGAACAGAATTTGTATAGAATTAAGTGCAAGGTAAGCGAATTGTAATTTATTAGGAGGTGAGTAAAACGGGCTAGTAATATATTGTGTACTACTTTTTAATTTCTAAAGTCACGATACTTATTATCGTGGATATCCCCATCCCTTCCATGTCCATAAAATGTGTGAAAATAGATACACATTATAACGTTATCGTGGATGGAAATTTTTAACCGTATTTTCATACATTTTACTTCCCCGTGTTATCGTAGGCCATAGTAGAAGGCTAAAAGTCACCCTAAGGGTATTGGAGAGGGCTATGCTTGGAGTTTTCCTACGTGAACGAATCAGAAGTGAAGAGTTCCGCAGGGAAACCAAGGTAACCGACATAGCCCGAAGAATTTCCAAACTTAGTGGTAATCTGCAGCGCACATTGCTCGCGGAACATATGGTCGATGGAGCCGAAAGGTTCTGGAGTGACAACCGCGTACCGGAAAACGTGGCGTTGGAAGGCCTACCACAAGGTGGACCGATTACCTTGTGAAGGCCGCAGGAATAAGCACAGAACCAGTGGAAGTGGTGGTGCTTGGGGGAGGCATATGTCCAGCAGTGGATGTCTTTCGGCTGATAAATGATAAATGATTTTATTTCTGTAAGTAGGTTTGTACAAACACTTTTACACGTCAATCATGCTGAATGATGATGATGATATGTTATCGTGATGCCGTGCCGTGGACGTGGATTATCACGATAATATCGTCACGTTATAAATGATAAAAGCGCACAATATCTTCACTACTATTACTAGTTCCAAAAAAATAAAAATAAACAAATGAAGCACCTTTGCTTATCACCTAATGATGAAATCTGAGCAAACTTTATTCCTATCCATGCAAAAGACTTGAATATCAAAGAAAGTACTGTAACAACAGACGATGACAAGATAGATATTGAGTTATGTGATCCGAGCGAAATCATTAAGGCTTGTAGAAAATCAAAATTAATATTGACACTCGAGTCTAGACTAAAATTAATACGTAAGCGACACGATACCTTAATATTAAAATGACAACGAGCCTGGAACACGAAATAGATATGGGTGCAGAAGGCCGACTCCATACAACGAGCAACAACAGGCACATGCGTACGTACGTACCATGAAATAAACGCATATTTATACACCGTAAGGACTGTTTCTGCTTGCAGCGCTCGGCCGAAATAGTAACGCTTACCTACGAAAAAAAAGGTTCGTGTGCACGGGATTTTGTTTTCAAACTGCTTAGATATGCGTTTTTTCGATAGCGTAAAGCGACCTCATACTGTCTAAAGTGCTATGCACTTGTTCGAGTCGGCATGATTTGGCACAACTGGACGGCGAAATCAAATATATATAATGATATACATATGGTCGTGAAAAGCCGTTCGGCTCAGCTCAGTGTATGTCAAATCGACCCAGATAAATATGATTTAACGAGGTTAGACGCCGCGCTGAACGGAGTTTGTTGACATGAATGAAACCCGAACTTGTGTAGTAAATTAATTTGGATCGGCTTTATTTAACGAATCGAATGCGACCCGAACATGTAGCGTGTAGTAGTGTGTGTAGCACCCCTCCGGATACCAGTCGTAAGTGCGTTTACACACACTCTGCGTGAGTCGTGTATATGTGTGCGTTTTTACTCATTCATTTATTTATATATACTTTATCGTACACCACAAAAATACAAAACAAAAAATTAATCAAACACTACAAAATATACAATGGGCGGCCTTATCGCTTTCCGCGATCTCTTCCAGGCAACCTTGGAATGGACAGTGATTTGCCTGGACATAAAATGGGGCTGTCGTTGGTGCAAATAATAAATATATGTCGGAGACGGGTATGTGACTTTCGTTATTATCAGCGATATTTTAACTACTGTGGGCGTAGTGTGGGTAGTGTTGGTTAATGCGCAATAGAAAAATAGTTTGCAGTTCAGATCACATTATAATTTACTATCAAATTAATCACACTAGCTAAATTATACAAACACTGGGTGCGACGGCGTTTATTAAAATCACCAATTAACACAATGATCACAAATTACAACTAACACAATAGGTAACTGAGCACCACGAATCGAGAACAGTTCCGCGACGTCTTAACTCCGATGCGACCCGAGGCTAAATCCCCCTCGCCGTGGCCTTAAAACATCACGACTCTGTAGAAGCGTGCGCTTTAGGTGTGGGTAGATCATGTCTTGTCGCCAACGGCCCGCTTGCGATTCGTTTCGTGTCTTTACTAATGACCGGATCCGACATATACAATATACTAAAATAGATACACAGATATATATATATTATCCTTAATAATAGATACATTAATACATACATACTTACTTAATATATCATTGTGTGGAGCAAGCCTTCTGTACCTTCTACATTGAGCCTGAAATATTATGATCTGTCACACCATTTAATATCTCCAGTGACGATGAATAATATAAGAGTCTTATTAGATTTGAGTGGGTGTTACAGGGTTACCTACTTTCCATTTATTTGAATGGAAAGATTTATGAAGACGAAAGAAAATGTTGAATTATTTTAAAGGCTTGAAATTGAAATGGAACAGAATCTTTATGAAATTAACTGGTACAGTTCCTAATAGTAAAATCACTCGTGAAACGGGAAATCTGAAGAACTCGCATAACATCACGCATGTAAGCTCCAAAGAGCATATGTGTACACTCTACAGGCCTTAGTACAGCCACAAAGACCCAAGTATAACAGGCGCCCGAGGCGTGCGTCTTGTACGCTGCGTTTTGGCCGCTCAATACAATTTTATGAATTTCTATGTAACGAATTACATGACGCGCGCCCTTGGACGGACCGCTTTCTGTAATTTTTTACATAGATATTTATAAAATTACTAGCTGACCAAGCAAACGTTGTTTTGCCATATACATGTTTAGGGTGGACCACCCTTATCACATAAAATAGAAAAAAAAAAAAAAAAAAAAGTAGATGTTGGCCGATTCTCATAGATACCGGATAAGCACAAAAAATTTCATCAAAATCGGTCAAGCCGTTTCGGAGGAGTATGGCAACGAAAACTGTGACACGAGAATTTTATATACCTATTAGATATTGAGCGCCCAAAACGCAGCGTACAAGACGCGCGCTTCGGGTGCCTGTTTATAACTAAGGCTATATAGTAAAAATAAGTTGTTATCTAAATAAAGGCAAAAATCATTAATTTCTTATACTATTTTACTCTCATATCACTAAGTGCGAATTTCACAAATGAAAATGAACGCGATCAGCACGAGTTGTCAGTGTCTATATTACAAAGAAAATAATAACACTGTCAGCTTTTAAACGTGGTTTATGTGCTGATCGCGTTCAGATTTATTGGTGAAATTCGCTCTAAGTCTTCTATTTTTGAAGTGAAAACTTTAGGCGCATTGGGTATTTTTGAGATGGGAAAAAACAATTGAACTCGCGACACCGTTACCGACACCTCATTTTTGTAAACGCGATTGTGCTCTTTATTTATATCGCGTTACGGATCAATTTTCGATGCAAGTATTTTTACTTTAAAGGTTTTGGAAGTTTTTTTAATTTTTTATTGGAAACGCTGTTGTGCTCTTTATTTAGATAAGGTTACGGACCAATGTTCTATACAAGTATTTTTCTTCTACCAAGGCGATTGTTCAAGTTTTCACTTCTGTCGGCACTCCCGGAATGCCACTGTTTTTTTTTATCGTGGGAGGGGTTTAAATCTTGCACTCCCGAATTATGGTAGTAATAGAGGAACACCGCACCGTAGGGTTTACGTTGGGAGATGTCCGACATAACCCTCCATTCTCCCCAGATGGAGGGTATCCATAAAGATATCCAAGAGAGAAAAAATTATGGTAATTAATTTGACAAAAACCATCGTATAGTTTACGAAGATTTTGGTCAAATTACCATCCTTTGTACGTTTTATCTATGTTTTATGTTTTTCCAGCCTGAAGGTCAAATCTCCAACCATCTTCAACAAACAACTGTGCCAGTTGTACCTTGGCTTCATTGTCAGCTGGCTTATGGCAAACAGAGACGGATAACACACAGGATGCTGTGTGCTGGGGGACATGGAAAGGATTCTTGTCTGGTAAGGCCTATTTTAATATCACTATACTACCAATAGTCCCTATTTTGCTAGTCATCAGAAATCACACTGAAGGAAAGTTAATTAATCTGGGTCGCTGTCATCAGATTCAGTGAAAAGGACTATAATATAGTACCTATCCAACTCCTTATAAACCTCTACTTTCCATAATCAAATCCTATAAAACAGCTCTCCCTCAGCAAACCTGTGGCTACGCAACACACTGACGTCACGCAAAATCCTGCATCGCGCAAGTAGGATTTACTGCGCGATCAGCTTAATATTTTATGTAATTTCCCGACATCAATCGCCGGGCAGTTGCCTACCAGACACGACAGCCGTCTGGTCGGAGGATCCTCCCTTTTCTATTAAGGATGAGTGAACTTTACACCCTGATCCTCATATCTCTATAAACCCGTGGTTTCACCTGATCAAGTCCTCGATTTTATGCTGTCAAGCCTAACGTGATATAACATCGACTTCAAAACTAAGAAGCTTGCAAAAGCAAAAGGAAAAACTATAGAGTATTTCCCCTTGTTTCTACGTTTTATTGCAGTCACATAATAAAACTTTTCCTTATATAGTTTGTGGTTGCTTTAGGTACTGTCTGCCCAGAATCGGTTAAAACTGCCTATCGTCTTACCAATATTACACAGACACATAATATACACATTGTTTTCCCAAAAGGTTAGGCAGAGGTATACCCATAGTAGGTACACCCACATTTCACCAGTCCTATGTAATAGGGGGCGAGCCTATTGCCATCAACCGGGCAGATATCCAGACTCCGGACTGCTACTCAAAAATTCTTAATGAAATAAAAAAAAACCGGCTAAGTGCGTGTCGGACCACGCACAATGAAGGGTTCCGTAGTTGGGATGAATTTATCCCAAAAACAAACTTAACTTTGTAGTTGAAAAATATGTTCTCCCAATACGGAATGTATGGGAAAACATGTTTTTGCAACTGTAAAGTTAAGTTGGTCGATTATTACTCGTTAACTTGTAGAGCTTACTTAGCTGTGATAGTTTTCCTTTTAATTTCGTTATATAAACTACGGCTGTGATTTTTTTTACACGTCCAAAACCAACCATTTAGCTGGCACCCACCTTTCCAATGATATCCCACACCACGGGTTAAAAAAAAAAAACTTCACCACTTTACGTGTAGGAGAGGTAGGTACCCTAAAAAAAATGTTTTTCATAATTTTGTTTTACCACTTTGTCGACGTAATTAATATGTATACCTATGCCAAATTACAGCTTTCTAGTACTAAGGGTCTCGGAGCTAGACCGCGGACAGACAGACAGACAGACAGACGGACAGACAGACGGACAGACAGACAGACAGACGGACATGACGAAACTATAAGGGTTCCTTGTTTACTACGGAACCCTAAAAAGTCAATAAAATTTTGCTCGACCTGGAGATCGAACCCGCAGGAGCTGCTTAGCAGTAGCGCTTGTGACCACTAGACTAACGAGGCAGTCATTTTTATTTATTTATTCACTCACTCCAAACATACAAATATCCTTACAGGCTAGACCCAATGCGATATAGTAGTACACCTAAAAATTAAATAGTTCCACTGCTTGTAGAACCAAGGTAACCGACATAGCCCGAAGAATTGCCAAACTTAAGTGGCAATGGGCAGGGCACATTGCGCGCAGAACGGATGGCCGATGGGGTCGAAAGGTTCTGGAGTGGCGACCACGTACCGGAAGACGTAGCGTTGGAAGGCCTCCCACAAGATGGACCGATGACATTGTGAAGGCCATAGGAATCCGCTCGATGCGGAAAGTACAGAATCGGTCGAAGTGATGATGCTTGGGGGAGGCCTAGGTGGACGTGTTTTGGCAGAAATGGTGATGTTGATGATGACTGCTTGTACCATAACAAATTCCATAGGTAGCTATTCTTTCTTATTCACCCAAAGCGCAACAGAATATGTCGACGTCATCAGCAATGAGGTTGAGAGGGTGGAGCGCGCTCGTCAGCGGCGCCTCACATCTAAGATACCTGAGGGCCTCCGTCCCAGGAAAGATGATCAATAAATTTTCGGAAACCAGGGAGATTACATAAGTTTTATTTACAGGGCGACAGTGGAGGTCCCCTCACTTGGAACAACGTGCAAGTTGGTATAACCTCCTTCGGAGCTGGTTGCGGAATAGTTCCTGGGGTCTACACCAAGATATCCGTTGTAAAAGAATGGATTGAAGATACCGTGAAAAATAATCACAAGAAAGAAGAAAAGAGAGAAAAAAGCCGGATAACTAAAAAAATCTTCAAGCGTGCTCTGCAGTAAACTTTTCTGATTAAATTGTATTTAATCCTCAGCTTTTTGTGTGTATTGTATTAATCCTAAATCTTCAATAAATGCAATGTAAAAGAACGTTCCATAGTATTTTTAGTGTCACAGTTTCGATAAATCCTTTGCTTGGCTGAATCACTAGAGATCGAGATAAATAATGTTTATTCATTTATTGTGGACCTGCTTCAAAAGAGGAACACAAAAAAAAAAACAGAATAGTACGTTACTGTCGCGGCCTACAACTGTGGCATTGATGGACGATCGCCGAGGCACACATACGTGAGTCCATCAATGCCAGGTTGCGGCCAAGGCTTGTATAGTACTTTTCTCAAATTATGCGTGGAAATTAAAATTGAGTAAATTAAATATAAATTCCAAAATCAATGACGAATGACGATAATTTTTCACGCGCCAATATGTTCATTTGTTTCTTCTTTACCTACTTTAAACTGCTCTATTTGCATGCCAAATCGAAATTTAAATAAAATCTTTGATAAGTTACCTCCTTGGCTGCCATGTGTTGAGGTAAAAAGTTCGTTCCATTTTTAAATAACATGACAGATATGTTGGTTTGATAATTTGGCCGGCCAGGCGCTCGCATGTATTCGGCCAGTACCGCAATTTCGATTTACCTCGGAGAAGGTTGTCAAAATAATGTTAGAATTTCCAAGCATGTTTGAGAAAAATAAATCTAAGCCTTGTTCGCTCCTTCAATTATAGGAGGCCACAGTCATGTTCATTCTCCTGTTCATATCCCAATTTATTTGTGGTCGGCCCGGTGGTCGGTTTTTCTTCCATACTTCTCAATAAATCGCCATCTCGCTAGTCACTCCCTTTTCTAGCCATATCATCTTTCACAGTCTCCCCATTGTTTCTTTGGACTTCCAGCCATCGACATTCATACTCAAAGCTTTCCTCATGACATTTTTCTCATTCCTCATCATCACATGCCCATACCATGACAACCGATTCGGCTAATTTCGGACTTATTTCTCTTCTTCTTCGTTTCGACAGAGCGGTCGTGGTCACAAGGAACTGTGTCCAATTGCAGGTGTAGTCGTTGCCCACCTCACGATTTCTCTCCATCTGGGTCTGTTACATGACAGTCTGGCGCATTCATTAACAGGGCCTCCAACCGCGGATTTTATTTGATCGATCCACCTCATCGGCGATCTCCCGCGTCGCCTATTACCTGCCACTCTGCCCTGCACCACTAGACGCTCTATGGAGTCATTATTCCGCCTGGAGACATGACCAAAAAACTTCAGTATTCAAGACTGTACTAGTGCTGATAGACGCTATTTGATGCCGAGTTCTTGGAGTATGCAGACGTTTGTGCGGAATTACATACATAACATCACGCCTTGTTTCCCCGAAGTGTTGGGCAGAGGTGACCCTGTAGCAGGTACACCCACATTTCGCCAGTTATGTTTAAGTCCCATGTAATAGGGGGTGAGCCTATCGCTATCAACCGGGCACAACTCCAGACTCTGAGCTGCTACTGAGAAATTTCTGATAGAAAAACCCAATAACACTTTGCCCGACCCGGGAATCGAACCCAGGACCTCATGCTCAGCCCCAACACCACAACCTCTTTAATGATAAATGATTTTATTTCTGAAAGTAGGTTTGTACAAACACTTTTACACGTCAATCATATTTTAAAACTAGATGAGGTCGGCGTTTCCTATCTGACTACTCTGAGAAGAAAGGCCGAAACAAACTCAGAGGTCTCAGTCTCTTTTAAAGTCCAGACATAATCTTGGTCAGATCATGTGAAGGCCATGTGGATTGGTGTCTGAAGTGGTCTTTTGAGGAAAGCACCACACAGATTGAGAGGGCCTGTCCAGTCAGTGCACGCATTTGTCAGTTATCGTGCAGCTCAACTCAGAATTTAAGGAGCTCAACGATTCGACGAACAATACCAAAAACAGGACATTTGGGTAGGCCACTTAAATTACTCAAACTGTCAGACCATGATTAGAAGTAACTGAGAAAATATTAAAAACAAAACAAAAAGGAATGACCCACAGAGTCTTCACATTCACAATAATTAAAATAATAAAATACTTTAAAAGTATATATATAATTCATTAATGTCAATATGTATATAAAAACCCGGAAATAATCTTGGTCAGAGCATTTCATTTGAGGACCATGTAGATTTGTGTCTGAAATGGTCTTCCGAGGAAAGAAACATACAGATTTGAGTGGACCTGTCCAGTCAGTGCACGCATTTGTCAGTAATAGTGTAGCTCAACTCAGAACTTAAAAGGAGCTCAACGATTCGACGAACAATACCAAAGAAGGGACATTTGGGTAGGCCGCATAAAGTACTCAAAACTGCCAGATTATCATTAGAAGTAACTGAGAAAAAAAAAAATATATAAATGACCCACATAGTCCTCACATTCACAATAATTAAAATAATAATAATATTATACTTCACAAGTAAATATTCATGTCATTGTGTATAATTATAATTTTAAAGTTTGCAAAATAAACAAAGTTCCGAAAGTAAAAAATAAAAAATTATAATTGGAGCAGCTCAATCCCAAGCCTTTTTGTCCTCAACGTAATCTTTAACGGTATAAAAAGCTTTCTGGCACAACTTACGTTTAATGAATGATTTAAATTTATGAAGGCTTAGATCTTGTACGTGGCTTGGAAGTTTATTATAAAAGCGTATACATTGACATCTGAACGAGCCACCTATTTTCTTGAGCCTTGTTGTAGGTACAACAAATTTGAGTTTGTTTTTAGTATTTATGTTATGGATATCACTGTATTTATTAAACAATTTTATATTTTTATGGGCATATAAAAGATTATCAAAAATATACTGAGAAGGCACAGTCATTACATTAATCTCCTTAAATTTATCTCTGAGAGAGTGTCTCGGACTTAATTTATAAATTGATCGAACAGCTCTTTTCTGCAAAACAAAGATAGTCTGAATGTCGGCGGCATTTCCCCACAACAGAATACCGTACGACATTACACTATGAAAATAGCTAAAGTACACTAAACGGGCTATCTCTATGTCAGTCAAATTACGAATTTTTCTAACAGCATATGCTGCGGAGCTTAGCTTTTTTGACAATTTATCTATGTGTGGGCCCCACTGAAGCTTAGCATCCAAAGTTAAGACCAAGAAAACTGTGCTATCTTCAGGATTCAATTCTTCGCCCTTTATTAACACACTAGTTTTCACCTGTCTAACATGAGGTAGGGTGAACTTAATGCATTTGGTTTTTTTTTCATTAAGGAGTAAATTGTTAACATTGAACCAGTGAACTACTTTTGAGATCGCGCTATTTACATCGTCAGTAACCAGCTGCTGACGTTTAAGTTTAAACAAAAGTGAAGTGTCATCCGCAAACAGCACTATATCATGGTTATCCTTTATGAGGTAAGGCAAGTCATTAATATAAATAAGAAACAAGAAAGGGCCAAGAATTGAGCCCTGAGGGACTCCCATTGTTACTATAGATCCGGGAGATCTTTTTCCATTAACGTCAACGCACTGAATCCTATTACTCAAGTATGAAATAAGAAGATTCAGAGCGCTGTTACGGATCCCATAGTGGATCTTATTTACTCATTTCTTATTCTATCTATTCACACCACACAGGCTACAGTATGCTTTAAAATATGTATTTAGTAACTTACCTAACCACCAAGGACTCGAACCTTAACCAAAGTATTGTCAATTTTAAAACCATTCACGAGTTTCCATACCAAGAGAAAAAGATTAAAGAACACGAGATTGTATAATCTCTCTGTGCTAAAAATATTAAAATCTGAATAGCATACTACAAAAATAGAATGCCATTTCACTCCACTCGTGCATGTTATCATCCACAATACCCCTTTTATGCTCATTTCTACTCCATGCACTCGAAAACGAATGAATCCTTTCATTCCTTTCATAATCCAGTCAAAAAGAGCCAACGAACTCACTCAATCTCCCGAAATCCTTTGAAATACATAACTGATCAAGATGATCGCATAAAAATGTGAAGAAAACCTCGTAATTTACAAGAAAATACTTTATCCCAATAAATCTGTTTTTCCGCAAATTGTCGGTCTGAAACAGACTGTAAGGCACTTAATATCCAAATAGGAGTGCGCGGGATGATCATAAGTGGCGCGACAAGCGGAGCGGCGTAAAAGCGGAGCGGCGCGACTTTTTAAAACCTAGGTTGGCAAGTGAGCCAGAAGCGCATGTGACGGAAAGGAGTTACTTGGTGTGACAATAGTGCAATACATGTAGGTACTATTGTTTCAATGTATTGCTAACATTAAAATTAAGTTAAGGTGAAATATGTTATGAGCTTGTAATGTTTATAGACAATTATGTCCGATAATATTTGAAAACGAGCTCCAGCGAAATAAATGTTCTGACGATGGGTATAAACACGACTTCAAACATGCAAAGTAAATGTGGTTACTAGCTCATTTGCCCGCTATTGCCATGTCCGCACCCTTATATTTTTCCACCGCTTCAGGTCCGCCGTAATTACATATTTTTGCAAATAATAACGGTGCCAGTAACTAAATTTGAGCCCCAAGATGGGCTCTTAACAAGATTTTTTAACTCCGACTAGACTGAAATAAGATGAAAAATATTTTGTAAATAAATTACCCTGAGACTTCAGCGTTCCTTTTGATAAAATTAACTTCGGTCTGTCGTAAAGCTGATATCAGATGCTTCACTTTTTGTTCATTTATGTTTTTCTTTCGTCATCTTTGCAATCGAAGTGAAACGTCTCAACACAAAATGAAAAATTTGTTGATTAGTGATCCAATTATTTTTAATATAATTAGTGTAAATATAATTAGTGAACCCGACCAAAGATGTTGGATATCGGCTTGATATCGGCGTTCGGCATCTTTTACTCGCGTTTTAAATTATAGAAAATTTTTATAAAATGAGCAGATGAACATTCATTTCTATGTTATTTTGTCGGTGTCGAAATGAAATAAAAGTGAACTCGAGTGAAGCGTCAAAGACCAGCTTTACCTACTTTCATTGTTTTATTTTATTTTGAAGAATTTCTTGAAAAGAGTTCTTGGAGTAAAGGGTTTTTCTTTGTTTATTTAATCCGTTAGTAGGTATAGTGCTAATTTCTCGGGACCTTTTAGCGTTTCGTCTTTTTTTGTTTTACGGACTTGTGTATTTAGGATTCCGGTTAGAAATAGAGCTTATTTGCATACCTTTTTAGATAACAGAGCAACAATTTAGAGATTTAATATTTAAAAAAGAAACACATTTTCCGGTAAAAAAGAAATAAATGTCTGAAAAATACCTTCTCGAAATGCTTTATCTCAATACCTACTTTTGCTCGCGGCTTTCTCCACGTAGTGAAAACCCTTTCCTTTGTAATTTATTTCCGACACAAAAGTATTCTTGGGATTATAATTAGCTAACAGCAATTCACCCCAAACGTTAATATAATTAGCTAGTCATTCAGTTAATTATCTTTTAATTAGCTTTTTTACACTGAATGCCTTAGGAATCTTTCTCATATTCATTTAAAATCCAAGTCTAAAACCCTCAAAGAAGTTTAGCTAGCAGCAAGATATTTCTCTGAAAAAATTTAGCGTTTAATATAATTACTTAAGTATATTAAACTGACATGATTATTTTCACTACTAAAGATATCGGGATATTTATCATGTTTTTTGTTTTTTTTAACAAAATATCCAATTTTAGACAAAAAACATGGTAAATATCCCGTTTTAAATAACTTAACTGGAATATTAATTGTTGTAAAAAAGTTTGTGCTCGCGAGGTCTACTGTTCGCAGAACTACTAGTTTATATTTATTAATAGTAGAATACTTTTTATTAAGCACTAGTTTACTCAGTGATAATATAGCATTCTACTGGTGAAAGTTTTTTTTTTAAATTGGTCCATTCGTTTTTGAGTATCGGGCCACAACTAAAGCACCGCAGCAGCAAAAATGTGGCCGGCACAGTTTGTATGCAAAAGTGAAGTTGCATGCAGATGCACTACAATTTGCAGTCGCGTTCAATGGCTGTCGCGAACATGCGGTCAATACAGAACGTATTGCAAATGCAACCACCGATAGTACTCAAACGCAAGCATACAATAAAGGTTGGATTTATAATTTAATAAATTTTAACTGCCTCGTTGGTCTAGTGGTCGCAAGCGCTACTGCTGAGCATGAGGTCCTGGGTTCGATTCCCGGGTCGGGCAAAGTGTTATTGGGTTTTTCTATCTGGAATTTCTCAGTAGCAGCCCGGAGTCTGGATTTGTGCCCGGTTGATGGCAATAGGCTCGCCCCCTATTACATGGGACTTAAACATAACTGGCGAAATGTGGGTGTACCTACTACAGGTACACCTCTGCCCAACCCTTCGGGGAAACAAGGCGTGATGTTATGTTATGTTAAATTTTACATATCATTATTTTTAGCGAATCGTGACCACTAAGAATATTTATTTGTCACAACGCCACTTCAAGTAGCTGCAGTGGCAAATCACTATCTGACGATATTTTTGTCTCAGTGGTGTGGCACGTTGGAACAGACCCTTATATGGAACGAATGAAAATGTGTGAAATTCCACTACTTGGTTCTTCCTTTTCCAATTTGACAAGCAATTTGTAGTTTCTGTCCTCTTCTAGTTTGGCGACCTCTGCATCGTAAAGATTTTTTATTAGTTATTGAGTCTTTCTTTCCAGGCTATCTTTATTAGGAGGCGCTTCTTAACATTTTCTCCTTGACTATATATCGCAATTGGAAGTTTTTTTTTGGGACATTATCACTATCATAATCTTGGGTTTGGAATCGCTGTCAGATTTTATTAGTTTATTTGCCATTACCCCGGTCTGTTGGTAAAACCCTATAAAAATAACATTTGTCATTTCTAGTTAATAAGGCTGATTCATAGAACCAGTGTTTAAAATCACTGCTATTAGAGTCTGTCTACTGAAAGCTGAGAGAGAAAAAGAGCGGAAAATTAAAAAAATATGTCGGATATTCCCGGATTAACTATGGAAAACGGATTAGATACTTGAACATTTTTATGCAGAATGTTTATTTTTGTTTTTACAGATTAATAGGAAATTATGAAGCAAAAAATTGTGTAGATAAGCTTTTTATGATCATATATTTGTGATCATAATTATGTAATATTGAAAGAGTTCCCTCGATTTCTCTGGGATGCCATCATCAGATCCTAGTTTCCTTATCATGGTACCACCCTTGGAATATCTAAATATAAATCCTGTTTACTTGGTATCAAAACGTAGTTTACCAGTAATTTTCGAAATTATTGTAAACAATTGTACTTTTTCGTTGAATGCATCCTCGCATTCGCTTTTCACTTGGTTGTAATTATTTATCATAGTGTTTAAAAACTTTCTCGCACTGCTTCTTAAAGTTTTAGGAAATGTTTTACTTGAAATTTAACATCCTATACACAAATCGGTTTTCATAAGAGGTTATAAAAACAACAAGTCACACTTGCAGCAGTGTTATCAATTTATGAAAACCTGAAAAAATCACTCTCAGCTTTCATTAGACAGACTCTACGTGATAATAATAATTTTCTATGATAAACCTCAAAACTATGTGCTCATTAAAATCGTTTATCGGCACCTATGCGTTATTCAAATTACCTCATTAACAAAATCTATTTTAATTGTTTGTTGCCTCGGTAAATTTCCGTTGTTATGAGAACTGAAATATATGTCATCTATTTATTTATTACTGGAAAACAGTTAAACTTTACGTTACATCGCAACAATCACTTATTTTTAAATTGCTAAGTTATGTTCTCCTACTTCACTATCTACTCTACTCCACTCTCTTGTCCAACAATCTTCTTTTAGTTGATACTGTCAATTGTATTTGTTGAAGCTTTAACTCTTGAAATGTCGCGTGATACCCCATAGGTGCATAAGAAAAAAGTGCTCCAAATGTCAAATGCACCTATGCGGTGCATAAGGATACTGCTTGCCATTGGACGATAATATTTGACATTTATTTGCACTTGCAACACGATCTGGTTGTATCATTCGACTAATCGATTAATTTTTGACCGGTTTTAGTAACAATTTACTGGGAACACCACCAAAACGAACGAAAAAAAAAAAACAAACAAAATGTATCTGTGGTTTCAGTGACGCGACGCCGCCATACTGTCAAAACTCGGTGAAGTGTGTGTGTTGTTTACATTAGTTCGCAATGTTTTTATGAAGAAAACGGCGAGTGATCTTATTAGAATGTTACACAGAATTACTGAGAAATAAGTATAGATTTCATATTGAGTGTTAGTTTATCGAAAAGTGATAAATATTTCCATGAAAAGATAACGAAAGTTTTGTAGTGCACAAATTTTGAAGCTGTCGCCGCCGCCGCCGTGTTTAGTAAAGTTTTTATGATAAATATTCTTGTAAACTGTTTGAAATACACATAAGTACCTAGTTTATTTATCTACGAACGTAATTTGGCCTATAGCTACTGATACTATTGCGTATTTTTATCGTATTCGTATTTCCAAAAGTAAAATTCGGCGTAGTTCCCGCGTACCGTGACACGTCAAATTTTTATCGTTGTGTAAACAAAAAGTTTTTATGGTTTAGATAAGGTTTCAAGTGCTATGGGTTTCTGTTATCGTGTTTATGGCGTGGCCTACACATTTTATTGTCGTAATCAAGTGTTTATGTGGTGAATGAGTGTGTGAATTCGATATATTGTGATAAAGTTTCAAGGTTATGTGAGTGAAAATTAACAAAATGAAAAGATATCACATCACTGCAAAATCAGGTGAGTACAAACGTCTATAAAAAATATTTATTTAGTTAGCTTAACTCATAACGAAGCCAGAAAGGTATAATATGTGCCATGTTAATGACTGTATATTGACGAATTCTTCGTTTTTCCGAAGGCCTACCCACAAATCAAAGCAAATGGCAATTAGGTTGACAAGATGTGTGTTATATATGTAAACCTAGGCTCACAGTCAAGGGGTTAAGAGGCATATGTCCAGCAGAGGACGTCTTTCAGCTGAAATAATGATGATGGCATTTGCTGATACTCTGTCATCCTCACTAGACTCATATTCCTCAATGTCACTTTCGCTTCTACAACAAGCAGCAGTCCCGTTACCTTTCTACTTGTTCATGTACTTTTCAGTTACAAAGTTTGCCCTTTTAATTAATTATGGAAATAGTTTTCCCTTTAGATAAAACATGTATAAATACCGGTCCAATAACTTTCATGCTGGTCATTTTCATTTGTTCGTCATGTTTTCTACACGAGTTCTGCTGCTCCTAGTTCTGATAAGTTGCGCACATGGTCATAAAAAGGTCAAAAGTAAGTAATAATTGTTTTTACTACTTTGTCTATAACTGTATCACTTTTCTCTGTATTACATAAAGCAACCGCTAAAGAAAACTTGTTTCAGTAACAAAAACTAATTCAACAATTTAGAATATACTTAGCTTTTCGTTCATAAAATTTCCTAAATGTATATTTAAAAGCAAAGCAGGTAATGATATAATCAATATATTTAAGTTTTTTATGAAGGATCTTCATAAAAATGACATCAGTTGATTTATTCAAACCACCTCAGCGCTAAGGTAATCCCAGTATTAAAAAGAAACTAGAATACATTTTAAAGGAAGTAGGTACCTACATTGTTGCAATATAGTTGCTTTTAGCTTCAAAAAGCAGATTGCCCGAGCTTGTATATTCTACTTTGTATGAAAGTGGGGTAAACTAAGATCAAGCAGGCTTTGGTACAGTGCCAATTTTTCAGAGATATTTCAAGCAACGTGGATTTCTCATTCGCTCTGCGATCGCAAGCATTAATTTCGATATTATGTAATGCAGTTCAATTTGTGGAAGTATTACTTTCTGCTTTAGGTATTTTCTTATGATATTTGTAAATTCGACAGAGCATTTTGTAGGAATTTTAAGTTTTCTCGTTGCTATATTGTGATAAATATCTTGCAAGCTTAATTAGTCAATGTCTCTCTGCAAGAAATAATAATTATGATCATTACTGATGTACTTTTTACGATACATTTTTAGATCTGTTTTCGTGTTGTTTGTGTAACCGCTTAGTTCTTCTAAAATACACAATGGATCTTAATGTGGTTTTCACCATCATTTCTAAAACGTATTCCGGAAGGTTTACGAGTAGAACTAAACTATCCACTTATACTGGGGAACAGGTGGACTTAATATCATTACTAACACTTATATTTAATTAAGATCGAAGCATTAAAATCGATATTTTGACATGTCGCCACATTAGTCACAAATCTTTATTAACAAAGCCGCAATAATTTGTGGTGATTTTAATATTAATATTCTGGAAAATACTTTAAATAGCAGTCGATTGTTAAGCCTTTTTAAATCATTCAATTTATCTAATATTTTTACAGAACCGACTAGAGTAACTCCAACTTCTGCTACTTGTATCGATAATGTCTTCTGCGATTGTGATTATTTAGCTAAAGCCATCGTAAATTATTTGCCGTCTGATTATAGTGGACAAACGGTAACTTTTAAGTTTAGAACACCTTTGCAAAAAGTGCAAATACAATTTAGACCAATAACAACTGGCAAATTAAATAGATTCAATAGTAACTTAAATAATGAGTTAAATGTTCTGGGCCATAATAATATGGACGATGCAAATAAATTGTATGAGGATTTCTTTTCAGTAGTGCACACTGAATTCAATAAAACTTTTGAAAAGAAAACAAAAAATATTTGCACTAATTTTGTATTTAGTGACTGGGCAACTAGAGGTATTAGAATAAGTAGGGAAAGGCTTTTCGAGCTTTATGGCCTTAAGCCCTACATTAACACTGAAACTTTCAACAAGTATGTTGCTACATATTCCAAAATTTTTAGAAATACCTGCAAGATAGCTAAAGCCCTATACATTAGCAACAAGATCAAATCGGCAGAAAATAAAATAAAAACAGTTTGGAAAGTTATAAATAATGAAACTAATAGGAAAAAAATACGAAACACTGATTACACATTGGAGACTTCACGTGGTGCCATAAGCTCTAACTTAGAAGTAGCTCAAGAATTTGTAAATTTCTTTACTAATATACCATCTAAAACCACTGAAGCTTTAAATTCTTCACCCGATGTCTCAATTGATTTATTAAGAGCAAACGTTCCAGGCTGCCCGGTTGAATTTCAATTTAAACATATTAACCCTTTGATAGTTATAAAAGCTTTTCGGCAAATCAAAATCAAATTGACCGAAGATCTATGGGGATTATCTATCAAAGTTTGTACATCCACAATCGAGACTATAGCACCATACTTAGCTTTAATATTTAATTTGTGTGTGGATCAAGGAGTCTTCCCGGATTTAATGAAATACAGTAAGGTTATACCACTTTTTAAATCTGGGGACAGTAAAGACACCAACAATTATAGGCCAGTATCTGTGCTGCCGGTATTCAGCAAGGTGTTCGAAAAGGTAATGCTCAATCAGATGCTTAATCATTTTAACACCAACCAAATCTTACACGATCAGCAATATGGTTTCACAAAAGGATGTTGTACGACTGACGCCGGTGTCACTTTATTAAAACACATATTTACAGCGTGGGAGGAGGCCCAAGATGCCATAGGAATTTTTTGTGACCTCTCCAAGGCATTTGACTGCGTAAATCATGAAACCTTACTCTTGAAACTTGAGCATTACGGACTAGGTAAACTTGCACTCAGTTTAGTAAAATCTTATTTAAATGATAGACAACAGCAAGTTCAAATTAATGGTGTCAATTCACTCGGTCTAAAAGTAGAAATGGGTGTTCCACAAGGCTCGATATTGGGTCCTTTCCTCTTTTTAGTATATATTAATGATCTACCCCATCTATTAAAAAACCAACCTCAAATGGTGTTATTTGCTGACGATACTTCCCTAATTTTTAAGATAAATAGACGTGCATCAAATCTTGACGACGTAAATAACGCCCTACTGCAAGTCCAAAATTGGTTCACTGCTAATAATTTAGTATTAAATGGGAAAAAAACTAAATGCATAAGATTTGCTTTACCAAATGTTAAAAGTAGTGATTGTGACATAGTATTGAATAAAGAGAAACTAGAATTCGTCGATAAAACTGTTTTCCTGGGGATCACGCTCGATTCAAGGCTGCAATGGGGTCCTCATTTAACATCTCTTACGGGACGGCTAAGTTCAGCAGCATATGCTGTGAGAAAAATCCGTCAATTTACTGATGTAGATACCGCGAGACTAGTCTATTTCAGTTACTTCCATAGTATTATGTCTTACGGTATTTTACTATGGGGACGGGCGGCAGATATCGAGTCTATTTTTATTCTGCAGAAGAGAGCCATCAGAGCAATATATGGCCTCCGCAGACGCGATTCTCTAAGGGAACTGTTTAAAGATATTAACATCATGACGGTACCTTGTCAATATATCTATGAAAACATCATGTATGTAAGGAAACATCTAAGTCTTTTCAGTAAAAGAGGTGATAGACACAATTATAGGACTAGAAATAGGGACCAATTAGTTCAACCGGGTTTCAGACTGGCTAAAGTAGACTCATCCTTCATGGGGTACTGTTTAAAATGTTATAATAAAATACCTCCCCACATACTCCAACTGAACGAAACGAAATTTAAATCTTGTATAAAACGCACACTATGCTGCCAAGCATATTATAAGTTGGGGGATTACATCGCTGATAAAAAACTATCTTTCTTTGTATAAATTCAATCTCTTTGTATTGTATAATTGCATATCACATGTGTGGGCATTGTGACCACGTACATTCCATAAAGCTACCATTACCTGGGTACGTCTTTCATTGACTTGAATGTGCCCTGGCGGCTGAGAGTGTCATGCTCACTCAAATGTCTCGCTGATGGTGGCGTGTGTGTTGGATCATTAAGTTCCCTTCAAAATGGTTGAGCTAAATGGTGCTGATCCATGCGTCATGTTCGTGAACGGGCGCCGTCAGTAGGGACTGGTCATCTCTTAGCTGCCACGGTTTATTTTAATTTTTGAATTGTTTTTATTTTTGTTTTTAGTTACGGACGCTTTTAACGTGCACGTCTTTCTACATTGTTCTCACATGTATAATTTCAACATGAATAATGTAACAATATTTTGTAACAATTTTTTTATTTAAAAGAGTGTCCGTGGAGTTTCTTGCCCGTTCTTCTCCATAGGTACCTACTACGCTTTGGAATGGGCAACTAGCTTCATCTTTCTGACTGACCGACCCCTTGACAATTCAAAAGTACCTGTAATTGGTTTATTTGAAATAAATGCTTTGAGTTTGAGTTTGAGTTTGAGTTTGAGTAGATTGCATCGGTGGGTGACTAGTTAAAAGTTATATTTCTAGTTCAAGCTCAAGTTCCTCGATTTCTTCGGTCAATATTATTTTTTTTACTAACTCACCTATTTTATTTTACCAGGAGACAAGAAACACCACGACCACAATGTGGGCATCATCGATGGGCACAAGATCTCCATCGAACAAGCACCATTCATAGTGTCAGTTCGCCTCAATGATACCTTCCACAGGTGTGGCGGATCTATTATACATGAACGATTCATCTTGAGTGCTGCTCATTGTATTGTACCGTAAGTGATTTTGATACTGGTATTTAACGTTAAGATCGTAGAGAGACGTAAAAGTGCAGTTCTGTTGCTGCCCAGCTTTGCTTCGTATAGTACCCACCACACGAAAAAAAGCTGGGCCGCAATAAAACTGCACTTTTGAGCAACGTACGTCTCTCTATGACATATGGAGCTTGTGCATTACCGCATTTAAAGCAAATAAATGAATTTAACTTCGGAAATGGAGGCAAGTCCACACTACGAACGGATACGTTTCTGGCAGACATTGAATCTACGTAGCTGACATGTGTAACCTCTCCGTACACATCCTACGCAGCGGTGGAATTGCGTCTTAATGTCTGAAGAAATTATAGCGATGATGACGATGAAAGTGAGACGTTAAAAAATGTTTGTGTCGATAAAAGTGTATAAATATTTAGTAGAAAAACTTGAGAAAAAAATACACACAAGGAAGCAAAGTCTGAATAACAAATCGTTTAATTACATACTGTAGATTAAAGTAAAGAAACCACAAAGCCAAGGCTAATTTGTCAAATATTACGGGCTATTGTAAATGTTTTCACAGTTTTGCACCCTTTGCAAAATCCTTTCGCTGTTGGCACTTACTTTAAAGGTTAACATACTTGTGGCCTGAAAATTATAATGTTGTAACTAATAATAGCATTATTTTAAATTAGTTATAACATTATTTTCATATATTGTATATTTTTGTTAGTATCTACGACTTACATTTTTTTTATAAAGAAGGTGATAAAATATCAAACACATTACCAAGAAATCAAGATAGAAAACAATATCAAATATCACAAGAATATAGGTACTTCTAACGCAGCAAGGTTCAATTTACTTCCTTTGATTTGCCAAAAGACAGAGGAATTCATTCCAAAAATAATATTGTTTATATCTATTTTATTTATCTTTGAGTAATCATTCCAATATTTTCTCTTTTATTATGTCAGTGTCTTGCTTAGAAATATATACGTCCATTTATTTTCCTCTTGATTACATAAAATGTATGAGGCGTCTCTGACCTTTATTTTCGTCTTTTCCGTTGCGTAATACAGTCTAGAAATAAAATTTCAAATTAATATATTATAGAACCCAAAATATTAAGGTGCAAAAAAGGCCTATATTCAATGAATTGGTTAAGAGCTGAATAAGCTGAAATTGACGATGAATCCAGCCTGATTTACCTTTCCAATTCAAGCATTTATCTTTGAAAGCAGAAAATCTTTTTCGAAGTATTATCTTAGAAAATGCCTATCACGTAGGTAGCTTGAATCGTTTACCGTTTTTTGGTACTTTCCATTTTATAATAACATCTTTTTTGGGATGTCAATGGCTGACTTGGCTAACGGCATATTTTATTTCGTTTAATTATTAGTAGGGAGTTGCTTGTGGCTAAGTAACAACAGCTACACGGTTCGATCGATCAGGTTAAGCTACGCTTGCCGCGGTTTATCTATGGATGGGTGACCATATTTACATACCAAGACCCCTCCATGCCTCGGAAAGCACGTTACGCCGTTGGTCCCGGCTGTCATTTGTAGATCTTTGACAGTCGTTACGGGTTAGAAGCCCAAAAAGTCTGACAACCAGTCTTACCAAGGGGTATCGTGTTACCTAGTTACTAGGTTGTGGAGGTCAGATAGGCAGTCGCTCCATGTAAAATACTGGTATTCAGCTGCATTCGGTTAGACTGGAAGCCGACCCCAATATGGTTGGGAAAAGGCTAGGCAGGGAGTATATTAATAAATATAATTTCCTTTAGAGGTAGCATTTATTTAATAGACAGAAATACCTTACATACAGCATTTGTTTTCAGCTTCAAATTCTTATTCAGAAAAAGTTCTTTACGAGCGGAATATTCAATCCAATATTCAATTTCCTTGGAAGGTCGTTCAATATATTAAAATTGGTTTGACATTTTTGAGAGACTGGTGCCCGAAAAAGGTATTTTGTGCCTTTTTCGGGCACCAGTCTCTCACAAATGTTCACCCAATTTTTAGATTAAGCATTTCCTGTACTAATCTGCATTTGGGATGAGAAAATAAATAAATATTTTATTTAATTATTATTCCCTTCTTTACGCTTGTATTGCGTCATCTAAAGGAAAACCTTCTTAGATGACTCTCAATTTTATTTTCAGGAACAGAGAGTTCAAAGTTCTTGTTGGCACCGATAAGATTGACGAAGGGGGAAAGCTATACGATGTTGAAAAAATTATAATACATGAAAATTATTCAAATAAAACCTACGACTATGATATTTGCATCCTCAAATTGAATGAATCCTTGACTTTTGGGCCTACAGTTGCGAAAGTTCTACTGACTGGTAATATTGTGAAGTTGAACAAAGGGACACAGCTTAATATCACCGGCTGGGGATATACGCATGTAAGTGTAGAAACTATATACATAATTATTATTTAGTTCATTTCACAGTGTCTGGATAGGGACTTTGTAAGAGATAAACAGAATTTGTATAGAATTTAGTGCCAGATAAGTTAGTAAATTGTAATTTATTCTGAGGTGAGCAAAACGGGCTAGTTGACCGAGCAAGCGTAGCGAGCGAAGCGTCTCTGGATCAAGTCTGACAAAATTTGCTTTTGTGTGTCAGTTTGTACGTACTCCCCTACAGGTCGTATTTTACAACCGATCTGGATGAAATTTAGTGTACAGGTTTGACGATTTTATTGAAAAAAAAAATCAATAGTTATATATTCAAACTAGGCTGAGAATCAGCACTTTTCGAACGTCAAAATTATATAAGACAGTCACCCAAAATGCCCACCCTTCACTACTTCCTAGTGCCTTTCGCTGGGACGAAGAAGTGGCGCAACAAACTCCCCAGCAGCACAGCTGTCTGTTCAAGTTATAAAAAAAAAGAGTGTATACAATATTATGCAAAATAATTTACATTACGCAACACAAAACATAATTTAAATGATAAATTACTGGCCATATGTCAGCTAGCACAAGCCAATATACTAACCAAAAACCTCGAGAACTATATTCAAACAAAAATAAAAACAAAACGTAAACATAAAAATGAAAGACTAGGACCATCGAGGTAAAATAAATAAACAGTTAATTACTAGTTACAATAACAAAACCATGATCAGCAAGACGACCTGTCACCACGAGCAGCACCCGTATCACGAGCATAACGCAAAGATCAGCCATTATCCCCTCGCCTTATTTGAGGGAAGGAGGCAACCCGACTTCCGACGCTACCGCAAGCTGTGACATCTAAGGAAGCATGACGAACTTGCTGCCGGTTGCTCAGGCAAAAAATAATAATGATCAACTGTCGAGGTCGCCAGCTAACCACAAATTGCAATACAACTCATAACAAAAATAAAATTGAATTATACCAACTATTCTTATCATTTAAGTAGTCGTTGATACAATAGTATGTCTTTGAACAAAGGTTGGATTTTACTTTAGTTTTAAACGCATTAAAAGGCAAATCTAGCAAAGAAGAGGGTAGCTTGTTATAAAAGTCTATATATACCAAGCCCAACAAATGAGTTATGAACCTTATGAAGCCGGTGAAAGAAGCTCGTACTTTGTCCTTATTTCTAGTGTTAACATGACATGTGTATATCACTATTTTTAGTGTATAAGTGTATATTTTGCCTAATATATAAAATGTTGGCGAAGATGAATTGCGATGCCACTGTGAGGATACCAATATCTTTGAAAAAATCTCTTAGTGAAACTCTGGCACCTAGCTGGTAAATTGCTCGAACAGCTTGTTTTTGAAGTTCAAATATATGTATAAGTAATATGTATTATTATGTAATTTTTAGTCGTCGGGGATTTTTGATTGGAGGGGATTCATTTTGGAGGATTCATTGGGATTTCATTGGAGGATTCATTTTGGAGGAAGTACCTCCAAAATGGGGCAAAAAGGAAGGCTACTGGATATATCCCCCTTATGAGATCCGATTTCAATGGTTCTTTTGAATTTGAAAGGCAGTAGCTCTATGTTGGTCTCAAAAAAAGTTGGTGAAGATCTGATGAGGATCTTTGTTATGATCACCTGAATAGCTTCTCAAAATGCAATAAATTGCTCACTGTTTATTAAAACCTATTAGTTAATTTTTCTAACTGGCCTAAAATTTTTTACTCATATTTTTTCTGATCTTTAGGGTTCTGTAGTCAACAAGGAACCGATATAGGTTCGCCATTTCCGTCTGACTGTGTCTTTCTATCCGCGGCTTAGCTCAGAGAATCTTAGTACTAGAAAGTGCTAAGATTGTGAAGTGTGTATCTACCTTTACATAACGCGCGCCCTTGGACGAACCGCTTTCTTCTGTAATTCTTTACATAGAAATTCATAAGTATAATTTTATTGAGCGCCTAAAACGCAGCGTACAAGACGCCTCGGGCGCCTGTTATAACTAGGGCCATAGGTATAGTAAAAATAAGTTATTATCAAAATAAAGGCAAAAATCATTTATTTCTTATACTTGTTTACTCTCATCACTAAGTGCGAATTTCACAAATAAAAATGAACGCGATCAGCACAAGTTGTCAGTGTCTATATTACAAAGAAAATAATAACACTGACAGCTCTTAAACGTGGTTTATGTGCTGATCTCGTTCAGATTTATTGGTGAAATTCGCTCTAAGTCATCTATATTTTTTATCGTGGGAGTGGTTTAAATCTGGCGCTCCCGACTTATGGTAAGAGAAGAACACCGAACCGTAGGGTTTACGTTGGGAAAAGTTCGACATAACCCTCCATTCTCCCCAGATGGAGGGTATCCATGAAGATATCCAAGCAAGTAAAAAATATAGTACCTTTGTACGTTTTATCTATGTTTTATGTTTTTCCAGCCTAAAGGTCAAATCTCCAATCACCTTCAACAAACAACAGTGCCGTTTGTACCTTGGGTTAATTGTCAGCTGGCTTACTGTAAACGGATACAGATAACACACAGGATGCTATGTGCTGGAGGACATGGAAAGAATTCTTGTCTGGTAAGGCCCATTTCAATATCACTATACTGCCCATAGTACGAGTACGTATAAGGTTTTGCTAGTCTAGACACAGAAGGAAAAAAAACCGGCCAAGTGCGTTTCGTTTGTATTAGATACACCCACATTTCGCCAGTTATGATTGTTCCATGTAATAGGGGGCGAGCCGATTGTCATCAACCTGTCACAAATCCAGACTCCGGACTGCTACTGAGAAATTCCTAATGGAAAAGGCCAATCTTCGCCCGACCTGGGTATCGAACTTGCAGGACCTCATTTTTTGGGCACGCCACAATTGCGGCGATAAGACCCCTCTTTGAGGAGTGGCTTGAGAGGCGCCACGGCGTCCTCACCTTCCACCTGACGCAGGTCCTCACTGGACACGGCTGCTTCGGGAGGTTCCTGTTCAGGATAAGGCGGGAGGAAACATCCGGGTGTCACCATTGTGTGGATCGGCCTGAGGACACGGTGGAGCATACGGTAGACGTCTGCCCGGCTTGGGCGGAGCAACGCCGTGTCCTCGTAGAGGCGATCAGCGGCGGTGACCTCTCGCGTCCGGCCCTGGTTCAGGCCATGGTACGGAGCGAGAGGAAATGGCAGGCCGTCACCTCCTTCTGCGAAGTGGTAATGCTCGCGAAGGAGGAGGCGGAACGCGTGAGGGAGAGGCAAATTTCGCGCCCTCACGCCCCTAACCGCCGCAGGAGGAGACGCCCGGGGCGGGAATCGCGAGCCGATTTCCGGCCACCGTAGGTGCGGGCTTGCGGACGGTGAGCAATGGGTAGCTCACCGTCCGATAAGGACCAAGCCTGTGTCGACGGCGCGTTGTGTTCCACGCGCGCCTCAAAGAGATGTCAGCAGAATTGACGGGGTCCGCTAGGGCCAATGCCTGCTGGGGAAAACCGATAGGGACATCGTGGCCCCCGGCAACAGGACAACCGAAGGAACACGGGTGGGTTTTAGTCAGTAAGAATCTGACACGCCCTCCCGCTCTGTCCAGAGCGGGAGAACTTATTGGATAATTTAACACACAAAAAAAAAAAAAAAAAAGACCTCATTCTTAGCAGTAGCGCTTGTGACTACTAAACTAACGAGGATGAGGTCCGTTACATTTTATTTATTTATTTACTCACTCCACACAGGCTAGACCCAACGCGATATTGTAGTACACTTAAAAATTAAACAGTTCCACTACTTGTACCATAACAAATTCTATAGGTAGCTATTCTTTCAAATTCATCCAAAGCGCAACAGAATATGTCGACGTCATCAGCAATGAGGTTGAGAGTGCAGAGCGCGCTCGTCAGTGGCGCCTCACATCTAAGATACCTGAGGGCCTCCGTCCCAGGAAAGATGATCAATAAATTTTCGGAAACCAGGGAGATTAAATAAGTTTCATTTACAGGGCGACAGTGGAGGTCCCCTCACTTGGAATAATGTGCAAGTTGGTATAACCTCCTTCGGAGCTGGTTGCGGAATAGTTCCTGGGATCTACACCAAGATATCCGTTGTAAAAGAATGGATTGAAGATACCATGAAAAATAATCACAAGAAAGAAGAAAAGAGAGAGAAGAGCCGGATAACTAAAAAAATCTCAGTAAACTTTTCTGATTAAATTGTATATAATCCTCAGCATTTTGTGTGCATTGTATTAATCCTTTATCTTCAATAAATGCAATTTTTTTTAGTGTCACAGTTTCTATAAATCCTTTGCTTGGCTGAATCCCTAGAGATCGAGATAAATAATGTTTATTCATTTATTGAGGACCTGCTTCAAAAGAGGAACACAAAAAAAAAAAAACAGAATAGTACGTTACTGTCGCGGCCTACAACTGTGGCATTGATGGACGATCGCCGAGGCACACATACGTGAGTCCATCAATGCCAGGTTGCGGCCAAGGCTTGTATAGTACTTTTCTCAAATTATGCGTGGAAATTCAAATTGAGTAAATTAAATATAAATTCCAAAATCAATGACGAATGACGATAATTTTTCACGCGCCAATATGTTCATTTGTTTCTTCTTTACCTACTTTAAACAGCTCTATTTGCAAGCCAATTCGAAATTTAAATAAAATCTTTGTTCAGTTACCTCATTGGTGGCCATGATTGTGTTGAAGTTAAAAGTTCGTTCCATTTTTAAATAACACGACAGATAATAATATGAATTATCATAGTATTAATTTATTTGGCCGCTAAACATGACAGATATGGATTTTCATACAAACATTTCCGGCCGAACCCTCGCATGTATTCGACCAGTACCGCAATTTCGATTTACCTCGAAGAAGGTTGTCAAAATAATGTTCGAATTTCCAAGCATGTTTGAGAAAAATAAATTTAAACCTTGTTCACTGCTTCAATTACAGGCGGCCACAGTCATGATCATTCTCCTGTTCATATCCCAATTTATTTCTGGTCGGCACAACATGTCTTTTTCTTCCATACTTCTCAATAAGTCGCCATCTCGGTAGTCACCCCCTTTTCTAGCCATATTATCTTCCACACAGTCCATCCATCGCTTCTTTGGTCTTTGCCATCGACATTCATACTCAAAACTGTCTTCACGACATTTTTCTCATTCCTCCTCATCACATGCCCATACCATGACAACCGATTCTTGCACAACTTTTCAAACACCGGTGCTAATTTCGGACTTCCTCTTATTTCTCTTATTCTTCGTTTCGACAGAGCGGTCGTGGTCACAAGGAACTGTGTCCAATTGCAGGTGTAGTCGTTGCCCACCTCACGATTTCCCTCCATCTGGGTCTGTTACGTGACAGTCTGGCGCATTCATTAACAGGGCCTCCAACCACGGATTTTATTTGATCGGTCCACCTCATCGGCGACCTCCCGCGTCGTCTATTACCTTCCACTCTGCCCTGCACCACTAGACGCTCTATGGAGTCATTATTCCGCCTGGAGACATGACCAAAAAACTTCAGTATTCAAGACTGTACTAGAGCTGATAGACGCTATTTGATGCCGAGTTCTTGGAGTATGCAGACGTTTGTGCGGAATTACATACATAACATCACGCCTTGTTTCCCCGAAGTGTTGGGCAGAGGTGACCCTGTAGCAGGTACACCCACATTTCGCCAGTTATATTTAAGTCCCATGTAATAGGGGGCGAGCCTATCGCTATCAACCGGGCACAACTCCAGACTCTGAGCTGCTACTGAGAAATTTCTGATAGAAAAACCCAATAACACTTTGCCCGACCCGGGAATCGAACCCAGGACCTCATGCTCAGCCCCAACACCACAACCTCTTTAATGATAATGATAAATGATTTTATTTCTGTAAGTAGGTTTGTACAAACACTTTTACACGTCAATCATATTTTAAAACTAGATGAGGTCGGCGTTTCCTATCTGACTACTCTGAGAAGAAAGGCCGAAACAAACTCAGAGGTCTCAGTCTCTTTTAAAGTCCAGACATAATCTTGGTCAGATCATGTGAAGGCCATGTGGATTGGTGTCTGAAGTGGTCTTTTGAGGAAAGCACCACACAGATTGAGAGGGCCTGTCCAGTCAGTGCACGCATTTGTCAGTTATCGTGCAGCTCAACTCAGAATTTAAGGAGCTCAACGATTCGACGAACAATACCAAAAACAGGACATTTGGGTAGGCCACTTAAATTACTCAAACTGTCAGACCATGATTAGAAGTAACTGAGAAAATATTAAAAACAAAACAAAAAGGAATGACCCACAGAGTCTTCACATTCACAATAATTAAAATAATAAAATACTTTAAAAGTAAATATTCATGTCATTGTTTATATAAAATTCATTAATGTCAATGTGTATATAAAAACCCAGAAATAATCTTGGTCATAGCATTTCATTTGAGGACCATGTAGATTTGTGTGGTTTTTTTTTCATTAAGGAGTAAATTGTTAACATTGAACCAGTGAACTACTTTTGAGATCGCGCTATTTACATCGTCAGTAACCAGCTGCTGACGTTTAAGTTTAAACAAAAGTGAAGTGTCATCCGCAAACAACACTATATCATGGTTATCCTTTATGAGGTAAGGCAAGTCATTAATATAAATAAGAAACAAGAAAGGGTCAAGAATTGAGCCCTGAGGGACTCCCATTGTTACTATAGATCCGGGAGATCTTTTTCCATTAACGTCAACGCACTGAATCCTATTACTCAAGTATGAAATAAGAAGATTCAGAGCGCTGTTACGGATCCCATAGTGGATCTTATTTACTCATTTCTTATTCTATCTATTCACACCACACAGGCTACAGTATGCTTTAAAATATGTATTTAGTAACTTACCTAACCACCAAGGACTCGAACCTTAACCAAAGTATTGTCAATTTTAAAACCATTCACGAGTTTCCATACCAAGAGAAAAAGATTAAAGAACACGAGATTGTGTAATCTATCTGTGCTAAAAATATTAAAATCTGAATAGCATACTACAAAAATAGAATGCCATTTCACTCCACTCGTGCATGTTATCATCCACAATACCCCTTTTATGCTCATTTCTACTCCATGCACTCAAAAACGAATGAATCCTTTCATTCCTTTCATAATTCAGTCAAAAAGAGCCAACGAACTCACTCAATCTCCCGAAATCCTTTGAAATACATAACTGATAAAGATGGTCGCATAAAAATGTGAAGAAAACCTCGTAATTTACAAGAAAATACTTTATACCAATAAATCTGTTTTTCCGCAAATTGTCGGTCTGAAACAGACTGTAAGGCACTTAATATCCAAATAGGAGTGCGCGGGATGAAATAAGTGGCGCGACAAGCGGAGCGGCGTAAAAGCGGAGCGGTGCGACTTTTTAAAACCTAGGTTGGCAAGTGAGCCAGAAGCGCATGTGACGGAAAGGAGTTACTTGGTGTGACAATAGTGCAATACATGTAGGTACTATTGTTTCAATGTATTGCTAACATTAAAATTAAGTTAAGGTGAAATATGTTATGAGCTTGTAATGTTTATGGACAATTCTGTCCGATAATATTTGAAAACGAGCTCAAGCGAAATAAATATTCTGACGATGGGTATAAACACGACTTCAAACATGCAAAGTAAATGTGGTTACTAGCTCATTCCCCGCTCTTGCCAAGTCCGCACCCTTATATTTTTCCACTGCTTTCAGGTCCGCCATAATTAAATATTTTTGCAAATAATAACGGTGCCAGTAATAGAGTTTGAGCCCCAAGATGGGCTCTTAACAAGATTTTTTAACTCCGACTAGACTGAAATAAGATGAAAAATCTTTTGTAAATAAATTACCCTGAGACTTCAGCATTCCATTTGATAAAATTAACTTTGGTCTGTCGTAAAGCTGATATCAGATGCTTCACTTTTTGTTCATTTATGTTTTTCTTTCGTCATCTTTGCACTCGAAGTGAAACGTCTCAACAAAAAATGAAAAATTAGTTGATTAGTGATCCAATTATTTTTAATATAATTAGTGAACCCGACCAAAGATGTTGGATATCGGCTTGATATCGGCGTTCGGCATCTTTCACTCGCGTTTTATATTATCGAAAAATTTTATAAAATGAGCAGATGAACATTCATTTCTATGTTATTTTGTCGCTGTCGAAATGAAATAAAAGTGAACTCGAGTGAAGCGTCCGAGACCAGCTTTACCTATTTTCATTGTTTTATTTTATTTTGAAGAATTTCTTGAAAAGGGTTCTTGGAGTTAAGGGTTTTTCTTTGTTTATTTAATCCGTTAGTAGGTACAGTCCTAATTTCTCGGACCTTTTAGCGTTTCGTCTTTTTTTTGTTTTACGGACTTGTGTATTTAGGATTCCGGTTATAAATAAAGCTTATTTGCATACCTTTTTAGATAACAGAGCAACAATTTAGAGATTTTCATGGCTTATTCCCATAAGATATTTAGAAAAGAGACACATTTTCCGGTAAAAAAGAAATAAATGTCTGAAAAATACCTTCTAGATATGCTTCATCTCAATACCTACTTTTGCTCGCGGCTTTCTCCGCGTAGTGAAAACCTTTCCATTGTAATTTATTTCCGACACAAAACCTAAGTATTTTTGGGATTATAATTCGCTAACAGCAATTCACCCCAAGCGTTAATATAATTAGCTAGTCAATTAGTTAATTATCTTTTAATTAGCTCTTCTACATTGAACACTTTATGAATCTATCTCATATTCATTTAAAATCCAAGTCTAAAGAAGTCTAGCTAGCAACGAGATATTTCTCTGAAAACAATTAGCAAAATATAATTACTTAGGTAGATATATTAAAAGTTACTGGCTTGTAGCTAATAATAAAAGCCACTCGATCATGTTTAGCTACGCTTGCCATGGTTGTTCCGTGGATGGATGACCATTTTACATACCCCTCCATGCTTTGGAAAGAATGTTAGTACGTTAATCCGTTTGTCCCGGCTATCATTCATAGTTACGGATCGTCAGAAGCCCGAAAGTCTGACAACCAGTCTTACCAAGTAACTGTGGAGGTCTGATAGGCAGTCGCTCCATGTCAAATACTGGTATATTTTGCATCCAGTTAGATTAGAAGTCGACCCCAACATCCGCAGGAGGAGACGCCCTGGGCGTCGGGAATCGCAAGCCAATTTCCGGCCACCGTAGGCGCGGGCTTGCGGACGGCGAGCAATGGGTAGCTCGCCGTCCGATAAGGACCAGGCCCGGGTCGACGGCGCGTTGTGTTCCATTGCGCGCCTCAAAGAGATGTCAGCAGAATTGACGGGGTCCGCTAGGGCCGATGCCTGCCGGGGTTGCAAATAAAACCGAAAGGGAAATCGTGGCCCCCGGCAACAGGGCAACCGAAGGAACACTGGGTTTTAGTCAGTAAGAGTCTGACACGCCCTCCCGCTCCGCCCAGAGCGAGAGAAGTTATTTGATAATTTCCCAACCAAAAAAAAAAAGTCGACCCAACCGAAAGTTACTGGATGATTACCATCTTGAAGGGCGTATATCCTTGATTTCAGAGAAACATTGTTGCAAGAAAACGTACATGATTGCAGTTTATCACTGTTTCGAATACTGCAACGTGCTGTGATGCACAACAAATGCTAACAAATAAAAACACGTATTTAGCTGTCATGCAAGCAGCACTGGAGTAGTGGTATCCCAGTGGTTACAGCCTCGACTTACGAGTTGTAGTTCGTAGGGTCTAACCCAGGCGGGCGCTTTACTTTGTCTAAATAATTTCATCACCACAAAAAAATAGAAGAGACGTTGATATATTTTGTAACCAGATCCGCTCAACTATTCCTAAAGAGCCATAAAAAAATCCTGTTAAACACACCTCGGTGTGGCAACACGCAGTGTTCGGGTTCGTGATAAGTCAATCGTCATCCTGAGGATGCCTCGTTGAAAGGTGAAACACGTGTCGATTTCTTACAGGATTTTTTTATGGCCCTTTAGGAATAGTTAAGCGGAACTGGTTACTAAATATATCACCGTCTATTGTATTTTATAATGGATTTCCGCAAGAACGAATTAATTATTTCATCACCACTGCTTTAAAAAATGGTGAAGGAAAACATCGTAAGGAAACTGGCCTGTCCTAAAACCAAAACTTTGAAGACATGTGATACCAACCCGCACTGGGCTCGCGTGGTAGAAATTACAGCCCAATCCCTCTCGAAGAGAAGAGGCCTGTGTCCCAGCAGTGGGAATATTATAGGCTGCTTATGCATGCTTAAAATCTTCATTCCCATTTTGTTATTCCAATTTTGTATTTTTTTTACATTCACCTCAAAACAGTCCACACACATAACAAAATAGTAAAAGCAAAGAGCATAAAAAAACCGTATTATTTAACATCACAAAGTTCAGTAACTGCTATAAAATAAGGTTTCGGTTTCAAACGAATATCATTTCGTATACTCTGCGTAGCTTCTACGTGACTTACTCGTCACCAGCCCTTAATGTCTTTTTTACTTTACTTTACTTTACTATACCGTGTAAACTTGAACATGTCGGGAAAGTTGAAGGAAGGAGCGCCTAATTTAGATGCTGTGGAAAGATACGGTTATCTTTCTGGAAGGATCTTTTGGTATCACGTCTTTTGCGGAGTTTCCGGGTAAATGTTATGGTGTAATCTAATTGTAGGCTGTTTTGTTAAAACAGAGTTTGAAGAATATTTTAGAATTCTCTACTAATGCTACAAATTGAGTCTTTGTTTTCAAAACACTTCATAATAAGATTACAGTGAATTTCAAAAGTAATAGTTATAAATATAAATAAATGAAGTCGAAAATAAATTAATGCCGCGAAAAATAATTATAAACCACCTCTTTTTCTAAAAAATAATGCGTAGCATGTTTTTGCTACGACTGCGTAGCGATCTTCACGATTGCTACGCCGTAGCAAGAACTCAAACTATGAGCTAGTCAGTACCCGAAAATACTCACATCTAGAAGCTACTATTCTTTTTACTACAATCTCATAACATAATTAAAGTACTTCCCGACTCTTAATTTTATTGTATTAATCCTCATTACGTATCTTTCTATCATTTTATAAATCTCATAAAAGTTTCAGAATCGTCACCAAACATTACGTGCTCCGAGTCTTAAACATTTACGCCAAAAACTTGGCAATACAAGCACGTAATTTTTAATTTTTACTGCTTAAACTTATAGTATTCGAGTATTATTCTAGCTATTCGAGACTTCATATTTTATTATCTTTGAAGTTTTTATGCCAGTACTTACTTTTAAAAATAGGTCGTTTATGCGAGTTATTCTATTACAGTGAAGTTTTGGGTGACTGATGTGTTTTTAACTACAGTTTCGAGTTACAAATATGGATAACTAACTCCACCCTACGGTTTCACCCGCATAAGTTTCGATCCGGTAAGAATATCGGGATAAATTTTATGTCCTAACCCAGATTATCATCTATCCGTGTTCTAAATTTTATCCAAATCCGTTTAGCCGTTTTAGCGTGAGACCGTAACAAACAAACAAACAAATTCACTTTCGTATTTATAATATTAGTTAGAAATATAATTATAATATTATAAATTTGTAACATATATTATTTTATAGTTAGGATTCCTATTTTCCATATTATGTGAATGAAACTTTTTTGCCAAACTGAAACTTTTTATCTTCTCGTTTTAATATTGTTACAAGAACTAAAATTGAATTTAATTCGAGATAGCCTCTTTCATAGGTACTTTTAACCTTTTTATCTATACCCATGCTATAAAACCTCTATAAAAGTTTCTGAAATAGTTAGCTTATTGCTAACATTAAAACAGCCAGTGTCATGGTAACCATAATATCATCCAAATGAGTGTTATAATGTTGTACTAAATTTCATTATGCAAAAACTCGAATTTCAAAAAAAGAAATTGTCATGCACGCGCATTTCACTACCACAGCGCCGTAATTAAAAAAAAAAACAAAGGTTATTCGAATTCACGTCGTATCCCGCCATTTTTAGGGTTCCGTACCTCAAAAGGAAAAAACGGAACCCTTATAGGATCACTCGTGTGTCTGTCTGTCTGTCTGTCTGTCTGTCTGTCTGTCTGTCCGTCTGTCACAGCCAATTTACTCCGAATCTAATAGACCGATTAAGTTGAAATTTCGAACACATATGTATTTCTGTGACCCAAACACGAATGTGTAACGTAAATTTTAAATAGTGGTATGGTAACCAGATCAATAGTGTACGATGGGCTGGAACATTTTCCAAGCCACACAGGTTGGAATGCGGGGTGAGGCAGGATTGGCGAGCTCAGCAGCACCAGAGTAGGTTGCTATATAGATGGTATTTGTGTAAATAATATTAGCTATGCAGATGATATGGTGCTTCTGAGCGCGTCAATCTGTGGTCTCAGAAAGTAATTGGTCGCCAAATGTGAGCAGTATGCCAAAACACATGGTTTGATGTATAACTCCAATAGGTCGGAGATCATGGTCTTTGAGGCTGGGGGCAGACCGGGTTATGTACCACCTGTATTACTCAATGGGACTCCACTACAAAGACTATTTACGTTTAAATGTCTTGGTCATATATTGACCCCTGACCTCAATGACGGATTCGATATTGAGCGGGAGCGAAGGGCGTTGTCGGTAAGGGCAAACATGCTGGCTCGCAGGTTTGCACGCTGCTCACTTAAAAAGCCAAAATTACTCTGTTTCGAGCTTATTGTACAAGGTTTTACACGTGCAGCCTGTGGGCTAGATATACCCAAAGGTCATGCAACGCCCTTTGTGTCCAATACAACAACGCTTTCAGGGTTTTGGTGGGGCTGCCCCGTTTTTGTAGCGCATCGGGAATATTCGCGGACGCACATATTAATTGCTTTTACGTAACGATGCGAATGAGGTGTGCATCCCTGGTACGCAAAGTCCGGGCCAGCTCCAACAATATCGCTAGCAGTCTGGATTGCATGTACATCAATCACTGCAGTGCCATCTCCCATGGGGTGAAATAAATTAAACTAGATTACGTGGGGCACTCAGAAATTTTTGTGATACTAGAAAAAAATATGCTACAGGTTATAATTTTTTTTTATTATATCTTTTGCAAGAACTCTCGATTGGCGTCTATACACAGTTTTATACGTCTAAACAAATTTTCATAACACATTTTCCAGTCCGCATCAGACACCTCTCCAATTTCCTTCTCAAATGCACCCAGTGCATCTTCAGGTGATGAAAACTGTTTTCCTTTGAGTTGATTTTTTATTTTGGGGAACAAGAAAAAGTCGCACGGAGCCAAATCGGGACTGTAAGGAGGATGACCTATAAATTTGACCGGTGTGCTGTCCAGAAAGTCCCTTGTTTTGAGCGCCGAGTGAGCCAGCGCGTTGTCGTGGTGAAGCAGTAGCCCACGGAGGCCAGTGTTCGGTCGCTTGCTGCTTGCAGTAGTAAAAACTTCTGGCAAACATTTGGTAACATACCATTCAGCATTGATGCTTCTTTGATCTCGTCAGGGTACTGACACCAGATAACCTGGTAGAAAAAAAAAAAAACTTGCGGTCAACATTTTGCCTGCACTTCTGACTCGCTTCACTTTGGTAGGCGTTGGTTCATTTTGGTTCAACAGCCACACGGTCGACTGACGCTTCATTTCTGGATCATATTGAAAAATCCAAGATTCTGTGTGTGTTGTAGGGAGTAACGATAATCTTGACATTTAAACTTTGCTTTTTTTGTGTTTTTCAAAAACTAATTATGTTTTTTTTTTTTATTGGATGCTGTAGAATGGTAGTAGACCATGGTCTGAACAACGTTTGTTCTAGCAAAACTGTGATTCAAATTTCACGGTGTATGATGAACCTCTTCATATGTAATTCGCCTATTCTCTTGAATAAAATTTTTCACAGCCAGCACTTTTTGTTATGTAACAACCGTCATAGGGCGGCCACTTCTTTCTTTGTCTGCCAAAATTACTAGACCACCCATAAATTCGTAGAACCAGCGAAAAACAGTCGCTTTAGAAGGGCTTTTTTCTATGAACACCATTCGAAGTCTTTCAAACGATTCTTCTGGTTTTAGTCGACATTTGAAATCGTATAAAATCATCGCGCGAAAATGTTCTCGTTATAAATTCAGTTTTCAGTAAGACAGAGTATTTTAATTTTGCTCGTAAAAAATGTGGAGGCAATTTCAAATTTGGAATGTTATGTTTTTTTGTAATAAGTAGTCATCGTTTTAATTGACATCAAAACCAGCCAGTATTCTATAGACAAAAACTGTTAGTCGCAAAACTTTCTAAGTGACCTCGTAAAATAAGTTAACATAGTTCATAAGTTTACTAACGCAATGAGTCCTTGTTACTTAAATAAAGAAAAATATCTGGATGATAATTTTTTTGAACGACGTTTTCTAAAAATGAAACCGAGCTAGATCGATTTATCGCTCCTGAAACAGCAGCAGAGCAGCTAAATTTAATAAAAATTCTTGGAGCCGTTTCCGAGATTCAGATTATATATACATAGGTATATACAAGAATTGCTGGTTTAAAGGTATTATTATTATATTAATACCGCGAATATGAAATTTTTTACGAAAATCTGATTTTTGTTTTATTTCATTCTACGCGTTCAAATAAGTGACACTGCAATTTAATTTTTTTTTTAAATGTCACATTCGCGGTATTGGATGCCGAGCGACGATTTGCAGTTGGAATGTATGGGAGAACATGTTTTTCAACTACAATGTTAAGTTTGTTCTTGGGATAAATAAATTCATCTCAACTACGGAACCCTTCATTGTGCGTAGTCCGACACGCACTTGGCCGGTTTTTGATAGATAGATAATAGTATTGCAAAACTGTATTACAACGTGGCAATGCGACCAGTCTTTTGGGTACATTACCAGTCGACAGCGATGCGGATGAATTTTTCGACGCTATATTTTAGTTTGTAAATAGTTTTAGTTAAGTTAGTGTATAATTTTTATCAAATTAGTTATAAGTTATTTACACACTTGTACTTAATATATTCAACATTTTCATACTTCATCGCTAATAAAATAAAAATAAATAAATAATTACTTTGTTGTTTACAAAAAATGAGTGATACAAAGAAGCTTTGATAACACACCACCAGATATTTCTAATGCAGCAAAGGACATTACTATCCAATTATTACCAGAAAAGTCGAGAAAACAATATTGTACATCACCCTACGGGTTCAGAACCTTTTATAGAGTATTCATTAGATAAAGTCTTGTATGCAACTGTACATAATTAGGTACTAAAACACTCATGTGATACTATTAAACCCACATTCGTGTTTTAATACCCCTTATTATACAACAGTTGCATAAATATATTAGTGTATCATAATTATTAGAGTAAACATATCCAAACACTCATTGATACTGTTACACTTTCCTTACTATTATAATATTACTAGCTGCAGCCCGCAGCTTCTTCCGTGTGGAGGTCAGAAATTATCCCACAGGAACGTACTACCGAGATAAACAGTATGTATTCATGTATGTGTTAATCCAAATTATAAACTGTCTGTGTGCCGAATTTCATCCAAATCCGTTCAGTAGTTTTTGCTTAAAAAGAGACAAACATACACACACACTCACCAACTTTCGCCTAATATTAGTGTGATATTATAAGTAGGATCTGCCCATACGGTCCCACTGCTGGGCAAAGACATTTCTGCACTTTTTCTCATCAGCTGTGTTGACGGTTGTTGTAATGTTAAATTATTTTGGTGCCAATAAATTTACTTTATTAATTTATTTAAAAAATATAATTGAAATAAAAAAACATTTCCTGAACAGATAATAATCAAGCCCTGTTCGTATACAAATCGAATTATGAAACCTTCCAACACTATCACAGACAAAGCCCTCATATTTTTCCAACATCAGACAGTCAACACTTGAGCACGACCATGCTTATCAAACACGGAGATCACGTACGAACAGCTCACTTGCAGCCCTAATTAACGAGATCATCACGTGACAGAGGCTGGGACCTCGGCCAGTCTCGGCAGAGATCGGTAAAGCTCGTTACAAGTCGTATTTGGCGAGATTTTGTTTATTATTGTGATTAGTTCTTGTTAGTGCGAGCGTGAGTGGAATATTGTTAAGCCAACCTTGTTGAAACAAATATTATTTGTAGTGAGTCCTGTGATTAATAAACAAGGACAGTTACTAAAAGTGATATTTAGACTAATTGAGACTATATAGGTACGGTGACAAAAAATGTTCTATTCGAGTGAGTCACTTTTAATCATAAAACACTGAATTTTTTCTCTGAAAACGGTGTCAGTTGCATGCACATAAAAAATAACAGCTGAAATGTCGCTGCAGCTAACAAAAATAAGCTCCTCAAAAATACGTTGAAACATACACGAAACACGGGAAAACTAACGAATATGAAATACTAAAACTGCAGCTAAAACTGTAATAAAATAAAGCTCGTAGGTGGCCAGACCACAATTTTAAAAACGTAATTAACAAAAGTCTGGCAAAGTGAAGCTTAGAGAAATAGAATAAAAATAGCGTATAATTACGGTGCACAGACAATTAAGTATTCATCCTACAGCGGCGCTACTGAGCTGAGCACAGATAAAAAGAATCAGTCGTTGCGAAGTTTGCTGTATAAAAAGTTACGAGGGAAAGGAGATTTTATGAAACATTTTTTTTAATGTGAATAGGAGCCCGGACGTGATATTTTTTTAAAGATTTTCGCGGGTGTTTTGTATGAAAATATAACGTATTTTGAATTTGGGTTTTGGCCTCTAAAAGTTATGGGAGTTGAGATTTTATTAGCACTGCAGTGACCTTTTTCTTTCTTTTTCGTGTGGTTGTTAGCAACTAACCTGGTTTCAGATTTTTATGCCGTCCATGGGCCTCTGACGTGGCTTCACATGCCGTGGAGAAATATCTCTCAGCCATGCAAGTTTCTTCACGACGCTTTCCTTCACCGTTTTCGAAGCATCTCATTTTTTACTAAATAAATACTTTAATACATACCTATTTAAGAAAATTTATTAAAATTGACCATCCCCTCTCCCCTTATCTCCGAAACTACTGATACTAAAATTTTGAAAAAAATAATGAGATATTATAATAAAAAACTCACAGATTACGGGAAAACCTATAAAAAGTCTATGGTCTTAAAATAACATGGTAAATCTCTCAATAATGTACGTACAAACTTACATTTGCAGTTGGAATGTAAAGTAAAGTTTATTAAGTTTTATTTCTAATTATAAGCAAGTTTTAATAATTATATGTCGGATCCGGTCATTAGTACGGACACGAAACGAATCGCAAGCGCGCCACTGGCGACGTCAAGAGAGATCTATTGACACCAAAAAAGGCGCGCTTCTACAGAGTCGTGATGTTTGAAGGCCACGGCGAGGAGGGCATTCAGCCTCGGGTCGCATTGGAATCAAGACGTCACGGAACTGTTCTCGATTCGTTGTGCTCAGTAATTGTGTTAGTTGTAATTTGTGATCATTGTGTTAATTGGTGATTTGAATAAACGTCGTCGCACCCAGTGTGTGTATAATTTAACTAGTGTGATTCATTTGATAGTAAATTATAATGTGATCTGAACTGCAAACTGTTTTTCTATTGCGCATTAACCAACACTACCCACACTACGCCCACAGTAGTTAAAATATCGCTGATAATAACGAGAGTCACATACCCGTCTCCGACATATACAATACCTACGCACAACGAATCCGAAAAGACAGAGGTGCGTACTTTGGGTTGGAACTCGAGACCTATGACTTGGCAGTTGGACGGTCACACCACTAGGCTATTACTGCTGTATTGACCTCTAACAGACTTGAAGAAAGACATCTTGTGTCTCATAAATACACAGAAGATAGACCATCAATTCCTAGATGGGCTACTCCACGTAATCGTTGGGAGATACGTGTTCTGAAATTGAATATACTCAAGTAGTTATACAATATACTTTATCTACACCCATGCTATAAATCCCATATAAAGGTATCTGAAACAGTTAGCTTATTGCCAACATTAAAACAGCCAGTGTCATAGCAACCATAATATCATCCAAACGAGTGCTATAATGTTGTACTAAATTTCAATATGCAACTCGAATTTCAAAAAAAGAACATTGTTATGCACACGTGTTTCACTACCACAGCGACGTAAAAAAAATAACTTATAGGTTATTCGAATTCACGTAGCGTCGTATCGTATCCCGCCATTTTGGTTTGATATTAGTATCGCAAACATTATTACTTTTTTGTTTACAAAAATGATTGATACAAGCTTTGATAACATACCACCAGATATTTCTAATGCAGCATTTCTAACCAATTATTACCAGAAAAGTCGAGAAAACAATATTGTACAACCCCTATGATTTCAGAACTTTTTATAGAGGATTCATATCATGGGTGTAGATAAAATCTTGTATGCAACTGTACATAATTAGGTATTAAAACACTCATGTGATACTATTATTACACTCGGCTTCGCGTCGTGTGATAAACCCATAAGTCGTGTTTTAATACCCTTATTATACAACAGTTGCCTAAATAGCTATTATGACATCAGCTTACAAAATTACTAAGATTTTATTTTGGTGTCTGGTGCGTTTAGAACATGAAAACAGTAGTTAGAGATTGAATTTGTTTAAACCGTGACTTAGTGCTCTTTATTTTAATTTTTCTCAGTAAGCCCAATAATAAAGTTGAAAATGTTTTTTTACGATGTTGGTATAAGTCCTATTTATACATTTGTTGAATCTCGGATAATCTCTAAAAGGAAAATATGTAAATCATATTATTAAAGAGACAGTTTCCTAACGAAAAAAATATGTATGAGGAAACGCAACTCATAAAACTGTCTTCACCATCAAATACATTTCCCATGATGAACTCAATTTTTCTGTTTTTCCTCTTACTGAAGCTATATTAGATATTTATTAAAAAAATGTGGTCATATTTTATTTATATTCGTGACGTATCGTATAAATAATTTTTGGGTTTCATCCGACATTTATTTATGATGCATGCAACCGAATGCTTTTTTATGATCAAACTCGCGGCGAAATAGATCCGATGTTTTATAGACTACCATCATAATGGCTTGTGCAGACCAGCGCGACACGCGACGCGACACAAAGGCACCGCCCGTCGCGCGACGAGCGGTGCCTTTGTGTCGCGTCGCATGTCGCGCTGGTCTGCACAAGCCTTAAATGTCCACTGTTTAATATGAGTCTTCGTAATGGAACTTTATGTGAAGCAGCTCTCTTGACGAGGAAGCGACTAGCTAACAACGATTTTCTGGCTCAAGAAACGTACAAAAGATAGAGGGATCATCCACGCGGGTAAAGCCGCCTGGTTGTCGGAAAATATCCCACGGGAAAGTATATACTGGGATTAAAAGTACTAACACTATGTAATCCAGGTTAAAAACTATCTAACCTGGATTACATAGTGTTAGTACTTTCGCATCGCAGGCTCCGTATCCGCCCTCCGGATACGGAAACCATACAGGCGGAGCTGTACGAGGCGTACAGAGCGGCGAAGACCGCCCTCCAAGCGGAGATCCTGCGGGCCAGGGCACTGGCCCACGAGGAGTTGCTGGAGACTCTCAACAGGGACCCGTGGGGGCGCCCATACAAGATGGTGCGGGAGAAACTCCGCCCGTGGGCCCCCCCGCTGACGCAGAGTCTCCGGCCCCAGCTTGTGGGGGACGTGGTGAGCGCTCTGTTCCCTTCTACAGGGGATCATACCCCTCCGCCCATGGCTTCGCCTACTGCGATGCCCGATGCGGACCACACCGACGACGACGATGCTCCGGAGGTGACTGAGGTAGAAATGAGAGTGGCGGTACGCAAGATGAGTGCGAAGAATACCGCCCCAGGACCCGACGGCATACCCGGAAAAGCCTGGGTCCTGGCCATGGGGGCTCTCGGGCCTCGACTAAGGGGGCTCCTAAGCGCATGCATGGAGAGGGGCCAGTTCCCTTTTCGTTGGAAGACGGGGAAACTGGTCCTCATCAAGAAGCCGGGGCGCCCAGCGGACTCTCCGTCCGCTTATCGGCCCATTGTGCTGCTCGATGAGGTGGGCAAGCTCTTTAAAAGAGTCATTGCAGACCGCCTCGTCGGGCAGCTGGTGCGAGTGGGGCCGGATCTAGCGGAGAGCCAGTTCGGTTTCCGCAGGGGGCGCTCTATGGTGGACGCCACGCGTGCGGGCCCTCACGACGGGGGATGCTGTGGCCCGGGGTGGGGTCGTCTTGGCGGTGTCTCTAGACATCGCCAATGCCTTCAACACCCTGCCCTGGAGTTGCATCAGGGAGGCACTCCGGTACCACCGGATGCCGACCTACCTCTGTCGTGTGGTCGAGGCCTATCTGACGGACAGGGCCGTCATCTACCCCGGTCACCAAGGAGAGTGGAACCGGCAAGAGATGTCTTGCGGTGTCCCACAGGGTTCGGTCCTGGGGCCGCATCTGTGGGACATCGGATACGACTGGGTGCTACGCGCCGACCTCCCTAGCGGCGTCAGCGTCGTTTGTTACGCTGACGACACGCTAGTCCTGGCGCAGGGGAGGTCGTACCAGGCGGCGGCCGATCTAGCGACACGCGGGGTTGCGACAATCGTTGACTGGATCCGGCAGCTGGGACTCGAGGTGGACCTGCACAAGTCTGAGGCCATGGGTTTTTATGGTCCTCGGAATGCGCCACCGCCGGGCTCCCAGATAATGGCGGGAGGGGTTCATATCGGTGTCGAGTTGACGATGAAGTATCTGGGACTCGTCCTCGACAGCCGGTGGAATTTCGTCGAACATTTCCGACGTTTGGCTCCCAGACTGGAGCGGGCCGGGGCTGCCTTGAAGCGGCTCCTGCCCAATCTAGGGGATCCAAACGCCTCCTGCCGGAGGCTCTACGCGGGGATCGTGCGGTCCATGGCCCTCTACAGGGCGCCGGTGTGGGCGCGTTCATTGAGGCTGCGGCCAGCCCGCCGGTTGAACGCGTCCCAGAGGGTCATGGCCATTCGGCTGGCCCGAGGATACCGCACGGTCTCCTGCGAAGCGGCGAGCCTCCTTGCCGGATTACCGCCATGGGATCTGGGGGCAAAGGTCCTCGCGCACATCTGGGAGTGGCGCGAGGAGGCAAAACGCCGGGGCTTAACTCCGATGCCGCAAGAAATCGCGGCACAACGGACAGAGCTCCGGCGGGATCTCATGGCGTCATGGAGAGTGCGATTGTCGCAACCCCGTGCTGGGCACGCCACAATTGCGAAGACCCCTCTTTGAGGAGTGGCTTGAGAGACGCCACGGCGTCCTCACCTTCCCTGACGCAGGTCCTTACCGGACACGGCTGCTTCGGGAGGTTCCTGTTCAGGATAAGGCGGGAGGAAACACCCAGGTGTCACCATTGTGTGGATCGGCCTGAGGACACGGTGGAGCATACGGTGGAGGTCTGCCCGGCTTGGGCGGAGCAACGCCGTGTCCTCGTAGAGGCGATCGGCGGCGGTGATCTCTCGCGTCCGGCCCTGGTTCAGGCCATGGTACGGAGCGAGAGGAAATGGCAGGCCGTCACCTCCTTCTGTGAAGCGGTAATGCTCGCGAAGGAGGAGGCGGAACGCGTGAGGGAGAGGCAAATTTCGCGCCCTCACGCCCCTAACCGCCGCAGGAGGAGACGCCCGGGGCGGGAATCGCGAGCCGATTTCCGGCCACCGTAGGCGCGGGCTTGCGGACGGTGAGCAATGGGTAGCTCGCCGTCCGATAAGGACCAAGCCCGGGTCGACGGCGCGTTGTGTTCCACGCGCGCCTCAAAGAGATGTCAGCAGAATTGACGGGGTCCGTTAGGGCCAATGCCTGCCGGGGGTTCGAAGAAAACCGATAGGGAAATCGTGGCCCCCGGCAACAGGGCAACCGAAGGAACACGGGTGGGTTTTAGTCAGTAAGAGTCTGACACGCCCTCCCGCTCCACCCAGAGCGGGAGAAGTTATTTGATAATTTCCCACCCAAAAAAAAAAAAAAAGGCTAAAAACTATCTATGTGCCAAATTAACATACATCCAGACAAACAGACAAACTAACGAAAATTCTTTGTTACTATTTTATTATAAATTAGCGGACGTCACGTGGTTGACGAGCGGACCCGCGTAGTTCCCGTTTCCGTGGGAGTACGGGGATAAAATATAGCCTATGTTACTCGCTGATAATGTAGCTCCATCCAATGCTGAAAGAATTTTTCAAATCGGTCCAGTAGTTTTTAAGTTTATTCGTTACATACAAAAACATAAAAATACAAAAATACAAATCTTTCCTCTTTATAATATTAGTATAGATGTATTATAGAGTTTACTCCTTGTGCAATATTTTGAAATACCACATTTAGAACATTTTAACGAGCTCTATTTTCAGTGGGAACTGAAAATTCAGAGTTTAAAACAGAAATGTGTTACACATATTTCAATTTGGATGCAACCACTGCTGAAATCTGCAATTTGCAGTGTAGAAACTCGTGAATTGCGGTTAAAATATTTCACATTTCAGTCATACATGTTGTGTAATTATTTATGGAAATAGAAAATATTGTACACTGCAATACAATACGTACTTATACTGCTAATTGCAGATCAATTAGCAGTGTAGAAACTCGTGAATTTCGATTAAAATATTTTGCTTTTCAGTCATTATTCTAATGTGGAAATCTATTCCTATAGTGTCATAATAATAATCAGCCTATGTTCCCACTGCTGGGACACATGCCTCCTCTCTGTGAGAGGGAGTGGGCCGTAATCTACCACGCAGGCCCAGTGCGGGTTGACATGTCTTCGAATTTTTGGTTTTAGGACATGCCGGTTTTCCTTCACCGTTTTGTGAGCAGTGTAAAATAGTTTACACAAAGTAAAGCGCATGTATTGGTATTGCTTAACTTTAAATACTTCCATGATCCCTGTACCGTTGTATATACCCAAAGACACAATATTGTGTGTGCGTTATGTGGCGGTTACACCGCCACATACAAACTACGCATCACAGACATGATGAACGTCAAGGCAGCCTTTGTGCAAATACATCGGCGTGACGTCATCATCATCACTCCCGCAAGCTTTCGTGAGGCGAGTCACACAGCCAGCACCCACGGCTTCAACGGGTATCCTGACCACTAGCATGCAGCGAACGCGCATTCCTGGTCATCACTCTCAGCCTCATCACTCCGACTCACTGGAGAATCACCACAGGCAGTTCCGATCCACCGCGAACTATGTGGCACCCGGTTCTGCCTCACTGGAACCATAGCAAGCACTGTGTGAAGCATCGCAAGATTCAGCCCACTATCGACCTCCGGTCTCCGGAGGGGAGTGATGTAGCGGTTACACCGCCACACACAAACTACGCATCACAGACATGACGTCACACAAATCCTGCATCGCGCAATTAGAGTTTACCGAGCGATCGACATAGATACAAGATTTCAACTTCAAACCGTTGGGCAGTTGCCCGTCAGACACAACACCCCTCTGGTCGGAGGATCCTCCATTTTCTATGGTGGATGAGTGAACTTTACACCCTGTTCCTCATACCACTAAATTACAGTACGCTTTACCGTAAACAGCAAATTTTCACACCAAAGATTCAAACACAGCAATATTTTTTGTTCAAAGTTACCTATAGTGCAAGTAATCATAATTTGCAGATATAGTATTTGCTCTTAGACGTGTCGCATCTTTTTGAGAAGGTTTAAGCATGAGGACGTTAGTTTGTGTGAGTGCACAGTTGCAAACATTCATGTATACCTTGACTGATGCTTGTCGTGGTATCAGGTTACCGCGGGTCGTCCATCATGACTGATCTCGCACACTAGACGGCCACGACTCCGGCCAGTCGTGACCGTGCAGTGGTATTGTATGGTCTGCGGCTAGTTGGTCGTTGTCACTAAGTGCGCGATTCGTATCGGTTTAACAAGGGTTAACCAATCAAGCCCTACCCTGAACAATTTTGTTCCGGTGCGTTGTTCGCCAGTTCCGTCAAGTCCCAGTGGAACAAATTAGATCCAGGAAAGTGACGTGGAACGCACATCAATGTCAAACCGCGGGGCTTGACAGTTAAAAGTTACATTAGGTGAGGCCTCTATCGGTTGACTGGGTCGCTGGGACTACTGGTCGTGGTCGTGGCCGTCTAGCGCGCGAGAAGCTTTCCCTTTCAAAAGACATACCTAACATTGTCAATTTTATTTCTGGTGTTAGGTAATTGTTCTTGTTAGGGATACCTAGATTGATTTAATGTTTGTCTCAAATGGACAAAATTGGACACTCCAGTAGCTGATGTAAAAGCATTAACCTGACATGGTTTTAGCATGCAACCTCCGCGACTCTGTTATAAATTGATAGCATAATTACGAAACAAACATTGATCTGTACTGAGAATAGAAGAAAAAGAAGTAGGAGCCAGTTTAGCTGACAAACGGGTGTCATGATTTATAATGTTTTAATTGGATGTTTTAATTCTATAAACAGGCGTTTTATTTATTCCGGTACCGTTAGCATCGCTCCGATGTACAGACGTCAGCACATCAAGCTACCCGAAACTGTCAAATTTTCCCAATCAACTTTGAACCTTATGCTTCAGCGATAAAGTTGAAAATCTTTTAAATAAATTTGACATATTGTAGTAGCTTGAAGTGCTGGCGTCTGTACAGTATACCCACAAACTCAAACTCAAAGCATTTATTTCAATTAAACCATTTACAGGCACTTTTGAATTGTCAAAGATTCGGCCAGTGAGAAATATGAAGCTATTTGCTACATCAGCACATCATCAGCCATCACAGATCAGCTGATCACATCTGTTCTAACCTTAGAATATCAGTATTGCGCAACAATTTGGTCTGGAACAGATGCCACTCGATCTAATATAAAATATTGATATTCAGTCACTTCTGGGAGCCGACCTCAACGAAATTGAGAAAATACTAGGCGAAATAAAAGTGCCAATATACCCAAATCAGTCGCTACCAGAACCTTGATGTAACTTATCCTGCATTTACAAAAAAACCGGCCAAGTGCGTGTCGGACCACGCACAATGAAGGGTTCCGTAGTTGGGATGAATTTATCCCAAAAACAAACGCTCACGCTCAGGCGCCGTGGGTGGTCCGCGCCGTGACAGTTTTACGACCGCACTTAAATAAACAAACACTCGGATTTCTTTACAACGTCTCAAGTAGTATTGTTAATGTTTTTTGCTACTCGAATAGATTAGGAATACGTTTCAAATGGTTGCAGTCTTTGTAAACAACGTTCACTTATCTTTATTACCCGCTTTTGTTATTATTTCTTTTGTTCTTTGTGATAACGATTTCTGATAAAACTACCGTACCAATTCACACGAAATTTTGCAGGGTACATTATGGATAGATAAGTTATCTAACAAAAGCGTTTTTAGAGACAAACATTCAAAACAAAAAATTCAAAAAATCTAGATTTTAGATAATCTAGAATTCTAATGCTTACGTAACTTTCTCCGTCCCAAAAAAATATTTTTATGTATTATTTTGTTCTAAATGTTGTCTAATACGATGAAACATGTAATATAGAAAAGAAATAAAACACTTACGGATCAGATCCATACAGAAAAACCACAAAATATCACAACTTTCACTTTGACGGGAACTTTCTCTTATCTGTTTGTTTACACTTTTTTGGTTGGGTCAAAATAGGTATAATATGATGTTATTTAGTGCGGATATTATCTAAAACGATGTAATATTTACTTCAAAATGAAAATATCACCACTTTCCGACGATTTACATACAAAAACCATTAAAAAACGAATTATTACAGCGAACGCGCGGGTCCCGGGAGTGACGTTTGACTGACATTTTACCGCGCGGGAATGTCATTTTCAACATTTTTTTAAAATGTTGCCTATTCATATTTTTGCTTTTAGTCGATTTATTTGATAAGAATATTTATCCGACCATAGACAGAAAAATCCACAGACGATAATAGCCATTACAGCAAGTACAAATAGAGATGTAAGTCGCGTGGGTGTGCCGTCTCTCATGAGAGACGCCGGTCCTTTACCGGTACTTTGTAGTTGAAAAATATGTTCTCCCATACGGAATGTATGGGAAAACATGTTTTTGCAACTGCAAAGTTAAGTTAGTCGATTATTACTCGTTAACTTGTAAAACCTACTTAGCTGTGACAGTTTTCCTTTTAATTTCGTTATATATAAACTACTGCTGTGATTTTTTTCACACATCCAAAACTAACCATTTAGCTGGCAGGGGGGGGACACTTGACTCTAACAAAAATTTGCACTTTAAAGCTTAATATTTCGCAAACGGATCCTTGAATCAAAAATAGTTTTCATAAACTCATAATTTTTTTGAAGGACCTTCCCATTGGCACCCCACACCATGGGTTAAAAAAAACTTTTTATTTTTGTTAATTATTTTTTTATCTTTTATTACTGTTTTGTATTTCCTGTGCGTGTCCCAAATAAAATATTTTTCTTTCTTTCTTTCTTTCTTTCTTTCTTTGTAATTAATATGTATACCTATGCCGAATTACAGCTTTCTGGTACTAAGGGTCTCGGAGCTAGACCGCGGACAGACAGACAGATAAGCAGACAGACAGACGGACAGACAGACAGATAGACAGACGGACATGACGAAACTATAAGGGTTCCTTGTTTACTACGGAACCCTAAAAAGACTGCCCACAAAATATTCCTTTTCTCTCGGCACCAGGTGTACGATAAGGCAATCTAGCCTCCACTAACTTATGGCGCCCTGGTCCATTTACCTTCCCTTTTCAAGTTTTATTAAAAAGTTAGTCAACCTGAAAGGAATTGATGGAAGTTTTAATTAAGTTTTGATAGTATAAGGACGATATTTCATTCGATAAGACTATGTTGAGAACTTTGTTTTGTTTGATAGAAGAGGTGAATTTTCGTTTTAAGTCAGTTTAGTTAGCACAGTCGAACGCATGTTGGCATTTCCACTTTGACCTTGATCTGGCCTAGTGTAGTGCGACTGGTTTATTATAACTGACGTGCGGCTTACTGTACCTACAATAATGTCGAGTTTTTCAAAGGAAATTAAAATGCCACTGGGTAAAAAAACATACAACAATGGCCATTCAAAAACAAACAGGACAAAAACAAAACAATTTATTCACCAGTTGAGCACTCTGTTAACAAACGCTTTGAAAAACCAACACTTCAAATAAAATAAAAAATTGACGTAGGTACACAAACAGATGTGCAATCGAAACAAAATGGCCACCAAAGTGCGACAAATTGGAGGGAAGCGGAACACTCAATCAATGAATAAAAATATTAATGTTTTCGCGGACGAGCGCAAAGTAAACGCCACGACCATTTTTCAATTTAACACACGCAAGAGCAAACTTTGTTTTTTAAAAGAAAATCAATTTAAAATACATTGTTGGTTTAACATTTCAGTTTTCTAGAATTGTGTTGTTTTTGTCCAGAAACCTGAAGATCGTCTCATAATAAAAATCTTGTAGTCGTAAGATGCATGCATCGCTAAACTATTATCAATTTTCTGTAGCAGTTGCTTAGTATCATAATTATTGGATGTAACTGTTACAGCAGGAACCTACGAAAATACCTAGATGATTGATGGCTCAGGGTTCGACGAAAATATGTCACCGATGTATGGACGTATTCCCATTCGTGATTATTAAAATTCCTTCGATCAAAGTCAAAGTCAAATAGGTAATTTATTTCAATTAGGCACAAAAAAGCACTTAGGAACGTCAAAATTTACAAAAAACAGAATTGATTCTAGTCGCCTCTTCCAAAAGGTAGTTTTCGTATGGAGAAGAATGAGCAAGAAACTCCACCGTTACTCTTTTAAAATGTTTTACAATATTTTGCATATATTAATTTTATAATTATATGTGAAGACGATGCACCTGGAATAAGATTACTATACCACAATAGGTCAAAATTATTGAAAAAGAAGCAATGACAGAAAAAATAGTTATGTTAGTAATGGATACATGGTGTTCACATATTTACAAGCATTGTAAAAGTAGGTACCTATACGATATTCCTAAAAAAATTACAAGTAATACTTACTAATAAGTCAGTGTGTGAGTTCAAGTAATCACAGAATGTAAAATAAATGTTATAATAATTAATTACACAATTAAATTATATCATATTAAATATCATTATATTATATTATATTATCTCCTTTTTTATATTTGTTAATTTTTATTTTTTTGTACTGTTTTATATTTCCTGTGCGCATGTCCCAAATAAAATATTTTTCTTTCTTTCTTTCTTTCTTTCTTTCACCCAGTTTGATTTTGTCTAGACTCTAAATTGTCCTATGGAGCTAGACCAGCATGCTTCCAAGCATTCTTATCTAGGATATAATCTTCTAATTCGTAATTTGCTTGTTGACAAAGAGTACTTTTAATATGAGTTTCTTTTAATTGTAATATTAAGATTATCCCACTTCTTGACACCATATTATAAATTTTCTGTAGCAGTTGTTTATTATCATAATTATTGGATATAACTTTTACAGCAGAAGCCATAGGTACCTACGAAATGACCTAGCTGATTGATGGCTCAGGGTGCGACGAAAATATGTCACTGATGTAAGGACGTATTCCCATTCGTGATTATTAAAATTCCTTCGATGTTCTGACCTCCTGGTAGCTGTCACAACAACATGCAAACGTACTCAGAACCGATAAGCGTTTGTGACTAAAATAAGAAGAGAGAGACAGAAACTGCAAAAAAAAAAACACATTTTCCAGCGGTGAACACAAAGAAAATAAAACAAGCATTTTCAATTTCCCATTGGCGAACGCGGACGTGTTTTTAGAAAACCCAATCAAAATTTTACCTAAAGGAGAACAATGTGAAACTTTGAAGCTATTTTTGCTGGAATATTTTTCTGATGGGAATTAAATGCATTGGAGTTTGTTTGTTTTTGGCTCGTGGCTAAGTAATAACAGCCGCACGAGTCGATCTATCAGGTTAAGCTACGCTTGCCGAGGATGGTCTGTGGATGGGTGACCATCTTAGAAATATCGAGATTCCTCCGTGCCTCGGAAAGCACGTTAAACCGTTGGTCCCGGCTGTCATTCGTGGATCTTTGACAGTCGTTACGGGTCGTCAGAAGCCCGAAAGTCTGACAACAGTCTTACCAAGGGGTATCGTATTACCCAGTTACTGGGTTGTGGATGTCAGATAGGCAGTCACTCCATGTAAAATACTGGTATTTAGCTGCATCCGGTTAGACTGGAAGCCGACCCCAACATAGTTGGGAAAAGGCTAGGTAGATTTTGAGTTTTTTTCGACGGTATAATATTGAAAGTACGTTGTAGATTTAAACAATTACGTACTCTGAACCTGCTTTTGTAAGAATCACGAGAAAATTGAGTCTGACAATCTGGTTTTTTTACGGCGCAGTGTTTTCAGTGTAATTTTTGTGTTGTTCCTTCTGCTGCGTTTCATATAAATTGAAACGTAAAATCGAGGTGCAGTTGCCGCATTACGTCCAAAACTAAAACAAAAGCACATCGGTTAAACAGCGGTGAATCACACCGCACTTGGTGTAAAGAGTTCCACAGACCACATCATGTTACAGTAAACAACTATCAGGATAAATTGTGACAAAACATCTCTATTTACTATCAGTACCTAGGCGACCTGGTACTTGTTAATAGGCCTGCACTGTCCTCCCATACCTATTAACACTGTAATTTGAAAACATTGTAGAAACCATTTATTTTGAAAAGAGTAACCGTGGAATTTCTTGCCGGCTCTTCTCCATAGGAAGCGACCAATTGGAACCGTGCACCTAGCTTCTGACGTTTCATAAGTGCCCTTGTAGGTTTATGTGAAATAAAATATTTTGATTTTGATTTTGACCAAGCTCTGCTCTGATGAAAATAGAGAATGCTCAATTTAATAGTATAGGATAGTTCATACTAATCCATGTAAGTACTACTTACTTATTCCATGCAGCCATGATAGTAGGCACTTACTAATTCCATGCAGCCATTAGCCAGTTATTATTTCGTCTGTCTGGCATGCCAAGTGTCTAGACTCAGTAGATTTTACCCTTTATTAGGGTGCCGTACCCGAGGGGTGTCAAACAGAACCCTATATTACTAAGCCTCCGTCCGTCCGTCTGTCTGTCAGCGGGCTGTATCTCATGAACCGTAATAGGTAGACAGTTTAAATTTTCACAGAATGTGTATATCTATTGCCAAAATAACAAAAAAAAAAAAAATAAGGCGATTCTGATACATGAAACGTGTTTTTTTTCGGCATTTTTTGCTCGATCTTAATACGGTACGAAACTCTTCGTGTGTGAATCCGACTTGATTTTAGATGAAATAGTACCTAAGTAAGCCAAATCAAGATGCAATTCTTTGAGCAAAAAGGTCATACTTTTTCATAATACCCAACTGTAGCTGGCAACCATAATTTTCTCTGTTGAAGTGATTCAAGGAAGTGAGCAAAAAAGCAACTCCTTTGATGCAATTTTATATAGCTTAGAATCAATTTTCATAGAAAATAATATTAGCAAGAGCAGTTTTTTAATGGCTTACGTCAAGAGAGCCATTAAAAAACGATCAAACGAGCAAGAGTAAGGAATTTGACTAACTTTTTTATGAGATCCCGCCTGCAGTTGGTAATGGGAATTCTAACCCCTATGCACCCGTCTTATGGTCTACATGTCTGCGTTTATACGTCTCTTTAGTATTTATATTTTCTTAATGTCCCTCGGGAATCATCGCATTTCCGAATACAAACCAATGCTAATTTCCATGTCCGTCAATTATTAGATTTATCTTGTTTATTAATTGAATTCAGAACAAAGTTCTTTATTGTTGTTTTGTCGTGATTTTCGTGTGATCTAAGAGCTGTAAAACTATTTGCGTATCTGTCGTGCCTGCGACTTTAGCAGCTTTCCTACCATTTTTAAATAAATTACATTAAGTTAAAAGAGTATTAACAACTCTATATACTTTCAAGTCGATTGAGAGCGTCCGATCTGCACCAAGTGCAAAGGGCAACTGATAGAAATCCGACGACTGACGAAACACGAGGTTTGCCGAGGAACATTAAGAACATATTTGTACTGTACCAATATTTATACTCCTAATGCTCGGTTCCTATAAACTAAAACGAATCGTAACATAAATATTACCAATGGTAACATTTTTTATTTCCAATCAGGACATATAAATAGATTCGGAAGCAAATTTTGCCTGTGATAGTTACTTTCCATAAGGGAGGGTTTACTATGCAAAGCTATAAGGTATTTGCTTCGTTATTGGTAAAGATACAAGAGTTAATTTTAACCGATAACGGCCCTTAAATTATAGGAATCGGCCATTAGTCCCTCATGATATTACTAGTTATATGTAGATAGCATATTAGCTAAAGTAACATAACAACATCATACCTGTATTCCCCAAAGGGTTGGGCAGAGGGGTCCATTATATAATAGGCTTGTGTCCAATTATTTTTTTTGCCTGTCATGTAGATTATTAAAAAATATTAAACACGTATTTCTTCTTTTTTGACGTAATCAAAAGATTACGGCGATACATTGAGTTAAAATGTGTCATGACGTCACGCCTTGATATATTTTATACTGAATTATGATGTAACGACCCCCACTCCCCAACTTTAATGCGTGTTTTCTAAGTTATTTTTGATTAATATGATAAAGCAAAAAATACGTGTCTAATATTTTTTTATTATCTGAAAGACGGACTAAATAGTTTTTTTTTTTTTTTACCTGGGCATCATCTCTATAGTACACCCACATTTCGCCAGTTATGTTTAAGTCCAATGTTATAGGGGCGAGCCTATTGCCATAAGTTAAATCTTAATTAATAAGACAGGCAAACTTCGAAATCATAATTGATAAATGCTATACTGAAAGGAAAATTAAGGAAGAAAATACGTTTATTTGCGGTAAACATGGTGCAAAGAAAAAAAAACACGAAAATAACAATTTGGGGGAAAATATGCGTCACATCTACGCAAAACGGCCATCGCTCAGCATAATGCTGCGACCCTATGCGAGACAGAGTCACAGCGTTGACGTGATAATTTCGACCGGTGCAGCATAGTGAAATAAAAAATAATGCTGTGCTGTTGTGTGATGGTATTAGTTAGCTAGGTACTAACTTATTTACAGTAGTACAAATTCTTGTCATCGAAATCATAGAAGCCTTTCAGAAAGCATCTTGTTTACATAACTTCCCGTATTTCGTTCCTCTTTTCCTTTTAAAACTTTTCCAAAAGGAATGTATTCCGACAAAAATTAAAAACGCATTGCTGGCAAGAAACTTCCAATTTGCTGAATTTGAAAGTTGGCAACGAACCTGAATTTCAGGCACTTTTCTAGATTGGCCGATACATAGCTAGGCTCGCAATCTATTGCCTAGACGAAATGTTACATATATTTATTTTTGCTACTTACAACCTGCAGGTTTCTGGCAATTTTTTTTTTTTTTGTGATTTGGCTATACCTTAGTTGCCTAGGTAAAAAAATAGAAATTCTGTTTAGTCCGTCTTTCAGATAATAAAAAAATATTAGACACGTGTTTTTTGCTTTATCATATTAATCAAAAATAACTTAGAAAACACGCATTAAGGCGACGATAACCGACTTCTAATGATTTTATACTGAAGATGACGTCTAAATGAGCAGTGTTAATGATTTGGAAAAATTTGTGATAAAATAAAGCATTTTTTATTAGAGCAGTGGTGGCCCAGTGGTAACGGCCCCGACTTACGAATTGTAGGTCGTGGGTTCAAACCCAGACAGGCGCTTTACTTTGTGTATTTAATTTCATCACCACTGCTCTCAAAACGGTGAAGGAAAACATCGTGAGGAAACCGGCATGTCCTAGAACAAAAAAAATCGAAGACATGTGACATCTACCAACCCGCACTGGGCCTGCGTGGTAGATTACAGCCCACTCCCTCTCACCGAGAGGAGGCATGTGTCCCAGCAGTGGGGACGTTATAAGCTGATCATGATGAGAGCATTTTTTAATATTTTAATATAGGCATATTTTGAACTATGTTTATACTACATAGTGAAATTAATTTGTAAAGTTATGTCTAACGCGGATAAAAAACTGAGAATCACGCAAAATCTATCAAGCGTATTTTTGTGAAACCTTCACAATTTTAGAGATAATTTAACTATTGATCTTTTAGTATACGAGTTTTATTAAAATACCTTTTTTATGTATAATAAATTAAAATGCGTTTAATTTGGGCCAGCGCTCCTTGATGGGCTAGTCCTATTACTGGCTGAGCTGTCTGTGCTGAGCTCACGCAAGCTAACCACTCAAGGTCACTGTCATATATCTGCGTCTTAAAGTTGAGGAGTGGGGGCTCGCTAAGTCACAACGCAGTATTAAATCTAGCAAGGCGTGACGTGATGCCACATTTTAACTAAATGTATCGCCGTAATCTTTTGATTACGTTAAAAAAGAAAAAATACGTGTTCAATGTTTTTGAATAATCTACAAGACGGACAAACATTTTTTTTGGACACAGGCCTATTGGCAAGAAAAATTCTACCAAAGATGTTTATGTGAAAATATTTATATCGAAACTCAGCTCGTAGTTGGTGGTTTGCGGTGGTGTTCTTAAATTAGAAACCTGACCTATTTATCGGCTCTAGACGGAATCAATTTTGCCATTTAGCCTAGTTGACATAGAAAGATTGTGGATTTTGCCATTCTCGACTTTAATACTGTAAGGCGACAGTGTATCTCAAACTCAGAGCATTTATTTCAAATAAACCAATTACAGGCATTTCTGAAGTATCGAGGAGACGGTCAGTCAGAAAGATGAAGCTAGTTGCCCATTCCAAATCGTTGTAGGTTCCTATGGAGAAGAACGGGTTAGAAACTCCTCCCTTCTTGAAAATCCCCCATCAAAGAGATAGACATTCTTTTAAATCAAAATGTTGTTACAAAATATTGGTTATATCATTCATGTTGAAATTGTACTTGTGAGAACGATGTAGAAAGACGTATTCATTAAAAGCGTCCATCTATAGTAAACAAAAAAATATATAAAGTAAACCGTGGCAGCTAAGAGAAGACCTGCCTTACTGACGGCGCCCGTTCACGAACATGACATATGGATATGTACTGGCTAAATTAAGCATGGAAATAGAATTTGCATAAAATATCCGCCAGATCAGTTCATCAGGAAACAGGCAATAGTACCTTTTTTATAAAATAATGAACGAACAGCTAAAACTAAAAATACACAAAGCATTTTAAAATATGAAAGAGGTAAAAGCTTTGAACAACGATTCCATCTTTCTAAAGTTAGTTCTAAGGAAGTTAGTTGTTTGAAACTTGACGCTGCGTCTTCAAAGCGTCTGAACTGTCTAAGTCAAGTTTTTAGTTAATTAGTTAACTTTACCTCTTGTTCACTTTATTCTGTTATCACTTAGAGTATGTCGTATCTACAAAGGATGAAAACCACTTATTTATTTTTATTTGTAAAACTAAAGGAAACACATTGCTTACTTTATATTCACAACTTTAAGAAAATTAAATGAAATTGTTTATTCTGTAAATAGAATATCGGAATCACTTTTACACGTCATATTAAAATATATGAAAAATAAGCTAGATGTGGTCGGCGTTGCCTATCTGACTACCCTGAGAAGAAAGGCCGAAATAAACTCAGAGGTCGCAGTCTCTTTTTAAGTCCAGACATAATCTTGGTCAGGCCAGATGAGGACCATGTAGAATAGTGTCTGAAATGGTCTTTTGAGGAAAGAACACACAGATTTGAGAGGACCTGTCAAGTCAGTGTAAGCATTTGTCAGTAATCGTGGAACTCAACTCGAATGTTAACGTACGCACGGTCAAGGAGTGAGAATGTTAAGCAACTTCCCACATAGCGGGCGCTTGTCACCTTTTCGAACTGTCTGTCCTTTTCATTCGGAAAAATAATAAAGTGCAAGTGAAATTTAACCTTAAGATGATTAACATAATCCTTGACTGTACTGTTTGTTACATTAAAATTTGCTTTTCACAAAGAATTAAGTAGGATACAGTATATAAGTCATTGCGGAAACCACGAATACCACCGTATAAGTTTGACCAATACCGCTGTACCGCACCTTAGGAAGGCGCGCGGCGAGACGGGGGAGCAGTGCAGGCCGCTAATTCGTCAGAGCTCTTGGCGCACGGCGTCCCGCTCGCCGCTCATTGGTCAACACTGCCCCCCGCCTCGCCGCGTATTCCTAAGGCACGGTACAGTGGTATTAGTCAAACTATAGCAAGTTGATACCATTTAGTTACCTGTTGGCTGTTGCTCTACATATTCAAGTTTCTCCATCAAAATTTGAATCAATTTTTTGTTTTTCCTAGATGGTACCAGACTTTCTACCTATGACCAGCTCGCCAAAATAGACGCCAAAATAATTTTAGAAGTCAGGCAATTTGAAGTAGGGCCTAGACAAGTGCAAATCGCTTTCAAAGCGTTTCGTATTTCTACAATGACTTTCAAGAGGATTGACATAAGTTTTTTCAGTAGCCTCAGTCCATCTAATCAACTTTTGACTTTATCATCATCGTTATCACTGATAGAGTGTCAGTTTGTCTAGGCCCAAGAAGGGTACACACATTACTGCAAGCATGATAAGCTTGCATAAGCAATCATTTTGTGCATGCGAGCGAACTTCCATAGGCTGTATGTACAAGCAAGCTGGAGTAGCTATAGTTTTTGCTTGAGCGATTGACGACGACGATACACTTGCTTTAGCTGCATTAATTATGTGTAACTGGCGTGTATATGATCGCGCAATGTTAACTTGCATACACACGTTTAAATCTGCTTGCACAAGCGTGGCTTGTTCAAGCCGCATAATGAAAATTCTATCAATCTTCATGCCGCTTGCTCAAGCAAGATGCTTGCACACAATCATCATACAGACCCAAGTTTGCATAAAATAATTGTTCATGCAGGCTTGTCATGCTCACAGTGACGTGTGTCCCGTCGTCGTTTCAAGTCACCGAATAAGTGAAAAACAATCATTTTATCTTTATAAAACCATGGTAACTCGCCAATATTTCTTCGTCAGTACTTGTAATCGACTTGGCAAGCTGGAAGTGACAAGATGAAAACTTTTAATAACTCCCACAGACTACCCGAGTTCGTAAACAATTGGAAATTAATTGTAGTTACTTGGCAACAACTTGGCTATACTGTTTATTTGTCAGATTTTGTGGGAAACAGGGAAAATGGAAACTTTGTGATCATGGAAGTTGGGATGAAAGTTTAAAAGATTAGTTTGGAGCTTCAAATAAGTTTGACATTCTTTGAATGGTTGTAACATAAAAGTGGTAGAAAGATGAGTTTTGACAGAAAGGTCAAATAATTTACGATCAGCGATAAAAGTCGGTTTTCACCTGTCCATTATCTACTATGATTATTTTGCATAGTTTAAAAAAGAATGAAAACTTACTATTATATTATTGTTAGCTTGTAACTAAATTTTTCCTTTCTTGTTCCAAAAGACAATCAATCTACTTAGCCTTTACCCAACTATGTTAGGGTCGGCTTCCAGTCTAACCAGATGCAGCTGAATGACAGTATTTTATATGGAGCAAAAAGTGCTTCGTTTTGGCTGAATACTTCAAAATTCTAATTTTAAATTACATAAGGCCCGGACTCCACCAAAGCGGAGATGTGCGGAGATGTCCGAAGCGGAGACGAGAAGTGATGTTTTTCAGCTAGGATGTATCCACCGAAGCTGTGCGGAGACGTGTACTGGCTAGAGCGGAGATGTGTACTGGCTAGACCGAAGATATGTGCTGGCTAGAGCAGAACTGAGCTGCGTGCGGCGAGTGTTGGATGTTAGCGAAGTTATGGCGCCGCTCACTGCACGCCGCTCACATCTCTTCTCGTCTCCGCTGCGCGCCGTCGCCAGTTTGCGAGGCACAGCTCACATCTCCGCTTTGTACCACTACCCAGCTCAATCTCGGCGAGGTACAGCTCACGTCTCTGCCTCAAGCGCGCCATTCAAATATGATGCATCTTTCCACTGCAGCTGAGTGGAGACGAGATGTTTGAATAACAAAATTCTATTGGTTGTTTAAAACACATCTCCTCTCCTGTCGTCTCATCTCCGCTTTGGTCCGCTAAAAATTATATTTTAATTGTACATTGTCATTAATGATTTTTAATAACATTTTGATAATGTTATTCCAACGTAATTTGTTGGAAAAAAGTGGGTGGTGAGGATATACTTAAGGCGAAAGCGTCAGGGTAGCCCGCGAAATTCAAATTTTCTTACGTTTTTGCAATTTGCAGGTCAGTATCAGGTTGTATGTTGATCTAAATAATATGATTCGCGGCCGTATCAAAAATTTACTTTTTAGAATTATAATCATCAACTCTTCTAAGTTCATATTACATTTGAGGTGTGTTTCTGTAAAGCCATATTTGTAACGGTCGCGAATCATATATTAATCAACTTACAACCTGACACTGACCTGCAAATTGCAAAAAAAATATGCAAAGAATTTTGAAGGCATCAAGTTAAAATTACTAAGTACTGTGATTACAATTTAACCTGAATGACCAGGGATTCTTTACACTTTCATCAGATAGGTACATATAGGAACAGATCACAGGTATTATATAAATGTAGACAAAGATTTAGATTTATGGTTTTCTCTCAATTCCCATGATTATGTAAAATAAAACATTTAAATAAACATGAGCAACTATAATATCAGTTTCCACACGTCCTTTCTTCCCTACACGGACACTTCGTTCGAATACTTTATTTTCAAGTTCTTTTCCAACTCCTGAAGCGTAACGTCGGTATCGTCCTCCGAAGACAAGCTTCAAAGAGCAAAGCTCTGTAACGCTACGGTAAAAATAAAAGAACATTGGACTTGATGTTTTTGCCAAGAAAACTTTGCTAAAAGCTCCTCTTTGCTCTGCATTCTTGGTACTTGTATGTTTTATAATTGAAAATTGGATGGAAATTATCGCCTTAAATTTTCTTAATATATTTTTTGCGTTTTTATACATAAAATGAAATAAGAAGTAGGTGATAATTATTCTACTACAGTAGGTACCTAAGTATCTGTGATTATTATAATAATGAGGTACAGTCAGTGCTCTGCATTACCCGTCCCTTCTTACAAAGAAGAAGAGGAGAAGAGGGGTCGGGTTATGCAGAGCACTGACTGTACCTCATACCCGCAGACTCCTTTTTTTTTGGTTGGCATATTTTCAAATAACTTCTCCAACTTTGGGCGGAGTGGGAGGGCGTGTGAGACTCTTACTGACTGAAACCCACCCGTGAACCTTCAGTTGCCTGTATGTTGCCAGGGACCACGGTATCCCTATCGGATTTTCCTGTGACCCCGGCAGACATCGGTCCTCCGTCAGTTATGCTGACATCTCTTTTAGGCGCGCATGGAACACAACGCGCCTTCGACCCGGGCCTGGTCCTTATCGGACGGCGAGCTACCCATTGCTCACCGTAAGCAAGCCTGCGCCTACATTGGCCGAGAATTGGCCTGGGCTTCCCGACGCCCAGGGCGTTTCCTGCGGCGACTAGGGGAGTGAGGGCGTGAAATTTGCTTCTTCCTCACGCGTCCCGCCTCCTATTTCGCGAGCATTACTGCTTCGCAGATGATGGCTTCCCATGCCCTCTCGCTCTGTACCATGGCCTAGACCTGGGCCGGACGCAAGAAATCACCGCCGCCGATCGCCTCCACGAGGACATGGTGGTGCCCCGCCTGAGCTGGGCAGACCTCCACCATATCCTCCACCATTTCCTCCCGACTTAACCGGAACAGGAACCTCCCGAACAACCGTGTCCAGCGAGGACCTGCGTCAGGTGTAAGGTGAGAACGCCGCGCGCCGTGGCGGCTCTCTAGCCACTCCTCAAAGAGGGGACTTTTCGCCACACTGCAGACTCACAAAAAGGTTCCGAAATTTTCTTTGTCACATTTATTTTATTTTGGTATGTCACCTTTTCGAACTGTCCTTTTCTAATTTTTTACATTGACACTTAGTCGGCAACAGTAAGAGCAAATTGTCTTAGATATGCTCAACATTTTTATTCGACGTCTGTATTATACTTAAAAGGCATAAATCATTAGAAAAGCACAATAAAAAACAAAGCCCTCTTAACTTTGTAAAACAAAAACGGAACTTCAAACAATATCGGAACGGATGTATAAATTGCTGAGGGCGTTTTTTCTTAACTTTGAAACAACTGTAATAAATCAGGAACAAGTAAACAAACCTAATGAATTGTTACTGGACTTACCTACCTACTCCAAAACTTTAACGTGTACGTGAAAAAACAAAAGGCAGTTCTTTTGTAAGGCAAAAACGCCAGGGTATCCCGCGAAACTCAATTTTTCTTACATTTTTGCAATTTGCTGGCCAATATCAGGTTATATGTTGATCAAAATGTGATTTACGACCGTACCAAATAAGTATTTATAGAATTATAATATTTAGAATCATCAATACAACTCTCTAAGTTAGAATTGACCTCAAATATCATTATTTTATGAAATAGTCATTCAGCAGGCTAATTTGAACAGAGAGTTGTATGAATGTAATTTTGTAAAAACATTCATGTTACGGTCGCGAATCTTATTCTGATCAAAATACAACCTGACACTGACCTGCAAATTGCAAAAACACAAGAAAATTTGAATTTTGCGCGCTACCTTAGCGCATCCCCCGAACTTTTTTATTTAATTTTCGTCCGAAGATAAATTTTGGGTGGACGAGCAGAGTTTTGAACCCTCGTCCTTCAAAGTTTGCGTGAATTTTTGATTGGTTGACTCAGTACTCAGTATAATTTTATGCTAGGTACCTAATCAATAATAATTTTCTGTTCGGTTTTAGAGGATTTACAATTGAACAGAACGAAATCTGTGACAGTGAGAAGTAAACCAAAATGGCAACAGCAGTTATCAGCTCGATTTTGGAGAAAACCAAAACTACACTTTAAATTAATATGAAGCTTTTTTATAATTAAAACTGAATTATGTTGATAAATAAAACAACACCAGCCTTTATTATGCTGCCAAAAACAATAGTGTTGCAAAAATATCTAATTCTAAAAATAAAAGAAACAAAGTTAAATTAAAAATTTATATTTTCTATTAGGTACCCTTTCTTTTTTATTTTACAAACTCTGATATAATCTAAAATTTATTTACATAACTACCCTCATTCTGCGAGTTCAAACCCATTTCCTACTCAAATCCGCAGAGCAACGTATTGGCACTACATAACATTGCTCAAATGTTGCTCCCAGGCGCCGTAGAGACTAGTCCATTCTGGCGCGAATCCAATAGATATAATGTTTGCGAAATTCCCCCAATACTCGTAGAGACACGATTGTCATATAGAATCATATATAGGATACAGAGCTACAGAAGGTTAAGATTTGTTCGCAAATATTCACTTAGTAGCACCGGGTTCTGCCGGGTTTTGTTCCGGGGTGGACGAAGGGGTCTGTCAGACTCCTACTGACCAAAAACCACCCTTGGACCCTTCCCACACTTGGACCGGGGATCATGAGATCTAGTGCGCCTTCCATGATCCCCGACTAGTGCCGATCCGCTTTTGCGGGCCACTTTATGCCCGCGGGGGAGTGATGGTGAGCGTCAAATAGGGGCGCGCGTGGAACACTACGCGCCGCCACCTCGGGTCCTGCTGGATAGGGGGCGGTGGACGTCCCCGAGTCCGCCGTCCCTCCGGATCTGTTTACGGGGGCTAGAAGAGGGCGTTGTACGCCCTCCGCCGACGCCCAGTCCGCCTGTTACGGATCAGAAGAGTGGTCTCAATCTCTTTCTCCCTTTCCGCAGCCTTCTTTTGCGAAACTACGGTTTCACAGAAGGAGATCACCGCATCCCACGACTTGGCGCTCCCAACCATCGAACGAGCGACAGCTGGCAGCGCCAGGTCAGCTCCGACTTCAGACACGAGGGCTCCGACTTCAGACACGATGCCCTTTCTGCCTGGCACATGTGTTAAATTCAAAACACTAAACTGTCACTTCTTTGTCAGTAATTTATAATTGGGCTTTCACTTCAAAAAGACGTCAAGTTCCCTGATAGCACATGACCATATCAGACACAAAACTGCAAGCACTACCTAAACCTTATGAAAGATAGAGTGCGGAAAGCGATAAGGCTGCCCATTGTATATTTTGTAGTGTTTGATTTATTTTTTGTTATGTATTTTTGTGATGTACAATAAAGTATATAGATTTAAATAAATAATAATAATATCTACCAACGTTTATTTTCTCCACCACATAAAAAACAATACATAAATGTGTATACATTAATGTTGTGGAGACTGGAGACTGTACTAGGAATACCTGTGTTATTGGTCTCCAGGCCTCCAAACTATCCGGGCAAGTCCTGTGACTTGCCCGGATAGTTAGAAACACAGGGGTTGAGAATCATGTACTGAATCTATGGTAACAGTTTTCGCGTCGATGTCCCTGCCAGCCTGTATACGCACCCACACACCCTACTTTGCTGTCTAAAATTTTGTCTTTCTTCTTAATTTGTTTTTTGTCCCCTGCCACCCTGTATAAGTGTCTATGACAAAAAGATTTTGAGTTATAAGAGGGTTAAAATTAACTTGAAATCGTTCGTGTAGATAATTTAACACGTGATGTGGCTCGTGCGTCGCCCTTTATATTTCGAACTTGGCTTCACTTCCACCCCTGTATTTACCCATTATAAGATTTTGACTCGGAAATTGTAAAGCAAATATGTTACTAATATGATGACAATGACATTGTCGTGCATGAGCCTTCTGTTCCCATTTTGTTTCTCTTTGTACTTATATGAATACGTAAACGTGAACGTAAAAGTTAAATAGGCAGTTAACGCTGTTATAACGTGGGTACCTACTGTTTGAGATGTGTGGGATATAACTAGAAGGTAGTTTGATATCCAGTATGTTTGTTACTGTGCTGTCATTAAGCCTATAATACACATGCCTGTAACTTGCACAGAAGTATGCGAGTATCTTGCTTGCCATTGAGCCATAACAACTTCTGATTGGTGAATGTCTCCATGGCATGCAAGCTACTTGAATATTGTTCCGTCCAATTCCGTAGTAGGCCTGATTATTAAGTGTTATTAGAACTAACGCACAGCCTTATTATCACAACTAAGTCCTTGTATAGGCCTCGCTTTAATTTCCTGCCATTCTCGGTGTCTGACAGTTGACATTAGTGACAGCTAGGTACCTGGCAACTTGTGTGCATGAGACCGTGTTTACATCCTGTATTATTTATACAATTAAATTAACAATATTTGTTTATATATATATATTTGTAATCACGTTCTCGAAAACGGCTCTGACGATTTCGATGAAAGTTGCAATATAGGGGTTTACGGGGGCGAAAAATCGATCTAGCTAGGTCTCATATCTAGGAAAATTCGTTTTTTCTATTTTCACAACCTCAGGAATGTGATACAACGTTGGTATACCTGGACGACATGTTTATCTATTTTCACCCGAGCAGAGCTCGGTCGACCAGGTACTATCTATTAAATAGACACTACACAGATGATGGAGGTAGGTTAGTGTACTAGCGTTACCGTTTCTTATATTGAACAATGAATATTTCATGGTGATTTCCGACCTGACAGTTTTGTCTCTCAACAACTCTTTTAAAAATTTAAACCCTCAGTAAAAGTAGGTGTGCACCTAGCTTCTGACGTTTCATAAGTGCCCATGTAGGTTTATGTGAAATAAAATATTTTGAATTTGAATGAGGTATCTATTTCGTAATTTATCTCAACTAGTATAAATCTAAACTAACATTATAAAGAGAAAAGATTAGATTTTTTGTATGTTTGTAAGTTTGTGGGCTTGTTTGTTACGCTTTTACGCTAAAACGGCTGAACGGATTTAGATGAAATTGCACGTGGATAGGCCATGAACTGGGTTAGGATATAAGATACTTTTTATCCCGATATTCCCACGTGATCTAGACTTATGTGGGTAAAACCGCGGGGCGCAGCTAGTAGTATTAAAAGGATGATTTATCATATCGTCGCTTAAGAGCGATGCCACACGGGCGTTGCGAATGCGTTGCGTCGTCGCAGCGCAGTGATTTCTACGCAATGAGTGCCACATGAGCGCTACGATGTCGCAACGCAACGCAACTTATCCCGACGTCGCAGTGTCAATGTAGGTACTACCGCCTTCAATATTCTAAAAAATACTGCGCTGCGCTCCGTTGTCGCTCCGTCGTAGCACCCCTCCCCGCTTCGTCTCCCTGGCTCCTTATCCGAAGCTCACGCGTTCCTTCGTTTTAACGCACCGTGTGGCATGACGCTCAGATTCATATGTAGAACTACGGAGCGTCACGGTTCAGGCGTCGGAGCGCCAACGCAAAGCATTGTCAACGCCCGTGTGGCATCGCTCAAGTTCTAACACCGCGGAAGTCTTTATACATCAGTGTTGTACAGGAATGAAACGGTTTTTTTTTCTCTCCTACATAGTTGCGTATTTTGACACCATGGGTTAAAAAATTCTTCATTATAAATACTCATCATCAACATCATCTCTGCTCCTATCTCATTTTATTTGGGGTTTTCAGCAAGTCTTTTCCTTCCAAACATCTCTTTCAGCTGTCAACACAATGTTCACCCCATTCCTATATATAATTTTAAATACAATCAGTCCATACATTGTTTCTAACTGCCAGTGGGTCTTTAGAGGTATGAAGAACAGGGTGTAAAGTTCACTCATTCTCTATAGAAAAGGAGGGATCCTCCGACCAAACGAGTGTCGTGTCGGGCAACTGCCCGACGATTGATTTCGGGGAAGTTATATATAATATGGCGTTCGCGCGGTAATCTCTAATTGCGCGATGCAGGATTTGTGTGACGTCAGTTCCTTGATGCGTAGTTCGCATGTGGCGAGATGCCCCACAGGCCATAACGTATTGCAAAAATCGTTCTGCATCACTTTCGCATATTTTGTATGAACTATCGCACAGTACAGGCGGGCCGCACCGCAATTTTTAGGGTTCTGTAGCCTCCGCTGTCCGTCTGTCTGTCAGCGGGCTGTATATCATGAACCGTAATAGGTAGATAGTTGAAATTTTCACAGATTGTGTATTTTTGTTGCCGCTATAACAACAAATAATAAAATAAAGTTTAAAATTAAAGGGGTTTCCCATACAAGAAACTTGTTTTTTTTTACAAAAGTAAAAACATAGTGCTAAATTAATATTGTATGGTGGTACGGAAACCTTCGTGTGTGAGTCAGACTTGGACTTGGCCAATTTTTTATATTGAAATGCGTTGTGCTGCTACTGTTATGTGCGGCCTTTAACTACGAAAGATATTTAATAAAAAATAAACAGTCATGGGGACTGCCGACATAAGCGCCATCTATATTCTATAAAAAAAAAACGGTCAATGCGCCCAAAGAAGTTTTCACTTCAATCATTTTAATGTTTTCACCGAAAAAAGCCATCTTAAGGCTCCTACAAACAGGCGCAACACGCGACGCGACACGAAGGCACCGCTCGTCGCGCGACGAGCAGTGTCTGTGTGTCGCGTCGCATGTCACGCCTATTTGTAGGAGCCTTTACTTCCTGTGGGTATCATTAAAAACGACAGAGGGATGCGTCACATTTTCCTCCTTTTGTGCGAAAATATTTTATTCATTTGTTTACAGCTAATGCAAATGAAAGGAACATGGGCTCTTTAATTAACTTTAGTATTGTGAAACGTGGAGGCTCGTGACATTGGGAAATTTACTAAATTAACTTTGTGAGTGTCAGTTACAGCTGTTTGAACGACAGAGGAAAACAACAGATTCTGTTGTTTTATTTTTATTACTTGATTGCAGACGCTTTTGATTTTTTGCTGCCCCAATTTTTGTAGGTACTTTTTATATTGATTCACGCGCGTATTCCGCACGTGTTGCACGCGTAATCCGCGCACAAAACGCGTGCATGTGAGCGTAATGTACAAGGTGGCGCATTAGAACGTGCATATTGCATCATTTTTTTTGCGGGGGTAGAAAGCGCGCGGGCGGGGGGGAGCCTACATCGTTGGGTAGGCGGGCTCATGGAGTTTTAGTCCCCATGAGTCACTTCGACGGGAAGTGCATTTTGCGTGCGCGCATTTTACGAGAACTCTCGTTCATACATTGTTACTAGGCGACTAGGTATATTGTTCTGAATATGGACTACGGTGACGGCGAATTAGTGAAGCTCCGAGTGCAAATTTAATTAAAATATGGGTAAAGCGTTTTGCAGAGACCGGTTCAACGTTTAAAACCACAAGCAAAAGGTCATCCAAGAACATCTAGGACCGAAGACAATATTAAGAAAGTTATGCAGTTTGAACGAGAGTTCTCGTAAAACGCACACACGCAAAATGCGCGACGCTTGCCGTCGAAGTGACTCATGAGGACTAAAACTCCATGAGCCCGCCTATCCAACGATGTAGGCTCCCCCCCGCCTGCGCGCTTTCTACCCCCGCAAAAAAGATGATGCAATATGCACGTTCTATTGCGCCACCCTGTATTTGCTTCTTATATCCGCCGCTTCGCGCGTACTCTTGTAAGGGTGCCTTTCCACCAGAGATGTGCTATGCTACGTTGTTATTGATGCGTGTGTGATATCCACCAATCATATCATTGGTCCCATATTGGTTGACATAGCCAATGAATATGATTGGTGGATATCAAACGCATCCATAGTAACGTGAACTTAAATCAAAAAGATATGTACTGAAAATATCTAGTATATCACATAGAACTGCTCTTGTGGACAATAGTGTTTTTCGAATGTCATCTAAAATTTACAATAAGATACGTGTGAACAAGCACCAAGGAACTCCCACTATTCAAATATAAATTGCTTATTTTTTTTATTGACAAAGCTTACTACACGATCCAAGATTTTCTTAATAATTAGTGCCTACTACAATCTGTCACCATACACCTAATTGTTGTTCTGTAAGATTTGCTTTATTTTATAAGTGACATTTGAGAATTTTTTTATACTGCTTGTTGACATAATTATTGTATGCCTATTAAGCAGGATATAATAGAATAGTAAGATAATAGAACTTTAATTGACCTAACATCTGTCTGTGTAACCTATGCGCGCCCACAATAAAAAGATTTGATTTAATTTGATTTGATATTTCTGGTGGAAAAGTTCACTCATTCACATAATTATGTAATGTTATTTATTTCAATGTAATTAAAAAAGGAGGAGGTTATATGTTCGACGCGTATGTTTTTTTTTTTTTTTTTTTTTTTTTTTTTTTTTTTTTTTTTTTTTTTTATGTATGTGTCCACCGATTTCTCCGTCATTTGTGGACCGATTTTGAAAATTTTTTTTTTGTTTGAAAGGGTATGCTCCCAAATTGGTCCCATATAAATTTTATTAACTTTGCTTGGGTAGTTTTTGAGTTAGCTACAAAATACGTATTTTTTTCCCACTTAGTATGTAGATGATGTGATAAGTTCCTGTCACTGGTAGCAGGTACCACTACCTACATTTTCCACACACACACATTCAAATACCACTATTTGAATGTGTGTGGGGTAGGTACCACAACTAAAAAGTGAAAAATAAAAACTTTTTACAAAAAAAAAACAACCGACTTCCGAAAAAAAAACACTACAAAGTGAAAAATAACTTTAATTTCGGAAGTCGGTGGCAAAAAACGAAAACACAAAACCCAAGACACCGACTTCCGAAATTAAAGTTATTTTTCACTTTGTAGTGTTTTTTTTTCGGAAGTCGGTTGTTTTTTTTTTGTAAACAGTTTTTAATTTAATAATTAATGTAAAACAAATATTTAATCCTAGTTTATTGCATTATTGCTTTGTGTTTACGTTATTTTAAATAGGCCATTATTAACAATTAATTGCAGTCATAATAATGTAAAATTCAAATATGTAGTGCATGTGGTTTAAGTAATAATTGCACTTAATGTTTAACGTGTATTTTTAAAAGAAACGAAATGTGTAAACATAACATCACGCCTTGTTTCCCCGAATGGTTGGGCTGAGGTGTCCCTGTAGCAGGTACACCCACATTTCGCCAGTTATGTTTAAGTCCCATGTAATAGGGGGCGAGTCTATTGCCATCAACCGGCCACAAATCCAGACTCCGGGCTGCTACTGAGAAATTCCAGATAGAAAAACCCAATAACACTTTGCCCGACCCGGAAATCGAACCCAAGACCTAGACTAACCTATTAATAAATAAACAAATAAAAAGCAGCCTAAAACACACACAAACAACAAATTAATCCGGCTTTTTTGTTGTCCACGTAATCTTTAACTTTATAGAAACCTTTTTAACATAATTTCTGTTTAATAAATGATTTTAATTTATTGAGACTCGGTTCTTTTACATGGAAACAGAGTTTGTTGTAAAAACATATACTTTGGCACTTAAATGAATTACTAATTTTTTAGAACCTAGTCCTGGGCACAATAAATAAATCTAATCCATTACTTGGCTAGACAAAAGACCTTCCATAGACACAGCACTAAACCCCTTACTACCAACGATAACAAACTAATAACAATAAATTACCACAGCTACAATATCTCACAGGATCTCAATAATCCGGCGTCTCCCAGTCTGCAGACGACAGTTTGGATCCTGTCCAGTAGGAATCAACTATCTCTGAAGTAGCCAATTGTCTCGACGTGACAAACATAGGAATGCTTTGTGGAAATTGAACTGAAACTTTGGGATTTAAATTGATCAATATCTGGAGTGCCTTGGACATCATTTTCTTACTATTGTATAGAATTTATTTTTTTCTAACTTGAACAGACAGCTGTGCTGCTGGGGAGTTTGTTGCGCCACTTTATTTTCCCAGCGAAAGGCACTAGGAAGTGGTGAAGGGTGGGCGTTTTGGGGGACTGTCTTATGTAATTTTGACGTTCGAAAAATGCCGATTCTCAGCCTAGTTTGAATAAATGACTTTTGAATTTTAATTTTAGACGGATTGTATATCAACTAATCTGGTAATTCTAACTACTAACATAAATGAGAAAGTGAGTTTGTTTGTTAAGCGTTCACGGTAAAACGGCTGAACGGATTTAGATGAAATTTGGCAAATGAGTAGACCATGACCAGTACCCTAATTGCGTGATACACGATCAATCACAATCTGTTTCGATTTGAAACAAATTGCTAATCCATTGCTCCATAAGTTGGAAAAAAAATCTGCTCAACAACGTAAATAACGCAATGAATGTTGTTGAACTGTCAAAGTGAAACAAATTAGTCATGATCGTTTACGAAAATATGTTAGGCAATTAGGGTACTGGGTTAGGACACAGGATCCTTTTTATTCCGGTAAACGCAGATGAGGCGCCATTGCCGAAATACGGTCTGTAGGACCATAATTATTATTATTAAAGCAAAAGTAGGCACCTAGCATCACTCATTGATTTACTAAAAAATATGACCCCATTTCCATTTTCACACAGTACCAAATCCGATAAGCCTGACACAAAACATGCCGAATTGCTGAATTTTAAAAGGTCATACATCTAGAAAATTAAAAAAAAAACCTGTCCGATCCGAAAGGGGCACATAGGTACTACAATAACTTTATTAAAAAGTTTTATTTATTTATTTTTATTGAAAATAAAAAGTTATCGCTAGTTAAAATTCTCATTTTTGGTACCAATATTAGATACCACAAATCCTTTATTAAATACTAGAAAATTTTCAACAGCGGTCATAAGTTATGACTTGTAGATACCCGCTAAAGGACCGCTGCTCACGCCCCTTGTAATAACCCGGTAAAATTCCCCATTGAAAAAAGTGTGGCAATTTTTTTTTTTTTCCTGAAAGTTACCACTTTAATAGACTCTCAGTACCAGTCTAACCTAACAACACCCTCACGGATCAGACAGGGTTTTTTTTTTACATTTTGTATTATGAACACTGATTATACAGAAATAGAGTATGGTCATAAATCACGGGGCTAAATATGGATGAGCACCTGTGCAGGGTTGTTGATTAATTATGATAGGACTAAGCTGTGTCCCTATAGCTACAGATACGGTGGTATTAATGTAGGTGTTTAAGAGTATACAATACCTTAATTTCCTAAGTATGATCCTCCGCTATTTTTAAAATGCTGCAGCATTAATTTTGACATAAATATATGGTTTTGAGGATAATAATCACGATTCCATAAAATAAAACTACAGAAGAAAAAAAAACAAAGATACCTCCAACGCCAAACCGAATAATAAACCGCTAGTATTAAAAAAAATACTTCAAATCAGATCATGAAACTTTGCTTAATAACTGAACTAAATGTAAAGCAGATACTATATTTTTTATTCTTTTTAAATCATCATTATTTACCACTGTAAAAATAAATTACACAAACTATTGGCGCCGCTTCTCCCCGCCGCCCGCCGCTCAGTCTCGCTCTCACTCAGTCCGCGAACAGTAGTGTGCGAGCGAGAGAATGAATTTGAGCTGAGGCATTATGGACTCTTAAGACTAGCTCTGGCCGCGGCCTCGCCTTCTTGTTAAATGTTAGAGATGCTAGTGTAATTGCAGAAATTTGATACTTTTTAGATAAGTACCTAATCTCTAAGGTCAACTTAGGGCGTAGGTTATAACTCACACAATAAAATCACAAAAAAAAACGTGTGGCACTCAGGGACTGCCGCGGTAAAGCTATTGCATAGCATTTGTAACCTCCATACTTCCTATTTGTCCACGCTACACTTGGGATGATGACGTGATGACATAAAACAAAAATTACGTTCCCATGACAACATCACGTTGTCATGGGAACCGTCATTACATGGTAGGCGGAGTGGGGGGTGTTAGGTTTTATTTTCGTTATGTTATGGAATTTCTTGATTCGGTCGCCGCGCTCAAAGCCCGCGATAAAAGCTATGCAATAGCTTAAAATTGTTTTACGTAGTCGCCGTTCGGGGACTGAAAATTATATTGATAAACTGTTCCACCAAACCGCACTTTTCAAAATGTTGTTTCAGTGCGGTTAGTGGAAGTGCTCAGGTGCGGTTCGGACAAATGCTGTTGAAATCAGTGCCCTGAGTGGAATACCTCGCGGTATATTAGCACAAAGAGCTTTTTTTTTTTGGTGGGTAATTATCAAATAACTTCTCCCGCTCTGGGCGGAGCGGGAGGGCGTGTCAGACTCTTAACCCACCCGTGTTCCTTCGGTTGCCATGTTGCCGGGGGGCCACGATTTTTTCGGACTTCTTCGCAACCCCGGCAGGCATCGGCCCTAGCGGACCCCCTCAATTCTGCTGACATCTCTTTGAGGCGCGCGTGGCACACAACGCGCCATCGACCCGGGCCTGGTCCTTATCAGACGGCCCATTGCTTTCCGTCCGCAAGCCCGCGCCTACGGTGGCCAGAAATCGGCCTGCGATTCCCGACGCCCAGGGTGTCTCCTCCTGCGGCGGTTGAGGCCGTGAGGGTGCGAAATTTACCTCTCCGTCACGCGTTTCGCCTCCTCCTTCGCAAGCATTACCGCTACGCTGAAGGAGGTGAAGCACAAACTGCCTTAGGTTACTATGCGAGTTTATATCGTCGAAGAATAGGTAGTAGCAAAGATCGAAATGAGGAGGATGGAGATTTTGTACCCTCGGGTAATCAAGTGAATGGGTATTGTCGTTCAGATGAATAAATGAAGTATTCCAAAATAGGCTCCTTTACTTAGATGTTGTCTTCATAAACTACAGCAAAATTTATCAGTACCCCATTTAATAATTTATAAGCAACCTAAGTGTCCTTTTTGGCAATTTAGAAACGGATACCAAAAAAAGACCACGATGTATTTATATTCAATTTATCATTATATTCAAATTAGGGCTGTCAATGACATTTTTTGATAGAATACGGCCCAAAGGGACACGTCCCGCCCTTCCCGTGTTGGTTCTGAGTTCTGAAAGCCACGCTGTCGTCTAACGATCAAAGTCATTAGGGATTGGGATATAATCATTTTGGGATATTTTAATATTACGTCATAGGCATAACTACTTTAGAGCATTTATGTACTACGGACAATAAATCATCGCAGCATTCGGCCTAGGAGTCTGGTATCTCACTTGAATGAGACTACCTAGTGTTATAATCTTTTCAAATTGTGTTCTACTAGCGACCCAGCCCTATTTTGCACGGGTGTAATGTACTGATGTAGTGGTGACATGTCAAAACATAGAGATTTCTGTGCCATGTCTAAGCACAGATTAGTACAAATGTTTCACTCCGCAAAATCATTTAAATAAAAAGCGACTCTTGCTGCGACACAATAAAGTGAAATTTGGGTCGCACATTGCTAGTTAGTTACCTACAGTTATATTCACTTAGAAGTTACCTTTCTTTCTATCGCATAACTCATGACTACGATACGCTCACTGAATTAGCTCAACAAGACGAGTCCGCCGCGCACTTGCTACATACCTAAAATGTGGAGTGCGCCTTCTGTACTATTCTGTGATATAAATTGAATATTAATGTATTAAGTATACACATAAATAAAACCATCCGGAATAAATACTCTGTTATGATCGAGAAAACCTCATCAAAATCCATTGTGCAGTTTAGAAGAACTACGTGGTCACACAGACAGTCACGAAGCAACGTTGTCTTATACTATTTATGTATACAGTATAGGTAACGTCATAAACAACCTTTTTTTTGGGTGGGAAATTATCAAATAACTTCTCCCGCTCTGGGCGGAGCGGGAGGGCGTGTCTGACTCTTACTGACTAAAACCCACCCGTGTTCCTTCAGTTGCCATGTTGCCAGTTGTCATATTCAACCCTAAGGATGCTACGCAAATACTTCACTTGCAATACGGGTAGGTATGACTTTCATTTTTCAGCCGAATGAGTACGTCCACTGCTGTACATAGGCGTCCCCCAAGCACCATCACTTCAACCGGTTCTGTGCTTCTCGCGGATTCCTGCGACCTTCACCAGATCATCGGTCCACCTTGGGGGGGGCCTTCCAACGCTACGTCTTCCGGTACGCGGTCACCACTTCAGAACCTTTTGGCCCCATCGGCCATCTGTTCTACGAGCAATGTGCCCTGCCCACTGCCACTTAAGTTTTGCAATTCTTCGGGCTATGTCGTTTATCTTGATTCTCATACGGATGTCTTCATTTCTGATTCAATCACGTAGGGAAACTCCAAGCTTAGCCCTCTCCATTGTCCTTTGGATGACTGACTTGTTTGGTATGACTTGCCTCGACCAAATTATCCACGAAATGTTTCCAAACATAACCAAATAAATAACTCTATAAAGTCACTACATTTTGTTTAGCAGAAAACCTACATACATCATATAAAAAAATCCTGGCCGATCCGTGAGGGTGTTGTTAGGTTATCGTACTGAGAGTCTATTTATGTGGTAATTTTCAGGAAAAATAAATAAAAAATAGCTTTTTTTCAATGGGGTATTTTACCGGATTATTACATGGGGCTCGGGCGGCCGCCGTTTAGCGGGTGTCTACAAGTCTAACCCTGTTGAAAAATTTCATTTTTAAGCTATTGCATAGCTTTTATCGCGGGCTTTGAGCGCGGCGACCGAATCAAGAAATTCCGTAACGAAAATAAAACCTAACACCCCCCACTCCGCCTACCATGTAATGACCTGATGATAATTTTTGTTTTATGTCATCATCCGTCATCATCCCAAGTGTAGCGTTGACAAATAGGAAGTATGGAGGTTACAAATGCTATGCAATAGCTTTACCGCGGCAGTCCCCAAGTGCCACACGTTCATTTTTCATTTCTTCTTTTATTCTAGTTTTTTTTTTTTCAACAATGACACAATAATGTATAAAGTCACTATAATGTACTTAGAGGAAAACCTACCTTTTCTGTGACAAATAAACGTATTTTTCTTTCTTTCTTGCCTACCTACAACCCCTGGCAAAGACAAGAATAGCAGACACTACAATACTTTAACATAGTAACTATCTATTTAGCAAGTTTGTTCTGCAATAGAATTCTCCGTGAAGCTGTTATGTATGTATTACATTTTAAAGTGCAATAAACGCGTGTAATGGCCGCATTGCATCAAAGGCTACCGATTACAACCCGTTTTATGACTCGCAGTTAAAACCGTTTAAGTGTTCAGTTAGAAATAGTTTTGTGTGTACCTAACGGCATAATACACTTTACTTTGTATAATTTATTTCATCACCACTGCTCTCAAAACGGTGAAGGAAACCGGCATGTCCTACAACCAAAAAATCGAAGACATGACGTGACATCCATCAACCCGCACTGGGCCCGCGTGGTGGATTATGGCCCACTCCCTCTCACAGAGAGGAGACCTGTGTCCCAGCAGTGGGAACATAGGCTGATTAAGCTTATGAATGTTATAATATAATGTTGGTATGTTCATAATAATTCCTGTTAAAGTTAAAATCTATTTGTATTACTGTCTTTTATACTACCAGTTGACTTGCTGCACGCATAGCATATATATACGTATATAGAATAGACAAAATCACAATCTGTCATTTTGTTTTTTATTTTTATTTTTTATTTAACAATTTATGTACACACATATAAACAGATAAGAAGAAAGGAACAGAAAAATACGTACAAAGGTGATGCTTATTTCTATAGAAATCTCTTCCAGCATACCTGCGATAGGAAAGTAGTTAAAGAGATGTAGACAACGTGTGTAAGAGTAGAAGAGAAAACAGAATACATAAAATAAAAAACTTAACTATACACTAATTTAAATATAAACATACAACATGAGAATATACATACTTCTTAAATACATATCACTAAAATAGATAAAACTACTTTATAAAATAATAAATACATAATTATGCAACTATGACGAAATGGAAAGATAGTGTTCTTTCACTCTTCTTTTAAAAACCGCAACAGTTTGGCAGTCCCTAATGTCAGGCGGAAGTGAATTCCACAACCGAACCGCGTGCACACTGAAGGAGTAGGAGTAGAAGTCGGTTGAGTGGGGAGGGGATTTAAGGAGATTTCTAAGATGCGACCTGCAAGGTGCATCAGAGGGGCGGGCGTAGGAAAAGCGTTCCCGCAGATAGGATGGCGTTTTAGGGTTGTGAAGGATGTTAAATAGCAGACACAATATCCGAGAGTTCCTGCGAAGACGAATAGGGAGCCACTTGAGTATCTTGCGAAAGTTAGAAACGTGATCATACTTTTTAAGGTTAAAAACGAAACGAATACAGATGTCTTGCAAACGTTCAAGTTTATTTAAAAGCTCCTCGGTGGCATCCAAATAACAGGCATCAGCGTAGTCTATGATGGGCTGTATGAGAGTTTGAGCAAGGGAGATTTTGGTGTTCAAGGGCAAGAAGCTCTGGAGGCATTTCAGCGAGTGGAACGTGTAGTGCACTTTACGACTGACTTGACCAACATGGACAGTCCACGATAGGTAGGAGTCCATGGTCACCCCCAAATTTTTAACAGTATTTGCGTATTCAATCTGAACTCCATTCAAACAGAGTGGAGACAGCGACGCAACATCGAGCTTATTCCGCATATACCTCCCGCCAATAATTATGGCCTGGGATTTCTTAGGGTTGATTTGCAGTCCGAAGGACCGCGACCATTCGCTAATCAAATCCAGGTCACTGTTCATGGCAGACACCGCTGCTTCCGCATCTTGTCTTAAAAATTTTGTCTATTCTTCCGTCGACAAAACCCGTTTCTATTGTGGTAAGCGTGCTGGAGTGAATTTGCTAGAGAAATTGGTTCAGTGGATAAATAAATAAACAGGATACTTAGAGGAGAAGATTTCTACATTTTAATAATTATTTATTCTGTTACGGAGAAGACTTTATTTTTCATGAGTCTTATAAGGCAGGTAGTTGTTATAATGTAAATGTTTTAGGCAGTTTTAGGAGCTGCTACGTTAAGGCTCCTACACACAGTGCCCCCGGGCAAGCGGCGTTGCGCCCGGTTTGCCGCACAAAGGAGTGCCGCTCGGCAAAAGCCGGCGGTCCGCATCGCTGGCACTGTGTGTGTTTTAATTAACAAAACACAGTAAGATAGCAAGTTAACTTTTTGCTATTATAATAATGAGGCGACAGTTTTCACAACAGCAATCCTGCACATTGCGTAACACACTTTCAATCACAATCCGAGAATTTAGAAAGGATGTTGTTAATTCATTGCTATATATATATTACCGCAACTGTCAAAATCCGGGTGAACTGTCAAAATGAAACTCATTTTAGGCCCGAAGTCCACCAAAACGGAGATGTGATGAGATGTCCCAAGCGGAGACGAGAAGAAATGTGTTGCAGCTAGGGTGTATCCACCGAAGCTGTGCGGAGATGCGTACTGGCTAGACTGGCGCGGAGATGGGTGCTGGCTAGAGCGAAACTGAGCTGCATGCGCTGAGCATTGGATGTTAACCACTCACTGCACGTCGCTCACATATTATCTTCTCGTCTCCGCTTCGATCGCGCCATCCAAATATGATACATCTCCGCTCAGTGGTATCCACTGAAGCTGAGTCGAGTCGAGAAGTGTGAATAACGAAATTATATTGCTTGTTTAAAATACATCTCTCCTCTCCTCTCGTCTCGTCTTCACTTTGGTGGAGTCCAGGCCTAATGAAAGTAATTTGATTATTTAGTCAATCAACTCAGCCTATTGTAGTCCATTGCTGGACATAGGCCTCTCCCAGGCTGCGTCACAACACCCTATCTTCCACCTCCCACATTATTTAGTAGGATAAAATAAAATACAATAGACGTGGATATATTTAGTAACCTGTTTCGCTTAGCTATTTCTAAAGAGCCATAAAAAACCCTGAAAGAAATCGACACGTGTTTCACCTCTCAACAAGGCATCCTCAGGATGACGATTGACTTGTCGCGAACTCGATCACGGCGTGTTGCCACACCAAGCGCTTTACGCTGCTCTGCGTAACAGCGGTTGTATCAATTAACTAGGATGAAATAATGTAATATGAAAGCGATCACTTCACCATTAAGACCAGCAGTGCTATTTTGTTAAAATCTCACCGTGAACGCTAAGGTGAAATGAGCTGTCATTCCACCATATGCTAGGGATTGACACTATTGACAGCTCACTTTCAAGTTCACTTCACCTAAGCGTTCACGGTGAGATTTTTACAGAATAGCACTGCAGCAGTGCTATTCTGTAAAAATCTCACCGTGAATGCTAAGTAAAGGTGAGCTTGAAGTGAGCTGTCATTCCACCAAATACTAGGGATTGACACTTTTGACAGCTCACTTTCAAGCTTACTTCACCTAAGCGTTCACGGTGAGATTTTAATAGAATAGCACTGTAGTTATATTATTTAGTTTACTGCATCTTCGTTCGACCTAATCCGTATAGATCAAGTACTCACTTCAGGAACACACAACTAGGTCAAGGACCAATCAAGCGTATTGAGGGTAGGAATTATGATCAATGGATATAATAACTACATAGCTATGAAACAAAGTCCCCCCGCTGCGTCTGTCTGTCTGAACGCGATAAACTCAAATATGACTGAACGGATTTTCATACGGTTTTTACCAATGGATGGAATGCTTCATGAGGAAGGTTGAGGTGTATAATTCATTAATATTTTTTTGTAAATTGGCTGAAATAAGACGACAGTTGTTTTGTGTTAAATGTAAAATAAATAGTTACTTATTAAGTATTTAATGTAAAATTAATTTGCATGCCCTAAACGGGCAAAATATGGACTGTACTAAACCACCAACTTTAACAACTGGTAACACCTGTATTTTCTGCAAATAAATGATTCTTATTCTTAATTGTTAAAGATGTCGGAAAAAATCATGCCGACTGGGAGCTTCACTGGCGTGCCGCGTAAACCAAGAGTTATATAAAAAAAACCGGCCAAGTGCGTGTCGGACTACGCACAATGAAGGGTTCCGTAGTTGAGATGAATTTATTTATCCCAAGAACAAACTTAACATTGTAGTTGAAAAACATGTTCTCCCATACATTCCAACTGCAAATCATCGCTCGGCATCCAATACCGCGACTGTGACATTTTTTTTTAAATTGCAGTGTCACTTATTTGAACGTGTAGAATGAAATAAAACAAAAATCAGATTTTCGTAAAAAATTTCACATTCGCGGTATTAATATAATAATAATACCTTTAAACGAGCAATTCTTGTATATACCTATGTATAATTATAATTTGAATTTCGGAAACGGCTCCAAAATTTTTATTAAATTTAGTATGCAGGGGGTTTCAGGAGCGATAAATCGATCTAGCTAGGTTTCATTTTTAGAAAACGTCGTTCAAAAAAAATTATAATCCAGATATTTTTCTTTATTCAAGTAACAAGGACTCATTGCGTTAGTAAACTTATGAACTATGTTAAAACTTATTTTACGAGGTCACTTAGAAAGTTTTGCGACTACCAGTTTTTGTCAATAGAATACTGGCTGGTTTTGATGTCAATTAAAACGATGACTATTTATTACAAAAAAACATGACATTCCAAATTCGAAATTCCCTCCACATTTTTTTACGAGCAAAATCAAAATAGTCTGTCTTACTGAAAACTGGATTTATAACGAGAACATTTTCGCGCGATGATTTTGTACGATTTCAAATGTCGACTAAAACCAGAAGAATCGTTTGAAAGACTTCGAATGGTGTTCATAGAAAAAAGCCCTTCTAAAAATACTGTTTTTCGCTGGTTCAACGAATTTATGGGTGGTCTAGTAATTTTGGCAGACAAAGAAAGAAGTGGCCGCCCTATGACGGTTGTTGAAAAAGTGCTGGCTGTGAAAAATTTAATTCAAGAGAATAGGCGAATTACATATGAAGAGGTTCAGCATACACCGTGAAATTTGAATCGCAGTTTTGCTAGAACAAACGTTGTTCAGACCATGGTCTACTACCATTCTACAGCATCCAATAAAAAAAAAAACATAATTGGTTTTTGAAATAACACAAAAAAAGCAAAGTTTAAAATGTCAAGATTATCGTTACTCCCGACAACACAGACACCACGTATACGTTTTTTCAAAAACCAATTTATGTTTTTTTTTATTGGATTCTGTAGAATGGTAGTAGACCATGGTCTGAATAAAGTTTGTTCTAGCAAAACTGTGATTCAAATTTCACGGTGTATACTGCCGATTGGATCGGGAAGTGTGCATGAAATTCTACACAGGCATCTTTGGTTATGGAAGATAGTTTCACGCTGGTACCGTAAAATCTAACGCAGGGTCAGAAGGAGGTTCGGGTAGAATGGTGCCGAGACATGATAGCAAAATTGGTAGCAGGCTCGTCTCGGCGCGTTTAAGATATCATTACGGGTGATGAATCTTAGATTTATCAATATGATCCAGAAATGAAGCATCAGTCGACCGTGTGGCTGTTTCAAAATGAACCAACGCCTACCAAAGTGAAGCGAGCCAGAAGTGCAGGCAAAATGTTGATCGCAAGTTTTTTTTTTTTTTCTACCAGTTTATCTGGTGTCAATACCCTGACGAGATCAAAGAAGCGTCAATGCTGAATGGTATGTTACCAAATGTTTGCCAGAAGTTTTTACTACTGCAAGCAGCAAGCGACCGAACACTGGCCTCCGTGGGCTACTGCTTCACCACGACAACGCGCTGGCTCACTCGGCGCTCAAAACAAGGGACTTTCTGGACAGCACACCGGTCAAATTTATAGGTCCATCCTCCTTACAGTCCCGATTTGGCTCCGTGCGACTTTTTCTTGTTCCCCAAAATAAAAAATCAACTCAAAGGAAAACAGTTTTCATCACCTGAAGATGCACTGGGTGCATTTGAGAAGGAGATTGGAGAGGTGTCTGATGCGGACTGGAAAATGTGTTATGAAAATTTGTTTAGACGTATAAAACTGTGTATGCCAATGGAGAGTTCTTTCAAAAGATTTAATAAAAAAAAATATAACCTGTAGTATATTTTTTTCTAGTATCACAAAACTTTCTGAGTGCCCCACGTAATCTAGTTTAAATTTATTTCACCCCATGGGAGACGGCACTGCAGTGATTGATGTACATGCAATCCAGACTGCTAACGATATTGTTGGAGCTGGTCCGTACTCTGCGTACCAGGGATGCACACCTCATTCGCATCGTTGCGTAAAAGCAATTAATATGTGCGTCCGCGAATATTCCCGATGCGCTACAAAAACGGGGCAGCACCGACCTATTGGAGTTATACATCAAACCATGTGTTTTGGCATAGGTACTGCTCACATTTGGCGACCAATTACTTTCTGAGACCACAGATTGACGCACTCAGAAGCACCATATCATCTGCATAGCTAATATTATTTACTCAAATACCATCTATATAGTAACCCACTCTGGTGCTGCTGAGCTCGCCAATCCTGCCTCACCCCGCATTCCAACCTGTATGGCTTGGAAAAAGTTCCAGCCCATCGTACACTATTGATCTGATTACCATACCACTATTTAAAGATGTTTATAAGCTCCGTTGGCAAAATATTCTTCTCCATCTTTCTCCACAATACGTCATAAGCAACCTGATCAGAAACCTTGAATAAATCGATGAACCTAGCATAAATCGGCGTCCTACGCTGTGTATAGTAAGTATGTGATAGTATGCTTAAGGCACAACACTGCATTTTCTGTTGACAAACCACGCCGAAACCCGAATTGGTTGTCATGAACACTTACAGTTTTATTTATTTGTGTATTAAGCAGACGGTCAAACACTTTTGATATTTTGATATTATAGTAGCTAGAGAGATGGGCCTTTTGGATGCCGAGCGACGAAATGTAAGTTTTTACGCACAATATTGAGAGATTTACCATGTTATTTTAAGACCATAGACTTCTTATAGGTTTTCCTGTAATCTATGAGTAAAGAGCCATACTATGTATTTTTTTCAAAATTTTTGGTCCAGTAGTTTCGGAGATAAGGGGGGGGGAATGGTCATTTTTCATTGAATTTATCAAATATCTTTAAAAGTATTTATTTTAAAATTATATAAAAAATGTATTTAGGATCCTCGCAACAAGCCCTTTCATTTGATATGTCACACGGTACTTTTAGCAAAACTTTTTTTTTTAATTTTCTTGTTTGCGCCCCAAAAGTGACACCTATATTCAAAATTAAATTATTTACGTTACACATTCGTGTTTGGGTCACAGAAATACACATGTGTACCAAATTTCAACTTAATCGGTCCATTAGATTCGGAGTAAATTGGCTGTGACAGACGGACAGACAGACAGACAGACAGACAGACAGACAGACAGACAGACAGACAGACAGACACACGAGTGATCCTATAAGGGTTCCGTTTTTTCCTTTTGAGGTACGGAACCCTAACAATGTAATACGAATTAATACATTGTTTATCTGAATTAATTTAACACATAATGTACTTTTAATTTCGCTAGTGCGTTCGCGTCAGATATTTTTCGACATCCACGCGGGCGAAGCCACGGGCAAAAGCTAGTATTCGATAATACATTACATTTTCATTATATAAAACTCGTCTATCTAATTTCAATGAGTACCTTATGATAATTTCATTACTGCGCATTGGAAGCATAATGCTAGAATAATGATGATTCCATGTTTGCAATATAATAAAATAACAATACATATAGATTATGTCTACATTACTTTTCGATAATTACTTTTTACTATTCAACTGCCTCGTTGTTCTAGTGGTCGCTAGCGCTACTGCTGAACATGATCTCCACCTGGGTTCGATTCCCAGGTCGGGCAAAGCGTTATTGGGTTTTTAGAGGTATGCCTCCCGCGCGCAGATTGTGTTTTCTATACAAACTGATACAATTTTCAATCTACCGCCCCGCGCTACGCGACGGAGCGCGGTGCCATGTGCTAATCGCCTGCGATGCAGGAATTGTGTGACGTCAGGATTTTGACGTCAGATCTTTGATGCGTAGTTCGTATGTGGCGATGTAGATGCCGCCACAAGTTTTTCCGTTAAGAAATTCTCAGTAGCAGCCCGGAGTCTGGATTTGTGCCCGGTTGATGGCAATAGGCTCGCCCCCTATTACATGGGGCTTAAACATAACTGACGAAATGTGGGTGTATGTGTTAGGTACACCTCTGCCTAACCCTCCGGGGAGGTAAGGCGTGATATTATATTATGTTACTTTTCCATTAGATTTTTGATTAGATTTTTTTTTTTATAAGTTTATGCTATGTTACGACTTGTCGACAAAAAAAACAGTGGCTCTCCGGGAGTGCCGACAGAAGTGAAAACTTGATCAATTTTATCGTGCAGGAAATAATGTATCGCGCGTTGATTTCTTTTTAGTGGTCAAAAGCTGGTGTCGGTAACAGTGTCGCGAAATCTATTGTTTAGTCCCAAGTCAAAAATGCCCACCTAAAGAAGTTTTCACTTCAAAAGGTCAAAGTAAGTTTCAATGTCAGAAAAGAATCAGACATGGCATTTGGTCTGATATGTAGAAATAAAAATAACTTTAGTCACTAATTAACAATGTATGTTCATTAAAAACTGTAAACAATAAGATATTTTTCATCTAAATAGAATTACCTGTAAGATGAAGGTTAGGGATTGGCTCACTTCTCTAGACTATCAGGAAACTGAGAATTTGCTGGCTGGCATCACTGCCTGATCTACAATATATCGCACGCACCTGAAAACACACGTATTCGCAATCTATCAACTCACACACATACACACACACACTTTAACATTCACTACACTCACTCTTCCTTACACTACATTCACCTCTCCACACACACACATATATTAAATAGGTAGGTAATACATTATAGTTACGTATTTATTTTTTAATTTTTTTTTCTGTTGTTTTTCTATTTATACAATAACAATTATACAGTAACAATTATACAATAAGTTACGCTCCACAATGTGTCTGGCAGGAAGGAACGCTGACACCTGAGATACAGGACATGTCCTAGTTTGGGTGTCAGGAGTTTCACAAATTCGTGCATGTGCTTAGTCTAATTACTATAAGGATCCAAGTTACTTAAGAAATTCATTGTTAACCTTTTTCTCTCCTTATGTATTAGGCTTATGAAACAAAAATTTAAATTTAAAATTTAGAGAAACATTGATATTACGAAATTAAAAAACCTTAAGTTTCACCAATCTCTAGTGGAAATCAAGGTTGTCTTACACAAGATTTCCAACCTAATAACGGTTTTAATTTCATTCATCTCTATCGGAAAACATGATTTGTATTTTAATTATTACTAAGTAGATTAAGAAAATAATACCTATTATATAAAACATTACCAGGACAACAGTAACAATGTAGGTGTCTCTGGATCAAGCACGAAATCGTAGAGTAAAATGTAACGTAACTTCAAGTGACTTTAGAATTGATAGGTACTACTCGTTTTGCACATATGTTTCATTTAGTTTTAAGACTTTATTCATATCGATATCCGTGGCTAAGTAATAACAGCCGCACGGGTCGATCCACTAAGTTAAGCTACGCTTGCCAGAGTTGGTCCGTGGATGAGTGACCATCTTTACATATCGAGACTCCTCCGTGCCTCGGAAAGCACGTTAAGCCGTTGGTCCCGACTGTCATTCGTGGATCTCTGACAGTCGTTACGGGTCGTCAGAAGCCCGAAAGTCTGACTACCAGTATTACCAAGGGGTACTTATCGTATTATCCAGGTACTGGGTTGTGGAGGTCAGATAGGCAGTCGCTCCATGTAAATTACTGGTATTCAGCTGCATCCGGTTAGACTGGAAGCTGACCCCAACATAGTTGGGAAAAGGCTAGGCAGATTGATTTTAACCAAAATTAATAAATATATTTTCGATTCAAAAATTATTCTACATGACGTGCTTAGGTCCTCTAATGCTGATGATGTTCTTTCTGCTACGTAGGTACGACGAAGACGATCATTCTCAGCCATCTTCAAAGTAATGCTTACTAATTACGGTTTCGTATATAGAATAAATATGAAATTATTAATAATTTAAAAATATTTTTTCTCGCCTGATTTAATAAAGAGAAAAGATTTTTATTTTTGTTTGTAATTATTCAACTCAATTAATACTACTGGTGGATTTTAAAAATTATTTCAGGAGTAGAATGCTATATTTTCACTGAGTAACATAGGCTAATAATTGTTAAAGATATCACGCGGACGAAGCTGCATTATTTAAAAAATACAATTTACTGACCTTACCATCTTTGTATGTTTTTGAAATTGTGACATTTGTTAGGGTAAATCAACCTCTATTTCCACGACTAGCTGACGCCTTCCCCCGTAACAGACGGGACAAAAATCAACTGTGTGCGCATACATCAAAGACGGCATTAATGGGAAAAAGCGTTTTCTGCATGGCTCCAAAAATTTATAATAAAATACCACAGTCATATAAAGCATTGCCGGTGAATTTGTTTAAAAAAAAGATGCGAGATTTATTAACGGACAAGTGTTATTATAATTTAAGTGACTTTTTGAATGACACTACCATAAATGGATTAAAGTGCCCTTAGAATTTAGTTTTATTTTGTAATTTAGTTTTTATGTTATTTATTTTTTGTAAATTTTATAAATTTGTATGCCTTACGGGTAAAACATGTACGGACGAAATATTAATATTGTGACATCCTGCATGCTTAATTTGGATGTATACGCATGTTTAGACAAATAAAATTATCTTTATCTTTATCTTTATCTTTGAAGCTTGTATAATATACAACAGCAATATCTGCTTACGCTAAATCCTATAAATTATCCTAGCCCGATGATTCGTTTCTAAAATTATCAAATAACGTTGGTTCATAAATAGTATATTACTGTCGCGGCCTGTAATAAAATAATTGATGGACGATGGCACACATACATGAGTCCATGAATGCTTGGTTGCGGCCAAGATTTGTCCAGTACTTTTCTCAAATAATTCGCGGAAATTCAATCTAATTAAATTAATTATAAATTCCAGAATCAAGACGGACAACGTTAATTTTTCACGCGCCAATATGTTCATTTGTTTCTTCTTTACTTTAACAGCTCTATTTGCAAGCCAAATCGAAATTTAAATTAAGTCTTTGATAAATCACCTCCTTGGTGTTTATCAAAGAAAACCGTGTTGAAGTAAAAAGTTCGTTCCATTTTTTAATAATACGCCAGAAATGAGTTTTTATACAAACATTGCCGGCCGGACGCTCGCATGTATTCGGCCAGTACAGCAATTTCGATTTATCTCAAAGAAGGTTGTCAAAATAATGCTCGAATTTCCAAGCATTTTTGAGAAAAGCCATTAAAATTTCAGAGAAATACCTAAAACTTCAACTTCAGTACAATATTTAATTTATTTGAATCTACGTTCTTTCTTATACTTTTTTCTGAAGAGCTTTCATTCGATAGGTACTTGAATAAAATCGTTTTCGACCAGACGCTGATAGATTTATTGGCTACGTAATAATTCATGACAGTTACCAAAGGGAAATCATGGTGAAAGTATTTCTGATTTCTCCTGAGAATGTTTTCTTGAATTTTTGTTTTTTCTGGAACTTTTATGGAATAGATGTCCCTTCGTTAGTACCGTGGCATTGGTTTTCATAAAATGAAAATGGAAAGCAAATATAATTTCAATGATCATCATTAACCGGTCTTATCAATACTTAGGTACCGTGTAAACTGGGTTATGGAGCTGGTTTTTAACATTGTTGGTAATTGTTTAATATAATGCAGCATGTTTCACAGAAAGATAATATGTTTTTACAGTCTTAATCTCTTGATTTTATTGAGGAGCTCGTGGCCAAGTAATAACAGCCGCACGGCTCGATCCATCAGGTTAAGCTACGTTTGCCGGGGTTGGTCTGTGGATGTGTGACCATCTATACATACCGAGACTCCTCTGTGCCTCGGAAAGCACGTTAAGCCATTGGTCCCGGCTGTCATTCGTGGATCTTTGACAGTCGTTACGGGTCATCGGAAACCCGAAAGTCTGACAACCAGTCTTATCAAGGGGTATCGTATTACCCAGTTACTGAGTTGTGGAGGTCAAATAGACAGTCACTCCATGTAAAATACTGGTATTCAGCTGCATCCGGTTAGACTGGAAACCGACCCCAACATAGTTGTGAACAGGCTAGGAAGATGATGATGATCGATAAAACTTCTGCTCAAGCTACACTTATATATATAAATATATTAAATTCTGAATCAGCGTGTTAGTAAACAATAATATAACTTATTACTAGTGTTAGTAGTTAAAATATATACAATAGAGAAAAAGACAGAATAATTAGTATTGTGAAAAGGACATCCCCAAATTAATGTTTAGTGATTGTCCTTCTCACAAAATTTGATCATCAGAGAGTGTGTACTCTCCGCCATAGAACAACACTACTACCACATACTACTTATGAACATTCAATTTATTCTATGATATATGTTCTATACGTTTGTCGTGTGCTGAGCATGAGGCCTGAGTTTGACTCTGGCAAAGTGTTATTGGGTTTTTCCATCTGGAATTTCTCATTAGCAGCCCAAAGTTATGATTTGTGCCCGGTTGATGGCAACAGGCTCACCCCATATTACATGGGTCTTAAACATAATTGGCAAAATGTGGATATACTGAACCCTTCGAGAAATACAGGCGTAATGTTATTAATACATATGTTCGGGAAAAAGCCGCTCGGTGTAAATCGAATTGTGCCGATGCGACCCGACATGATTCAGCGAGGGTGGATTCCGAAATGAGTTTGCCGATTGGCACGAGCCGAATGAAATCCGAATGTGACGTGTAGTGTCGGGTAATTATAATTTGAGAAATTAAGTAATTTTTTTTTATTTCTTTTCCTCCATCTGCAATCAGCCCTCTAGCTATAATCAGATTGTGTGTCTTTACTGGCAGTTTGAGATTGTTCACATCCTGCGATGCGTCATCTCGTTATTATATATTTGTTAGTGTTGATTAGATTGACGCTATTAGCTCTCTTTTAAGTCTGTAAGTAGAGTCTGAGGACTTGAGAAGTGTCACAGCGAGTTCATTTTTATGTCGTTGGAGTCTTTCCTTATAATTATTGTGGGACCTTTCTATAACCTCCTTGATAGTTGGGATTTCTAGGTACTCATAAACTTCAATGTTTTTTGTGAACCAAGGTGCACTACATAAGGTTTTTAATGCTTTATTTTGGAAGCGCTGTATTATCTCAACATTTGAGTTGCTTGCCGATCCTCAGAGCTCTATACCATAATTATGTCCAAACAGGTTTAAGGATGCATTTGTAGATCAGAAGTTTATTTTCAAAGCTTAGTGATGACTGTGCATATGAGCCAGTGAATGTATCTTAGATACCTTTTGGTTTTTATATGTTCACGCCAGGTAAGTCTTCTGTCGATGTGCATACCTATGTATTTGGCAGTACTTTTCTGTGGCAGCACGTCTTCACGGAGTGTCACTTGTGGGCAGAAATTAAGAAATGAAAGACTAAAACAAGTGAATTGGATTACGAGTGACGAGACGCATCAATAAGAATTACGCCCAAAAAGACCCGAAGGTCTAGCTCAATTACCAAAAGTTGGATATCGAACGTACTAAGTTAGGGAAATTCAAATTGATCCACTGATCCACCAACCCTCACTGGGCCTGCATGGTGGATTACGGCCCACTCCTTCTCACAGAGAGGAGGCCTGTGTCCCAGCAGTGGGAACATTATAGGCTGATTATATATGCTAAGCAAATGTTTAAGCTGTCATTCTATGACAGTTGTATGAAATGGCTATATACAGCGTGTTACAAGAACCTTGTCCGATCCGTGCAGGTGTTGTTAAGAACCAAACTAAAAGTTTTTTTTTTTTACTCTTTAGACACAAGCACATACACCTAGTTTAGGAGTCAGGGAATTACAATTATTGTGACCTAGTTATAAGCTAGTTGTATGCTCTTAGTTTTTAGTTCTTGTACTCTGATGGCTTTTGGTGAAATAAAGAATATTTATATTATTTATGTGTAGGTAATATACTGAGAAAAAGAATAAAAAATTAACAGCATTTTTTTTCAATGGGGAATTTTACCGGTTTATTTACATAGGGCGCAGGCGGCAGTCGTCGTTAACGGGTGTCTACAAGTCATAAATTCTGACCCCTGTTGAAAATTACTAATTTTTTAAGGAACTGGAATAATTTTGGTACTACGTGAATTTTAAATAGCAATTTTTTTTTTTCGTTAATAATAAATTTTTGAAATATTTTTTGGTAATGTTATTGCAGTACCGATGTGCCCTTTTCGGATTGGACAGGGTTTTTGTAACACATTGCATATAACACGGAAAATTGTCACAGGGTGTCAATTTGCTAAACAAATCATTTCGCTGATATAATTGAAAATACAATAAAAATCATTTTATTACGGACCGTGGATTAACAAATGTCATTATATAAGCTGCCGTTAAAATAAACAATTCTAACTACATAGTTACACATTCACAAATCAACAATCAAACACACGTCCTCACCAATATTTGTGAGCCACACGTCAGCTTAACATTCTCCGCAAACAGCTACAATGGGTTGGTTGACCAGAATTATTACAATCTCCAGCACACGTAGCATGCGCATATAGTTTGACTAAGTATGAATGTGTCTAATTTTATTGTATTTTGTGTGATTTATTTATTGAATTTAATATTAATTAACATAAAATAAGTACCTTGAATTTGTAATTAATTAATTTAATAATGTATAATTATTCTGAATGTAATTTTAATATTATTGTACCTACTGTAGCTATAAAATTTGTACGCCACTGGCAAAACATAGAAAGTTAACTGAATTTTTACTGAAGACCAAATGTACTTATATTTAGCAAATAAATATTCATTCATTAATTCATGACAACCATAGAAACGGGTTTTCTACGGGTTTTGTCGACGGAACAATAGACAAAATGACAGATTGTGATTGTGATTTTGTCTATCCTTCCGTCGACAAAACCCGTTTCTATTATTCATTTTAAGCGTGCAGGCCAGCACGCGTAGCATGACCACCGTAGAAACGGGTTTTGTCGACGGAAGAATAGACAATTTTGACAGATTGTGATTGTTTATCTGTCATTTTGTCTATTCTTTCGTCTACAAAACCCGTAGAAAACCCGTTTCTATGGTTGCCGGCAAACCCCGGCAGAGAAATTGGTGACCAATGATTACGAATGACGATTTTTTGAAGTAAAAACTTCTTTAGGCGCGTTGAGCATTTTTGAGAAAAAACAATTGAACTCGCGGCACCGTTCCCGACACCTGATTTTTGCAGACGCGATTGTGCTCTTTATTTATATAACGTTACGGATCAATGTTCTATGCAAGTATTTTTATTTTAAAGGTATTGGAAGTATTTTTTTTTAATTTCCACTTCTGTCGGCACTCCCGGAGTGCTACTGATTTTTTTTTGTGTGCATCAGATTCTACTGTTCATTCCAACAACGGTGATAAAGCTGAGCAATAATGATTAAAAACGCCAATAGCCAATATTAGCTAATATTTTGAGTGGTTCTTAAATCCCATTCAGAAACTCCATAAGTACTACACTCCATTTGAAATAAGATTAGACATTTAACTAAACCTTTTTTACAGTCCGTTCAACCGATTTTGACTTTTATTGCGTTGGTGGTATGACAAATGGCAGCTGCAGTAAACAGTTGGTATTGTAACCACCTTTTTGCTTTTATTGCCATCCTTACGCCTACTGTATAGAAGTCAGAATCGGTTGAACAGATTGTAAAAAAGGTTTGTTTAAATATCTAATCTTATTTCAAATGGAGTATAAGTCTTTCTTCTTTTTTCGTGTGGTTAGTGACGGAGTTTTTATGCCGCCCAATGGGCCTCTGACTTGTCATGCCCGGTATCTTCACGATGTTTTCCTTCACCGTTTTTATCCGACTACAGCAAAGCCAAAAGGAAGGGTTGTGATTTTAGCAGTCTATGTATGTATGTTTGTATTTACGCAGCGCCTAAACGAATGAACCGATTTTGATGAATTAGCATGCCATTATCATTTTGTAGGTGTTCCTGGCAACCACATGGTATACAGGCATGCGACCACGGCTTTACCCTGACCATTTTTGTACCTATGCCTTGATTTCTGACTGAAATATTTTCTTGTTTCGTTCTTTTTACCCGACTGCCCCAGAAGGGGGTAACGTTTTTAGATCACTTTTATTTTTCCGTAGTCGAGTTCCAGTTTTTAAACTATTTTTTTTTATTGAAGGAAGTGATAATTATGCAACTAAGTTCTATCCTAAATAATTATTAGTTATTAATGTTATTATAAAATAATGCGGAAGTCTGTCTATCCCCTAAAAAATCTCACGACTTAGCTGTTGAATGAATTTCTAAGAAAAAATTTGACACGCGGATAGACCATGGACCAAACCTGGGTCAGAACATATAAGTAGGATACTTTTTTATTTCGGTAGTACAAATTCCTTAATTATCGTTCCCGTACGATAATGTCCGATCTCCACGCGGGCGAAGCCGCTAACAAAAGTTACTAATTTTGATTTTTAACTTTGGTCCTTTAGACATAGTTGTCCATGATAGCCTGCCTAAAAAAACATACAGACAACATACAGAAACAAGCCTACAAAAAAAATTTTTTTTTTTGTTAAACCTTGGCAACGTCAGAATTCCACATTAAGTTCAAACATCCTTAGCCCTTAGACACCCATTTCTTTTTAACAATTTTCACCTGTAAAATTCCTAGACTAAATTTTCAAGAAATGCTAAACTTTTCAATACAAAAGTGAAGAAGAGAACATTGAGCGAAGCCTCACCGATCGGCACAAACTTTCTTTGACTCCTCAAGGCTATAGTTTGACTCGAATTTGCATCACTCCACGGAACTTTGTCAAAGTTTCAATCTTACGCTTCAATTTACTCACGGCTCTTCGATTGTCTTGAGAAGCCTAAGCTACGAAAATGGGTGTTGAAGGATAAAATTACGTTGGTAATTTAAAAGATCTGTTATTAAAATTATGAGAAGGTATGTATTTAAAATAGAAGTGTTCAAAAATTGGGTATAAGTAGGTATAGTCGCTGGCATGTAACTTGGCAAGAATCGTATATAGATGCGCAGAATCCGTTTTCACTTGTTTTTTTGGGTTCCTTACCCAAAGGGTAAAATGGGACCCTATTACTAAGACTCCGCTGTTTGTCCATCTGTCTGTCTGTCACCAGGCTGTATCTCATGAACCGTGATAGTTAGACAGTTGAAATTTTCACAGATGATGTATTTCTGTTGTTGCTATAACAAAAAATACAAAAAAACGGAATAAAATAAATATTTAAGTGGGCTCCCATACAACAGACATGATTTTTTTGCCGTTTTTATAGATACGGAAAAAAAAGAAATTGTACGGAACCCTTCGTGCGCGAGTCCGACTCGCACTTAGCCAGTTTTTTAACAGACATGTTCAAAAATAAATTATGGCAATATCCATAAAATAATGATGATATGCAATAAACGTATAAATTTTTTGTTGCACTAACTATAGATGCGCAACTTACTCCCAGTACGCTAAAACCTTGCCAAGCTACGTGCCTGTATCTATACTGAGGGAAAAATCTAAAATCTATCCACGGAACATAATTTACCTACCTACTATTGAATCAATGATAAAAGCTAATCATATAAATGAAAAACATAAGTCCATTTTTTATTTTATTTGGCAGGCTTAAAGAAGAGAAAAAACCGATTATTACACTTTTATTTCATATTTTTACGTATATTTGGACCGTCAAAAAATGGAGTCAAAGTCTAAAATTGATCAAAGTAACCCCGGTTTACGGTACTCGACAGCTGATTAAGACTTAATCTAAAAATATGAAATAAAAGTATAATAATTGGTTTTTTCTCTTCTTTAAGCCTGCCAAATAAAATAAAAAATGGACTTAAATTTTTTACAAAAAAAAAACAAAAACAACGCGATCAATGTTACATTAAGAATGGGGTTACTTTGAAACCACTACTTTTTTACTGCCACTCTAAAGTAAACCCGCTAAAAACCTCGTAAAAAATTAAAAAATAAAATTCGGTCAAGTACTTTTTAAGTTAGGTACAATACGCAGTAACTCAGTGACAGAATGAGACGTTGTGTGAAAGTTATAATAAACTAGCTGAACCGACAGACTCGGTCATATCAAAAATTCAATATGGTCTTGAGTTCATACAAAATTCCAATTTTCCAATGTTTCTTTCCATAAAAACCTGATTCGGAGGAATACGACCATTAAAAAAATTGCCAAATCTGTTCAGCCGTTCTGAAGTGAGGCGCTTACCGACGAACAGCATTTCACTTCTATTATAATGATGATGAAGAGATTTCTATTCTATTCTAAATAAAGCAAACCTTAACATTCTGCATTAATCGAAGGTGTATGTGTAGGGAGGTAAAAATAGTACACACACATTTCGCCAGTTATGTTTAAGTCCCATGTAATAGGCGGCGAGCCTATTGCCATCAACCGGGCACAAACTCAGACTCAGGGCTACTACTGAGAAATTCCAGATGGAAAAGCAAAATAACCAAACTAATAAATAAACCGATCTTTAAAGTTATTTCAAAAGGCTTTTAGAACTTACATTTTTTAGCTAGAAACCGTACAGCCACTCACTTTATCGAAGTGTACAGCACTAAGAAATATCTAGGGATTTGTTTGTTGGATTCAATTTAACGTTCACAAAGAAAACTTTTTTTCCTTTTTCCTTCACTTACTCAGAGAAAGGTTGTACTAACGTACCTAATTCCATATCTAGAAGAAAAGGCCTAAACTGTCTAGTCTAGATCGATTTTTAACCGACTTCCAAAAGGAGGAGGTTCTCAATTCGACTGTGTTTTTTTTGTATGTTTGTTACGCGATTACTCCGCCAATTATGAATTGATTTTGATGATTCTTTTTTTGTTTGGTAGGTCATACTTCAGAAGTGGTCCCATATAGATTTTATTAACTTTGCTTGGGTAGTTTTTGAGTTAGCTTTAATAATACGTATTTTTTCCCACTTAGTATGTGGATGATATGATAAGTTCCTACCTGCCACTGTTATTTTCATAGCAAGTAGTGGTTTTCAAATTTTTATGGGGTAGGTAACTAACTAACTAACTAAAAATAACTTTAATTTCGGAAGTCGGTGTCTTGGTTTTCAATTTTCGTTGTTTGCCACCGACTTCCGAAATTAAAGTTATTTTTCACTTTGTAGTGTTTTTTTTTTTGTAAAATGTTTTTCTATTATTAGAACACGCAATACTCAAGCTATAATTACTACGTGTAACATTAATTGGATATGAGTATGTCGGATCCGGTCATTAGTACGGACACGAAACGAATCGCAAGCGCGCCACTGGCGACATCAAGAGTGAACTACCTACAACAAAAAAGGCGCGCTTCTACGGAGTCGTGATGTTTGAAGGCCACGGCGAGGAGGGCATTCAGCCTCGTGTCGCATTGGAATCAAGACGTCACGGAACTGTTCTCGATTCGTGGTGCTGTTATTGTGTTAGTTGTAATTTTGTGATCATTGTGTTAATTGGTGATTTTACTAAACGCCGTCGCACCCAGTGTGTGTATAATTTAGCTAGTATGATTCATTTGATAGTAAATTATAATGTGATCTGAACTGCAAACTGTTTTTCTATTGCGCATTAACCAACACTACCCCACACTACGCCCACAGTAGTTAAAATATCGCTGATAATAACGAGAGTCACATACCCGTCTCCGACAAGTAGATATCAAAATAGCACTCTCAACGATTTATTTTCTGTGAGGCGGTTTCACAGTTACCACATTAATTTACACTATGGCTAAGGTATTTTAAATCCCGAAGGATAAACGTAATAAATGAGCAGAAAAAAAGGTTTTACGCACAATGGAGTTCTTCATTCCCGATTAAATTTAAAAGCGGAAACTGACTTGCAACGTTTGTTTGTAATGTATCATTTAAGGCGAGCTTGGTTACAAAACAGCGATACACAAGACACGGCGAAAGCTCGCTTCAACCTCATCGCTCAAACGCGCTCCATTTTTTGTTACAAACCACACTAAACGTGGGAACGCTCGCTTCGAGCACTTGACTCAAGCGTGCACCATTTTTGTTTCTGCTCCATTGTAAACATGCGCTCGCAGTGCTCGTATCGAGCGGCTCGGCTCGCTGCACTGACTACTGTAACGCGTTTCAAAGGAATTCACGAAAAAGTCGACAGTCGAGTGAAGGACCTGGTGCTCGCATCGAGCAGCTCGGCTCGCTGCACCGACGTAAAGCGTTACAAAAACTCGATACATTACAAACAAACGTTGCAAGTCAGTCTCCGCCTTTAAGTTCTGGATAATGTTCTTTATTTAAAAGAAAAACAAAACACGATCAATAATATAATACTCCCGAGATCTTGACAACTGCCAGTCATAAATCGCATCGAATTTGAATCAGAAATTGAAATGTGTGGGAACAGATAGGTATAGGAAAAAAACAGGGTGGCAGGGACATTAGTCAGTTATTTAAAAAAAATCTGCTGTTCCATTTTGACCGCGTAGGTATTGCACAGCTGATTTAAAAAAAAAATAACCGACGAAACATTTCAACGCAGGGGGTTCAGAATCATGTATTGAATCCATGGTTTCAGTTTTCGCGTCGATGCCACCCTGTATTTGATAAAAAATTCAAAAAGTTATTATTTGCATGACGAGATTTTGACCTAAAATAGCCTTAAATAATAGGTACTTACGTATAGTATATTTCTTGTCGGAATGGCGAGAAGTCCTCGTGGTTTGCGACGTACGCCTCTTGTAGCGCATTATGCAACCTGTGGCAAAAAAATTAACTAAAAATAATTTAGGTACTAATGCTCGGTTTCCGAGGTTTTTACCTGGAGTTTATCTATTTGAGAGAATGTGATTATTGGTTCGATATTTGGTTTATTTAATACTTCAAGCACACAAAAGTACCGAAGCGGATAGGCATTTACTACCCATGCACCTTTGCGAGAAGAGTCAACTAGTGATTTTTTTTTGGAATACCTAAAGGTCTAATGCTCGTTGTCATTGACAACCCCTGAGTTTAGAAATCCCATAATCATGGTTAGGGGGCTGTTAGAAGGTAGCAGGTGGCTTACCAACAGTAAAGGGGTCAGCTAAACGAGCACCAGTATATCTCTTGTTTCTGAATCTGAACACTTAGTTAAGGAAGAAATTTGCGTAAAGAACTTTACATCTCTCATATTCGGTAAGTAGGTCCTTATTATCCCCAAATGGGGCTTGTAGGTAACCAATTAGCGCTCTAGGGTAATAATGTAGCTAGAAAAGCTCTAGGGCGGTAAGTAATTTAAAAAAAAACTCTTCACTCTTTCAAAAAGTTCGCGTACATCTAACCATCATACTGGCAATAGACATCATGCATTCAGCCCAATGACAAAAGAGGTCGCTTCGCTATTCAGCCTTGTCTTCGTATGAGTATAATAGTCATCAATTATAAATATCGAACGGAGAAGCTCAATTTTGTTCTTGAAAAAAATTTTTTTAAAAAAAAGATGAAAAAAGGCGGGAATAGAAAACTTTTACTTTAAATATAGTTTGTTTTTGGGATTTTTTTATAATTACGTGCTAATTAGGAAAAAAACATGAGTTCTGCAAGTGATGAAGATATAAGCTGCACTCCCGATTCAATGAAAATGGAAGCTGAAGCAGCAATTAACAATATTTTGCCTGAAAGATCTAAAGAGAGATATTTGAAAACTTACGACGAGTTCATGAAGTGGTGAAAAGAAAAACGAATAAAGTCTTTATCTGAGACTGTATTCTTAACATACTTTAGTGAGCTATCAAAAAAGCTGCAGCCATCTAGTTTGTGGTGCATTTATTCAGTACTAAACACGACATCAATATCAAGTACTTTTCAAAATTATCATCTTTTCTAAAAAGACAATCAGCTGGGCACAAAAGCAAAAAGTCAAAGGTTTTTACAGCGCAAGAGGTGAAAACATTCATAAATGAAGACATATACCCCTGATGACATATATTTAGCTGTTAAGGTACGTAAAATAACAAATCACATAATGGTAATACTTCATCATTTATCTTTTAGATTCTTACAATCCTATAAAACATACTTATTTTTATATTTCGCTTGTTTTAGGTGGTTCTTATCTTCGGTATAACTGGCGCATGCCGAGGTATTGAATTGACAAATATAACAATAGAGAACATAGAACAACAGGGTCAGTTGTTAGTAATTAAACTACCGAACACAAAAACTAAAATTGACCGAACATTTGTAGTTCCTCAAGAATTTTCTGAGTTCGTACAAAAATACAGAAATCTTCGTCCTGAAAATGTAAACACCAACCGATTTTTTTTGAAGTACCACCAAGGCAAATGCTACAAACAAGTTATTGGAAAAAATACCATCAGAAGTATGCCGAAGCAAATCGCAAGTTATTTAAAGTTAGCAAACCCGGAATTGTACACAGGTCATTGCTTCCGGAGAACATCGGCTACACTTTTAGCCGATGCTGGGACTAACTTAAACACTATAAAAAGGCACGGTGGGTGGAAATCCAGCAAGGTGGCTGAAGGTTACATTGAAGATTCCATACAAAATAAAAGTAAAATTACCAACCAAATAACGAAAACTATTCAGCTTTCAAAAAATGAAACATCTTTCTCAAGAGATGATCCGCAACCATCAACTTCTGCTGAAGAAAGCTTCATCCCGTCAAATTTTATCCATGACCAACAAATATCACAATCTCAAACTATTAACATACCCAAAAACACCTGTCCCTAAAATTTGAAAATTGTTCTCATTTCACTATAAATTTTAACTAATAAAATGTTTTATTCTTGTAATGCCGGCTTTTTTCTACTTACCTCACAATCGAGATGTAAAGCAGAGTAGTTAGCTCGGGTGTAAGCATCAATTGCACCCTCGAACTATAGGCGCCCTCGCTGCGCTCGTGCGCCTAAATATCTCGGGCTGCAATTGACGCCTTACAGCCCTTGGCTACTAATCTACTATTGCCAAATAAATTAATGTTGAGAGTTATCTGAGGATCTCATAATGGAGCATAATGACAATGAACTCAAAGAATGTAAATTATTTTAATTTTTTTAATGAATTTAAAGATCGTATCTTTAAATTCATTTAAAAAATTTAAATAATTTACTAACTTTGAGTTCATTTATAAAATTTAAATAACTTATCAATTTATTTAACAATTTGATTGTATGTACCTATTTTTATTTCTAATTAGTTATTTATTTTACTTTAAATAATTATTATTGTGGCATGTATTTTAATATTTGATTACTAACGTGATTTTTAAGTAGATATACTAAAATAAATATGGATCACTGTATAAGATATAAACAAAAAAATAAAAAATTACTCGAACGGACTAGACCAAATTGAAAAAAGTTGTTATGTAGTGGGTGCCGTAGGAGGAGCGATGTTGTGACCATCAGAGATGCGATTACTTATGTAAAACGCCTTATGATCATCTTCCTGCCCTTGTCCCATGTTAAGCCTCGTACAGACTGGCGTGACGCAACTCTAACAAAACAATTTCTAAGAAAACTACACGGTAGAACAATTACCGGTGTTGCGTCGCGCGAGCCTGCACGAGACTTTACTTGGGGTGGGTGCAACACGTTTTTTCTACGTCAATTAATTATTATCATAATACTTCTGGGACACACGTAATGTAACTGTACAATCAGTGTCGAAGAATAAATAATTATTCTATTCAATTTTATTGTAATGATATACCTGAACTATGTTTTTTAGGGTTCCGTATCCGAAGGGTGCCAAACGGAAACCTCTGCTGTCCGTCTGTCCGTCCGTCCATCTGTCTGTCAGCGGGCTGTATCTCATGAACCGTAATAGGTAGACCGTTGACATGATCACAGATTGTGTATTTCTATTGCCGCTATAACAACATATTAAGAAACGTGTTATTTTTGGCGTTTTTGTTTTCTAAATATTCGTTCGTAATTTACGGTGGTACGGAACCCTTCGTGTGCGAGTCCAACTCGTACTTGGCGGGTCTTTTTAATGGTATAAAATGTATTGTATTGTAATGTAAATTATTTATTTCGTTTTGTTTTGTAGTGCCCTTCCTACTTGTTTGATCATTTTAATTTTATCCCAACCTCTGCGCAACATGTTAACAATAAACTTCTTCTTTTCGTGTGGTTAGTGACTAACCTGGTGTCAGAGTTCAAACTCAAACTCAAACTCAAAACTCAAACTCAAAGCATTTATTTCAAATAAACCAATTACAGGTACTTTTGAATTGTCAAGGGGTCGGTCAGTCAGAAAGATGAAGCTAGTTGCCCATTCCAAAGCGTAGTAGGTACCTATGGAGAAGAACGGGCAAGAAACTCCACGGACACTCTTTTAAATAAAAAAATTGTTACAAAATATTGGTTACATTATTCATGTTGAAATTATACATTTGAGAACAATGTAGAAAGACGTGCACGTTAAAAAGCGTCCGTAACAAAAAACAAAAATAAAAACAATTCAAAAATTAAAATAAACCGTGGCAGTTAAGAGATGACCAGTCCCTACTGACGGCGCCCGTTCACGAACATGACGCATGGATCAGCACCATTTTGAAGGGAACTTAATGATCCAACACACACGCCACCATCAGCGAGACATTTGAGTGAGCATGACACTCTCAGCCGCCAGGGCACATTCAAGTCAATGAAAGACGTACCCAGGTAATGGTAGCTTTATGGAATGTACGTGGTCACAATGCCCACACATGTGATATGCAATTATACAATACAAAGAGATTGAATTTATACAAAGAAAGATAGTTTTTACAATCTTCATCAGCCGCAACAACACTTTCGAATGCTCATCAATTAATTTATGTGCGCTTGTGGAGCTGGACCAGCGCTAAGCCAAGCATTTTTATCAGCGATGTAATCCCCCAACTTATAATATGCTTGGCAGCATAGTGTGCGTTTTATACAAGATTTAAATTTCGTTTCGTTCAGTTGGAGTATGTGGGGAGTTTTAAAGCCGCCCATGGGCCTCTGACTTGGCTTCACATGCCGTCGAGAAATATCTCTCAGGCATGCAGGTTTCCTCACGATGTTTGCCTTCACTGTTTTTGAAGCAAGTGATAATTATACAATACGCACATGAATCCGTAAAGTCAGAGGTGCGTGACTTGGGTTCGAACTCGAGACCTATGACTGCAGTCGGACGGTCACACCACTAGGCTATCACTGCCATATATATAAACTGATTTGATTTGAAAAATTCAATTTCGCCGATTCCCGAGTAGAACACATTCCAGTACGATTCTTTGGAATTTTCGAAATTGTACTTCAACTTCAAATTCCTACAATAACATTTCTATTGAGACACAAATTCGACCTTTAGTAAATCGTGAAGAATAACAGTAACATTTTGCGCACCGTACAAACGAGACTCGATAAAATTTTGTGAGTACACGTTGTTGCATCAATGGCATCGATTTATATAAATAAAATTGAAAAGTCGGTTTGTAATATCAAAATAACAGCTTTTTACAAATGCATTATGAAAATAGTATACACGGAACTTACAACAGAAAACGTGTTAAAAAAATAAAGCATTTTTTTAAAAGTAAAGCTGTGCACTCTGGCGCGACTTGTCGCGCGATGCCATTCTGCAATACATATCCGTAGAACAATTTATATGAAAACGCGCGCGACACTACACACAGAAGTGAACTGTCGCACCGCGACACAGAAGATTTAAATTTTTAATTTTAAAAACCCCCGATACAAAAAAAAATCCTTTAAAAACTAATAAAATAAAATGTATTGGCCCTGTACAAGGGTAAGGTGAAAATAATGTTCTCGACCTGACAGTGAAAGACTGCGATTTTCAGTTAAAAAATGATTTTATTTTTCTACATAATCTCCCTTGACTTCAACGCACTTGGTTCAGCGCTTCTCCAACATCACTATTCCTTCCTGAAAATGAGAGTCTGGAAGGCTATGAAAATATTCATCTACGGCCCTCTCAACTTTTTCATTGAATGCAAAGAAACAAATTTCCTCAAGTTTGGCAACAGATGGAAGTCTGAGGATGATAGTGGTCGAACCATGTCTCATCTATGGTGACAAATCGCTGCATAAAATCGGTCGGATCCCTTTAAAAAGATTGCTACCAAAGTCGTTTGTTTGATTAGCATTCAGCAAATGCGGCACCCATCTTGCGCACAGCTTTTGCATCACTAATTCTGTGTGCAAGATGTTTCGCACCCTTTCTTCTGATATCCCCACAGCCTCAGCTGTCTCACACACCTTCACTAGTCTATCGTCCAATACGATATCATGCACTTTTTCGATGGTTTCCGGTGTGGTTGCAGTTTTTGGCCGTCCTTCACGTGAGTCTTCTTTGAGGGACGTGCGACCACGTTTAAATTCATCTGCCCTCTTTTTAACTGTTGACATGGAAGGAGGAGAGTCCCCGTAAACTATTATAAACTTCAGATGAATTACCTTCGGGGTTAATCCATCTAAAACGAAGAATTTTATGGCCGCACGATATCCGTTTTAGCGAAAAACACGCAAGACCTCTACTGCAAAAATGTAAACAAACTACTCGAGAGAACAAGTTGAAACTTGTCATGCGAACTAATGACGAGCACTCAGGTGGCTAACATGATTTTTGCTGATTGGAACGCCATTTTTGTGTCAGGCCGAGAACTTTTCACCCCACCCTAGTAAGTTTAAATAAGTTTTAGGTAATATTTAGAAACAAGCATCGTCGCGTTGGGGGACGACATGCTATGGTAGAATAACATGGTAGACCCCGATGAACCGAATCAGTACTTAATAATAATGAGCTTCGTCCGGAACGTCCGAATAGACACGCTCTTCCATAAATCATTATTAAATGATGCAAGAACATCACTGACCGAGAAGTTAACAGCTCGTTTCCCGTCAAATAGAATATTTTTCTACTCTGTCGTCTTTTTACGGCCATTCTTCACACTACCGATTCTTTCCGAGTCAAAAGCACTTTCAACCTCGTTATTAATCTCCTTCTATAACGTTCTTCTTCTAAGCGTGTCGATGGCAATTTAAACAGTGGTGCCGATTCCCTTGTTCACAAACTAAACTAAATTTAAGTTCAGTGCATCTTTTTCTTTCTATTTCATTAAGAAAAGGACAGAAGATAAATTTTAGTTTAGTCCTGTCAAATTAATCAGCGCTTGACGTAAATTGACGTAATTTTAGTAGGCAAGTTTTTAATCACGTCTAAACTTGTATGGAGTAGTGACAGGCGCTGATTCATTTTGTCAAATTAATCAGCGCCACTAAACTAAAATGTATCTTCTGTCCTTTTCTTAATGAAATAGAAAGAAAAAGATGAACTGAACTTAAATTTAGTTTAGTTTGTGAACAAGGGAATCGGCACCATTGTCGCCTATCGGCATGTATTTTTCTAAATATTTATAAAAAATAATTGAAAAATAACTTTAAAAGGTCTATCTTTTATATTTTTCATGTTATTCAATTTTTTATTTTTTGAACATCGTTTGCAATATCTCCGATGTTATTCGCTCGATTTAGATTCTGTTTATTATTTCTAAAAGCATATGAGTTATTTCTCGATTTGAGTTATTTATCTTTTAATTTTAATTTTCGATATCTTTTCATGAATATTCAGAAAAATACCCATCACATGCCAAAGAAAGAAACACACCTGATTTCCATCAATTGGTGGGGCTAAGGGTGTGCCTAAGTGCTCGTATGGGTTCCCAAATAAAGGACTGACCAAAGCAAACAATTACACTGTGAGCTGGCGAGCGTAGCAATCAATGTTCTATCCCTCTCTGTTTGAGAGGAGGCCCTTGCAGTTATCTACATACAGTAACCTACATAACAAAGAGTTAACGACAAAAGTATTTTGTCCGGTTTCTGATGTCTGATGTGTTAGCTCTTAATCCTAACTTCCTAACCAATATTCTAAAGGCGAAAGTGAGTTTGTTTTTTTTTTGTTTGTTATACTTTCACGCTAAAACGGCTGAACGATAAAAATCACTAGAATGTTTATTAATTACACATACTTACGTACATACGAAATTTGTTTTATCAATATCTTTCATTTAATAACGTCCTGTAAAACAAATACATCCCAGCAGTAGGCTACTGAGTCGCAGATGCTATTCGGACGGGTGCTCTAAGTGGACTACTTCATTATTTCAAGGTCACTGCCGAAACGTTATACTGTTACTTTATTATACTGTGACGCAAACAAGGTATTCTAAAACAATATCAGAAGCACAAAGAGCAAACAGTATCAAAGGATGGCATCAAGTTCTCAAAGATATTCTAAGTAGACGTTGCCTAGCAACAAGCCATTACTGAACAAGAGACATCTCAGATTTATTATCTACAAGTTGAAGGGTAGTTACAGTTGTAATGTATGTTTGGTATGTTTTTCTCGTAAATTACTGTTCTGGAATTAATGAGGCTGTTATTTCTTGTTAGCTTAGACTTGGCTGTGGTTTTCGCAGTCAGACAAATAATGATTGTCGGTATTACATTGAAGTTATGCTTCACATAACTTTGTATGGGTCAATGGGCTATCTTTTTGCTATAGTCCTCGCAAAGATTTTTTTTTCGAAAAAAACCAGAAGGAATATTAGGTTGCCCATTTTGAAAATTTAAATTCAGCAACATTGGTTTGGAAATGTCGTGCTGCAGCGTGGTTTTAAACAGATCATGTTTATTTTTAGTAGGTACATAGAGCTTAGTCTAGAACGGGGTATGTACGTTTAATTGATTGATTTCAAGGTCGCGAAAGCCTTCTCGTGCAATCGTAGGTAGGTATAGGCATTATTAGGTATTTACCAAGATATAGCTTTATTGTTTTTCATGTGCGTATTGCTTGCTTCAAAAACGGTGAAGGAAAGCATCGTGAGGAAACCAGCATGCCTGAGAGATATACCCAAGTAACAAAAGCTTCCATAACCAAGGCTTTGTATTACCAATCAATGACATAGTAGGCCTATAATGGTAACCATTGTGACTGCTTGTTCTATAAAAGTTTTTAACAAAACTTTTTTGTTCTATAAGATTAAAGAGCATTTAAGTTCTATAATTTAGCTCTTAAAACGCTTACAGGACCATACAAAAGAATCTTTAAAGTGTTGCAGTGTAATAAATATAAAAGAAAAAAGCGATTATGATACTATGTACAGGACCTTACTGACACTTTTATGTATCTATTTTGCACTAATATTGAGTCAAAATAACTTTTTCAGTACTAGTATTGTAACAGTATCGAAAACACTATTACAGGAGCAATCTGCTCTATAAAAGTACCTTGCACAACCATTACGTAACCTTTTAGCTCCTTAAAAGCTCCCTCAACTTAGCTATGGGGCTAGTTTTGTAAAAGTCATGAAAACTGTGCTATAGTACTAAATAGTACTATAGCGACTCATGGTCATGGTGCAGTTGCTAAATAACATAAATTCTAAATAGCTCCATAAGTGATTTTGTGTTACTGCTACGTGACTAAAGCGTGACATAAAAGCACTAAAATTAATAATAATTAATGTATTAATTAAATCTATACTAGATTTTCAGTATTATTTTCAGAATTACGGTCCATGAATGTTTTATAGTATGTCCTTTTTATTACATGTTACGTTAAGCAACAATGGCAAATGATATAAAGCATAACTTACCGAAACATTTTGTTTTCTTGATAAAAAATAATAACTGGAATCGTTTACGGTGCAAAATAGTACTATAAACATGTTTTTGGTTACTTTTATAGTGCAAATTTGTGATACAAACGTTGCAGACAGCACTATTTTAGTACTAAAACGACTTACTCGACACTTTTACAATTCAACTATAGAGCTGATCTATCACCGTGAGAGCCTTTATGTAATGTTTATAGAATAAATCAGTGATAAAACTAGGGCCTTTTTGGGGTTCCATAAACGTTTACAACACCATTATAGTACTAATCATTAACACTAATTAGCACGTTCTAAAACGTTCTGAGGACTTTTATAGTACCAAATTTTGTTACTTGGGTATTTCTCGATGGTATGTGAAGCCAAGTCAGAGGCCCATGGGCGGCTTTAAAAGTCTGACACCAGGTTAGTCTCTAACCACACGAAAAGAAGAAGACCAAGCCATATAAATAGCCATAAAACTACGATTTTGAAAAGTATTGTTCAATTCCATCACATAGATTTCAGGCCCACAAGAAACGTTGTCGTTATGACTCGGTAATAAGTATAATAAGGTATTTTTTTTAAACAAGATAAAATACAAGATTTTGGGAAAAATACACTTTATTAATTAACTAAATAATAATAATACCAGCCTAATAATGTTAATTAATGTTTGTAATTTTTTTTTGGTGTAGGTACATAATAAAGAATATTCTATTCTATTCTATTCTAATATTGTCCCATTGCAGGGCAAACACCGCTTCTCATACAGAGAAGTCACGAGCATTGATCACACGCTTGCTCAAGCCGGGTTAGCAATTTCAAACTTATATTGACTATAATAAGTAAGTCCAGGTTTCCTCGCGATGTTTTCCTTCATCGATGTCAGTAATATCCAAGATAAACTCAGAAATTATTATGGATTGAAAAAGCCACAACAAAAAAAAAAGAAGATTTAGTAGTAATATCCTAACCTTACCTTTGACAGTATCAGTGATGTCTTCAATCTTATTTAACACAACCAGGTCCACAACTATTTGACAACAAACTAACGATATGTACAACAACAACTAGAAGGAAGACTATTTCAACAACAATCTACAACATCAACAACATTAACATTAGTTTATTATTTGAACACATACACGATGCTACACACATTATTGTATCACTTAACAACTAGGGTTTCAACCCCAAAAATTGTATATAAACATTTAATATGTCCGTAAAAATCGTTTTTAATTTATAATTTTCGCATTTTCATTCATTATTATTGGTAAAAACGTTAATTTGACTATAGTTTCGCTCCAGATTTTTTGGTTTGACGTTTTTCGTGGGGTTGCCACCAATTGAAACTAAATCTGCATTAAGTGTCATTATTAACTTCACATATTTATTTATTTAGAAGACTTTATGAAGGCAGAGTTTTATGTTTATAAAATAGCACTGTTTCAAAGTAATTGTGTGTGCGTAAAACGTAATCTAATATTTTGTTTGTAATTGTGTGTGCGTAAAAAGTAATTGAGATTTTGTTTGCACAGTCTCTTTTCATAAACAAGAAAAAGTAGTTTTTACGTAACTATTTCAATAATTGGCAAGTTAAGGACAGGAAAGACCATACTAGACAGTGTAACACAAAACAAAATTAATTTACCACAAAATCCCGGACAAGCCTCATCCTTAACCTGGCAACACAAGTCCACGCATGCGCGCAATTTCCCCGGGTTCGCGCCAGATGTTCTCAGAGTTTTGGTAGTTTTATTGATCTGCGTGGCTCAGTAATGCGAGCATCATTACCTATGATAGATTGACCTCAGTATCGCAATAGATCTCTCGTTATCTATGCCGCCAAACCTTTGACCTCGTTTAGATTGGACTGGCTGGATAGTTTGTCTAGAAGCGTTGGCGGCAGAATTTAAATTTAGAATTAGTTTAGGCATTAGTTTCCTAGTGTTTTTATTTGACGTCTTTTTTATCGATGGTCGATAATCGTGAAAGCGAGATTTGACAGTTGTTCGAAGATAATTTATCTGAGAATTTGATACAGATCCTTTTAAATAAAGAAGAAGAAGAATTCAAAGACATGTGATATCCACCAACTGGGCCAGCGTGGTGGATTACGACCCTCTTACAGAGAGGAGGCCTGTATCCCAGCAGTGGGAATATACTTAATAGGCTGAATAAGCCTTTCAAATACCTTTCAAAGACATCCTTGTGTTTCTGTAATCGTAATGTATTCAATTCTTAGGCATCATGAAAGTGGTAGAAACTATAAAGATAAAATAAGTAGATAAGATAATTATATAAAAATACCTGACTAAGATATAATTCATAATAGGTTTTGCAGGAGGCAATAATGGCTATGAAATAATTAATAGACGGGGTGTCTTTCAAAGAAAATAAGATCAGAATAATTAATAAACAAGATGTACAACAAATAATGTTAAGTTCTCACAACTACAAAATTTATTAATAATTAATTAATAAATTTCATGAAAATGTTATCGAGTCTGTACTTCCCTATTTTTATTTATTTCCATTACCAATTTTCCTTAAGATATCAATATTAAAAATAATGGTCACAATCAAACCACAGAACACAGGGCTTTCCACCAATTATGATCACAATCAAACCACAGAACACAGGGCTTTCCACCAGATAGACGTATTAGGTATTTCCAGAGGATCCAATTCACGTTAGTTACTGGTAGGTAAGTAATACTGCTGCAAATCGCAAACTTGTGATATTCCAACTAAAATTAACGCTAAAGATTTAATTTGAGAGCTTGAAGAAAAGGTTATAAGTACCGCAGCAAAAAGATTGGTAGCACTGTCTAACATATACCTGCATAAATTGGTGTACCCCTTAAAGTACCTTAATTATCGTAGATAGGGTATTTTGCTGAAAGAAGACTTTATGTTATTTTTAAAAGTTAGTCATTCTGCATTCAAAGATTTTCTAAAAATTACTTGCCTCGTCTGGGAATCGAACCGACTTAAATGTAAAAAAAAAACACCCCTACTTTTATGATGCCAATCGAAAGAATGACCAAAAACTAATAACTCTTCTTAAGTAACATAGTATTTTAAAAGAAACGAACAACGTAAAATGTTTGAGTGAAATTTCAAGAAAGTTATTGATTGCCGACGACGACGTTCGAAAAGTAGTGAATGTTTTCCTACTTGGATTGGTACGAATGGACCGATTAGATGGCCGGCCAGATCCCCAGACCTTACACCATTAGATTTCTTCTTTAAATATACTTACAAAAAACGATACGAGAACGGGCGAGTTACAAACAGAATTGTGCCATATCATATCGAGTATTCACCATAAAATGATAAGAAAATCAACAGGCAGCGGACTCATTAAAAGATTGGCGATTTGCGTAAGACAAGAGGGATCAAATTTTGAGCATTTAATTAATTAATTTACAAAAAAAATACCCACTTAATTGACTACGGCAGTTTCATGTATGTTTTTAATTTGATTAAAATGATTAATTTCACGCTGTTCCTTTCTTTTAAAATACTATGTTACTTAAGAAGAGTTATTATTTTTTGGGCATTCTTTCGATTGGCATCATAAAAGTAGGGGTGTTTTTTTTTACATTTAAGTCGGTTCGATTCCCAGACGAGGCAAGTAATTTTTAGAAAATCTTTGAATGCAGAATTACTAACTTTTAAAAATAACATAGTGTCTTCTTTCAGCAAAATACTCTATCTACGATATTTAAGGTACTTTCCCTTCATGTCCCATAACTTTGGGACGCCCTGTATACAAGAATTACTCGTTTATAGGTATTAGATATTTTCTAACTGTGAATACTTATTTTAGACATAAAAGCCGATTAATCTTCACTTTATTTAAATAATCTTTAAAAAAGACATGATTTTCGAATTAAAAATTAATCCAGCGAAAATGTTGCAATTACGTAACTGTTTTGGACATGGAAAAAAAAAGATCCAATAAATCATATAGGTACTAAACTTCTATTTTGATTGTATGCGTGACTATTTGCAAATTACGTTCAATTTAGAGAGCCTCCTCTTAATTTAGGCGTCTAAACAGCCTCCCATCACATGCGGTCGCATGTCACACATCATCAGAAAGTAGTTTCTTTCAACTTTCAACCCTTATCTCACACCCACCCTTTCGGAGATTGATGATAGTTTAACAACGGTAATGGCTCTTAAAATAGTAAAGAACTGACCTTGTTGAACTATTTCGGACATTAGAAGTTAGTTAGAGTTAAGGGAATATTTATAGCTCACCCAAATAGTTTACGGTCGAGATTAAAACAGCCTGTTTATTCCCATGGGTTGTGAAATGGAAAATAATTCAAGGAAAATGGAGTATATAAATATAGGTTTGTAACACATAATTACAGCGCTACATGGTTATTGTGGCGCGTGGCCTAAATCGGAACTAATTTCGCCATCTTATTTTGTCTTTTTTTTATATACATCGTGAAACTTACATTTATCTCACCTGATGGTACTTAATTGATGATCAGGCCGAAAGTGCAAATGAGCTTCACTCAGAATCCTCGTTAACTTTGTTGCTATGGCGACAGACTTAGATCTATAAGATGGTGGTAGCTAGCCAGGCGGACTTAGAACAAGCCCTACCACCAAAAAACCAAAACTGTTGTGTTTTTTGTTTGATTCAAGAAAAACATTTTTATTATTTCTTTTTAGTCTATAACATTAGATTACCCAATAATTTAATACCGAGTAAGGAAATGGTTTCAAGTGAAGAACAAAGGAAATGTCATCATTCACAATTTAGGTTAACTAAAAATTTGATTAGAGATGACGTCAAAAGGAGAGCATTCACTTCTCTTACAAACAATAGCACTAGCAGATAGATATCTTCAGCATAACCCATAACAATATGCAACAGATGCATCAAGTTGCGCCCTATGATGACATTGTGTGTCATTGTCATTGTTCTTATAACGCAATTTCAGACATTGTAGAAAATTCACATGACCTACCATCGTCCTACAATGTCACAGGCATTCCTTTCAACCAGAACACAGCAATTTTGCTTGCTGGCAAAAGTGTACTATGGTGTTAAAACTTCCCCACGCTGAGTCATTCATAATTCACAAGTTATCTATACTAATATTATAAAGAGGTAAAGGGCTTTGAAGGTTTTGGCCCTAACATCAGCAACCATTTTGATTTTTTTTCAAAATCGCGGTGCACAATAAATGTCATATATTTGAATAGGGGACACTTATACAAACATAAAACGAACTTAACATATCATCATAAAGCGTCACGTTTCTGAGATATTCAGAGATAAAAATGATAATTGTTATAACCAATTTTTTTTTTTTTTTGTAGTTATTCATGTCGATTAAGTTATTTACTGTTAATCTGAACCAGACAGAGAAAAAAAACAAATATTATAATACTAATCATTTATTTTGTTCTTTTTAATAACAATCGGAACATAAGAATATGAGATAAATGTGTCGAATTACAATGATATTTTTGTAGGTAAACATGAAATAATTGAATACCTAGTGGATAAAACATAAGATTTATTAATCATATTCGGTATGAATAATATCATCCAAGAAGGCAGCAGGAGGCTGAATAGCATATTCTTGATGTCGCGCCCATGTTATGTGTATTATATGGTACCATATAATACACATAACATGGGAGCAACATCCAAGTGTTCGTTTTCCTATAATGCAATTACAATAGTAGCCAACTATTTTATTCCTGCCTTGCCTAGTATTATCGAGCAACATGTAGACAAAATAAATTCGATTGTTTTGGTGTCTTGACTGGATTCGGGCTCTTAAAAGTCAAGGATCAGTCATAATCGATGGCAACATCTTCGCACAATTCAATAAAAAAAATCGAGGTGTCCTCATTCGGCGGGGGGTACCTATACTTTTCTCTTTCGCTCATAACTAAAATATTACCTACACATGATGCAATTATGTTTTCATAGTTCAATATGCTTACCTGAAGAGAAAAAAACAAAAAAATCCTGTTTCTTCAAGGGTCAGTTTTCGACTTACATTTCGGTGAATAACTCCAAAACCTGACGCTTTAGGATATTATGTTTTCATAAAATTTTTTGTTTGTATAAGTGTCCTCTATCTAAATATATAACTTTTGTTGCGCACCGCAATTTTGAAAAAAAAACAAAATGGTGGCCGACGTTAGGGCCACCCTCCATACAAAAATCTTCAAACCCCTTTGTTTGTTTACTTGTTTGTTTGTAAGTTTGTATGTAGGGGGTAATCTCCGGAACTACCAGTTGGATTTGAAAAAATATTTTTGCATTGTATAGCCCAATTCTTGAGAAAGGTTAGCGGATGAAGTTGTGGGCAAAAGCTAGTAATTTATAACATTACACAACAACATGCCCATATTTCCCGAAGGGCTAGGCCCTAGAAAGATGTTCCCAAATATTTTTTTTTCTTTCTTTATATAGTTTACCCACATTTCGCCTATGCATGGAGCAGCTTAATTATTGCCATCAACTATTCACAAATATGCAGACTCCGGGCTGCTACTGAGAAATTCTTGAAGGAAATACCCAATAACAGTTTATACGGCCTTTTTTTATGGTGGGAAATTATCAAATAACTTCTCCCGCTCTGGGCGGAGCGGGAGGGCGTGGGTCCTTATCGAACGGCGAGCTACCTATTACTCACCGTTCGCAAGCCCGCGTCTACGCTGGCCGGGAATCGGTCTGGGATTCCCGACCGCCCAGGGCGTTTATCCAACCTGGGAATCGAATCCAGGACCCCATCGTTAGCCTGCACTGTCTCTGACTTATTCATATTCATTTATTAGATTGTAGTGAGTGAAAAATAAAAAGCCAAGTTTCTGTAACTCTAAATCGTGTGAAACGCGCGTGCGCAAGTCAACGTCCTTACAAAATAATAATGCTTGTCATTCGCCAATCAATATAAATTGTAGTTACCTAGTGTAAAATTGATTGCTAGCGGAAAATAAAATATGGTGGTTTAGCAACACAAATAATATACATGTACTAATAAAGCAGAAATACTAAGTTAGGCTTATTTTAGTAAATTTCAGATTTTTTGTATTTGAAGTAGGGGTGGATTGTGTGAAAGATGATAGTATATAGTAGTATATACATCTCAGTATATAGTAGGTACCTAAATACTGAGATGATGGCTGAAAGAAGAGAGAAGAAAAGAGAGGAGAAGAGAGGAGAAGAGAAGAGAGAGAAATTAGACACTATTATTAAAACGAACACGATTAGCACAATATTACTTGGTCTGAATTTTCATCCTAGGACTTATTCGACGGATTCCGTTGTCGTAAATACCAATTAAACTGCTCAACCGCAGAAGAACCTAGAACAGCATAGGCATAGACATACACTACTAGAACAGAGGAAGTACGCAAACACACTACTTGAAGCAATTAAAGATTTCAAATGCATTCGCATCAAGGGACTTTCCTCGCTTATAATAGAATACTAATTACTCTCAGAGGCTATTGTATTAATTAAATAAGATCACAGAACTGATAGTTATAATTACTTTGAAGTTTATTTATTGAAGCAAAAAAGAAAACAATGAGGAAGTGTCAAACATTCTTTGATTGATTCATTGACATTACGACACTTAGGACACTACGAAGAAGGATCATAATAATAGCCATATCTCTACGTTGACGTCGTGGTGGGGCTTGCGAGCTCCGAACTCGGCCTGAGTCAGTAGAGTTTACTTTGCCGGAACAGGTCTGGAATGAGGAGACAGACCATGCCACTTTATCCGTGTGCATATAAAACATTGATCAGGCAGGGGCCATAGTCCTTCCATAGTTCCAGGTGACCAGTCCACTTTAGCCACCCAAACCCATAGTCCAATATCTTTGTTTCCTTGACTTACAATAGTCCTACACCAACCGGGGTTGTCCTTGGCTACACTTGCATAGTACGAACAGGGATAATCGTCGGTTGGTATCTCATTTCATTAAAAACGTCTAAAAGGCCTCTGCGAGTTGGCTTCGGCCCCTCGTACGCCTTCCAAAGGTCTGGGACCCTAGGGTCCCGAGAAATGTCAAAGACGTAAAAAATAATAATAAACACGTTTATTTTCTCCACCAAATAATGACAAAATGAACAATTAGTACAATACATAAATGTGTATACAAAAATACATTGATGTTATGGAGACTGGAGGCTGCACTAGGAATACCTGTTGCAGGTCTCCAGGCCTCCAATACCCGTACAAGTCACAGTTTTAAAAACATAGATAATAGATGACAAGGAGCTCGTGGAATGCGATCAATAGTAATCATGATGCCTTAGTAATAGTATCGGTTTGATGAAAAACTAACATACTCAATACTTTATTGCATTCCACAATGTATGTGCTTAGGTGGTAAAAATTTGAAAAGAAACAATCGTGGACCCTGTTGGGCACAGCAAAAGAAATATAGTAGAGATGAGGACTTATTGTTTATCTTATAATCTAATTTATTCTAATAAAAACATTTATTGTGTATTTAATTTGAGTTTTAGAGATTTATCATTTAAATATTCTTGTACACTGTAATAACATTTACTTAATAATAGATTTTTTAATTTATTCGTGAATAGATGGAGTTTTTTTTCTTTTCTGATTGATTCAGGTAATTTGTTATATATTTTTATTGACATAACTAGAGGACTTGTTGAATGTATTTTTAGGCGGGATTTTGGTTAGTTTAGTCGTGTTTTGTATCGGAGAGTGTATCTGAGTGTATCTTGTATCATCATCATCATTATCATTTCAGCCAAAAGACGTCCACTGCTGGACATAGGCCTCCCCCAAGCACCGCCACTTCGACCGGTTCTGTGCTTCTCGCATCCAGCAGATTCCTACTGCCTTCACAAGGTCATCGGTTCACCTTGTGGGAGGCCTTACAACGCTACGTGTTTCTGTACACGGTCGTCACTTCAGACCCTTTCGGCCCCATCGGCCATCTGTTCTGCGAGCAATGTGCCTGACCCACTGCCACTTAAGTTTGGCAATTCTTCGGGCTATGTCAGTTACCTTGGTTCTCATGCGGATCTCTTCATTTCTGATTCGATCACCTAGGGAAACTCCAAGCAAGCCCTCTCCATTGCCTTTTGGGTGACTTTCAGACTTTTAATAAGGCTCATTGTGATCGACCACGTTTCAGTGCCATAGGCCATCACTGGCAACATGCACTGGTTAAAACTCATTCGTCTTGAGACACTGCGATATGTGACAATATTATACACTAAATAAAACTATACATATAATTTATGTATATGATATTCGCGTGGTATTAATGTTGTAAATAGACAGGAAGTCAATAAGGAATATAACGTTTTTTTTTTCATTTCGTATCCATATTAATATTTGGTTTATTTTACCTTATCAACGTGTTACATCAATCTTAAAATTCTCCATACTTAACGCAAATTAAACTTTGCGTTAAGTATGGAGAATTTGTGACGGAAAACTGTTTTTAGGTAAGCTCACTTTTGTAAATACATAATTAATTTATCTGTAGTTGCTTCATTTTTAATTCTTTTTACCTATTGTGGTAGGTAGTAGGTAATTTTATTCTAGGTATTTATTGTTTTCTAGAAGCCAAATATAAGGCTTAGTTAAGATGTTTTACTTAAAGTTCCTTTATAAAATAAATATTTGCACTTATTTTATGTTTCTTTTTCTCAAATAAACTCTGGGATCTGCACGCGACTCACAGTGTGATTATTTTGGCGCGACCAGCTAAAAGGGTTAATCGTTGCAAAAAAGTTTGTGCTCGCGAAGTCGTAGTTCGTTCGTAGAACTAGTAGTATAATTATTTAACTAATAAACGTATACAAAATATTATAAAACATTTTAAAAGAGTAAGGTGGAGGAGTTTCTTGCCTATTCTTCTCTATACGAAAACTACCTTTTAGAAGGGGCGACTAGAATCAATCCTATTTTTTTACTTTTACAATTAGTCACTTTGTGAATAAGAAATCTACTGGAGCATACGAACAGTCACAAACACTTTGACCTTGAGCTGGTCTGTCGTAGTACGGAGCTTCAATAAGAGGCCAGCTTATATTGGTTTTGTTACAAGTACAAATTTTAATGATGTGCGTGTGCGGCCCAGTGTACGAAAGTGTTTTCGACCATACTTCGCATAAATATGACAAAAAATAATTATTCTTACAACTAGTTAATTACTTTTTTTAATACCATGATACGTCAATGACACCAGTAGATCCAACAATACGAATGAACACAGCAAAAGGTCTGCTTTACGAATTTTTAAACGTACAAACAAAAACAAGAAAAAAATAAAAATGCGATAACCTTTCCTGTCCTCGTGGTTTAGGTTTGAGGAGACCATAAAATATTATACAGGGTGAAAGACTCAGACCAAATAAAAAACCAAGACATAGCGCTTCAAACAATACAGTGAAGCATGCCAACACTACACCTCCACTCTGTGCATACACGCTCACACGCACACATTTACAATCAAATTACACCTAACTATCTGCACACATGTTTACGAAACCAGCTTCACGTCACTGTTGACAACGCTGTCTAGGTTTTTTATTTGGTCTGAAGGTGAAAGGCTGAGTATTTTCTGGGCTTTTAATTGTTGAGATTTTTTAAAAAGTACTATATGTATAATTTTGCTTATCAGATGACAAATGGACTAAAGTAACCACCGATTGGATCCCACTAAACGCACGACGACATCGCGGCAGGCCGAGACGAAGATGGCGGGACTAGCTTGACTCCTACCGAAAGGAACTGGCCTGGACCTGATAAATGACTGAATTGTATGAAAATGGGAGGGGAGCCTTTGCCCAGCACTGGGACAATACAGGCAAGTTAGATTAGATTAGATTACTTAGATGTAATTTTATTTTATGAAAATAAAATCAAATTAATTTAGGTACTTACTTGTTCTTAAACCATAAAGTTTGCTATGAAACATTATGATAATTACATACATTAGTTAGAGTAAGGATTCCCTATTTGTCCCAGTAAGGATTCAAACTTTGACGCAACAATTTTAAATGCGAACCATATTTGTTTGAAGTAAACCTACTGATCGTATTTGGTGCGCACACACATAAACATTCGAACGTTAGGGTCAAGGCGATCCGCAAGGAAGACTGCGTTTGAGTCAGTGTAGTGCCAACGGCCACAGTCGCTTGCTGCTTATACATGGTACGATTTTTTTTTCAATTTATTCTTTTTTTTATTACGTGCTAGCAACCTTGTTTGTTTATTTTTTTTCTATTGTCTGTGACAGCTGTTTTTCGTTTTGTTTGAGTGACTGTTTGTTATTGTGGTTGTTTTTGTTTTGTTTTATTTTATTGTTGAGTATGGGTTTTCATTTGTGACGACGTAAACCAATGACATAAGCTGAGCAGTCTATTTTTTTTTTATTTGCTCTTTATTTTTCTCTTTGTTTTAGGCTATTATTATCATTCTCTTACGCTTAGTCCAATTTATTTTTTCCATACTTTTCTATTAGTTAGCCGTCATCTCGATAAATAGTAAACACCACCTTTCTTTCAAGGCATATCTTATCATTTTGTTTCAAGCTATGTAAAAGTATATTTAAGTTAAACATAATTATTTCTTATTTTATTAAACCAACGTTAATTCAACCATAAAATATGAGCACTGTCAAAACCGTCGCAAACTTTAATAAACCATAGTGAAGTGACATCATAAATTGTAGCGATAACGATAAAATAACTACGTTATTTTAGTATCCTATTACCAAAGTAATACAGGGTGGCAGGGACATCGACGCGAAAACTGAAACCATGGTTTCAGTACATGATTCTGAACCCCCCTGCGTTGAAATTTTTCGCCGGTTATTTTTAAAAAAATCTGCTGTTCCATACATTTTGACCGCGTAGGTATTGCACTTTTCTATGAAACAGCAGATTTCCCTGCCATCTTGTATAGGTAGGTTTATCATAATAATAACATGTTGTTTTAGTTATAAAATGTTGTGAAAACTAGAAGCTGCATTCATATACTGCTAAGAGTCATTAAGAGCGTTTATTCTAAAAGTGGGCAACAACGTCGCAAATAGATGTCAAATATTTCGCTGTTTTGATTAATTTGGCAATATTTAATATGGAAAAAAAATGTGGCTAACCACGCTAACTAGAATATTAATAATTTATTGCAATTTTAACACTGATGTTGTAACCATTTTAAATGTAAAAAGGCATTTGGAAAGTTTCCAAATACTTTTTTTACATCTAAAACTAAATATTCGGTGTTATGATATTAATTATTGCATTTCATAATCAACATTTTAGTTCCCTAGTTAACCACATTTCTTTATTCCATACAGTAATATTGCCAAATTAATCAAAACAGGTAAATATTTGACAACAATTTACGACGTTGCCAACTTTTATTTTTTTACGAGAAGTTGTAGTAGTTTTGTATAGAGCAGTGGTGGCTTAATGGTAACGGCCGTGACTTACAAGTTGTAAAGTCGTGGGTTCGAACCCAAGCAGGCACTTACCTTTGTGAAAATTATTTCATCACCACTGCTCTCAAAACGGTAAAGGAAAACATCGTGAGGAAACCGTGATGTCCTAGAACCAAAAATTCGAAGACATGTGACATCCACCAACCCGCACTGGGCCTGCGTGGTGGATTATGGCCCAGTCCCTCTCACAGAAAGAAGAGGCCTGTGTCCCAGCAGGAAATAATATAAGCTGATTATGTTTTGGTAGTTTTTGGGGTGAGATCTATAAACACCTGTTATAATTAATTAATTCTTTACCTACTTCATGTGTGTCTAATGGATCGTTCAGCCATGTTACTATACGATTTCAATTTCCGACCGTATGTTAAGGAAGTTAAATGATCTGAAAGGGTTCTCTATTAGTGTTGTTAACTATTACCAACTACTCCGTCAGTGCCTATTAACTACTAACTTCTGTCCGCGACTTCATTCCCGTGGAAGTCGTATTCTTTAGACTGGAGTGGCTGCCCCAAGCTTCTACACTCAAGGCCTCCAGCCAGGGGCAAAAACTATTCTAAATTAAAACTAGGTGAACGCTCGCTAAGGGCACCCCCTTTTTTTTTTTTTTTTTTTGGCTGGGAAATTATCAAATAACTTCTCCCGCTCTCGGTGGAGCGGGAGGGCGTGTCAGACTCTTACTGACTAAAACCCACCCGTGTTCCTTCGGTTGCCCTGTTGCCGGGGGCCACGATTTCCCTATCGGTTTTCTTCGAACCCCCGGCTGGCATTGGCCCTAACGGACCCCGTCAATTCTGCTGACATCTCTTTGAGGCGCGCGTGGAACACAACGCGCCGTCGACCCGGGCTTGGTCCTTATCGGACGGCGAGCTACCCATTGCTCACCGTCCGCAAGCCCGCGCCTACGGTGGCCGGAAATCGGCTCGCGATTCCCGCCCCGGGCGTCTCCTCCTGCGGCGGTTAGGGGCGTGAGGGCGCGAAATTTGCCTCTCCCTCACGCGTTCCGCCTCCTCCTTCGCGAGCATTACCGCTTCGCAGAAGGAGGTGACGGCCTGCCATTTCCTCTCGCTCCGTACCATGGCCTGAACCAGGGCCGGACGCGAGAGATCACCGCCGCCGATCGCCTCTACGAGGACACGCCGTTGCTCCGCCCAAGCCGGGCAGACCTCCACCGTATGCTCCACCGTGTCCTCAGGCCGATCCACACAATGGTGACACCCGGGTGTTTCCTCCCGCCCTATCCTAAACAGGAACCTCCCGAAGCAGCCGTGTCCGGTGAGGACCTGCGTCAGGCGGAAGGTGAGGACGCCGTGGCGTCTCTCAAGCCACTCCTCAAAGAGGGGTCTTATCGCCGCAATTGTGGCGTGCCCAGCACGGGGTTGCGACAATTGCACTCTCCATGACGCCATGAGATCCCGCCGGAGCTCTGTCCGTTGTGCCGCGATTTCTTGCGGCATCGGAGTTAAGCACAGGCGTTTCGCCTCCTCGCGCCACTCCCAGATGTGCGCGAGGACCTTTGCCTCCAGATCCCATGGCGGCAATCCGGCAAGGAGGCTCGCCGCCTCGCAGGAGACCGTGCGGTATCCTCGGGCCAGCCGAATGGCCATGACCCTCTGGGACGCGTTCAACCGGCGAGCTGGGCGCAGCCTCAATGAACGCGCCCACACCGGCGCCCCGTAGAGGGCCATGGACCGCACGATCCCCGCGTAGAGCCTCCGGCAGGAGGCGTTTGGATCCCCTAGATAGGGCAGGAGCCGCTTCAAGGCAGCCCCGGCCCGCTCCAGTCTGGGAGCCAAACATCGGAAATGTTCGACGAAATTCCCCCTGCACCCCCTGTGGTACGAACCTCGGCTTAGGGCGTCGCTGGGGGGAGGACAGCAAGAAGGGACAGGCTGGATAAAACTTAGATTTTCATCTTGATTATTATACGGGGTATTTAAAGCTACGTGCTCAGCTGCAACAACTGCTGGCACTTCGTTTTCGAGCAAGAGTTGGGGGGGAGACTGGAGTTACTCTGTCTTAGTACAATGTAGTAAGTCAGATTTTGGATAACAGGATCTACAAGAGGGTATTATTGTAGTGTGGTCTATAAAAATCTAAACTTTACGTATATTTTTTCCCGCGTTTAAGTTATTTCCTTGATTAAAACATATTATACATATACCTGTGACATATACAGATTTCTAATATCTGTATCTGTATATGTTTTAATCAAGAAAAGTTTTTTGATGCCCTATGATCATTTCCCCGCCCTTTTTATATGCTTGTACATATTATTATTTTAAGTCTGATCGTTTTTAAATAATGTAAATACTTAGATATAATAAGAATTATATGTTAATTATCAAGAAAATAACTTAAACACCAGAAAAAAACATAGGTACGTAAAGTTTAGATTTTTATCGATAAATACAGTTAACGAGCGTAAAAATAAGATAAACTATTAATCCTGTCTGTAATGCCAAGAAGCTGAGAAATAAATAAAAATATTTTTAAACGAATGCAAAAGTATGTAAATTAAAAGAAGTTCATAAACGTGTGTTAAGTCAGGAAATAATCGAACTGCAACAAACCTACCCAAATGGTCGAACAATTAGTCGAGGAAAAAACAACAATGTACTGTATTATTTTCCTGAAAAGTAGCCATTATAGTTTCCCTATTTTACCCATTTACGAAGTACAAAAATGGAATATTTTTCAATGTGGGGAAATATACGGTAAATATGTATAACTGTTAAAAGTAGGTACGTATACACTATACAGGGTGGATAAATAGTCAGCTGTCCCATCTCCCATACAAATCATCAATACCGCCCCGAATGTCCAATATATTTAGGTGGGTATTTAATATCATACAGTTGATCATTTTTTCGCGATTATGATGTTGGTCCCATTGAGAAAGTTGTAGTTTGATGGTCTGTACTACACCCTTAAATATGACCACACATTTCTGATACACGTTCTATAGCAAAATCAGTCTATAATGTTCCCATTGCTGAGACACAGGCCTAGGGTTGCAAAATTACGTAATTTTACGGAAAACGCTGGTAAAATACGGGTATTTTATGGTCATTTATATAAATTACGGTAAAATTACCGGTGACTTATGAAGTTTTAAATTTTAATTTGTGCTGTCCTCTGCTTTGCCTCTGCACATAGATGATATTATTATAATCTATGACATGGTGTGATTCATATCTTAAATTCTTGACTTGAGAATTAAAAGTTTTAGGGATTTTTAGTACGCATGAGTCACACGAACCCACAAAGGAGAAACCCAAACTCCATAGAAACTTGGGCCTGGCGTTCCAGGACTGGAATTTGGACATAAATTAGAGTATTTAGGAAGGATTCATGACCCCAATTTTCACGTCTCCCAGCAATGGCCAAATTGGTCAAATCAGACAATGTTTACATTTTAGGTTATTTTTATTATTTGAGTTATTTTAATAAAAAAAATGTGTTTGAGGCTTGTGCTGCAGCGCCTGCAGTCTATCATGATGGGGTTTTAGGTAGGTACACAAAAAGCGCTAGGGGGGGGGGGAATCTAAAGTGACCTTTAGATTTATCTGATTGATCTTACTGAAAACGTCAGCTAAAAACTATTTTTAATAAACAAGGCTCACTTACAACATTACTGGCTAGCATTTGTTAATATTGTACCTACTAGGGGATTTAATGCAATCTCATATTACAGTAATCTGAGATTGCAATAATATATTAAGTAAAATAAAGTAAAAACACATAATTGTGATAAATGGTTTTATTAATCACTTTCTTCATTAGGATTATCATAATATAATAATACAGTAAGTATCCAGAAATTGTGCAGAAGGCATTTGGCTACCCTGGTGCCGTGCCTAACCAAGATAATTATCATAATTCTCCTCATTGTGTGGGCACGGCTACCAACCGTTCTTTTGCCAACAAAACAGGTGCAATAATATTGAAGTATAGGATCCCTCCCACTTAGAGAGCTGTCGACTAATATATAAACGAAATACATCCTATTACTAATATGCTTGATTTTATTCTTCCTCTCAACATCCAGTTTGAGTCCGATGTTGACAGCTCTTGCTGTAGGCCGCCGTCCACCTCTCTACACACTTCCATTCATCAGTGTCCTATAGGTGTCTGTTCACTCTCTTCTGGTCTACTTATTTCAATCAAGAGATACAGCATTAGCATGTTTTCGGCAAGCTTGGCAGATAAACTCATTTTCATTTAAGTACCTGAAACTAACATTTATCATTTGATTATTAGGTCTAGCACTAGCATTTAGCAAGAAACATCTGAGTGGCACATTTGGGTATAGATAGTGCAATCCATGAAGACGTGACTAAAGTACAACTTACAGTACAGTAATCGCGGAGTGGGGCGCGTCTTTGTGGATTGCACAATCTATAAACATAAGCGGCCTGATTACATTCCCACTGCAGGGACACAGACCTCCTCTCTGAAGATGGAATAGGCTGTAATTAACTATGCAGGTTCAGTCCGGATTGGTGATGTCAGATATGTCTTCCAATATGAATTTGTTGCACATTCTGGTATCATTTTATAAAATACAACTATCACAGACAACTGGACACAAACGATAATACTATTTAGTTTGATTACATTAAATAATTACATGGTACAAAAATGTTACGATATAAAAATATCGGATACTAACCGTTTGAGGCGCGACCCATTCCTGTAAATTGAAAGAATCATTTTCATCTTCCAATTTTTGCCTTCCTATTGTATTGCAGCGGTCTGTTGCTATTCCGCAATTAATGTACAGGCTCATGATGTCGTTAGTTAACCAGTCTTCAAAAGATCATTATACAGATCTGGTTTTCCAGCAAAGGTCTACAGGGGTGGCAGGGTACGGCGTCCAATGTCCAAGCGAGGGCAGTCGGAAGGCAATCAATTTCGGAGTTCAGTATTCGAGCAGAGGTTCTAAGAAATAATAAATCCCGAGAAATACGAAAAAACACAATAAAAGCGAATGACAACAATGATATGACAATTGACATTTGACAGACGTTGACATTGACATTTGCCGTTTACTAGTGCAATCCGTGGTGCAATCGCTTTTACCGATTATTTATTTCTTTTAATGATTTTTTTATGGTGGTTACGTTAAAAATCAATTAGATTCCAGATTTTTTTTATATTACAATGATTTTAATATAAAAAACAATTATAATACAATAATGGAGTGTTATTTAATTATTTCTAACAGTATCGATTTCCACTAAATCGATCATATTCTTATGGCACGCTCTATTGATATAATGCCAGCGTTTGTGAAGTTAGTGATGTTTAACGAAATAAGTGTTTTAATGGTTTACAAAGGTTGCTTAAAACAAAAAATAGAAAACTACTTATTTTCTACACTTGGCCATTGCTATTTAGGCTAAGATTAAAATGGGTTAATTAAGCAAAATAGACGATTTTTTTGGTACATATCTGATTCGTGGAACAGTTAGGCCCAGAAACGGGTTTCTCCTTTCATTCAAATCTATTTATCCGTTAATAGTGAAGTAGTAACATACATATGATACACACAAACATACTCACTTCCGTATTTGTAGTGTTTTAGGGGGTATGCCTGTATGAGTATGTTTAATACGTTTTTTACCGAAAATTACCATTTTACCGTTTACTTAAAATAACATTTTTTACCGTATTGTGCCAGGGTAATTTTACCGTTTTACATCCCTACCCAGGCCTCCTGTCTGGCAGAGGGAGTGGGCCGTAAGCCACCACGCGGGCCCAGTGCGGGTTGGTAATGTCAAATGTCTTCAAATTTTAGTTCTAGGACATGCTTGTTTCCCTACGTCGTTTTCCATTACCGTTTTGAGAAAACAAACAGTAACTGTTACGTATTCAGTACCATAACAGATTCGTAGTGATCGATATTATTTAACAGTTACTAATTAACACTAACCTATTTAGGAGTGTTTTGTTCACTAATTGGTGCCAAATTTGGCATATTATGGTACAATGGAAACTTTGTTTGGTAAAGGTTGACTGTGAGTCGAGAGTGGGAATACTAACAAGGCCTTTTTTCGGGAACCTAATGCCCATATGCAACGACAACTAAGTGACACTTACTCGTAAATGAATCCCTAAATAAAAGTGAACTGTAGGATTTTCAACGCTAGGCTCAGCGCTGAGAGTCGAAAATCCAACAATGCATTTTTATTTAGGGATTAATTTAAGTGCCACTTAGTTGTCAGTGAAAACGGGCATAAGTCTCTTTCAGAGGGGGTCTCTTTTAAGAGTCTAGGGGTCTGTTTATACTGAACTTGAATTTAAGATTGTATACCAAAAAAAGAATTTTCAAAATCGGTTCACAATTGACAGAGAAATCGGTGGACATACATAAAAAAAAGAAAAAAACAAAAAAAAACATACGCGACGAACATATTATTATAACCTCCTCCTTTTTGGAAGTCGGTTAATAAACAAGTCTAATTATTGTATTTTACTAACAAAACATAACATCACGCTTGTAGTTATTCCTTTAAGGGTTAGGCAGAGATGTACCTGTTCAACACCCACCTTTCGCCAGTTATGTTTAAGTCCCATGTACACCTAAGGGCCTGTTTCACCACCTCCGATTAGGTTCTCGTTAACTTACTTGGCAGATAATATCCTACAAATTCTGTTCCATTTTTGAATTTATTCGGTAAGTAGTGGCTATTCGAACATCGTGAAATAGGCCCTTATACTTACATATTTGCTTCACACTTTTTTGGAAATCGTCAGACATTAGTTTTTTTTTTCTTTTACTGGCAGATGTATAATATATCTATGTAGCTCACATCCTTCTCATCAGCTTTTTAAACACCATTTTTCCACCAGTTTAAGTGTTCCTAATAATAAAAAATAAATAGATTAATCATAATGAATTATTGCATGCACATTGATCATCAACATTCTTATATCAAACGAGCTATCAATGTTATCAATGCGTCACCCCTGCTTGTAACGAACTAATTGCCGATGTGACTAACATTTACTGACCCTTGCAACCTTTAAGAATACCAAGTTTTACAAGCATGATGTTATCAGTAAATAGTTCTTACAAAGAAGAAGGTACATGCAACAATCGAGAATAGTACACGCTTTGACACTACACCAAATACCCTAGTTAGCTATTAACAATTCCACTTTAGGGTTCCGTACCCAAACGCCAACGCCAGCAGTCCGCATCTATTATCATCTGCCTAGCCTTTTCCCAACTATGTTGGGGTCGGCTTCCAGTCTAACCGGATGCAGCTGAATACCAGTATTTTACATAGAGTGACTGCCTATCTGACCTCCACAACCTAGTTACTAGGTAACACGATACCCCTTGATAAGACTGGTTGTCAAAGATCTACAAATGACAGCCGGGACCAACGGCTTAACGTGCTTTCCGAGGCACGGAGGGGTCTTGGTATGCAAAGATGGTCACCCATCTACGGAGCAACCGCGGCAAGCGTAGCTTAACCTGCGGCTGTTATTAGTTAACCACAAGCCCCTCGTCCGCGTTTATTTATCTGTTTAAATCGTAATAAGTATACGAGATGAACTTGGGCCGTCCATATTAGCCGTAGAACCGAAAACCGTTGGGGTAGACAAGTGTAAAGTCCTCAGGCTAGGTAGAGCGATGATCTTTGCAGGGTGGCTGGTAGCTGCTGGATGAGAGTTGCCGAGAATTGAGTTGAATGGCGTGCAACTGGAGAGGCCTATGTCCAGCAGTGGACTGCTGTAGGCTAATGATGATGATGATCCAGATGAATGAGTGAATACAACAAGTTACTATGGTTTCTATTGGCTAGTTTTGCTGGTACGGAGCCCTTAGTGCGTAGTCCGGCTCGTACTTTTTTTAACCTACAGAGTAACTTAATAATAAGCCCAGGATAGACCAAAAATCGTTTAAGTTATTTTGACAATAAAATTTAGGCAGGTCAACAGTTGGAGAATGTGAAATGGTAGATTGTAAAAAATGGTTTGGTTGTCTTTGGACTGATTCGCCCCATTCCCTCGTACTAGTATAAAATTTAATACTACAGAATACTATGGTTTCTATTAGTTAGTTTTGCTGGTACGGAGCCCTTAGTGCGTAGTCCGGCTCGTACTTTTTTTTACCTAATACTGAGTTAGGTTGTGCAGTTGAATCTTTGATGATTATTGTTTTAGAATTTAGAATATTTACTATATAAATAAATATATATGTAGGAGACGAGTATGTGATTTTCGTTATTATCAGAGATATTTTAACTACTGTGGGCGTAGTGTGGGTAGTGTTGGTTAATGCGCAATAGAAAAACAGTTTGCAGTTCAGATCACATTATAATTTACTATCAAATGAATCACACTAGCTAAATTATACATACACTGGGTGCGACGGCGTTTATTAAAATCACCAATTAACAAAATGATCACAAATTACAAATAACACAACAACTGAGCACCACGAATCGAGAACAGTTCCGCGACGTCTTGACTCCAATGTGACCAGAGGCTGAATGCCCTCCTCGCCGTGGCCTTAAAACATCACGACTCTGTAGAAGCGCGCCTTTTTTGGTGTAGGTAGATCACTCTTGATGTCGCCAGTGGCGCGCTTGCGATTTGTTTCGTGTCCGTACTAATGACCGGATCTGACATATATATATATTACAATAATATTAATAAATATTCTATTATATTTGCATAAAAGGTTAAATAAGATAAGAACAGAATGAAAAAGATTTATCGTTTTTCGATATAACTGAATGTGTTTTAGTTTTTTGTTTAAAAAGTTATATGATACGCAATCATCATCATCTGCCCAGCCTTTTCCCAAGTATGTTGGGATCGACTTTCAGTCTACCGAATACCAGTATTTTACATGGAGCGACTTCTTATCTGACCTCTACAACCTAGTAACTGCAGGGTAACACGATACCCCTTGGTGAGACTGGTTGTCAGACTTCAAAGTGCAACAAAGATGTTTGTTTCTCTTACATTCCTAATTCTATTGTTGCCTGCACATACATTCTAAAAACTAAAAATATCAAGGTCTAGTTTTTGCGGAGCGAATGATAACTATGTAACATGATGTAATATGATTCGATATCTTAGTTTCAATAATTTACATTTAGATACTGTGACTAATCCGTCAAACGATTTAAATGGTTTTGAATTTCCTTACACAATCCAACACAATAATACGAGTAACTGTTGAAAGTAAGTATTACGCTTTAGAATTAAGTGTAGTTTTCCACACCTACTAAGTATTATAACAGTTTAACAATTGTTTTAAAACATAGAATATTTTTGATATTGATCAATTTATCAGCAATCGAAATGCTGCTTTGCAATAAAAATAAACAATTGCAAGCTAAATTATAACTTTATCCACTATCGATAACCATCTTCACATAATTCAAACACAACATACACCTGTCGAAATAACAAATCAAAACAATTATTAATATTATCATAACAGTTATCGATAAATCTTTTCCCAACACTAGCAACAGGAAGTCACCTCGCTTTAGCTGCTACTTCCGCAACAGTATGGCGGACTTACGATTTAGGTGGACCTGTATTTTAAATGTATGCGCGTGAGTTGATGGATAGCGTTTCGAGTTATGGGGTCAGCAGGGCTGTGTGGCTGTGGTGTAGGTCAAATCAGCATGGATTAAAAATAAATATGGATGTACTCTACACCTCTGCCCAACGCTTCGGGGAATGCTGGCGTGATGTTATATTATGTTTGAACTAAAACCCTGTTATTTGATACCTGTTATAAATTAATTAAAGTCGTATGTCGTAGTTTTAATCTCGAAAAAAACCAGGTATTTTCAGAGTTTATCGAACCAACTAAGATTTTAATTAATAATTTTCAAGGTATTCTCATTATGTCAGATGCTGTCACAAGATAGGAAGAACGTAGTAGTATCATAAATTCAAGGTTATGGGCTTAGACAGTTTATAAGGAAACTCGAAAATAATGACCCACTGCTATAAAGCCTAGATCCACTAAAGATCACTCTTATCACAAAGATTTAGATTAGCCAACAGACATACGTAATCTAATAAACATCATCTATGTAAAATATTACTCATCAGCACGCGTAACATGAAAACCATAGAAACGGGTTTTCCACGGGTTTTGTAGACTGAAGAATAGACAAAATGACAGATTGTGATAAATGATTTTATTTCTGTAAGTAGGTTTGTACAAACACTTTTACACGTCAATCATATTTTAAAACTAGATGAGGTCGGCATTTCCTATCTGACTACTCTGAGTAGAAAGGCCGAAACAAACTCAGAGGTCTCAGTCTCTTTTAAAGTCCAGACATAATCTTGGTCAGATCATGTGAAGGCCATGTGGATTGGTGTCTGAAGTGGTCTTTTGAAGAAAGCACCACACAGATTGAGAGGGCCTGTCGAGGGCAGTGCACGCATTTGTCAGTTATCGTGCAGCTCAACTCAGAATTTAAGGAGCTCAACGATTCGACGAACAATACCAAAAAAAGGACATTTGGGTAGGCTAGGTAGGGTCATTACATTAATCTCCTTGAATTTATCTCTGAGAGAGTGTCTCGGACTTAATTTATAAATTGATCGAACAGCTCTTTTCTGCAAAACAGAGATAGTCGAATCAAGAGAATGTCGGCGGCATTTCCCCACAACATAATACCGTACGATATTACACTATGAAAATAGCTAAAGTACACTAAACGGGCTATCTCTATGTCAGTCAAATTACGAATTTTTTTAACGGAATTTGCTGCGGAGCTTAGCTTTTTTTGACAATTTATCTATGTGTGGGCCCCACTGAAGCTTAGCATCCAAAGTTAAGCCCAAGAAAACTGTGTTATCTTAACTGTGAATGTATATGTCATTTTGTCTATTCTTCCGTCGTCAAATCCCGTTTCTATTGTGGTCATGGTAAAAGTGCAACTGTTTACTGTCCCTTATTTGTTTACTATTCGTAAAGTTTATAGTTTTAACAAATTAAGGCTTAGTCGTGTCATCCAATTAAGAGCCCTTTTAGTCCTTTAATGTGGATCCGCAAAGAGAGCCCGTGAAACAATTTTTTTTATAGTATTTCTATTTTCTTAATGTCCCTCGGGAATCATCGCATTTCCGAATACAAACGAATGCTAATTTCCATGTTCATCAATTATTAGATTTATCGTGTCTAATCATTTGAATTCAGAACTAAGTACTTAATTGTTGTTTTGTTTTGATTTCCGCGTAAACTATATAGAGCTGCAAAACTATTTTCCTATCTGTCGTGCCTGCGACTTTAGCAGCATTCCTCCTAATTTTAAAATAAATTACATTAAGTTTAAAGAGTATTAACAACTCTATTTACTTCCAAGTCGATTGAGAGCGTCCGGTCTACTCCAAGTGCAAAGGGCTACTGATAGAAATCCGACGACTGACGAAACACGAAGTTTGCCAAGGGACGTTAAGAAAATAGAAATACTGTACGTTTTTTTGCAATTTGCAGGTCAGTGGCAGATTATATTTTACTCAAAATATGATTGGCGACCATAACATATACGTATTTGCAGAATTATACTCATTAGAATCATAAATACATCTCTCTAAATTACAATTAATCTATTGAATGACTTTTCCGTGAAATCATGACATTTGAGACCAATTTTATTCTAACTTATAGAGATGTATTAAAATTATTGAAAACGTAAGAAAATTTGTATTTCGTGGGTTACCTTTGCATATCCACCTTAATGAAGTCGTCTGTTCACTGAATCTTTGTCTAGTTTCAGTGGGTCAATTTTTTTAAAATAAGTATTATAAAAATTGTTTTCATTATTGTGATCAAAATTGTGTAGTCCAGTTTAGACCGAATTCAAAGATAATTTTTATTTTGTTTGTATTGAATAATTTTGTAGGTAATAACAACCTGGTATAAGCAGTCCAACGCTGGACATAAACCTCATCCGTTGCCAATGTCATAGACACTGTTGGTCACAATTATTATCTTATCAGTCAACAAGGGAAGTCTACCAATTCCACTAAATGGGATATACTAGATTAGCCCTGACATTCGTGTTACCAGATACCAGGTGTAGTATCAGATTTCCGTGAGATCTAGCTCATAGATAAGATCAGGTCAAGTCTCCCCTCAGTCATGGAAGGAAGCTATTTATTTTAAGTAGAATATTGACTGCTACGCAATTAATAAATGCAGTAAGTCGCATAAACATAGTTTCGAAAAATGACACACAAACTTTTTTTTTTGTGTCACATTCCTCTTTGGACACTTATATAGTATTCAGTTACTTTAGAGTAAAGAAAAAAAGACGCAGTTTTTGAATATCATATTCATTGTCTTCAGTGAAAAGTATTTGATAGGTAAAAAAAAAAAAAAAAAAAAAATTTCTAAGCACTTTTAATGTTACGCTATAGGTTCATGCAACCCATGAAAGGAGTAACTATGTTACTTAATGCATTTCAATCTAGCCTAGCCTTTTCCCAACTATGTTGGGGTCGGCTTCCAGTCTAACCGGATGCAACTGAATACCAGTATTTTTACATGGAGCGACTTCCTATCTGACCTCCACAACCCAGTAACCAAGTAATACCAAACCCTTGGTAAGACTGGTTGTCAGACTTTCGGGCTTCTGACGACCCGTAGCGACTGTCAAAGATTCACGAATGACAGCCGGAACCAACAACTTAACGTGCTTGCCGAGGCACGGAGGAGTCTCGGTATGTAAAGACGGTCACTCATCCACGGACCAACCCCGGCAAGCGTAGCTTAACCTGATGGATTGATCCTTGCGGAGAACCTCTTGATTTTAGGAGCAGACTAATTTTGTGCAGGAAAATTGTTTGGTACTGCACTAAAAAAATCAGAATCTAAAATAGGAATGTAAGACTTAAACGCATTTTTTTTTTAAAGTGAAAACTTGTTTGGGCGGTTTGGGCATTTTTGAGATGGGAAAAAACATTTGAACTCACGACACAGTTACCGATACCTCATTTTTGTAAACGCGATTGTGCTCTTTATTTATATTTCGTTACGGATCAATGTTCTATGCAAGTATTTTTCTTCCACCAAGGCGATCTTGTTCAAGTTTTCACTTCTGTTGGCACTCCCAGAGCGCCACTGTTTTTTTTTTATCCACTACGAGGAAGCTCTTGGCCTGCATCTCACCTGATGGTAAGTGATGATCAGGCCGAAGGTGGAAGCGAGCTTCACCCGGAATCCTCAACCACAGAGGAACTGGCTATCATTACCTCTAACTGCCGAAACACAACAATGCTGTTAACATTGTTGTTACGGCGACAGACTTAGATAAGATGGTGGTAGCTAGCCAGGCGGACTTAGAACAAGCCTTACCACCAACCAACTATAAAGTATAATTTGTGAAGAAACTAAAACTATTGGGATTTTTTAATAAGAATAGATTCCAAATACTGTATTTCTATTTTCTTAATGTCCCTCGGCAAACTTCGTATTTCGTCAGTTGTCGGGTTTCTGTCAGTTACCTTTTGCACTTGTTGCAGACCGGACGCTCTCAATCGACTTGGAAGTATATAGAGTTGTTAATTCTCTTTTAACACATACACATACATACATACATAAACTCGCGCCTTCTTCCCATGGGGGTAGGCAGAAACTACAGAACGCCACCTGCTACGATCCTTACATACTCCTTTTGCATCATTTATGTTCATACACGCACGCTGGTTGCTCTTTTAACTTAATGTAATTTATTTAAAAATTGGGAGGAAAGCCGCTAAAGTTACAGGCACGACAGATAGGAAAATAGTTTTAAAGCTCTATATAGTTTACACGGAAATCAAAACAAAACAACAATAGAGTACTTAGTTCCGAATTTAAATTATTATACACGATAAATCTAATAATTGATGGACATGGAAATTAGCATTCGTTTGTATTCGGAAATCCGATGATACCCGAGGATGTTGGTTTGTAAGTGCATGATTTTCTGATGACTGCCGCTGATTACAAACATTTAGGCAACTGTCGTTTGACGTAGGCATTTAGTATATATTTTTTTAATACTTGTATAAGTTATAAATAAACGAAAACAAACTAAATAGGTACAACACCAAAATTACTACAATACGACAGTGACGCAGTTTGTAGTATTCACTGCGTTTATATGTAGTAATGCTTAATGTCACCCCTAAATATAACAGTAAAATTTTTAATTAGGGACTTACCTAATATTTCTTTATACAATAATATTATGGGACACCTATCAGCTTCCAAAGAAGATTCTTTGTAGAATACAGTCCAATATCTTATTACAAATGAACTAAGTATCATTTAAAATCAATTCTTAAGTTTACTTGTAAAACAAACCGCTAGCATGAGTGGCGTCACGTATCTATTGTGCATTTTGTGAACGCATATTAGTACGCAGCTAAGTATATTATTAGTCATATATTTTGTTGAATTATTTATTATAAACAACAAGAATAGCTATTGTTTTGACTAGATCGAAAAAAATCTAGCAATACTTAATCAATTTTTAATAAATTAAGAATTTGAAATGGAATAATCTATTCGGCTTTATTGGAATTCAAAAAAAAAATCAAAATTCAAAAGTCATTTATTCAAACTAGGCTGAGAATCAGCACTTTTCGAACGTCAAAATTAGACAGTCCCCCAAAAACGCCCACCCTTCACCACTTCCTAGTGCCTTTAGCTGGGAAGAAGAAGTGGCGCAACAAACTGCCCAGCAGCACAGCTGTCTGTTCAAGTTAGAAAATGATTCTATACAATGGTATGCAAAATAACTTACATTATGCAACACAAAACATAATTCAAATGATAAATTATAGGCCATATATCAGCTAGCACACGCCAATATACCGACCAAAAACATCGAGAACTAAACTCAAGCATTACTAAAAAAAAAGGGCGTGTCCGCTTACATAAAGCTGTAATTGGCAGTTATACTTAAATGATAAACTAGGACCATCGAGGTAAAATCAAAACCATGATCAACAAGACGACCAATAATCAAGTTTTGTTATGTGCTCTAGAGGAATAATTTCAAGCCACACCATTTCAAGCCATTTCAATCACAATTTCAAGCCACTTCATAAAATAAAGATAATAATACTCTGCACTGAAGAAATGTACCTAAGAACTTTGAAACTAAACTGACTGAAACATATTTATAGGGAAAAAATATGTTTTCTAAAACTGTATTTTTACGAAGTGGATTAAACTACTTTTGATGAAATCATGCATTTTATAAAAAAAAATCTGCTGGGTCTATCACGTTGTTTTGGTAAAAAAAAAAGTTGTGCTGCATGTCAATTTCAAGGTTACGAAAATAAATAAATTGAGTTCTGTTGAAAGTATGTAGAATAGTCAAGTTTTGAAAAGAACCTCCTCAACTATACTAACAATACGCTTAAAACTGGACAAGTAGAATATCTTCGACCTATGTCCCCGAACGTGCATACATTGGCTATGTTCATGTTTAGGAGGCATGGCATAAAATAATGTATTAGCCGCGTTTATGATTTTTTAATTTCGACCTTCCACGGCATTTAGAAAAAAAACGGGTCTTTGTTTCTTATAGAACTCATTTCGGCGATTATGAATATAGTATGATGAACAAAACGTATTTACAAGGCAGATGTGAGTGCCCGAGACGCCCTAGGAGGACATAATGACCTTATTGGTGATGTTCTTCAGAAAGGTCAGGTGCGTAGTACTCGCAACCGGCGTGCGTGTATGACCAGATGTATGAACGTAAATGAGGCAAAAGGAGTATGTAAGGATCGTAGCAGGTGGCGTTCTGCAGTTTCTGCCTACCCCCACGGGAAGAAGGCGTGTGTTTATGTATGATGAACTCGAATTTGACCAAAATGTTACTGCGTTTATTAATTGCGCGGCAGAGCAGTCAATCATAAAATGACCACCTTGCTACAAGCAAAAGTTTTTGATGTGTAATATCTTTCCTCAAGGTTTCCTTTTCTTTTTTAAAATGAAAACTTCTTTAGGTGCGTTGGGCATTCTTGAGATGGGAAAAATCAATTGAACTCGCGACACTGTTACCGACACCTCAATTTTGTAAACGCGATTGTGCTCTTTATTTAGATCAGGTTACGGACCAATGTTCTACACCAGTATTTTTCTTCCACCAAGGCGATCTTGTTCATGTTTTCACTTCTGTCGGCACTCCCGGAGGGCCACTGTTTTTTTTTCTTTTTTTTGTGGGGAAATCCTCATGGATACCCTCCGTCTTGGGAGAACGGGGGGTTATGTCGGACTCCTACCGACTAAAACCCCACTGTTCCTACTACTATCATATGTCGGGGGCCCGAGAGATACTTGTGCATTCGCCACACCCCCAACTGGTATCAGCCCGCCATGACTAGCGGGCTCCATCACCCAGTGCAGCCGATCTCGCGCATGCAACACTACGTGCCTCCTTCTTGGGCCTGACTGTTCGGGCGATGACACAGCCCCAATTTCCTATAAATTAATAAATTGCCCTTCGACGCCCGACTGCTCTTCTGGTGCGGGTAAAGTGAGAGGTATGCTTTCTCTCTCTCTCCGCCTCCTCCTTTGCATACATCACCTCCTCAAAAAGAGGCACCAGCATCCCACGCGTTTTCGCTTCTGACCATGGATTGAACCACGGCCGGATGCGATCCTCTCACTTTCCTGCAATCTGTAGCTATTTAAACTGTGGCAATCTGTGAGAGTGATTTCGTGAAAATGGACAGAGGGAAGCGTGCGCTATTTTATTTGACCAATGAGCGGGCGCGATGCTAGAGTTGGCCGTCAGAAACGACGTTGACGTGGCCCGCCCCTTTAATGTTATTTATTACCAATGTAAGATGTCACATGTTACACATATAATGCGACTATTGTAAGCCTCGCTCGTTTTTTTATTAGCCACCCAAAAGTGTAGTTTTCAATGATTACTTTGAATAATACTAATTTAACACTACAGAATTAAATATGAAAAAAATCTAGGTAGTTCAATATGACTGTTAAAATCTTAAGATTTCATATATAACATTTATGTAATTCGCAATACCGTGCGTAAAATTAGACGAGATGCATTTATTTCAGTGTATTACATAATACACATATTATTGCATTGTTATTTTTATTAACACAAGTGTAATTACAATGTAAGAATTGTAAAACACGAGTGTAATTTTGACCTCAAAAACACACAAATGTCAAAATATAACATTACTTCACAAAGTAGCAATATTATTTTTTTGTATTTTATTACGCGAAATAAATATAAAATTGTATACACAAGCAAATTGCAATGCAATGTGGATTTATATTATCATAAACTAGAGGTCAGAGATATAGACAGACTATAGAAAATGGATATAACCTAGACCCCCCCCCCCCCCTTAAAATATTCATGATATAGTTATAGGATAGAATAGATCAAGCTCATTACAAAAAGGTTTACATCGCTTGAATATGACCTTTATCGAGGCGCTATGGGAAGTTCCGTGACATAGACCTGAGTCACGAACATGGTGCATAAGAGGTAGCGGATTTAACGTTGTACGTACATTTACCCGCACATCAGTGGCACAGAAAAATGCAGAAGGTTCACTCCGCTTTAGGTATGAAGCTACAAGTACGTGGCGGGCTCGACTTGTTGGGCCAATTCAGTGAGTGTAACGTAGTCAGAAGATCTAAGAGTTACGCGATAGAAAGAGAGGCAAATTCTAGGTGAATATAACTGTAGGTAATTAGCGCTGTGCGACCTGAATTGCTCTTTATTGTATCGTAGCAAGAGTCTCTTTTTTTAAATGATTTTACGGATTGAACCATCTGTTATAATTTTGTCAGTGGTAACATTTTGACGTTGATAGCGCCTTGCACAGTTTTCGTAGTGCAAGTTTAGTGTTACCACTGATGTGCGGCTGACTTTATCAAACCCTAACAAAATAATTACATTTTCAATTAGGCTGCTCTTTAAATAAAACCTACTATTTTCAATTGTTTTGATATTCTCTGAATAATATTCCTACAGTGCATTTATTTTATCTTGTCCCGTGATGCGATTGGTAGCACTGTTCTGTCAATCGCCATTTTGAACTCTATTGATACTGAAACTAAGCTTGACAAAATGATGCCAGCATGACGGCAAGGGACAAATTATGGTAAACAGTCTGTACACCTCTGTTAATGAAAACACAGAATAAACACAGATGACAGAAGAAGAAAAATTCATTGAATGTCACCAAAATTCGAACTAAGCTACTTTTCTACTGCGAAAAACTATTTTCCTGCTCTGAAAAAATCAATTCTTACCACGACAAACTCTTTTCCTACTATGAAAAACTCATTTAGTCTTCGCTGTTCGAATGCCACTAAGGCCGTACCCTGAACCATTTCAATATCGACGGCACAAAGCCCTAGGCGTAGGCGTGAGAAACCTTCGGAAGACTGTGTGATTGTGAACTTTTACATTTTATGCATAAATTCCTAGTACTTAAACCTACTTAAAATGACAATAATAATCTATGATTCGGTTAGACTGAATAGATAAAATACGTCGGTTCTATATGAGTTCTGAATTTATGATGCACATTGAGTTTATAGAATGTTTGATATTTGATAATAATTAAATAAACAAATAAAAATATCGTATAAATATTTATTGCAAACCACATGATCCATAAAAAACACGATTAAAATAAATAAATAATAATAACATAAAAGGTTAAGGTTCAAGTACGGTATCTGTTGTATATGTAAATGGTACACCACTGACTACCTGCAGTATTGTCTCTCCTTTTCCATTTAAATCCATCCAAAGTTTGGCTGTAAAAGATCGCTTTTAGCGATAAGACCGCCCATTGTGTCACCCACTGTAAAATGTATAAATTAATGTCTGTAATTTTTATGGTGTACATAATAAAGAATATTATATTCTATTCTATTCTAACATAAACAATTATAAAATTCAAATTCACATCAAAATTAAAAATTCAAATTAAAACATTAACACAGCTATTTGTAGCCACCGTAATGTCAGGTTCTAAACAACGCAGTGTATTCAAACTGGCAGAGAGAAATTGAAATCCTAATGCCTGGTTTATTTATGATAGCAGTGATTGGACCCAGTAACTCGGAATTTCGGACCCAGTTAGTGGGTTCATGTAGACGAGATCGGCAGCAATTCAATAAGCCAGGCGGGGAAAGCTACTGTGCCCGAAAATAGACGAGTAGGTTAGTCAACCGGACTATCTTGAGGACGCGAAATCAGTACTGGACTGGGTTGAAACTAGTGTCTACACGAGCCCAGTAATTGCAAGTCAGCGCTGGACTGACTTACTGTACTGTCACATTACTGGGCTCGTGTAAACCTTCTGTAAGGGATAGTAATATGAAAGTGAAAGGAGTGATTGATAAAATGACGGCAATAATGGAAGTATAAAACGGGTTTGACTGACCCCTAGTATCACAGGACAAGGACGGGAAGATGTTGATGAACTGAACTAGTATTGAACCGAAGCAGTGCTTAATAATAATGAACTTCGTCCGGAACCGTCCGAATAGACACGCACTTCCATAAATCACTCTTTAAATGATCCAAGAACACCGCTTATCGAGAAGTTAACAGCTCGTTTTCCGTCAAATTAAATATTTTACTAGTTAGTCGTCTTTCGAGAGCAGTGGTAGCCCAGTGATAATGGCCCCGACTTACGAGTTGTAGGTCGTGGGTTCAAACCCAAGCAACCACTGCCCTCAAAACGGTGAAGGAAAACATCGTGAGCATGTTCTAGAAACAAAAATTCAAAGACATGTGACATCTACCAACACGCACTGGGCCCGCGTGGTGGATTACAGCCCACTCCCTCTCGAAGAGAGAAGGCCTGTGTCCCAGCAGTGGGAACATTGTAGACTCATTATGCTTAAGCTAGTCGTCTTTTTACGTCCATTAAAAGCATCTTGACCCTGGTTATTAATGTCCTCCTATTACCTAACGATATTGTATTAGAGCTTTGAAACAATTTTGGTGGAGGTACTATAAACCAAGTAAACATATCTTCTTACTAAGTATCTATTCGCCTCTTACTTAGTTTTTTATCATACTGTAAAAGTCATAAGTGACTTTTACCTATCGTGTTTTTCTTTCATAACTTTTAAAGTTTTTGAACTGAATGACATTTATTGTCATTTACACGAAATTCGTTTTATGATTGTGAGAACAATGAGGTAAATTCTGTGCGTGACAAATGTAACGTAACTTATAATGGAGCTCTATTACCGGTAACTGCTTCAAAACAGTCGATCTTGCAAGACTAACAGCCTTCGTAATCGGATAAGCTTTCAATGAAAGTACAACCATTTTTAACCGACTTCCAAAAAGGAGGAGGTCATAATGTATCGCGCATGTTTTTTTTTTTTTTGTGTATGTCCACTGATTTCTCAGTGGACCGATTTTGAAAATTCTTTTTTGTTTGAAATGTCCCATATAAATTTTATTAACTTTGCTTCGATAGTTTTTGAGTTAGCTTCAATAATACGTAGGTACTTTTTCCCACTTAGTATGTGGATGATATGAAAAGTTCCTGTCACTGTTATTTACATAGCAGGTAGTGGTTTTCGAATTCGTGTGGGGTAGGTACCACAACTAAAAAGTGAAAAAAAAAACTTTTTACAAAAAAAACTTTTTACAAAAAAAAAAACAACTGACTTCCAAAAAAACACTACAAAGTGAAAAATAACTTTAATTTTGGAAGTCGGTGACAAAAAACGAAAATTCAAAACCAAAGAAAGCCGTCTTCCAAAATTAAAGTTATTTTTCACTTTGTAGTGTTTTTTTGGAAGTCGGTTGTTTTGTTTTTGTAAAAAGTTTTTTATTGCTTAGACAGTACATGTAACCATTTTTATTGCTCCAGTATGTTTTGGACTTTTGGCCCACATCATCATCTTCCATAGTTCATCTTCACCCACTGCTTCTTATTTCTCGTGTGGTTAATGATTAACCTGCCGTCAAAGTTTATATGCCGCCCATGGGCTTCTGACTTTGCTTCACATGCCGTCGAAAAATATCTCTCGGTTGCGAATAAGGCCGAAAAGGAAATCGTGGCCCCCGGCAACATGGCAACTGAAGGAACACGGGTGGGTTTTAGTCAGTAAGAGTCTGACACGCCCTCCTGCTCCACCCAGAGCGGGAGAAGTTATTTCACCGTTTTTGAAGCAAGTGATAATTATAAAATACGCACATGTATCCGAAAAGTCAGAAGTGCGTGCCTTGGGTTCGAACTCGAGATCTATGACTTGGCAGTCCGACGCTGGTAGGTATAGGCTTTTCTTTATTTGGGCCTATCTAACGCTTCTGTGCCAGCCTCTTCCACGTATAATCAATGAACTCAGCCTATTGCGCTCCACTGCTGCAAATAGGCCTCTCCCAGGCTGCGCCACAACACCCTGTCCTCCACCTTCCGCATTCAGTCTGTCCCAGCCACCATTTTAAGACTTAAGACCAGGCACTCTAAATACAATTTCCACGCAAACTCCGCCCCCATGTACCCCGCCACTCCACTCTGTACTAAACGCTAACACATCAGTAATTAAGTTTAATATTGCGTACACTCTTTGATCGTGTTCGATCACGGAAATAAATGGCGTAAGTCTCAATTCTTGTTTTAGTTATAAAACTAAAGTAATAATTGATCTGGGGGTGGTCATCCCAGGTTTGCCATATGGTAATCTCTAAGCTGATTTAAAATGTAGTAAGGATCAATCCTAATTAGTAAAAGTAGCTAGGCTAAGAGCAAACTTCCAACCAACAGATTGTCATTAGGTGTGTCAAAATAACGAATGTATTGATGGATCGCTTGGAACGCAGATGTGGACCGTACATTACGAAAACATTATACTTGCGTCAATATTATGACGTATTGCTTTTTTAAAAGATGATTATGCTACCATGCAAACGATGCATACATCACTCACAAAATTATCAACAGTCCCATTCAAAACCTAGATAGATTCGACCCAAAAAAAAGTAAGTTTAAAAACTAAAAGCCGACTACTGAAAAATCACGCTCTAAAAAGTATGAAACAAGAAAAAAAAATCCAGACAGAAATCAAGACATAGGTACAAAAATAGTCAAAGTAAAACCGTAGTCGCATGCCTGTACACCTACAAAATTAAAAAGGCAATATAATAATATACATATTTGTAATGTGCTCGTGGCACAATTTTTTATTTTCCTGACTTTATGTCCTCTAGAAGGCGCCATATTGCATTTAATGAGACGTCACATCGCACGGACGATCAAGAGTATATATAACCAGCGGATGGCCAAGACGCTTCCAATGATACCTTATTTGTCAAATTATGATCAGTAGTTTAGAAGTTATGAGGTAACAGATGAACATACATACATACTGGTCAAAATCATAACCCTCCTTTTTGCTTCGCCGTAGTCGGGTATTGAAAGGGACGGCTGATAATTTTTTCTCGATTACGTTCTTGAAGAAAGTAGTTCAGTTTGATGTTCTGCACCATCCTTAAATAATGACCATTCGTATCTGGTTGCTTTGTGAATTATGAGATTAAGTAGATGTGTTATTGTTTTTGGGATAATTCTGATACATGCTGTATAAACAAAAATGTCACGAATGTCATCCACCCAATTTGACATTAGAGAGGCGAATCGAATAGTTTATCGTGTAATGTCAAGGGAACTACGTGATAGGATACGCTGGTATTTTAGACTATTGTTCTTTAAATGTTTCTTTACACACCTACAATAGTATATCGATTTTGAAATTCGGTGTGACTTTTATAGGAATTTGATAGTGATTTGATTTTGTTTCATGGTCGCTGGGTTAGATCTTTAAAAGTAGGCGAAGGGAATGAGTTGTAATGATGTATTTAAAAGAAGGTTGGATAGAATGTTGCGCATTTCCGGCTAAAAAGGTTACAGAATGTTTCCTTTATGTCGCAAGACGTGGCCAAAGGAATTATTATTTCCTTTATTTCTTTATAAATATGTACCATATTGTTTACATTTTTAAATATTATCATAAAACAATAAAATAAAATAAAATTGTAACCCACCGGTTTTGGGAACAGGGTCCAAGCTGCCTGTGGTCAGAGCTCCAGAGAAAGGAATTATTATTTGGTTTATTTATTTTGATTTTTATTAATTTACATTTTTAAATATTTCTTAAAATAGAAAGAATAGAAAAATATTAAAAATTATAAAAAAATTAATGTCTGACGGTGTCGGGAGCAGGGTCCAAGCTACCGGTGGTTAGGGCTGCAGAGACAGGAACCTCCTCACAATGCGAGCCGTATCGAGGAGTACTGCCTTCTGAATCAGACCCTTGATCCAGCCGCCTAACGAGAGCCTCGAGAGATTTTGTCGAGGCTTTCGGCCATCAGGCCATTGGCGGTTACGACAATCGGCACAATGATAGCCGAGCTCATATTCCACATGTCGACAACTTCGTGTTTTAAGTCTAGAATTCGAGATATTTTATTTGTTTCTCTTTCTCAGCTTTCACGAGGTTCTCATCATGTAATATCGAATTTTTATTATTTTTTAAGAAATCCTGGGAGCATAGATCCTAGTCCTTGGTATTCGAGGGGCCGAAGCCAATTCGCATGGAATGAGACACCAACCGACGATTATCTTTGTATGCATTAAGCAAGTGCACCCAAGGACAACCCCCGGTTGGTGCAGGACTATTGCAGTAGGTACCTGAAAACAAAACATATTGGGCTGTGGGTTTGGGTGACTATAGTGGATTGGTTACCTCAAACTGATGATTGATTGTATTTGTGTCAAATTTTAAATTCAAAGAAATAATTTCAAGTTAAGCAAACTATTTAAATATTTTATTTTTAACAACAACACAATAGACGCAGCTCGTAATATTTTTCTGCAGCTAGGCATCTTGTTTGACCGCTCTTGCTCAAGTAATTTGCATACAATTTCTGTCGAAACGGTTCAAGATCTTGCAGCAAGTTAACTTCTACACGCTTCTAAAGACGACTTGCAAATAGAAAACTCGTAGTCCGTGGAAAGTCGTCAATTGATTTCTGCAAGAAATTGCGGAAGTCACTTGCTAGTGGACACTTCGCTTAATGCTGTGTGTTGCCAAAGTTTATGAAAAAAGTCGAGGTGGTCCCGCCATCTCTCCTGGGCCTGCCGCGTTGCTATTTGCTCTAGTTTGGGAGCCTAGGGAATACCTTTACCAAATAGTTGAAGCATTCTTCGTTGTGAAAGCAACACAGTGCGATCATAAATCAGTTTAAAAAACATGGTCATTGAGATGTAGGTACTCATCATCTGCCAAGCTTTTTCCCAACTACGTTAGGGTCGGCTTCTAGTTTAACCGGATGCAGCTGAATACCAGTATTTTAAATGGAGTGACTGCCTATCTGACCTTCACAACCCAGTAAGGTACTGGGTAACAGGATACCCCTTGGTAAGACTGGTTGTCAGACTTTTGGGCTTCTGACGACCCGTAAAAACTTACAATAATCTACAAACAGCTGGGACCAACGGCTTAACGTGCTTTCCGAGGCACAGAGGAGTCTCGGTATGTAAAGATGGTGGATGGACCCATCCACGGACCAACCCCGGCAAACGTAGCTTAACCTGTTGGATCGACCCGTGCGGCTGTTATTACTTAGCCACGAGCTCCATTGAGATGTATGTACAAACATTATAAATATCTCAAAAAAAACTTTGGCATTAAAAAACCTCGGGTAGCAATTGCGTTTAAATTACAACCTATATTTTATTTTTGCGCCAATTAAGGAAACAAAGAAAATATACAAAGAAAACCATCTTCTATAATAACTCCCTTAAACTATGAATCATTCATTCATTTTGATGCTTATTGACAACTTCCTCACAACTTTGAGTGACATCTAAACAAACCGAGCGATGTATTTTGAACCTGTAACTAGTTTAGTTTAGTTTTCTTAGTTCATCTCTGACTCATAAGGTCAATGTGCCTTCAATGTATCTCATTATGTACTCATTATATACTTCAAACTACATAACGGACATTGTTCACGGCTCTAACACCGTTAAGTGATGTGTGTTAAGGAAAAACATAAAAAAACAATAAGATCTTTTGTGGTAAAGAAGGCCTCTAAATCATTGAGTTAGCGATTTGTATGGCTTATTGAAATCTAGGTAACTAATGTGAGTAACTATTGTATTACATAGTTAACACGTGGTTTATGTATCTAGTATTTATTAAACAGTGTGTTCCTATTGTCTTCTAGGACTTTTTTTTTTTTGTGTGGGAAATTATCAAATAACTTCTCCCGCTCTGAGTGGAGCGGGAGGGCGTGTCAGACTCTTACTGACTAAAACCCACCCGTGTTCCTTCGGTTGCCCTGTTGCCGGGGGCCACGATGTCCATTTCGACCCATATTCGCAGCCCCGGCAGGCATTGGCCCCAGCGGACCCCGTCAATTCTGCTGACATCTCTTTGAGGCGCGCGTGGAACACAACGCGCCGTCGACCCGGGCTTGGTCCTTATCGGACGGCCAGCTACCCATTGCTCACCGTCCGCAAGCCCGCGCTTACGGTGGCCGGAAATCGGCTCGCAATTCCCGCCCCGGGCGTCTCCTCCTACGGCGGTTAGGGGCGTGAGGGCGCGAAATTTGCCTCTCCCTCACGCGTTCCGCCCCGGTGATTATATTCTAGGACTAATTTAGCATTTTAAGAAATACTATTTAAGAGCGTTTATTCTGAAAGTTGGCAACGTCAAATAGATGTCAAATATTTCGCAGTTTTGATTAATTTGGCAATATCACTGTATGGAAATAAGAAATGTGCCTAACTAGCGAACTAGAATATTAATAATGAATTGCAATTATAATCGAATTTGATGTTGTAATCGTTTTAGGTGTATAAAAGGCATTTGGAAAGTTTCCAAATACTTTTTTTACATCTAAAACGAAATATTCGGTGTTACGGTATTAATTATTGCAGTTCACAATCAATATTTTAATTCGCTATTAAGCCACATTTCATATTTCCAAACAGTAATATTGCCAAATTAATCAAAACAAGTAAATTTTTGACAGCTATTTGCGACGTTAACTTTTAGGATAAACGCTCTTAATAGATTGTTTACAAGCTCGATCTTAGCTTGAGCCCCGCTACTACTAGCTTTACCCCGCGGTTTCTCCCGCATAAGTCTCGATCCTAGTATCCAATGTCCCAATCCATAATCTACCCATGTGCCAAATTTCATGCAAGTTCGCTCAGAAAGACATATTTATCGTGGAAGGGCTATTACAGTATTGAAGAGTTTATAGATGACAAACGACATCCACTATTACGAGTAAATGATTGATTTGTGAATTACAATTATGTATTTTTGTGTATTTGTGTGTTGGATTGTTATTGATTGTCTTTTTCTTTTTTTTTAATACTGGAAAATGAATTTTTGAATTGTTAAATGGAATGTTGTTGATTATTTAATTTATTGTTGCTGAATTATTGACATAAAATTATTTATTATTGAAATTGATATATTTTAAATGCGTAATGAATTTTAAATATGAATGTAATGTTTGTGCTTTTTATTATTTTATTTTATTTATCATCACTGTAATATTTTCAACACAATATATTTTGTTATGAAATAAATGACTTATGGTCGTTTTAGCGTGGTAGCGTCATAAACAAAACAAACTCACTTTCGTATTTATAATTATTTTAGTTAGGATTCAGTAGTTCACGCTGTCTGTGTTTTAACAGCAAAAAGAAAAAAAACCGGCCAAGTGCGTGTCGGACCACGCACAATGAAGGGTTCCGTAGTTGGAATGAATTTATCCCAAAAACAAACTTAACTTTGTAGTTGATAAACATGTTCTTCCATACAAAATGTATGGGAAAACGTGTTTTTACAACTGCAAAGTTAAGTTGGTCAATTATTACTCGTTAACTTGTTAAGCCTACTTAGCTGTGATAGTTTTCCTTTTAATTTCGTTATATAAACTACTACTGTGATTTTTTTCACACATTCAAAACCAACCATTTAGCTGTCAGGGGGGGGGACACTTGACTCTAACAAAAATTAGCACTTTAAAGTTTAATATTTCGCAAACTGATCCCTGAATCCAAAAAAGGTTTTACCAAACTTACAATGTTTTTAAAGGACCTTTCCAATGATACCCTACAACATGGGATAAAAAACATCACCACTTTACATATAATTGAAGTACCCTAAAAAAAAATGTTTTTCATAATTTTGTTTTACCACTTTGTTGGCGTAATTAATATGTATACCTATGCCAAATTACAGCTTTCTAGTACTAAGGGTCTCAGAGCTAGACCGCGGACAGACAGACAGACGGACATGACTAAACTATAAGGGTTCCTTGTTTACTACGGGACCCTAAAAACATATATTTTAATGTAGGATAGTTACCTATAGGTACTTTTATTATGTAGTAGAGGAGCTTCTTGCAATAAAGTTCGTCAGTAGTATTGTATTATTAAATACAGCAATTTCGAATAATCATTTTCATTTCTGACAACAAGCACAAAGTTCAAAAGATATACCTAACTTAGTTTTCTTTTCATTTCCACTTTTGATTTATAAGTAAAAGTCAAAAAAGTGACATAATTTATTTCAAATATTACTATTGAACGTCAAAATTTACAAAATAATAGAATTGATTCTAGTCGCCCCTTCCAAAAGGTAGCTTTCGTATGGAGAAGAATGGGCAAGAAACACCGTTACCTACTCTTTTAAAATGTTTTACAACAGTTTGTATAAGTTACCTACATTAGTTAAATAATTATATGTGAAGACGATACACCTAGAATAAAATTACTATACCAGAATAGGTAAAAAGAATTAAAAATGAAGCAACGACAGATAATTTAATTATGTGATAAATACATACATGGTGCTCACATATTTACAAACATTGTTAAAGTATACATCAATATAACATTACTTTTTCCTTATAATGCAATACAGTTAAATTTATTTTTGTACAAAAATACTACACTATATACATAGCATAAATACTGACTGCACAGCAAATTAATAATATAAAATATAAAAAAAACAAAACTGGTTGTTCTATGGTTGAATGGTAGGTTGGGTTAGGTTAGAACTGTGACCACATAATATACCGCACGAGCCGAGCGAGCGAAGCGAGCGGTGCCGCGGCAGCGGCCGGCGAGTGCCAGTGCGAACACCGTGTTTTTGAGAGCAGTTTACCAAGATATTTCCCCATAGAACAACCAGTTGAACCATGGGTAAATTGACTTCTCCGTAGTACAACCAGTTGGACATCGCAGTTACTATCGCTAGTATCACCGGTGGTTCAGTTCGGTAGTACTAGTGGGAACAAAGGTTGGGAACAAACAGTCTCACTAGAAAACTGCTGTACATAATATAAAAATAGAAGCTATATTTAAAAGAAAAAGAGTTAACATGTATAATGTGCATTAAGATTATTAGCTGTGCATTGATGAAAAAGCTTTTGCTTTAGGAAAAATCGCTGTACGCTGCGAAAATAAATTGTAGTGTGTTTAGTGATATTTTGAGTTGAATATTTTGCTGTGCAATCAGTAATTTTGATGGGATTTCGGAATCTTATTGCATAGAAAAAGGATATTTTTTTATTTGCGTTTAAATACTCGCCATATAAAAGTAGCTTTGAAACATCGACATTATTTTTATTACACTATCTGTTTAAATTTAAAAGTCGTATAATTCGCACCAATGTGCTTGTAAAGGCATCAGAGCGTGCACCTTTAAATTATATATTTTTTGTTGGACTATTTGGTGAGGTTTTAACTTTACCCTTGACTGCTACCTACTTAATCTTTTACATTGTTTTTATAATGACAAAGCAAGGACAGTGTCGTGGGCAGTTGATCATTGTAATATTTTGTGTCAACGACATGGAAAAAGTCCATGATGTCGTGAATTCTTTGATTAAATTTAAAAAAATGTAAATTTTTTTTATATCGATTTATAATATCCACTGTGGCAACACTGTCAAAATACAAATTTTAATATTATCAGAAACTTCTAATATTTCATTATGGCAAGTGAATGTATTGTTTTACTTTGACAACACTTAGAAATGACGGTTATGATATTATCGTTATTTCTGGGTGGGGCAAAAGTCGTTTTAAATAGTAAAATGTAATACATAGTTAGTCGTCGTTTGATTGTGAAATAGTACAGTAATGTGGATTAAAAGTATTAGCAAGAAAATAGTGTTTTTCTTTATAATGAGCTTTGCATTTGTGCTGGTGAGTGATAACTGTCCGTAGTACGGAAAGAATGCGTTTTATATGCGCAAAAAATTTAATATTGTCTTACATTTAAAACCGGCCAAGTGCATGTCGGATCACGCACAATGAATACCGTAGTTGAGATGAATTTATCCCAATAACAAACTTAACATTTTTGTTGAAAAACATGTTTTCCCATAAGGAATGTATGGGAGAATATGTTTTTGCAATTCCAAATGTTAGTTGGTCGATTATTAATTACTCTTTAACTTGTAGAGCCTACTTAGCTGTGATAGTTTTCCTTTTAATTTCGTTATACAATATGAGTCTTTATAATGTGCACATATTGAAATGAGGCCCATGCTTAATTTTACCGACAGAAAAAGTATTTCAAGAACATCCCCAATTTACGGTAGGAACCGTAAAAAAAATTTCATGGTTTAATTTTACCACTTTTTCGGCGTGATTAATATTTATTCCCATGCCAAATTACAGCTTTCTAGTACTAAGAGTCTCTAAGCTAAGCCGCGGACAGACACACAGACGAAAATGGCGAAACTATAAGGGTTACTTGTTGACTACGGAACCCTAAAAAGTTTTCTTATAAGATCTGTTTGAACAAAATCAACGGCATAGCCCAAAGACTAATACCCGGTTTCTGAGAGACTTATCAACTCCCCAATTAGCTGTATGACTGTTAAGCAGGGACCGGACAACCCCGCTTAAGAGTTAAGCCTTTTGACAGGGTAACCCGTACATGGGGTAACTCGTATCGCTGTGTTACCTTTTGTTCGAGTTACATCCTCGAAACCCAGCGAAATGGTTAACCCTTTTATAATGGTAACCACGTGAAGGGGTTAACCCCTTCAATAACTTAAGCCTTTGAAGGGGTTACCTTCACGAAAGGGTTTTATTCGTGTTACCCTGAATTACCTAATAAACTTGAGCTGCATGTAGGTAGGTACATGCACCCAAGCGGCGCCTCATTGCGTTACTATTTTTATTTAGTTATTACGAATTTGACAACAAGTGACGGACGACAGATAAGCGGGCTGATAAATTAGGATGAGTAAAATAGGTAAGTGATTATTATTTAAAGTACTGAGTTACCTCAGTGTTAATATGGTGACATGTAATTATATTTTACAAATGAATACTTACAAACCATTAAAGTAAAAATACTTGCAAAGGTACGAAATTGTTCCGTAGACTCTTACTAATAAGAGGCATGATCGCAGCGAAAACTAACGCGGTTGAGTACCTACCTACGTAATTGAGCGAGTAGTCGTATAAAGGTCTTGCAAGTTTTTCGGGTCGGTACCTGGTGTGTGTACTTGGAAGCAAATGGGGCCTAAAACGGTCACTTTAGCAATATTGCTAAAAGCGATTCATTTCCTGAATTCCCAGCAATTCATTAGCAATTCCTCTAATTTTCGTAAAATGGTGACACATAAATAGCTGAATCATATTATCCCAATTCAATTCATATCTGAATCATATTTGGTGTAAATATTGCCGCATGAAAAAAATAAAGACCATAATTTTACCAGTTAAGTTTTCTTGACTGTTTTTATTAATCAAATTAGTTTTTTATTTTTTTATTTCTATAGTTACAATATTATTTGATTTTATTAAACTTATAACTGTTAAAAATACTGCAGATAAGCCCTGAAAACGGAAAATAAAAACAATAAAAACTTTGTGGACTGGGAATCCATACAAAGGAGTTTTAGTCATTGATGTAAATCATCGATGGTTTTAGTTTATCCCTTGATTTATGTCAACTTCAACTAGACGTGCGTAATTATAAATAGCTTCAGTATTTCGTGCGAGTTGGATCTTTTTTAATACAAAGTAAGTGCATACTTGTTTATCTTAGATCAGTATTTAATATTATCGTTGTGCAAAAGTAGGTATTCAAATGTTCGTAATATTTTTTAGGAATGGAAAGGCGTGCATCTAGAGTATATGAGATACAATGGAACATTCTGCTCGACTTTCTACACTGAAAGTGGGAGCTCTGTCGGTGTTGAGCCCCTTATTGGGATCACTGGAGCCCCAACTTCTGGCCAGACTCGTGCGTCAACATCAAGCCCTACCCCGGCCGACGCTATACAACAGTGCTTCTGCCTCGTAGAACACGGCAATCTAGATACCGCAGTGAGTAGAATTTTCTAACCCTACAGTTATTCATATTGCGGTTAAGACTTGATGATGACTATTGAAAACGAGTATGTTATAAATTATAATATATATTACGTTTTTTTAGGTCGCCCTCTGGCTTCACTAGATGAGTCTCGGAGAATTTTATTTCTGATGATGCAACGTGCTGCAGCTGGTATGGCGAACCAATTAATAGCGCAGAACCTTGAGAGGCTTGCTGATGCAGTCTAAAGATATTCCTTCCATAGAGGTAAAGTATGAATTTTTTGTACATGCAAAAAAAAAGAAGTATATCAGAGAAGAAAACAAACTATATTTTATTTAACATTTAACTAACACAAAAACTTAAAATAAAGGCAAAGAAGGTATCAGCCCACTCTGTGTCCACAATTAAACCACAAATTTTCATTTTCAGCCTGGTGGAGTTGTGCCAAGGGATGGTGATTCCATACAAAGGAGTCATGGTTCGCACCTCTGTGGCTAGCTTCAAAATATCAAAAAAGAGTCACAAACCTGAAACAATCAAAGACCGATTAGTTTTTATGTTTTTGTAAGTTTTATTATTTGATTATTGCTAGATGTTTTTAAATAATATAAGATGAAAATTGTTAATTTAATAAAATATTTTTCCTAACACTTGTTTTATTCTAAAGTTCATTTGAAATAAGATTAGACATTTAAATAAATCTTTCATACAGTTCGTTCAACCGATATTGACTTCTATTGCGTTGATGGTATGACAAATGGCAGCTGCAGTAAACAGTTGGTTTTGTAACCACTTTTTTGCTTTTAATACCATCCTTATGCCTACGGCACAGAAGTCAAAATCGGTTGAACGGACTTTAAAAAAGGTTTGTTTAAATGTCTAATCTTATTACAAATGGAGTAGGTATAGTAAGTAATAGCTAAAGCCTCATACAATAGGTCTCCTACGTACTACTACATAATAAAATTGAAGTAAAGCAAGACAATATAACATAATATCACCTAGGTATTTAACTCGGAAGGGTTTGACAGAGGTGCACCAAAGAGCCAAAACACATACACACGATACGACATCGTGATACGTTGCGCGACCGACGTTGCTACATTTTATTTTTTATTATTATCTACTATTTTCACATAACATAACATCACGCCTGTAATCCCCGAAGGGTTAGGCAGAGGCATACTCATAGGACACCCACATTTCGCCAGTTATGTTTAAGTTCCATGTAATAGGGGGCGAGCTTATTGCCATCAACCGGGCACAAATCCAGGCTCCGGGCTGCTACTGAGAAATTCCAGATGGAAAAACCCAATAACACTTTGCCCTACCTGGGAATCGAACCCAGGCCCATGAAGACCTAAGGGCCTAGGGGTCGCAAGCGCTACTGCTGAGTATGAACTCAGCAGTAGCGCTGGCGACCGCTAGACCAACGAGGCAGTCACTACTCTACTATTTTCGTTTACCTACCGTTTACACCTAAAACAAGGTGTAAAAACTAGTTATCAATAAAAAATTGTTATTTAAACATGTGATGCGACGCCGTGTCATGTGTTTTGGCCCTTAGTTTATCCACTTTTTGCCAGTTATGTTTAAATCATTGATGTAAATAAATAGATGGTTTAAATCCCATGTATATGTATTATTGTCAGCCAAAATAGTTGGTACCTACTCACATTATTTAGTGTCACAGCTCTCATCTCACACTAACTTGGTATATCTCGCTTCTATAAAGCTATGATCCAGAGGCGTAAAATCTAAGTGTATTCAGCACCTAAAATGTAAAGAGAAAATTGTAGTAAGTTGCCATTTAGGTATATATATATAAAAGTTTTTATTTCATCGAGGGGGTACACCGTACAGGGTAAACCTCTACAATAATAGATGATAGGGTCTATCTGGAACTACTTAAGTAATTAATACGTACTACTTTTATCATAATCCTTTTACTTGCCTTAGAGGTAGTACTTATGCCATCGCGGCGGGTAGGTACACAACACAGGTATGTACGGCTCCTGCTCATGGATGAGGCCACGACACACACTTTTATCTATCCTATATGAGCCAACAAATTTGAGGTCCGGCATTTCGAAGGCTATGTCCTTTTTTCGAAGAGCTGCACTTCGTCGGCGATATGCAATGGTCTCTATACCCGCGCGTGCTCCAGAAAATTTTCATACAGGGCTAAATCTGCCGTTATTGCAATATTTCTTGAAAAAATCCGAAAAATGATCTGCAAGATGTTGCTTTTGACTAATTTCTTATGATTCTGTTATTTGACATTATAATTGACAATAAAGCAATTCGTAATTTGTGGACCATTTTACGAATCTCCATACAAAACTGTCAAACAGATGAATTGGAATAATATGAATTGCTAGCAGATAATAATATGAATTGTCAGTTTGTGACCATTTTACGATTTTTAATATGAATCATAATATGATCATATTATGATTCTGCAAAAGTGGCCGTTTTAAGCCCCGGTCGCGTAAATACGTACCTTCCCTAGGTAAAGCTATAAAACATACTAAGACTACATAGGCTGATTTTCTTGACACGCCGATGGTCGGCGTGGTCAATATGTATTTTGAAGCATTTTTTACTAACTTGCACAGCGCCGCGACCGCGGTCGAGCACTGAGCGACGCCAGTGAGCGGTTTCGAATCATGCTAACCAATCGGCGCCGACGAAATACGCGCGGAACGTCGCGTCAACGTGAGAAGAAAACCAGCTATTTATGTAGTGTAGGTACAAAACCATCGAAACTGTTATAGTGCAGTGTAGGTACACTGCACTATAACAGTTTCGATGGTTTTGGTTCGAGTTGACAAGTAGATAGGTAGTATTAGTATATCTACGATAATTACTAACACTAAGGTAATGCTATCTTATATTATAAGATCAGGCAAACAACAAGTATAAAACCTTAGGTACGTTTATGGCTTGAATCTCCTCCGGCCGACGCCGAATGGCAAGTAGCCGGGGAGAAGAAAAAGGGTGGCAAGGCGGCAAGTGCAGCCAAAAGGAAGGCGAGGCTGCAGCGGCGCAAGGAGCGAAGCGTCGCGGCTAGGCTCCGCGCCCCGAAGTCCGCAGCTGTAGTGATCACACTACAGCCGGAAGCGGAGAAGAAGGGCGTGTTTACCAGCACGTGTTCGCCAAGGTAGAGGCGGCGATGGATCTCAAGGAGACCGCCAATTGCGTCCGGCTGAAAGTCACTGCTACTGGGGCCCGGATGCTGGAGATCCCCGGTGCGGACAGTGGCCCGGCAGCGGACGCTCTGACCTAAGCTTCCCTAAATGCGGACGAGGGCCGAAGGCTTCTGATGGGTTAGGTCTCCGCGCAGGTCAAACTGCTGAAGCCCAGACCTCTGAGGTGCTTCCGCTGCCGGGTAGGCGACCACGTGGGAGTGAAGTGCACCTTGGAGGTAGACTGCAGTGACCACTGCTTCCGTTGTGGTCAGCCCGGTCATAAGGCCGGCTCGTGCAACGCCACGCCGCACTGCGTCGTATGTGCGGCAAGCCGGCCGATCACCGGGTTGGGAGCAAGGCCTGCGCCCCACCCGCCACAACCCCCGAGGCAAGCCTTCCGCCACCGCCGTCACCGCCGCAGCCGCCGCCACTACTGCCGCCACCGCTGCCGCCTCCACTGTCGTCGTCGCCGCCGTTGCCGCCACGGCAGTGCCCTCACAGGGCACAGGGGGCTAGAAATGGAGTGTCAATAACGGCCCCATTACGCCTCCTCTAGGCGAGCATCAACCACTGCGCCACCGCTCAGGATCTGTAGGTCCAGAGCATGGCGCAGTGGTCGATTAACATCGCCGTGGTCGCTGAGCCGTACTTTGTCTCGCCCAGGGATGACTGGGTGGAGGACCTGAGCGGCTCAGTGACCCTCATTTCGTAGGCCGCCGCCGGTACTCCATCCCTCAAATCTGTCAAGAGAGGACGGGGTTGCGTGGCAGCACGGTTCGGTGAGATTGTTGTGGTAGGGGTGTACTTCTCCCCGAACCGAACTCTTGCCGAGTTCCACAACTTCCTTGCGGAGTTGAGAGTCGTCGTCGTCGGGTTCGGTTCCCTCCCCGTGTTCGTCCTTGGGGACTTCAATGCCAAGAATTTGGCTTGGGGTTCCCGGTATACGGACACACGGGGCGGGATGGTGGAGGACTGGGCTCTGGAGATAGGCCTGGTCGTCCTATACCGGGGTTCTGGCCCCACGTGTGTGCGGATGCGGGGTGAATCAGTGGTTGACATTTCGTTCGCCAGCCCCGCTCTGTCGCCACGTGTCATAGACTGGCGCGTCATGGAGGGGGTGGAGACCTATTCCGATCACCAGTACATCCGGTTTGACGTCTCCGTCCAGACCTCGAGCGCGCCGGTCTGACAGGCCCTGAGTGGTCCGCGGTGGGCGCTGAAGCAGCTGGACCGGGAGCTCCTCCTGGAAGCCTTGATCGTGCAGGCCTGGGTGTCATCACCGGACAGGCCTGCTGACATCAATGACGAGGCGGAGTGGTTCCGGGAGGCCATGTCCAACATCTGTGACGTGCCAATGCCCCGTGTCCAGCCAGGACGTGCTTCGCGCCAGGTGTACTGGTGGTCTCAAGAGCTAGATGCTCTGCGCATGACATGCGTTGGGCCGCGACGCCCCGGTACGCTAGGCACCGCAAGTTCCGTATCCACCCTCCCGATAAGGAAGCCATTCAGGCGGAGAAGTATGAGGGAAATGGAGCGGCGAAGACCGCCCTCAAGGTGGAGATCCTGCGGGCCATGGCACTGGCGGTACTTATCTAATAATACAATTTGTCACATTAAACGATCAGTGCTCTTCCTCCTCACTCCTACTTGATCTGTGCTGTGCCCGACAGGGTCCATAATTGTGACTAATATAATTATTTCCCTACCAACTATATACATTATGGTACGCAATAAAGAATTTGAGATTTGATTTGAGATTTGAGTCGCTGGAGACTCTGAATAGGGACCCGTGGGGACGCTCATATAATTTGGTGCGGGAGAAACTCCGCCCATGGGCTCCCCCGCTGACGCAGAGTCTCTGGCCCCAGCTTGTGGGGGATGTGGTGAGCGCTCTGTTCCCTTCAAGAGGGGAACATACTCCCCCGCCCATGGCTCCGCCTATTGCGGTGCCCGATGCGGACCACACCATCGGCGACGACGACGATGCTCCGGAGGTGACCGAGGTAGAAATGAGAGTGGCGGTATGCAGGCTGAATGCCAAAAATATCGCCCCAGGACTCGACGGCTTACCTGGAAAAGCCTGGGTCTTAACCTTAGAGGCTCTCGGGCCTAGACTAAGGGGGCTTCTAAGCGCATGCTTGGAGAGGGGCCAGTTCCCACTTCGTTAGCAGACGGGGAAGTTGGTCCACATCAGGAAGCCGGGGCGCCCTGCGGACTCCCCGTCCGCTTATCGGCCCATCGTGCTGCTCGACGAGGTGGGCAAGACCGGATTTGGCGGATAGCCAATTTGGTTTCCGCAGGGGGCGCTCTACGGTAGACGCCATCATGCGCGTGCGGGCCCTCATCCACAACGGGAAGCTGTGGCCCGGGGTGGAGTCGTTTTGGCGGTGTCTCTAGACATCGCCAATGCCTTCAACACCCTGCCCTGAAGTTGCATTAGGGAGGCACTCCGGTATCACCGGATGCCGACCTACACCTGTCGTGTGGTTGAGGTCTATTTGACGGACAGGGCCGTCATCTACCCCGGTCACCAAGGAGAGTGGAACCGGCGAGAAATGTCGTGCGGTGTCCCATAGGGATCGGTCCCGGGGCCGCTTCTGTGGGACATCGGATACGACTGGGTGCTGCGCGCCGACCTCCCTAGTGGCGTCAGCGTCGTTTGCTACGCTGAAGACACGTTGGTCCTGGCGCAGGGGAGGTAGTACCAGGCGGCGGCCGACTTACCGACACGCAGGGTTGCAACAATCGTCGACAGGATCCGGCAGTTGGGACTCGGAGTGGCCCTGCACAATCCGAGCCATCCATGATTTTTCATGGTCCGTTCATGATTTTTCATGGTCCTCGGAATGCGGGGTTCCCAGGTAATGGTGAGAGGGGTTCACATCGTCGTCGAGTCGACGATGAAGTATCTGGGACTCGTCCTCGACAGCCGGTGGAACTTCGTGGAGAATAGAATAGAATAGAATATTCTTTATTATGTACACCAAAAAAAATTACAAACATTAATTTAGAAATGGAGCATTTCCGTCATTTGGCTTCCAGACTGGAGCGGGCCGGAGCTACCTTGAAGCGGCTCCTGCCCAATCTGGGGGGCCCAAACGACTCCTGCCAGAGGCTCTACGCGGGGCTCGTGCGGTCCATGGCCTTTTACGGGGCACCGGTGTGGCCGCGTTCATTGAGGCTGCGGCCAACCCACCGGTTGAATGCGTCCCAGAGAGAGTGATTGTCATGGAGAGTGCGATTGTCGCAACCCGGCGCTGGGCATGCCACAATTGCGGCGATAAGTCCCTCTTTGAGGAGTGGCTAGAGAGGCGCCACGGCGTCCTCACCTTCCGCTTGACGCAGGTCCTCACCGACACGGCTGTTTCGGGAAGTTCCTGTTCAGGATAAAGCAGGAGGAAACGCCCGAGTGTCACCATTGTGTGGGTCGCCCGGAAGACACGGTGGAGCATACGGTGGAGGTCTACCCGGCTTGGGCGGAGCATCGCAGTGTCCTCGTCGAGGCGATCGGCGGCGGTGATCTCTCGCGTCCGGCCCTGGTTCAGGCCATGGTACGGAGCGAGAGGAAATGGGAGGCCGTCATCTCCTTCTGCGAAGCAGTAATACGCAAAGGAGGAGGCGGAATGCGTGAGGGAGAGGCAAATTTCGCGCCCTCACGCCCCTAACCGCCGCAGGAGGAGACGCCCTGGGTGCAGGCCGAGTTTCAGTCACCGTAGGCGCGGGGTTACGAGATAAGGTCCAGGCCCGGGTCGATGGCACGTTGTGTTCCACGCGCGCCTCAAAGAGATGTCAGCAGAATTGATGGTTGCGAAGAAATCCGAAACCCGATCGTGGCCCCCGGAAACATGGCAACCGAAGGACCACGGGTGGGTTTTAGTCAGTAAGAGTCTAACACGCCTTCCCGCTCCGCCCAGAGCGGGAGAAAGTTATTTGATAATTTCCCACCCAAAAAAAAAGGTACCTTTATGGCATTACCACATAAATTACATTTGCTTGTGTTATTTGATACATCATCATAATACCGGTGTACAGCATCTCGTCTCGGCTGTGGCATTTTTACAGAAAAAATAACTAAATACCTATATTAAGAAATGTATTAGGGAGTAGGTACTACAACACACACTTAAACAAAAACACTGCTAAATTGTTTTAAATTACTTCCGTAGTTCCGTCCGTGTTTCGAATTAAATGACGAATGATGAGAATATACACAAGTTTAAACACGAAAAAAGAAATATTACAATGTTTCGAATGTGCGACAAGCGAAATTGAACTGTAAAACCATACTTGCAATAATTACTATTCCATGTTTACAAGTCGCTTAGTAGGTACATGCAACAATGTCGGCGCCGGGCAGAAGGATGCCACGTGCGGTCGTGGTTATGCAATTTTCAAACTAATCTCGATATCAAAGAGTGCATGTTACAATGTGTTGGGTTGGAATGGCTTACCCTGTTACAGTGTTACAGGGTTTTGAAAGGGTTAACTTGTTCGGAAGGGGTTACATGGCACCCATTCGAGGGTGTAACACGTATCATAGGGTTTCTTTTTTAAGCGCTTAAAAAAACCCCTTCAAAAACCCTTTCAAAGAGTATCCGGCCGGTCCCTGCTGTTAAGTAATTTAATTTGTAAGAGCTTTTGCGCATCATAGGTCAAAAGTAGTCGCATTATATGACGTTGGGTTGCGCACTGGATCCGAACTTTATCCGTCCGAATTTAGAACATTTCCAATTCGGATGGAACTCGGATTCGTATCGGATGTAATTCGCAAAAGCTCTAAAAGACATAATGAGCGAAGAGTCATGAGGAAGTATTCCACTAAGAGCACCCGTCTGAATAGCACCTGCGACTCAGCAGCCTACTGCTGGGATGTATTTGTTTTACAGGACGTTATTAAATGAAAGATATTGATAAAAAATCACTAGAATGTTTATTAAACATATTTACGTACATTCGAAATTTGTTTTATCGATATCTTTCATTTAATAACGTCCTGTAAAACAAATACATCCCAGCAGTAGGCTGCTGAGTCGCAGGTGCTATTCGGACGGGTGCTCTAAGTGGACTACTTCTTCATGAGGTCTATCACCACTTTGATGTATCGCCACGACTCAGATAGAGTCTGGCCACGCTAAGTCTGCAATGGAATAAATGTGTAACCCCAAAAAGTTTTATAAATGGTATACTTTTACATCAGTCAGTTATGTCAGTTTCAGGGTTGTAAGTAGATCTAATGATTTTGATATTTTGCCTTTTAATTTTTGCCTAATAGATTATATGTAATAGACTATGTCGTATCTATGTTCTACTTCCATACGATGACAAAACTGTATCAAATCCACACCGCATCGTGCTAAAGTGACTATTCTTTAGCCGGAATAAATCAGAATATAATCAAAATAACTTATCAAAAACAAAAAGACAAAGTATCAAATTCTTTTTTCGTAGTTCAGGATGGTGTTGCCGTATATAGATTTTCAAATTCCACCGTCTTTTTATTTATGCAAACTTAGTGTGGCCAGACTCTAAGATTGATTACCTAACTTCTTTTTCTCTTCATTTCAGGTCAAGGATGTCACCAGCAGCGTCGTTCGCTCAACGATGGGCCCGTGACAACCTGACCAGGAAACCGTCTCCTGAGGAGTTGGTGGTGCTCGGTCTCTTCCCCATCACCTGTGAGGGAAACGAGGCTGAAGCAGCCAAGAGAGCAAGGAAGTATTATACGGCGAGAGGTCCGGGAGGACTGACGGAGTTGTGGCATAAGAGGCATCCGGATGATGAGGAGATTCTGTCTAGCTGTCAGGATGTGTGAGTATCCTACTATATATTATGTAATAATACCTGGTTCACCGAGCGAGCACAAATCCAGACCCTAGGCTACTACTGAGAAATTCCTGTTCAAAAACACAATAATACTTTGCCCGACATTTTTTTTTTTTTTGGGTTGGAAATTATCACATTACTTCTCCCGGTCTGGGCAGAGCGGGAAGGCGTGTCAGACTCTTACTGACTTAAAACCCACCCGTGTTCCTTCGGTTGCCCTGTTTCCGGGGGCCACGATCTCCCTTTCGGTTTAATTCGCACCCCAGGCATCGGCCCTAGCGGACCCCGTCAGTTGTGCTGACATCTCTTTGAGGCGCGCGTGGAACACAACGCGCTGTCGACCCGGGCTTGGTTCTTATCGTACGGCGAGCTACTTTGCCCGACTTGGGAATCGAACCCAGGACCACTAGTGGTGGAAAATCAGGAATCTAGACAGTCAGACGTCAGGCAGTCTAGATGGCCTGATTTTCCTCAAATATTAAAAACTAACAACTAAGCGACATGATGACAAACCTTCACTATCCTTAGTTTTAATTAGATACAGCACATGTACATATTAACCAGGAAATCAATAAAATATACACATTATGACAACGTAGTTTGCATCAGATTTATTGAGTGTTTCCGCCACTAATTTGTATTCTTCAGGCGATTGATTTGAACATGATGAACAGGAACAACTCTCTGATTAGGTAGTTAAAGTTGTAGTCTAGAAAATTATCCTTTTCTGTGAATGGAAGCAAACTATTCGACAAGTGACTCTTCTTACCTCTTTGATATTGCCTACAAATCCTGAAGGAAACTGATCTGCCTTGCTGCATGGTGCTGATCTGCGTGTTATGTTCGTGAACGGGCGCCGTAATTTGAGACTGGTCATCTCTTATCTGCCAGGGCTTATTTTAATCTTATATTTTGAATTGTTTTTGATCTTAGCAGCAACAAGAATAATGTACCCAGGATTTTGTAATATCTATATTTAAAAGAGTGTTTTTGGAGTTTCCTGCCCGTTCTTCTCCATAAGGATCTACGTTTTGGAATGGGCAACTAGCTTCAACTTTCTGAATAACTGACCGACTCTTTGACAATTCAAAAGTGCCTGTAAATGATTTAATTGAAATAAATGCTTTGAGTTTGAGTCTTTTCCAAACTGTGATGTCGGTCGGTCTCCAGCCTAACAGGATATCACTGAATACATTTACTTAACATGGCATAATCAGCCTGTACTGTTCCCACTGCTGGGACACAGGCCTCCTCTCTTCGAGAAGGAGCGGGCCGTAATCCACCACGCGGGCCCAGTGCGAGTTGGTGGATGTCACATGTCTTTAATTTTTTGGTTCTTAGGCATGCCTTCTTAGGCTTCCTCACAATGTTTTCTTTCACCGTTTTGAGAGCAGTGGTGATGAAATAATTTACACAAAGTAAAACGCCTGCTTGGTTTCTAACCTATGACCTACAATTCGTAAGTCGCAGCCGTTGCCACTGGGCCACCGCTGATAACATGGCGTGATTGCCTTTCTAAATCGTTATCAATATCAGCCTGATGGATAAGGGTAGGTGTCTCTTCGTCATTATCAGCAATATTTTAACTACTGTGGGCGTACTGTGGATAGTGTTGGTTATTGCGCAATAGAAAAACCGTTTGCAGTTCAGATCAAATTATAATTTACTATCAAATTATCACACTGTCAATTCACACACTGTAGGTACACGACACAACTATTCGGAACGCGCGACAGTTTCTAAACGTCTTCACTGCTTGACCGCCAGCCATGAATTGTGCTTAGCTCCGTTCCAGCCAGTCCGAGCGTTCTATTGTAGACTCTGTCGAACGCCGCTAGGCGTCGCTGGCGTCCCGATTAGTCAACTCAGTAACGTATTTCCGACATAATGATAATTTTTCAACCGCAAAGACGATATTGTGTAATGACTTATTTTAGGCCTGACAATTGTTTTTGATTCTTCAACATTATTTTGTCATAATATCAACAAACAAAAATCATTTACAGATACATCGTCCCACTTCGGTGTCGCAGCATGGGTGGCCGGCGAGTGACCCTGATGCGGCTACCAGCTCCATCAGCACAGGACAGACCTCTATCAGCTAAGGCATTACTAGCAAGATGGCTTATGATATTGGATATTAGGTACCTACCTACCCATCTATTATTGTTTTTATGGAATATTTAGGCTGACTGTCCACTGGAGCGGAGAGGAGAGGAGCGGAGCGGAGCTGTGCCAACATTAACCAATAAAATCTCCAAAAATTCATACAAAACCGCGAAGTGAAGTGAGGAAGCGGAGCGGGGAAGCGGAAAAAAACCAGCCGCGGGGTATTGCAGCCCGCTCAAATTACTCGTCGCGTGAACTCAGCCTAGCTCCGCACAGTCCGCAATTGCGCACCGCACTACCTCGCTCCGCATCCATGGACAGACACAGATCGTAACTCCGCTCCGCATTACTCTCTCGCTCCACTCCGCTGCCTCGCTCCGCGTCAATGGAAAGGCAGCCTTACTTATGAGCAGCCCTAAATGCAGTTTCATCTTCGTCTTTCGTATTGCTATCAAAATTGTTGATAACTTGGTCAAAAGATCGGCCAGTCAGTAAATCCACAGGCAGCCCAGGGCACTCTGGAAGCCTTCAAATATTGATAACAGTACTTGTTTGTACCTACAGTGATCGTGTACCGTTGGATTACGGTTGTTATAGCCGATAGTCGTTATAACCAAAACCTATGTTAAATAAACAAAAATGTTGGGACATCAATATTTCGTCGTAATAACCGGTACGACGACGTTTTAAAAGCGAAGTCGTTGTAAACGGTTTTGACTGTATTTGTGACAAGCTACAATTTAAAGCACTGCCTTCTACCTCATTACTCTAGTAGTCACAAGGGCTACTGCTGAGCATGAGGTCTCGAGTTCGATTCCCGGGTCAGGCAAAGTGTTATTGGGTTTTTCTATCTGGAATTTCTCAGTAGCAGCCCGGACTCTGGATTTGTGCCCGATTGATGACAATAGGCTCGCCCCCTATTACATGGAACTTAAATATAACTGGCGACATGTGGGTGTACTCTAAATACACCTCTGCCTAAACCCTTGGAGAAATACAGGCGTGAAATTATGTTACAATTAAAAAGTAAAACGTGACAAAACATCACGTATTTACTCCTAAATTACATAGGTACAAAAGATGAAACAGACGTGCGTGTCCTATTAAAGGAACGTGCCCTAAACTCTGACACCAAGAACATAAAACAACGTCGATATATCCCAAAATTACCAACATTAATTTAAAACAAGAGCCTCACATAACCTTATCGACAACAACTAAGTAAACACAGATAAATAAATTCTACAGAATATTGGAATATAATCAGTTTATAGAGAAACAAAGAGCCAGTGTCACGACTAACAAAGACTGTGTGAATGATACAATAGGCTCTTTTGTTAGGACCAGACTGTTTGCATATCGTTTCGTCTCGACATCGTGAACCTTTGGAACGAACGTTTAAAATTACTTTTAAAATAATTTAGTTGTTACCTACATCAATTATTTAGCCTGTATTTTAAAAACAACCAACTTCCAAAAAACACTACAAAGTGAAAAATAACTTTGATTTCGGAAGTCGGTGTCTTTGGTTTTGAATTTTCGTTATTTGTCACCGACTTCCGAAATTAAAGTTATTTTTCACGTTGTAATGTTTTTTGGAAGTTGGTTGTTTTTTTTTTTGTAAAAAGTTTTTATTTTTCACTTTTTAGTTGTAGTACCTACCCCACACACATTCGAAAACCACTACCTGCTACCAGTGATAGGAACTTATCATATCATCCACATACTAAGTAGGAAAAAGTACGTATTATTGAAGCTAACTCAAAAACCATTGAAGCAAAATTAATAAAATTTATATGGGACCACCTCGAGAGTATACCCTTTCAAACAAAAAAAAGAATTTTCAAAATCGGTCCACAATTGATGGAGAAATCGGTGGACATACATAAAAAAAAAACAACCAACTTCCAAAAAACATTACAACGTGAAAAATAACTTTAATTTCGGAAGTCGGTGACAAATAACGAAAATTCAAAACCAAAGACACCGACTTCCGAAATCAAAGTTATTTTTCACTTTGTAGTGTTTTTTGGAAGTTGGTTGTTTTTTTTTTATGTAGGCTAAATAATTGAAACATACGCGACGAACATATAACCTTTTTGGAAGTCGGTTAAAAATACGAAATTAAGAGAGAATTTTACAGGAGTCTCTAACCCTTCTTGACAGATAGCCAAAGGTTTCATTCGTGTAGTTTTTTCAAACTTATTAGAATTGTTTTGTGTACAGACAGAATTCAAAAGAAGAGAATTCTTGAGGGATATCTACAGCGAGGAATTAGAGCTGAAATCTGAATTTCCAAAACTAAAACTTTTGAATCCACTATAAGAACTGGGGTGAAAATATCAACTAGCAATAAATCTACGACCAATATTTTATTTTTATAATAACTTTGTGGTTCACCGGTTCCAGACTCCGTGAAGACCCCACTCCCGGCGAGGAGGTAATCTTCATAGATGTAAGCGATCTTCAGCCAGCACATATCAAGAACCACTTCAGAGGCACCTACTGGAAGGACTTCGTTTGGTGCATGAAGGTAATGTTATCATTATTAGGTACTGTAACTACTAGTTATTAATAAATGGTCATAATTTAACAAAGTTCTATCCTACAAACGGATAATAATCCAAATCACAAAACCTTTAATACACCAGTGCGAAACTGGTAATTCCATAGAGTGGGACCTCATTACTGCGTTGCGTTGCGTCGTCGCAACGGATCAACGCATTCTATGCTACATCTGCGTTGCGACGATGCACGAGATCGCACCAGAGCTCCGACAGCGCAGCGCATCACCCTCCCCCCACTTCGTCTCTCGTCCGTCGATCCGTTGAAACGTCATCATCATGTGGCATGTCACAAATAAAAAAATAAAAAAACGAAGCAGTGTTGACACTGCAACGACGCAACGCAACGCACTAATGAGGCCTCACACTTACTCATCATAGGCATCACAGGCCTAGGAACCTGGGAGAAGTCTATCTATATCCAGCAGTGGAGAAAGATAGACTGAGTTGATAGCTGATTATAACAATCGAGAACAGAATGCGAGGATTGGTGTTGCAGCAACGAGAACATCCTAATAATTATAATCCCACAGTCCTGACAGCTGCTTTAACCGATAAAACCCACGCCTTTCATCGAAAGACAGAAAAGTCTGACTAATCGTAATTATTTGTCACCGAAAAATCTAAATCTTAGCCAAAATCTATCTCCATCATAATTTTCAGTCAAATAATTATATAATGAAAAAAAGGAAAAGTATTCATTGAGACTTCATCTATTGGATCACGAATTAAACTAAAACACACTCATAGAAACATAAAAAAAAAACAATAAAAAAATAAAAGTAAAATTAAAATAAAAGCAGCAAGTTCTGTACGATGCCAAAAGGCTCCTATCTCAACATGATGCTGCGACATCCTATCCTACTAATATTATAAATGTGAAAGTTTGTGTGTTTGGATGTTTGTTACTCAACCACGCAAAATGGCTGAACGGATTTGGATAAAATTTGGCACACAGATAGTTTATAACTTTTTTTTTGGTTGTGAAATTATCAAATAACTTCACCTCCTCTTAACGGAGCGGGAGGGGGTGTCAGACACCTACTGACTAAAACCCACCCGTGTTCCTTCAGTTGCCTGTATGTAGCCAGGAGCCACGGTATCTCTTTCGGACTTTCCCGCAACCCCGGCGCAGGCATCGGCCTTAGCGGACCCCGTCAGTTCTGCTGACATCTCTTTGAGACACGCGTGGAACACAACGTGCCGTCGACCCGGGCCTGGTCCTTATCGGACAGCGAGCTACCAATTGCTCACAGTCCGCAAGCCCGCGCCTACGGTGGCCGGGAATCGGCCTGTGACTCCCGATGCCCAGGGCATCTCCAGCGGATAGTTTATAACCTGGATTTAACATATAAGATACTTTTATTCCGGTAGTAAGTTCCCGTGGGATAATTTCGGACATCCATGCGGGCGAAGCCGCGGGCAAAAGCTAGTTTAAAAGTAAATGTAAACCGTGTGATTCTTCATAATATGCACATATTGAAATGAGGGAATCTATGCTTAATTTTAACGACAGAAAAAATATTTAAAAAAAAATTGTATTTTATACACTTAAAAATTTTTTTTTTTTTCTTTCTCTTTGGCTTCTTATTTATAAATTTTACAATTATTTTAAAAAAGATAAAAAACATGTTTATTTTCAATTGAGGGTAATTTTTTTTCTCAATTTTCATTGTATGTGGACGCCTAATTACTTCCAACCATTATGGAGTTTGTTTCATCGCGATAGATGATTTAGTTTAAAAGTTACACAGATTTGTTAAAAAAATAATTTAATTCCATAAAAATATAATAAAAATATTTAGATTTTTAAAATATTTTTTCTGTCGTTAAAATTAAGCATAGATTCCCTCATGTCAATATGTGCATATTATGAAGAATCACACTGTATAATATATATCTCATACCTTGTCATAAGTTTTCACTTTTTCCTCACAATATTTTATCTTTTAACGTGTGGTTATTTATATTCCAGACTGCCTATCCCCTTCGTATCACAGAGGTTCACATAATAAACACACAGCGTCTGAAGACGATGTCACTCCTACTACTCCACATAGGCCTGTACGCCTGGAGACGTAAGGTGGTCCAGCTGCACGGGACATCAGACAGCATTGAGGAGGCGCTGGGTTCTGACAGGTTTCCGGTAGATGGACTGCCCTATGAATATGGAGGAAGAGCTGGGATGATGAAGGATCTTAATGGTAAGGCTGCATGAAACTCATAATTATATCGACAATCTTGATTTAAAAAAAAAAGTGGCACTCTCTTTTCACAAAAGTGAAAACTTGAACAAGATCGCTTTGGTGGAAAAAAAGTACTTGTATAGAACATTGGTCCGTAACGTAATATCAATAAAGAGCACAATCGCGTTTACAAAACCTTTAAAGTAAAAATACTTGCATAGAACATTGATCCGTAACATAATATAAATAAATAGCACAATTGCGTTTACAAAAATGAGGTGTCGTTACAGTGTCGCGAAATCAATGATTTAGTCCCATCTCAAAAATGCCCAACGCGCCCAATTAAGTTTTTATTTCAAAAATATTTGATAACAATCCGTCAGGCCATAGAGTGAAGCTGCCCACAGACTATACTATCTCTTATAAAATAAACAGATATCTAATCCGCGTGGGTCACCGTCACCATTTGGCGACAGTGGGGCTTGACGGCCGTGTCGGCCCCGAAAATAGATAGATAGATAGAATATTCTTTATTATGTACACTATAAAACGAAGTCGCTTATAAGCGACAGCTGGGAACAGAGCGGTTGCATTGCAGACTGAGCTAAGTGTGTCGTGAGAGACCTAACCAAAGAACATCCGACGGACCTTGGAGATTCAGTCCCTATTACCAACCTTGTTATAGAGACTCATTGTCCAGACTTGGTAAATTTGAGCCTTGGTAAATAAGAAGTCGGTGTGTTTCTTATATTTCACCAAGGCATTATCTTTATTTGAATTGGTTGATTAGCTTGCTTCAATTATACTTATTCTTTTGATATGGTTAGTGGCTCACCTGGTGTCAGAGTTTTAAAGCCGCCCATGGGCTTTTGACTTGGCTCACAAGCCGTCGAGAAATATCTCTCAGTCATGCCGGTTTCCCTGGCAATACAGGCAACAGGGGTGGAGTTTAGTTAGTAAGAGTCTGACACGCTCTCCCGCTCCGCCCAAGTTATTTGATAATTTCCTACACAAAAAAAAGGCATGCCGGTTTCCTCACGATGTTTTCCTTCATCGTTTTTAAAGCAAGTGATAATATACAATACGCCAAGTCGCAATCGCAATCCGAAAAGTCAGAGGTGCATCCCTTTTTTTTTTTTTTTGGGTGGGAAATTATCAAACAACTTCTCCCGCTCTGGGTGGAGCGGGAGGGCGTGTCAGACTCTTACTGACTAAAACCCACCCGTGTTCCTTCGGATGTCCCTTTTGGCCCATATTCGCAGCCCCAGCAGGCATTGGCCCTAGCGGACCCCGTCAATTCTGTTGACATCTCTTTTTTGAGGCCCGAGAGGTGCATCCCTTGGGTTCGAACTCTTATGACAATTAAATCAATTAATCAGTTTTGGTCTATAGGTAGCCAGATTTCCCAACGACACCTATACCCACCCTAATTGCGTAACTTTTCGTAAACAATTATGCCTAATTTGTTTCATCTTGACAGTTCAACAACATTCATTGCGTTATTTACGTTGTTGAGCAGATTTTTTTTCCAACTTATGAAGCAATGGATTAGCAATCTGTATCAAATCGAAAAAGATTGTGATTGTGTGTGAGTGTTGTATTACGCAATTAGGGTACTGGTTATTTTAATCTATGACTATTTGAGAGATAGTTTCAGAGATACTTACCAATTGCTTGAATTGAGTTTTCTAAGTATGCTGAAATATGTCAGGAAAACTTAACTTTACTTGCTCATTTAATTAATCCCTACTTATATTCTCAGCAAGACAGGCGAAGGGACTATTTACAACATACATAAATTCAACTACAATCCACAATTTCATCTCTTTTTACAGACGAATGGACAAAAAAACTCCTATCAAATTCAAAATGGCTTCAAACAGAAGAGCGCAAGTTCTACGAGACAGATTTGAAACCCGAAGCAAAAGCGCGCATGCGTCACCGAAGCGCGGTCCGAATGCTGCGCGGAAGCAACGGATCTTACGACACGGTGACGAGGACGCATTCGTGTAGATCTTTGCATCGACATGACGACTTGGATGATGGCATCCATGGTGCCTATAGGACATTAAAAGTGACCAGTGATAGAGTTTATGAAGTTGATATATCATAATGATAGTTTATAATGATAAGTGGTTTATAACCAGATACCCATAATGATAGTCGGTTCCGAAAATATCTGATGACAGTGTAAACAAACCCTGATCAAGTTTAATTCTAACGCAATCAGTCTCTAAACAGAATGAGTAACACATTAATCTGTATTTAGGTCTCAACTTTATATTTTACTACTTTTTCCAATGAATAATGTTATAAGATTGTAAATTAAAAATCAAAATTAGAATTTCGGGTCTAAGTATTTAAATAATTAAATTAAAGCACTCAATTTGTAAGTGGCACTACAAATTGTCATCCACAGGTACATTTTCTAATCTATTTGTTTACATTTTCAACAAATACTTTTGGAACATAAGTACAGAATACCGAAAATTTCACTTATCCTGTGAGTGACATTTTAAGTACCTATAGTTAGAAACCACAACTCAGCCACTTCCATATTAAATCACGAAAGATACCTAGTAAGTGTCAAGTTTAATTAAAACTTTTACTTTTTGATATGGACAACTATTGTGATTGTAAATCGTTAAATGGCAATGTGTCAGATGATTTTTCGTGTAGTTAATAATAATAAATTACTATGCTTTAATGTATCTTGAATGTGATCAATATCTACTCTTAGAGAATTATGAATATTATGATCAAACGTCTATTCAAAAAGAAATGAACAATATTAAAATGGTTTAATATGAACAATTAATTATAAACAATCAATACTTTTTCAGTATCAAAGTTTTGCATTTTGGTTTCAGTGTCAAAGAAAGTTTATATTTAATTTTATTGTAATTTTAGTAGCAATATTTTCAATACTCAAATATAATAATAATTATAACACTATAAAATGGTTTGTTTCGAAACTATAAAAAACAATGCCTTATTTAAATATGTATAAACATAGCTACTGTGATTAAAATGAAATAAAACACAATTTTTTATATTATTTGCTTGGTTATTAATTCATTTGTACACACTGCAAAGCACCTACAGCTTTTCACCTTTGAAATTATCAAAGGCAACCTATGCTATTCTAGAAACTCAAAAACAAAAAGAAACCTCCAAGTAATAAACAAAAATGTTATGAAAAACTGAAAGGTTCGTCTACCTATATTAAAGTTAATTGATTCAGGCGTGACCTTGCGGAAATCCATTATAAAATACAATAGACGTAGACCTGTAGTGACCACATACATAACGCATCAACACGTCCGACCGCGACGGCGACGCGACGGTTTAGTAACCTGTTCCCCTAAGCTATTTCTAAAGAGCCATAAAAAACCCTTTAAAGAAATCGACACGTGTTTCACCTCTCAACGAGGCATCCTCTGGATGACGATTGACTTGTCGCGAACCCGAACGCAGGCGCGTTCAGCGCTCGGTGTGGCAACACGCCGTGAAACACGTGTCGATTTCTTTAAGGGTTTTTTATGGCTCTTTAAAAATAACTAAGCGGAACAGGTTACTAAATATATCCAAGTCTATTGTATTTTCCCTAAATTACCTATCTTTTTATATCTTTATATGGTATAAATCAAAGAAGACAAGAGAACGAAGAGAAGAGAGAGTGCACCTGTGTATGTGCACTATAATATCTCCCGCGCCGAAGGTTGGTCTCCGCTGAGATTGGTCGCCATGGCCGAAATTCGGTCGTATTTATTATAAGATAAAGTCGCTTTTCCTGTCTGTCTGTGCTGTGTTACCACTTAGTTCTTCTAAACAAGTTTTTTTACTGTTTTCACCATAATTTAGAGAATTTATTCCAAAAGTTTTATGTGTAGGTATCAATTATAGTAGGTACTAAGCTAATTTAATGTTTCATGCAAAATCATGAAAGTATTTACAAATAACAAAAGGTTTGAGTAACCTAAAATTCTCCAAAAACCAGTCTGCAATATTTTAGGTAGGTACCTACTGTTTTCGAACCAAAAGAAAAGAAGTACAAGCTCTCAACAACATTCATGTTGTTGAGAGCTTGTACTTCTTTTAAACAATTAGAGAGTTCACTCTCTAATTGTTTGCATGCACAAAAGTTGTAAATAAAAAATATGGCCACCATTTTCATGTTCAGCCGTGTATAAAATATTTTTTGCTAAAAAATTTATAACTTTTGTTCAGAATTCATTTTAGTTTATTTTAGGAGCAAATTGAGACGAGCATTATATTGAAACTTTGTGTTGAAGTCTTCACGTTTTGAAGCTTATAAAGAGTGACTGGCCGTGTATGTTATACAAAGTAAAACTACCCCCTTTTTATATTAAGGATGTCCTGAGTAAAGCACTATACGGCTATCCAGTGATATAACATTGACCCATCAACACACAGAGGATCTTCTTTTAGGCAACCTTTACAGTTACAGTTAAATATAAAACTAATTTCAACACACAACACACACTCACATTCATACACAAACACTTACATACAACACACACATACACATTAACGCCATACCTTCACTTCTTTTGAATTGTAAAATTATACCCTTAATTTTTTTTTTTTTGGGATGTTTAGTAGTTGTCCTAGAGCTCTAAAATTTCTGGCCTGTAACATTGTTGCGGAGGGACACTGATCTTGTAAGATGCAGGTACTAACCTAGTTTAGAGGTCAAGGTTTCAATGTATTTTAGGGGTATGAGGAACAGGGTGTAAAGTTCACTCATCCACCATAGAAAAGGGAGGATCCTCCGACCAGACGGGTGTTGTGTCTGGCGGGCAACTGCCCATCGGTTGGAAGTTGAAATCTTGTATGTATGTCGATCGCTCGGTAAACTCTAACTGCGCGATGCAGGATTTGTGTGACGTCATGTCTTTGATGCGTAGTTTGTATGTGGCGGTGTAACCGCTACATCACTCCCCTCCGGAGACCGGAGGTCGATAGTGGGCTGAATCTTGCGACGCTTCACACAGTGCCAGCTGTGGTTCCAGTGAGTCGGAACCGGGTGCCGCATAGTTCGCGGTGAGTCGGAACTTTCTGTGGTGATTGCGGCGATTGTGGTGATTGTGGTGATTGTCTTGATTGCTGTGATTCCCCAGTGAGTCGGGGTGATGAGGCTAATTGCGTTGATTCCCCAGTGAGTCGGGGTGATGAGGCTGAGGGTGATGACCAGGAATGCGCGTTCGCTGCATGCTGGTGGTCAGGATACCCGTTAACGCCGTAAGTGCTGGCTGGCTGTGTGACTCGCCTCACGAAAGCTTGCGGGAGTGATGATAATGATGACGTCACGCCGAAGTAATTGCACGAAGGCTGCGTTGACGTTCATACTCGGGGTCACCAATTTACGGGTATGAGGAACAGGGTGTAAAGTTCACTCATCCACCATAGAAAAGGGAGGATCCTCCGACCAGACGGGTGTTGTGTCTGGCGGGCAACTGCCCATCGGTTGGAAGTTGAAATCTTGTATGTATGTCGATCGCTCGGTAAACTCTAACTGCGCGATGCAGGATTTGTGTGACGTCATTTCTTTGATGCGTAGTTTGTATGTGGCGGTGTAACCGCTGCAGTATTACTACCTAGCATAAGCCTCTCAATGTATGTATGTATGTATGTACTTCATATTGCCAGGAATATTGGTGATAAGACTGGATATATACCTAATATTGTAACTACTAGCTGCCGCCCGCGACTTAAAAGAATAAAAGAAAAAAAAAAAAAAAGAGTTAAAGAAAAAGAAATAAAAAAAGTTAAAGGAATAAAAGTAGCCTAAGTTACTCCTTATAACATCAGCTATCTGCTAGTGAAAGTCCCGTCAAAATCGGTCAAGCCGTTTCGGAGATAAGTCAGAACAACGGACAGACACAAAAAAATTAAATAAAAAAATGTTATAATTACCGTACCATATATTTTCATAATTATGCATTTAGTTAAACTATTATTTTGACATTACAAATAGACACTTCAATTTTTGTGTAGATATAGCAGGGGGACTACCACCAGCTCTGATGTATAGATGATCCTGATTCTTTTGAAATAATATCCTACTGTTTGCTAAAAAATGATTTATGACACCTTTGCTACCGTTCAATGCAGAGATGTCCTAATTCACCATTCGAAAAACATGTTTAAAAAATAAGAAAGAAAGAAAAATATTTTATTTGGCACACGGACAGACAATACAAACCGTTAACAAAAGGAGCATTTAAAACTACAATAATAAAAATTAAAAAAAATACCTGTTCGAGGCCAAAAAGGGATATTTAATCAAATAAATTTGCTCAGATATATTGAAAAAAATAAAATAAGGAGCTCGTGGCTAAGTAATACAGCTGCACGGATTGATCTTTAGTGGTATGGGAACAGGGTGTAAAGTTCATTCATCCACCATAGAAAAGGGAGGATCCTCCGACCAGATGGGTGTTGTGTCTGGTGGGCAACTGCCCATCGTTGAAGTTGAAATCTTGTATGTATGTCGATCGCTCGGTAAACTCTAACTGCGCGATGCAGGATTGTGTGACGTCATGTCTATGATACGTAGTTCGTATGTGGCGGTGTAACCGCTACATTACTCCCTTCCGGAGACCGGAGGTCGATAGTGGGCTGAATCTTGCGATGCTTCACACAGTGCCAGCTGTGGTTCCAGTGAGTCGGAACCGGGTGCCACATAGTTCGCGGTGAGTCGGAACTATCTGTGGTGATTGTGGTGATTGCGGTGATTCCCCAGTGAGTCGGGGTGATGAGGCTGATAGCGTTGATTCCCCAGTGAGTCGGGGTCATGAGGCTGAGGGTGATGACCAGGAATGCGCGTTCGCTGCATGCTGGTGGTCAGGATACCCGTTGAAGCCGTGGGTGCTGGCTGGCTGTGTGACTCGCCTCACGAAAGCTTGCGGTAGTGATGATGATGATGACGTCACGCTGAAGTAATTGCACGAAGGCTGCGCTGACGTTCATACTCGGGGTCACCAATTTAGTGGTATGGGAACAGAGTGTAAAGTTCATTCATCCACCATAGAAAAGGGAGGATCCTCCGACCAGATGGGTGTTGTGTCTGGTGGGCAACTGCCCATCGTTGAAGTTGAAATCTTGTATGTATGTCGATCGCTCGGTAAACTCTAACTGTGCGATGCAGGATTGTGTGACGTCATGTCTATGATACGTAGTTCGTATGTGGCGATGTAACCGCTACAGATCCATCAGGTTAAGCTACGCTTGCCGGGGCTGATCCGTGGATGAGTGACAATCTTTACATACCACGACTCCTCTGTGCCTCGGAAAGCACGCAAAGCCGTTGGTCCCGGCTGTCATTCGTGGATCTTTGACAGTCGTTACAGGTCGTCAGAAGCCCGAAAGTCTGACAACCAGTCTTAACTAAGGGTATCGTATTACCCAGTTACTGGGTTGTGGAGGTCAGATCGGTAGTCGCTCCATGTAAAATACTGGTATTCAGCTGCATTTGGTTAGACTGGAAGCTGACCCCAACATAGTTGGGAAAAGGCTAAGCAGATTGGTTTTATTATAAAATAAATCTGTATTAAGTATTCTGATAGGGCCCTTTTAGACCTAGTTATTTCTTCCATGATGACGTATTGGGTCAAGTTTAAACACAAACATAAACATCACGCCTTGTTTCCCCGAAGGGTTGGGCAGAGATGTCCCTGTAGCAGGTACACCCACATTTCGCCAGTTATGTTTAAGTCCCATGTAATAGGAGGCGAGCCTATTGCCATCAACCGGGCACAAATCCAGACTCCGAGCTGCTACTGAGAAATTTCAGATAGAAAAACCCAAAAACATTTTGCCTGACCTGGGAATCGAACCCAGGACCTCATGCTCAGCAGTAGCACTTGCGACCACTAGACCAACGAGGCAGTCAAGTTATAACAGTACCCTTAAAAATGGGAAATATTTAACAGATTCTCTAAAAACTTATTGAATTTTGGACACTTTTTAAATTAATGAACCTCTAATATCTTTACTTGGTTGCTTAGTATTTTTAGGAGCGTATTGAAATTATTAGAGGTTCGTTTAAACAAATGCCCTTAAAAAAAGTGTGTGTGTCAGCTCCGACGCACGACTGGAGTTTACTCCTAAGAATTTTTATGTCTAATTAGATTTCAGTAAGAAATTGTTATTATGTTGTGATCTCAGGTAGATTCATATTAGGTTCATGTTAGAATACTTATTTTGATCCATTAACAGTGTTTAAAGTTAATTTAGAAGGAAATTTTAGCAAATTAAAATTATCACCATTACGTAAATTGAAAACTCACTTTTTTGTTTCTAAAGATATTTTATTGATTTTGGTCTGGTCTAAACTTAAAACCATTTGTCATGTTTAGTTCATGAAAATCGGCCTGCTGAACAAAAAGATACGGTCACTCAAAGGAACGTAACGCCTCACTTTTAGTTAACGCTCGATTTTATTCCTCATAAAATTAACATACCGCGGGCTAAATATGAAAATCGTTTCTTAAGGAGTACCCCAAAAAGTATGTTACATCTTTATCGTAAGCCATTTTCCCACCTGAAAGTGGGAACTACAAGAAATATTAATTAGACATACAATTCATACCCATATGCAAAGCTATTGGCTCAGCAAGCGCAAGCCAGTTCAAAGCCGCAAGCAATTTAGAACCTCTCTTGGATTCATTTGTTCCCGAATGAATGCAGAAAGGGGTTTAATAATTTCGCACCCGGAACGTTTCGGGGGCAAAATGTAGATGTACGAGTATGTATGTGGCCAGTAAGCCGCATGCCGGTAGAATTTATGGCGAACCTTGCTATTGTATTATTCTCAGTTTTCGAGAATGCGGAACTGAAAACAAGAAATAAACATACATAAAGCAGTCAGTAGTCCGGAGTCTGGATTTGTGCCCGGTTGATGGCAATAGGCTCGCCCCCATGGCGAAATGTGGGTGCACTATAGGTACACCTCTGCCCAACCCTTTGGGGAAACAAGGCGTGATGTTATATAAACTCACGCCTTCTTCCTATGGGTAAGTGGAAACTACAGAACGCCACCTGCTACGATCCTTACATACTCCACCGTGTCCTCCGGTGAATACTACGCACCTGACCTTTCGAAAACAAGAATTCATATGTGTCTACATATGAATTCTTGTTTTCGAAAGGTCCTATACATAGAAGTTGGTTTTAGTTTCATTCAACCAACTCAGCCTTTTGCAGTTCACTGCTGAACACAAACCTCTCTCATGGTTTTATTGGCTTCATGTGCGTATTGTATAATTTTCACTTGCTTCAAAAACGGTGAAGGAAAACATCGTGAGGAAATCGGCATGCCTCAGAGATATTTCTCGACGCCATGTGTAGCCAAGTTGGAGGCCCATGGGCGGCTTTAAAACTCTGACACTAACCACACGAAAAGAAGAAGATTGGCAATAATAAATTGCATCTACTTAAAGACCAGTTCAAGGACCTCTAAGAACCGACAATTGAAAAGAATAAAGATTTTATTTTTAACCGACTTCCAAAAAGGAGGAGGTTATATGTTCGACGCGTATGTTTGTATTATTTTTTTTTTTTTTATGTATGTCCATCGATTTCTCCGTCATTTGTGGACCGATTTTGAAAAATTTTTTTTCGTTTGATAGGGTAGGCTCCCAAATTGGTCCCATATAAATTTTATTAACTTTGCTTGGGTAGTTTTTGAGTTAGCTACAAAATACGATTTTTTTTTCCAATTAGTATGTAGATGATATAATAAGTTCTTGACACTGGTAGCAGGTAGTGGTATTCGAATTTGTGTGGGGTAGGTACCACAATTAAAAAGTGAAAAATAAAAACTTTTTACAAAAAAAAACAACCGACTTCCAAAAAAAAACACTAAGTGAAAAATAACTTTAATTTCGGAAGTCGGTGGCAAAAAACGAAAACACAAAACCCAAGACACCGACTTCCGAAATTAAAGTTATTTTTCACTTTCTAGTGTTTTTTTTTGGAAGTCGGTTGTTTTTTTTTTGTAAAAAGTTTTTTACTACCTATTGTAGATTTAAGCAAGCAGGGCTGCAGGTTTTTATTTATTATATTTATAATTGTATATTTTTTTCTTTTTTTACATTATCAAAAGATTACGGCGACATATTGAGGAGAATTGTGTCATGACGTCACTAGTATGTAGATTTTATACTTACTTGTGACGAAGCGACCCCCACTCCCCAACTTTGGTGCGTTTTATTTAAGTTTTTTTTTTTATTATAATTATGATAAAGCAAAAAATACTTGTCTAATATTTTTTTTATTATCTGACTGACGGACTAAATAGAGTTTCTTTTTTTTTCTGATCCTGGCATCACCTCTATTGAAATTAATAAAGTTTTTATTTGTTTATTTACTTCTGTAAATTTAAGCAAAAAGGATGTAAGTAGTGGATGAAACTACCTAAATTTAACGGGTCTAACCGGTGGAAGTAATTAAAGCAGATTCTACATAGCTGTGTTGATATTACTTATTTCACAGAGCATCAAAGTACCAACCTACCTTCCAAGCACAACTTCTTTTTATAAAACCAGTAAAAAAATCACGCGAGCGCGCGATTTCACAAAAATCAGGCAGCTAACGTTGTACAGCAGCTGAAATGTGAGAAATAAAACCAAGATGGCTGCAATTTGAACGAGTACTTCTCTGATTACAGCCAGTGAAAGGGATGTTGAGATGAAACTGTGTTCATGTGGGCGGAATGACAACTGTAATGCATTTCATACGTGACGATTGTGTTGTAACATAAGCTGAGAATATTAAATGAAATATGCAAAAATTTGTGTTTTTAGCATTGAACATGCTTTTTCGATCGCTTCAGTAGTGTAGAAAGTAGTGCTCGGCGCTATGGTGACCTAACACACATTTCTCGTATTGATAGGATATGGTTAAAAGTTAAATAGTCTCGAATTACAAGGGAAATAGCTATATTGAATCACTACATCACTTACAAGAAATGGTAAAAAAATTGTAAACTATAACTAACTTAATTATTGGTAAAATGGTATGGTAATGATTTTTAGTACCTAGTGTCTCTAATGAGATCTGAACGCGAACTGGCCCACATTTAGGTGAACGAGCGAATTTGCATGTTTGCGTTTGATGCAATTGTGCCTTTTCATTGAGAGTTCGATTTACTCGAACAAGTAGAGTAGGTAACCGTTTTCAAGAAAAGTGCGACCGGGGGGCTAGCGTCGTCAATTATTAAGGTAAAGAAATGAAAATGGTAATCAAAAGATGCGTCATTGAAAGGGCTACAATAGTGCAAAAAAATTGTGCAATGTTTATATTTATTATTTATTTTAAAAAATCACCAATTTTTTATCGTTTCTTTTGGGACGTTTTTCAAAGAATCTTAAACTTCTCTAAAATGAAAAGAAATATCTAAAGAGAGATATTTGAAGGGCTTCAAAAAGATACCTTTCTGGTTTTTAACCGACTTCCAAAAAGGAGGAGGTTATATGTTCGACGCGTTTGTTAGTTTTTTTTTTTTTTTTTTATGTATTTCCACCGATTTCTCCGTCATTTGTGGACCGATTTTGAAAATTCTTTTTTGTTTCAAAGGGTTTGCTCCCAAATTGGTCCCATATAAATTTTATTAACTTTGCTTGGGTAGTTTTTGAGTTAGCTACAAAATACGTATTTTTTTCCCACTTAGTATGTAGATGATATGATAAGTTCCTGTCACTGGTAGCAGGTAGTGGTATTTGAATGTGTGTGGGGTAGGTACCACAACTAAATAGTGAAAAATAAAAACTTTTTACAAAAAAAAACACTACAAAGTGAAAAATAACTTTAATTTCGGAAGTTGGTGGCAAAAAACGAAAACACAAAACCCAAGACACCGACTTCCGAAATTAAAGTTATTTTTCACTTTGTAGTGTTTTTTTTTGTAAAAAGTTTTTTATAGGATTATAATTCAGGGTGACATTCGGAGACACCTTTTTAGTGATTTCAAATATTTCGTTCATGTCATAAATAAAGTAACTTTCAATGCGCCGGAATATCATGGGGAGTTCTGTCTTTTTTAGGGTTCCGTACCTCAAACGGAAAAAACGGAACCCTTATAGGATCACTCGTGTGTCTGTCTGTCTGTCTGTCTGTCTGTCCGTCTGTCACAGCCAATTTACTCCGAATCTCATGGACCGATTAAGTTGAAATTTGGTACACATATGTATTTCTATGACCCAAACACGAATATGTAACGTAAATAATTTAATTTTGAATATAGGTGTCACTTTTGGGACGCAAACAAGAAAATTAAAAAAAAAAGTTTTGCTAACAGTACCGTGTGACATATCAAATGAAAGGGCTTGTTGCGAGGATCTTAAATATATTTTTTATATAATTTTAAAACAAATACTTTTAAAGATATTTAATAAATTCAATGAAAATTGACCATTCCCCCCCCTTATCTCCGAAACTACTGGACCAAAAATTTTGAAAAAAATACATAGTATGGTTCTTTACTCATAGATTACAGGAAAACCTATAAGAAGTCTATGGTCTTAAAATAACATGGTAAATCTCTCAATATTGTGCGTAAAAACTTACATTTCGTTGCTCGGCATCCAAAAGGCCCATCTCTCTAGCTACTATATTATCAAAATATCAAAAGTGTTTGACTGTCTGCTTAATACACAAATAAATAAAACTGTAAATGTTCATGACAACCAATTCGGGTTTCGGCGTGGTTTGTCAACAGAAAGTGCAGTGTTGTGCCTTAAGCATACTATCACATACTTACTATACACAGCGTGGGACGCCGATTTATGCTAGCTTCCTCGACTTATTCAAGGTTTCTGATCTGGTTGCTTATGACGTATTGTGGAGAAAGATGGAGAAGGATAGGTTGCCAACGGAGCAAACATCTTTAAATAGTGGTATGGTAACCAGATCAATAGTGTACGATGGGCTGGAACTTTTTCCAAGCCATACAAGTTGGAATGCGGGGTGAGGCAGGATTGGCGAGCTCAGCAGCACCAGAGTGGGTTGCTATATAGATGGTATTTGTGTAAATAATATTAGCTATGCAGATGATATGGTGCTTCTGAGCGCGTCAATCTGTGGTCTCAGAAAGTAATTGGTCGCTAAATGTGAGCAGTATGCCAAAACACATGGTTTGATGTATAACTCCAATAGGTCGGAGATCATGGTCTTTGAGGCTGGGGGCAGACCGGGTTATGTACCACCTGTATTACTCAATGGGACTCCACTACAAAGAGTATTTACGTTTAAATATCTTGATCATATATTGACCCCTGACCTCAATGACGGACTCGATATTGAGCGAGAGCGAAGGGCGTTGTCGATAAGGGCAAACATGCTGGCTCGCAGGTTTGCACGCTGCTCACTTAAAAAGCCAAAATTACTCTGTTTCGAGCTTATTGTACAACGTTTTACATGTGCAGCCTGTGGGCTAGATATACCCAAAGGTCATGCAACGTCCTTCGTGTCCAATACAACAACGCTTTCAGGGTATTGGTGGGGCTGCCCCGTTTTTGTAGCGCATCGGGAATATTCGCGGACGCACATATTAATTGCTTTTACGTAACGATGCAAATGAGGTGTGCATCCCTGGTACGCAGAGTACGGGCCAGCTCCAACAATATCGCTAGCAGTCTGGATTGCATGTACATCAATCACTGCAGTACCATCTCCCATGGGGTGAAATAAATTTAAACTAGGGGCACTCAGAAAGTTTTGTGATACTAGAAAAAAATATAAAACAGGTTATATTTTTTTTTATTATATCTTTTGAAAGAACTCTCCATTGGCGTTTATACACAGTTTTATACGTCTAAACAAATTTTCATAACACATTTTCCAGTCCGCATCAGACACCTCTCCAATCTCCTTCTCAAATGCACCCAATGCATGTTCAGGTGATGAAAACTGTTTTCCTTTGAGTTGATTTTTTATTTTGGGGAACAAGAAAAAGTCGCACGGAGCCAAATCGGGACTGTAAGGAGGATGACCTATAAATTTGACCGGTGTTTTGTCCAGAAAGTCTCTTGTTTTGAGCGCCGAGTGAGCCAACGCGTTGTCGTGGTGAAGCAGTAGCCCACGGAGGCCAGTGTTCGGTCGCTTGCTGCGTGCAGTAGTAAAAACTTCTGGCAATAATTTGGTAACATACCATTCAGCATTGATGCTTCTTTGATCTCGTCAGGGTACTGACACCAGATAAGTTGGTAGAAAAAAAAAAAAAACTTGCGGTCAACATTTTGCCTGCACTTCTGGCTCGCTTCACTTTGGTAGGCGTTGGTTCATTTTGGTTCAACAGCCACACGGTCGACTGACGCTTCATTTCTGGATCATATTGAAAAATCCAAGATTCATCACCCGTAATGATATTTTAAACGCGCCGAGACGAGCCTGCTACCAATTTTGCTATCATGTCTCGGCACCATTCTACCCGAACCTCCTTCTGACCCTGCGTTAGATTTTACGGTACCAGCGTGAAACTATCTTTCTTAACCGAAGATGCCTGTGTTTCATGCACACTTCCCGATCCAATCGGCAGTATACATCTAATATATCTTGATATTTTAAACTTTGCTTTTTTGTGTTTTTTCAAAAACTAATTATGTTTTTTTTTTATTGGATGCTGTAGTATGGTAGTAGATCATGGTCTGAACAACGTTTGTTCTAGCAAAACTGTCATTCAAATTTCACGGTGTATGCTGAACCTCTTCATATGTAATTCGCCTATTCTCTTGAATTAAATTTTTCACAGCCAGCACTTTTTGTTATGTAACAACCGTCATAGGGCGGCCACTTCTTCCTTTGTCTGCCAAAATTACTAGACCACCCATAAATTCGTTGAACCAGCGAAAAATAGTCGCTTTAGAAGGGCTTTTTTCTATGAACACCATTCGAAGTCTTTCAAACGATTCTTCTGGTTTTAGTCGACATTTGAAATCGTACAAAATCATCGCGCGAAAATGTTCTCGTTATAAATCCAGTTTTCAGTAAGACAGAGTATTTTGATTTTGCTCGTAAAAAAATGTGGAGGGAATTTCGAATTTGGAATGTTATGTTTTTTTGTAATAAGTAGTCATCGTTTTAATTGACATCAAAACCAGCCAGTATTCTATAGACAAAAACTGTTAGTCGCAAAACTTTCTAAGTGACCTCGTAAAATAAGTTAACATAGTTCATAAGTTTACTAACGTAATGAGTCCTTGTTACTTGAATAAAGATCTGGATCTGAAAATATCTGGATGATAATATTTATTGAACGACGTTTTCTAAAAATGAAACCTAGCTAGATCGATTTATCGCTCCTGAAACCCCCCTGCATACTAAATTTAATAAAAATTCTTGGAGCCGTTTCCGAGATTCAGATTATATATACATAGGTATATACAAGAATTGCTGGTTTAAAGGTATTATTATTATATTAATACCGCGAATGTGAAATTTTTTACGAAAATCTGATTTTTGTTTTATTTCATTCTACACGTTCAAATAAGTGACAATGCAATTTTTTTTTTTTTAAATTTCACATTCGCGGTATTGGATGCCGAGCGACGATTTGCAGTTGGAATGTATGGGAGAACATGTTTTTCAACTACAATGTTAAGTTTGTTCTTGGGATAAATAAATTCATCTCAACTTCGGAACCCTTCATTGTGCGTAGTCCGACACGCACTTGGCCGGTTTTTAGATAAGTCTGTAACTGCTACAGACTTATCTAAAAAAAAGCCCTCTAGTAAGTATCTTCAGTGGCGACTAACTAGAAAAGTTCTGTGACAATGAAACTTAATGAGTTCCAGGAAAATATTTCAACTGTCTTGGAAACCGTAGCTAATGAGACCAGAAAAAGAAATTTGGAAATAACAATAGTTTCCACTGGCCAGCTTCGTAACGAACTGTTGTCTGAAAACCGAGAGCAATTCCCTTATTTAAAAACTCCTTTATATCCATCTTATCACAATCTTATTTCAGCGACAATAAATGTCAAAAACTTGTCAAAAATGAAGGTAAATTAGAGATAGTTTTGACTGATCAAATTAGATTTGTTACAGCTGTAGTGGCAATCATGTCATTTGGTTTAAATAGGTCCTTATTTTTATTATTTTGTTTATCTTTTATATAGATTTTCTTTTAGATTTTGTGAATGTGAGAACGTTGTAGGCTGTAGACTTGTGGACTATTTTCTGTTTTACTTGTTGATAGGCCTACACTGTCCTCCCATACCTATTAACACTGTAATTTGAAAACAATGTAGAAACCATTTATTTAAAAGAAGTGACAGTGGAGTTTCCTGCCGGCTCTTCTCCATAGCAAGCGACTAATTGGAACCGTGCACCTAGCTTCTGACGTTTCATAAGTGCCCTTGTAGGTTTATGAGAAATAAAATAATTTGAATTTGAATTGACTGATTAATGACCGAACCCAATAATCTATTTTCAGTAATCACAGACAGACCGCTATTGATGGTAGACAATATATGTCATTAAATGTCGTCCCACAATTCCGTAAGGTCCTTATTCTTTGACAGACTATTGGGACGTTAAAAAAAAAAACAGCTAGATACATTTTTTTTATCTCCAGTACCTATGCTGAAACTGGTGATAGATAAGTTATTGGGTTCGGCCGTAAGACTGACATTGGATTGTGACCGTTCTTAAAACACGGGAATTCCCCCTGTTATAGGCACTAAGGAAAGCCATGCCAGTATGCGTAATTATTAATTAACTACGACCTAACGTATTTTTTATACAAAAACTCAGCCTTTTTACTATCTCCAAGCTCATTTTTTCGTTAGAAAAATGCCAGTCTATCCTAACGGTAACCTAACAGTGTAAAATAAAGCAAAATGCTTGCAATTTGTATGAGTGCATCTCATTATATCCAGTGAAAGGAGATTGCAAGGAGGCAGCGAGCGCTGTAAGTGCTGCAAATATTTGAGGAGCTGATTTACACGACCCGACTACGATACGATTTGGTGTACTGTCGTCGGTTGAACGTGTGGTAAAAATAATTATTGGGAGATAGCAGGGATAGTCTAGTGCGTCAGTGAGCGTACCTATCGTGCCTGTCCATTGACGCGGAGCGAGGCAGCGGGGCGGAGCGAGGGAGTAATGCAAAGCGGAGTTGCGGACTGTGTCTGTCCACTGATGCGGAGCAAGGTAGTGCAGAGCGGAGTTGCGGACTGAGCGGAGCTAGGCCGCGGCCGGTTTTTTTCCGCTTCCCCGCTCTGCTTCTCGGTTTTGTACGAATTTTTAAACTAGTTCACAAATCCCTGTCCACTAAAGCGGAGCGTATATTTTATGCAATTCCATTGGTTAATATTCGCACAGCTTCGCTCCTCTCCTCTCCAGTGGACAGTTAGCCTAAAACTGACATTTCAGATTCGTCGCTGATTTTAAGTCAGTGAAATAATTTTCTTGAGACAGGAAGCTTTATTTATTATACATTCGTAGAACTTTTCTGAAAGGTAACCTCTGTAGATTTTGCCTAGTAATAAAATGATGAGCTATCCATAGTAAAACCAATGTAAAACATACAGTTAACTAGAGTTTTTCTCTCGCTTTTCTGCAATCTATAGGAGTAATTTCGTGAAAAGAGATAAAAGTGTGTAACAGGAAGTATTTGATTCGACCAATGAGCTCGCCCGGTGCTGGAGTTGGCCGTTAGATAGTACCAACCCATTTTCCAAGAGGTTGGTACTGTCAGCCAAGATGTCAGATGTTACACATCATATGCGACTACTATAAAGGTGGTATTACACCGGCGAGGCGAGGCGTAGATGGGATGGGCGAAAATTGAAATCACGCTCACCCTTTTACACCGAAAGATGTCCATCGCTATACCGCGCTGTCTCGCGGAGGCCAGCTCTGCCTCGCGCCGGCTCGCTATTTCACGCGCCGGCCATCGCTATCACGCGACACCCGGCCAGCCGTGCCTCGCGCGCCTAGAGTATAGTATGCAGCGATGTCTCGCGATGGTTGGAACGACCCGGTGCGTGCCAGCGCGTGCTAGCACGAGACATCACAAGTCAGCGCTTGATGGAGGGAGACCGTGCGGGTCCTCGATGACCGTTGCGAGATTTGTATATCCGTTTTACAAAGTAAATAAATATTCTATTCTTACAGCGATAAAGTTCAATATTATAGTAACAAATATTTCAATTCTCGCCTCACACATCCTCGCACACCAAACCACTTTCACACCAAAGATGGGCAGTGGATATAAATTTCAATTCTCGCCATCCCATCCACGCCTCGCCTCGTGTTAAACCACCTTTAGGCTCGTTCGTTTATTTATCTGAAAAGTCGTATAGTGTAAAGAACTGTTAGCACAAATTCATCGTTTATAAAAGAAACAGTTGAGGTAATGAGCGCTGATCCACGAGACAAGCGCGCTTATGTACTTTCTAATCTGAGAGTAGAGGCAGTAACAAAAATGCTAACGTTGTAAAAATAATACTTATTCGTCACGCTTATGATTGCCAAAAAATATTAACTTGTATTTTTGGTTAGTCTATTGTAGGTACTGTTCGAATCACGTGCATAGTCAACCAGTCTTAGGCTGCCCGTCCACTGGAGCGAAGCGAGGCAGCGGAGCGGAAAAATGTGCCAATATTAACCAATAGCATTTAAACTCCGCTTCAAAACTCCGCTCCTATTGGTTAATATTGGCACATTTCTCCGCGTCGCTGCCTCGCTCCGCTTCAGTGGATAGGCAGCCTTACCAAGGGGTATCATGTAATCCAGTCGCCGGGTTGTAGAGGTCAGATAGATAGATAGGCAGTCGCTCTATGTAAAATACTGGAATTCAGCTGCATCCGGTTAGACTAGAAGCTGACCCCAACGAAGGGAAAAGGCTAGGCAGACGATGATGAGTCTGCATGCCTGACTAGTTCCCAAAAATAAACGAGAGTCCTGTTCAGAAATCAGAATTCTATCTGCCAAATCTATATATGTCACCGTAAGATTGTGATAACCGTTAGTTTATAATCTGTCGGAATTATTTCCGTTAGATTATAAACTGTCGAAAAATTGTGAACTGGGTGAAATGGGTTAGGTTAGGTTAGAACTGTGACCAACCGCGCGCGAGCCGAGCGAGCGCTACTTCCAAGTTGCTCGCAGCCAGGCAGGCTATTTAATATTAGTGCAAGGTGCGTTACGTCGCAAGCAAGTTTGATACCAGTTCACAATTTGTCGGTTTCCCATGGAAAGATTATAAACTCGCGAAAAATAATGCGTTAAATTGTAAATGGTTCGTTGCAGTTCACAATTTTTCGACAGTTTATAATTTAACGGAAATAATACCGATAGATTATAAACTAACGAAGTTCATAATTATACGGTGACATATATATTCACCACACACACACCACAACACACACCACACCACACCACACCACACCACACCACACCACACCACACCACACCTCTGCCCAACCCTTCGGGGAAACAAGGCGTGATGTTATGTTATGTATATATATTACAAAAGAGGTAGAATTTGTTTGTTTGTATGTAAAGGGAACTCTGGAACTACCAGTCGGATTTGAAAAAATATTTTTGCATTGGATAGCCCAATTCTTGAGGAAGGTTATAAGGCAGTTATAGGTCGCCGACTAATTACGACTACGATATAATTTCAACTCTTTATTAGTGACTTTTGTGGACATGATAATTATTCAGATTGATTACAGTTGTAATAGCAATCATATAATTGCGTTTTATTAAAATAGGTTTTTAGTTTTATTAATTCATTTATTTATTTATTTATTTAAACTTCTCACACACAAAAAGGTACAAAGGCGGACTTAATGCCATAGGCATTCTCTACCAGTCAACCAAGGGTGGTGAAGAGATAAGATGGCAGGTGCTCTGTTTGAGAGGAACAAAGAAAAAATTTATAAAAATATATCATTAGAAATAAAATGTAGGAACAACAGTACATAAATAGGTTATAACTTATAATACACATACATACATTTAATATAATATATATCTATAATATATATATATACAAATTCAAGGGAGAGAGGTGTTGAGATGACTCTACTCTATTTATTTTGAAAAAAACTCTGCAATTTCCGCTTAAATGCATACCGACTGGTGGCCGTCCTGATATCAAGAGGAAGCGCGTTCCATAGAAGAATGGACTGAATATGAAAGGAAGAATGAACAAAGTCAGAAGTATGAGAAGGACAAAGTAGGAGAAGATTGTTAGAAGAACGCAAATTCTTAGTGTGTGAAGAACAAAGATATTGGAAGTGAGATAACAGATAAGAAGGAGGAGTGGGAGAGTTGAGAAGGGAGAAAAGCGTGGTCAAAGCGCGCAAACTTCTTCTTTGGCGAATGGACATCCATTTATTTATCTTTTGTATAGATTCTTTTCTATTTTGTGAATGTGAGAACGCTGTAGGATTAGTGGATTGTAGACCTGTAGACCATTTTCTATTTTGTTAAGTACTTAGTACTTATTGAAAGACCTACACTGTCCTCCCATACATAGTAACACTGTTATTTGAAAGTATTGTAAAAGCCAATTATTTTTAAAAGACTAACCGTGGAGATTCTTGCCAGCTCTTCTCCATAGGAAACGACCAATTGAAACCGTGCACCTAGCTTCTGACGTTTCATAAGTGCCCATGTGGTTTATGTGAAATAAAATATTTTGAATTTGAATTTGGACGAAGTCGCGGGTCGAAACTAGAAATTAATAAAATTCCACCAAAAACTTTCGTTTATTCCACTACATGTTTTCCTTCCGTTGAATACTTTGAACATGTTTTGTAGGAGAAGGCCAAAAAAACAATGGATGGACTGTGTGATTTGGATTTGGCTTGAAAGGGGGTTACTGTTGAAATGATGACTATTATCGATATGAACCTATAGAGGAAGAAAACATGGTCCGAAGACAAATAAATTGGAATAAGATCAAATTATGATGACTTTGAACAAGATTTGCATGCTGCTCCTCATGGGCGTACCCAGCATTTTTTTAGGAGCGGGGCAGAAGTAAATAAACTCGATAAGTAGTGCGAATTTCTCTCGATTAAACTCGATACCATGCATGCGCCCTCAATTCATTGATACTGCGTTTTTCACGCGGTAATTTTGAATTTTACCAAATTAATAATTCATTTTGATACTTTATAAAACTAAACTTTTACCTTCGAGTCAGGGAGCAGGGTGGGGCAGATGCCTCACCTTGCCCCACCGTGGGTACGCCCATGCTGCTCCATTTTAGATAACACTGTTACAGGTGAAACAATAAACAAGATGTAACTTATAATAACGCACAACCTCTTAAGAGGGTTTATCCTAAAAGTTGGCAACTTCGCAAATGCCTGTCAAATATATACCTGTTTTGATTAATTTGGCAATATTACTGTATGGAATTAAGAAATTTGGCTAACTAGTGAACTAAAATATTGATTATGAAATGCAATAATTAATATCTTATCACCGAATATTTCGTTTTAGATCAAAAAAAAAAATTTAAAAAAATCCAAATGCCTTTTTTACACCAAAAACGGTTACAACATCAAATTCAGTATTATAATTATTAATATTCTAGTTTGCTGGTTAGCCACATTTCTTATTTCCATACAGTAATATTGCCAAATTAATCAAAACAGCAAAATATTTGATATCTATTTGCGAAGTTGCACACTTTCAGAATAAACGCTCTTAAGAGGTCATTGTACTCATCATTATGAACAACTTTTACTATGGGACCAAACCTGAAATCGTGAAAAAAAATAAAAAACAGTTGTTCCCTACAGTTATGTTAACTCGTCAAGGTGTAGAGAGCCGCTGTTACTACTACTTTTTAAATCATCATCATTTCAAGCACTTTTTCATCTCACTGTACTATTAACTCGTTAGAAAATTCACCACGACAATTTGCCAGGCATTTGCATCGTTTAATAGATAAATACGTCAGTAAAACGGGGTGCAAGAAAATAGCTAGATTTCAGTAACGCAATTTATTTACCGAAACGATGGATTTTTAATTAAATTATTCATTCATTGTGCCCGGTTGATGGTAATAGGCTCACCCCCTATTACATGGGACTTAAACATAACTGGCGAAATGTGGGTGTACTATAGGTACACCTCTGCCTAACCCTTCGGGGATTTCAGGCGTGATGTTATGTTATGTTATTCATTCACGACATTCTAACTCACACTGTCCGCGTGGTAGATTACGGCCCACTCCTTCTCACCGAGAGGAGGCCTGTGTCCCAGCAGTGGGAACATTATAGGCTAATTATACAATGATAATCACGACATTGCATTAATTAAGTTTTTAAGTAACAGAAAGAAAATCCGTCATATCCGTCACAAAATAGCGCGCGTCACGTGGCGTGGGGATGGCCAGATATAAAAGTCACAGGAATCCGGTGGATGCAAGAAGAACTGGACCGGTCGATGAGGCGACGCTTGGGGAGGTCTTTGGAGGTATGAGGAACAGGTTGTAAAATTCACTCATCCTCTAAATAAAAGGGAAAATCCTCCGACCAGACGGGTGTCATGTCTAGTGGGCAGCTGCCCAACGATTTACGTCGGGACGTTGTATATATACAATGTCACCCATCGGCATGTGCCCCGCCTGGATTTTTCTGAATATTCATAAAAAAATATCGAAAAATAACTTAAAAAGCGGTCTTCTATCTTTAATATTTTTCATGTTATTAATTGTTTTATTTATTCTGAGTAGCGTTTGCCATATCTTCGCTGTTATTGGATCGATTTGGATTCTGTTTATTATTTCTATAAGCTTATGAGTTATTTTATCGTTTTAACTAACATTTTTATAAAAAATTGTCAACTATGCAAAAAAAACGGAGGTGAAAACAGTTTACTCTAAAAAAAAAGTTCATGAAAATTTCATGAACTTTTTTTTTAGAAATCCTCCCATGATTTAATCATGGGAGGATTTCGAAAAAAAAATGTTATAAAAAATTTCATCATCATCATCATCATATTAGCCGAAAGACGTCCACTGCTGGACATAGGCCTCCCCCAAGCACCGCCACTTCGACCGATTCTGTGCTTTCCGCATCCAGCGGGTTCCTGCGGCCTTCACAAGGTCATCGGTCCATCTCGTGGGAGGCCATAAAAAATTTAAAAAAGAAATAGACCTTTTAAAGTTATTTTTATGAATATCCAGAAACATGCCCATGTGTGACAATCTATACTCGTCGCGCTGTAAACGCTGATTGCGCGATGCTGGATTTTGCGTGACGTCAGTGTGATGCGTACTTCGTATGTAGCATTGTAGATGCCGCCACAGGCCTATGTCCAGCGGACTTATTTTGGCTAAAAGGATGTTGATGGTGATTGCTAAATTTAAAAGTTAAATGCAAATACAAAAGAAATCTGTGTCTCTGTTTTAATTAAGCCGACGTACAAGTACCTAATTAGTAGATAAACCTCGTAAATGTAAGTCTGCATAATTTCAATTACGAAAATTATGCCTAAATAACGTTCTCAAAGTTGTTTTTTCTACAAAAAATCTAAAATTCGTAAGCGTAAAGATATAATTGCTTCTACTTTAGCCATGCAATCAAAATACGTATATCTAGGTACCTACTTTGTCAAAAAAAAACTATCTTATGCACTAATACTTAATGATAACTATCAAAATATCACAATGACTGGATTCAATTAATTAAAAATAAAGAAAATTATCATCATTACACAATACTAAATAGATAACAAAATCTTACCAAATCAGTAGTAAAGATATCCAACCCTTTCTTCTATACCTCTTATTACAAGGTCATAAGGTTTGAAATCCACTGGCAAGTAAGTTCATACCTCGTGTTATATATGAAGTCCTTATTTCAATGGTGTAAGGTTGATATTCTTATAGCAAATAGGTTTTAGGGGTAAACAGAGTAACAGAAGTATAAACAAGTAGCAAATCGGTAAATGTTGCGCACGCAACGCTTCACGCACTAGTAAACAAAAGTAGGGTGACCATGAGGTCATACGCATAGGGAAATTGGGGTTTTTACCTTAAATTCTCAAGAAGGCTTTGCAAAGCATTATGATCAGTTTGACTGGTTCATTTTGAAAATCCTAACTAATATAAATAAAAAAGTGAGTTTGTTTATTTTTTGAAATTTGGCAGATGGGTACACCATGACCTGGATTAGGACATGGGATACTTTTTATCCCGATATTCCTACGGGCTCGAGATTTATGCGGGTAAAACCGTGGGGCGCAGCTGGTAAATAAATTAATGGAAAATACTACAAGACTCTTCGCCTATTTAGCAACGTGAGCAACGTTCCACGTATAGTTTCAGGACGTAGTTTCCAGCAAAAAACATGACTTTCCCTTCCTCGTGTAAGTTACTGACATAAGTAGGTATTACTCTGTATTCTAACAACAGCAATTCGATCACCAATTCGATTGATAAATATGGTGATTTCAGCAATTTCCTCTTCGAAACAATATAGAAAGCTGAAGTTTCTTTTTTCTACTCACATCCAGGCACATTAAATAAAATAAATAATAAATATTTATTTCTCCTTAAATGTACACATTTTTTTGATAAAAAATGGCTTAAGTTAGTGCTCAAGAGTGAAAAACCCTGGCTTCTAAACTAGGTTTATGTACCTGTATCTTGGAATCCAGTGTCCCTTCAAAATGATATGCATATAGAAAATTGGACAAATTATACACAATAAACCATTAGGGTAAGTCCAAGAGAAACAAAAAATAAAAAGAATAGGGAAACAAAAATAATTTAAAAAGAAAACATTAAATGAAAGTGTTGTGTATGTCTCAAGTGTGCTTGTCTGGAGGTGTGTGTGTGTGTTTGTGAAAGAGTGTGTGTGACTATGAGTGAAGTATGAGTGAGTGTGCAAGCGTATGCAGGAGTATAAGAATTCAAACCCTTTAACTATGCTAGTGCACATCCGTGGCAGTGATCACAATAATCAGATAAAAATTCAACTGTTTGTCAATCCATATTAGGTCAGAAACCAGGACTCTCCCATTTACACCAGACTCATGGCGACCCAAATGAAAAACTGTAGTACACAGTTTATTGCGCAGCCGCCAAATTTAGCAACGATTACGTCATGTGCATCCGTCTTGTACACACGTACTCATAAACCGACGCATTAGAAATCGCGATATCAAGTTTTGTTATAACAATTAAGAAATATAATGTAAATATAAGCAATAATCGTTTTAAAAAGTAAATATTTTGATGAGAAAGTTTATATTTGTTTGGCTGCAAAATCCTCAAAAAAAGTAGTAGTGGAACTCATTTTGAAGATCAAGCTCGTCCGGGACAGTAGCATAAGCATCGCATAATCAGGCTATAATGTTCCCACTGCTGGGACACAAGCCTCCTCTCTTCCAGAGGGAGTGAGCTGTAATCCACCACACGGGCCCAGTGCGGGTTGGTAGAAGTCACATGTCTTCGAATTTTTGGTTCTAGGACATGCCGGTTTCTTCACGATGTTTTCCTTCACCGTTTTGAAAGCAGTGGTGATAAAACAATTTACACAAAGTAAAGCGCCTGTCTGGGTTCGAACATACGACCTACAACTCGTAAGTCGCAGCCGTTACGGTGGCTTACTGGTGATTCGCCCGAATTTACTCGCGAATCGATACTTTTAAATAATTTATTATTTTTTCTTGAGGCGATTCGGACGAAGTTAATTTATTTGTAGGCGAATCGATTTCTGGAGTTGTCAATTCGGGGCGGGCAGTGATGTTGGGTTTTTCCACCTGGAATTTCTCAGAACCCGTCCGGAGTGTGGATTGTTGCCCAGTTGATGGCAATAGCCTCGCCCCTATTGCCATCAACCAGGCAGCAATATATTACATAGAACTTAAACATTTAGGCGCGTTGAGCATTTTTGAGATGAGAAAAAACAATTGAACTCGCGACACTGTTACCGACACCTCATTTTTGTAAACGCGATTGTGATCTTTATTTATAATACGTTATGGATCAATGTTCTATGCTAGTATTTTTACTTTAAAGGTTTGGAAGTTTTTTTTTTTGTAAACACGATTGTGCTCTTTATTTAGATAAGGTTACGGACCAATGTTCTATACAAGTATTTTCCTTCCACCAAGACGATCTTATTCAAGTTTTCACATCTTTCGGCATTCCCGGAGTGCCACTGTTTTTTTCTTATTAAAAAAGAATACGTGACTAAGTGGTAGACAGACTACTCACAACTCCCACATAATAATATTATGAAATTTTATGCCAAAAACTAAAATTAAAAGCGTCTACAAAATAGTGTATTAAGCTGTAAACTAAAAGCTAGAACATTCTAGCACTAATACTAGTTATTAACTTACATTGAGGCTGAAAAAGGAAATAATTAAAAGAACATAACAGTAAAAAAAATTTGCGAATGAGCATGTATGTTACACGTAATTTCTCTCACTGGATAATTATAGAATTAAACACATATTTTACTAATTAGATAGACTAATTATCGCATTACTTTTTTAATTGCTAAATAATTTAGTTGTATAGGATAAAGCGAAAGTCTTGTTTTTGCAAAAATCGCTTAGACAATCATCGTCTCTCGTTTTCTCACTATGGCACTATCCTACCGCCAACGGGGAAGCGACTAGCTATAGATAATTTTCTCGCTCAAGAAATATAGATGTAGGTACTGTAAGGTTTTATGCATGAAGCAACCTCATGATGTGCAGGCTGGTGTGAAAGCAGCACTACATCCGAACAATCTGACAGAATATATTTAAAATAGGATTGGAATATGTTTTGTTTGAAGAAGAAAAGTGAGAGAGTCCCTGCCAGGCTGTCAAGTCGGCGATTATAATAGTAGTTTATGAAACTGTTGCATGAGGGGTATTAAAACATGAGTGTGTGTAGGCGAGGTTTTTAATAGTATCACACGAATGTTTTAATACCTAGTTATGTGCAGTTTCATACACTACTTTATCTACTCTCATACATTGGGATTGAACCTAATACTAAATAAAAGATTAAAGTTAAAGATCAAGAATAAATTTGAAAAATCCCACGAAAATCAGTACAACAAAACAAATGAATGTCGTCTGCACCAGCACATCACCGCACAAATGCGCTACAGCGGGTGCTGCTGTCCCCCGTTTAAACGTTCCAATGCAAAAGTTGATGGAAACTCCTTGGTGATATTAACTTCTTGGAATAGCCCTGTATCGTAATAAAAAAAAATTGTTTTATCGCATTATTTTGTAAGAGAATTTTTTTATAATATGATTCTATTTTTAAAGGAGAAACCCAAACTCCATAGAAACTTGGGCCTGGCGTTCCAGGACTGGAATTTGGACATAAATTAGAGTATTTAGGAAGGATTCATGAACCCAATTTTCACGTCTCCCAGCAATGGCCAAATTGGTCAAATCAGACAATGTTTACATTTTAGGTTATTTTTATTATTTGAGTTATTTCAATAAAAAAAATATGTTTGAGGCTTGTGCTGCAGCGCCTGCAGTCTATCATGATGAGGTTTTAGGTAGGTACACAAAAAGCGCTTGGGGGGAAATCTAAAGTGACCTTTAGATTTATCTTACTGAATCTTATCTTATCTGATTGATCTTACTGAAAACGTCAGCTGAAAACTATATTTATCAGACAAGGCTCACTTACATTACTGGCTTGCATTTGTTAATATTGTATCTACTAGGGGATTTAATGCAACCTCATATTACCTACAGTAATCTGAGATTGTAATAAAATATTAAGTAAAATAGAGTAAAAACACATAATTGTGATAAATGGTTTTATTAATCACCTTCTTTATTAGGATTATCATAATATAATAATACAGTATCCAGAAATTGTGCAGCAGGCATTTGGCTACCCTGGTGCCGTGCCTAACCAAGATAATTATCATAATTCTCCTCATCGTGTGGGCACGGCTACCAACCATTCTTTTGCCAACAATACAGGTGCAATAATATTGAAGTATAGGATCCCTCCCACTTAGAGAGCTGTCGACTAATATATAAACGAAATACATCCTATTACTAATATGCTTGGATTTTATTCTTCCTCTCAACATCCAGTTTGAGTCCGATGTTTACAGCTCTTGCTGTAGGCCACTGTCCACCTCTCTACACACTTCCATTCATCAGTGTCCTATAGGTGTATGTTCACTCTCTTCTGGTCTACTTATTTCAATCAAGAGATACAGCATTGGCATGATTTCAGCAAGCTTGGCAGATAAACTCATTTTCATTTAAGTACCTGAAACAAACATTTATCATTTGACTATTAGGTATAGCACTAGCATTTAGCAAGAAACTTCTGAGTGGCACATTTGGGTATAGATAGTGCAATCCACGAAGACGCGCCCCACTCCGCTCCGCTCCGTACTAAAGTATAACTTACAGTACAATAATCGCGGAGTGGGGCGCGTCTTCGTGGATTGCACAATCTATAAACATAAGCGGCCTGATTACATTCCCACTGCAGGGACACACAGCTCCTCTCTGAAGATGGAATAGGCTATAATTAACTATGCAGGTTCAGTCCGGATTGGTGATGTCACATATATGTCTTCGAATATGAATTTGTTGCACATTCTGGTATCATTTTATAAAATACAACTATCAACAGACAACTGGACACAAACGATAATACTATTTAGTTTGATTACATTAAATAATTACATGGTACAAAAATGTTACGATATAAAAATATCGGATACTAACCGTTTGAGGCGCGACCCATTCCTGTAAATTGAAAGAATCATTTTCATCTTCCAATTTTTGCCTTCCTATTGTATTGCAGCGGTCTGTTGCTATTCCGCAATTAATGTACAGGCTCATGATGTCGTTATTTAACCAGTCTTCAAAAGATCATTATACAGATCTAGTTTTCCAGCAAAGGTCTACAGTGGTGGCAGGGTACGGCGTCCTATGTTCAAGCGAGGGCAGTCGGAAAGCAATCAATTTCGGAATTCAGTATTCGAGCAGAGGTTTTATGAAATAATAAATCCCGAGAAATACGAAAAAACACAATAAAAGCGAATGACAACAATGATATGACAATTGACATTTGACAGACGTTGACATTGACATTTGCCGTTTACTAGTGTAATCCGCGGTGCAATCGCTTTTATCGATTATTTATTTCTTTTAATGATTTTTTTATGGTGGTTACGTTAAAAATCAATTAGATTCCAGATTTTTTTTATTTTACTTTGATTTTAATATAAAAAAACAATTATAATAAAACAATGGAGTATTATTTAATTATTTGTAACAGTATCGATTTCCACTAAATCGATCATATTCTTATGGCACGCTCTATTGATATAATGCCAGCGTTTGTGAAGTTAGTGATGTTTAACGAAATAAGTGTTTTAATGGTTTACAAAAGTTGTTTAAAACAAAAAATAGAAAACTACTTATTTTCTACACTTGGCCATTGCTATTGAGGCTAAGATTAAAATGGGTTAATTAAGCAAAATAGACGATTTTTTTGGTACATATCTGATTCGTGTAACAGTTAGGCCCAGAAACGGGTTTCTCCTTTCGGTATTGTGTTCATAAAGTATGTCAATATTAACTCGTTTTGAATTTTATAATTCGAATATTACGCAATGAGAGTAGATAAAAGATTTTACTCAAAAATGCATGTAATGTGGTCATTATTTTGACAACCTTGTTTGAGCAAAGTCGACCTTGCCGTTCTGTTTCAAGGAGCGGCCGGCAAAGTTTTGCTGGTCGCTTTAACAGGCCGGCAAAACATTGCCGGCCGCTATTTTGACGTTTTAACGTTTTAAAAAATCAAATGCAAAAAGGTTTTATTTAAAACACAGCTGTTTGTATTTATAGAGATAGGTACAAAAAGATTTTATTCCATATTTGGCTGTATAGTTCCAACTACCATTGTTAAAAAAAAAAAACATAGAAGTAACAAAAGCGCGGTTCAGTGAAAATTTTCTTTTTATTTAGTGACTTTTTTGCTAAAAATGAGCTCTCAAAGCGAAAATTCTTCCGATTCAATGTATTTAACACCGCCAGACATTAAAGATGAAGCTATATTAGTGGTTGAAAATTTAATACCGCGAAACTCAAAGGAAAAATATAAGCTTGCATATGAAAAATCTGTGCAGTGGAAAATCAGTAGGAAATCTAAATCTTTATCCGAAAATGTTTTTCTTGCGTATTTCAATGATCTTTCCAACAAAATGAAGGTACTTGCATTTTTGAGTAAAGCACTATACAAGCCTTGGCCCACTATGACTGCTTCGCTGGTCATGCTATGATTGCCTCGAGCTAGCCTAGCTACGCTCTAGGCCTTCCAGCTTGGCCATCATTGCAGCCCTTGCTGTCCTCGCTGTAAAGGCCTCGACCTACGGCCTCGGCCTTTATCTCAGCTCGTCAATCAAGTGCTGCACGCTGACCGCGCTGTATCGGCCTGGAGCTGCGCTACGCTGCGCTGTCGGCCATCATCAGCGCGACCAGCAAAGAAGTCATTATAGACCGCGGCAGTAATGTACTATTAATGTAAAACGTAGTTTGGTCTTCTAGGAATAATTATCATATGCTTGATCTATGAAGTGTTTTATTCGTCCCGGTACTCTTAGACAAACAATATGTTTACAGTACCGTGTCAGTAAAAGAGATACTTATACATATGCTCTAGAAGTCCAAATCAAAATCTGTCATTTATTCAAACTAGGCTGAGAATCAGCAGTTTTTGAACGTCAAAATTATATAAGACAGTCCCCCAAAACGCCCACCCTTAAATATTTCCTAGTGCTTTAGCTGGGAAGAAGAAGTGGTGCAACAAACTCCCCACCAGTATAGATAGATAACTGTAAATATTTTCCGTCATAACATAATAATTATCTCAGACAAAATAAATTATCGTTTCCTTACTAATCTACTAATCAGCGATTTGATACGGAGAGCAAGTCCTGCCAAAGCAACCAAAAGTTTTCAACCATCTTCCGTTGAAATCGGCAACTTACACCAACCTACCTCTATGACTACCTCATTTCAATTCCCCTGAACTTCAATCCCGTCCCATAGTAATAATAATTTAGCCAAATGCCCACATTACGGTAACCGCAATAAACCTTGATGCGGTTTCAGTGCGGTTCGGTACGGGACAAGTGCGTCGTACGCAACGCGAATCTAACATTAGTGGCGAACGATATTTCGACAGACTGTTATCGTTAGGTGTTGACTGTTTCCATTTGCTTACGACACGATATTCATCTGCCTAGCCTTTTCCCAACTATGTTGGAGTCAGCTTCCAGTCTAACCAGAAGTAGCTGAATACTAGTATTTTACATGGAGCGACTGTCTATCTAAACCAGAGATTGAAAGTGGTTACGGTTAAAGGTTAAGTAAGATACCTCAAAAATATACCGGTAACAGTTTAAAATAAAGGTTGGTCTAAGCCGTTATTTCACCTTTTCACGATTTTGGTACCGAAATACATGCGAGACGGCGCGGCGCGGGTGCTTACACAGTCGTGTCCTTCTTATTGGAAATAAAAACCAATACTGAGTTACTATCAGCAAGTTAACGACAAACAGAGAGTGGCGGCGGTGCGTTAAGAAAACCCTTATTTATAAAGGTTAAGTAACTACTACCGAAACATTTATAAAGGTTATATTATTTCTACCGAATTATACCGTTATGCATTTCCAACCTCAAAATTACGCTACTGAAAAAATAACGCTATCTATATATTTCGGTAACACTTATTTAACGGTATGATGTCATACTGAAATTTTTCAGTCCTTGATCTAAACTCTACATACCTTGCTGAGTAACACGATACCCATTGGTAAGGCTGGTTGTCAGACTTTTGGGCTTCTGACTACGAGCAGTGAGCTACAGGGCAAAACTCTCTTTTCATAAAGATCTATAGTGAACTCTTATTGATATGTAGTTGTTGTTGTAGTAGTGATGCTGTAGTGCGTCCGGCATGTTTAAGGAGGCTCAGATTAATGGTTTTCATGTCACCATGAGAAAGAGAGCGGCCTCCATATTGCACCGTATCCGAGCAAGCTCCAACAGCATTCTGAAAGTAATAGCGGACCGGTTAGACGGTCCTTTTATTAGACACTGGATTGTACTCCATGTGTCAATTTGATGTCGTTTGTTTTATTTTTGTGATTTACTAACATAGTTCCTAAGTACTTACTAACACAAATATGGATGATTCTGTAATGGATAGGTAGTCTGAAATAAAGTTATTTAAATATATTTATATGTCGGATCCGGTCATTAGTACGGACACGAAACGAATCGCAAGCGCGCCACTGGCGACATCAAGAGTGATCTACCTACACCAAAAAAGGCGCGCTTCTACAGAGTCGTGATGTTTTAAGGCCACGGTGAAGAGGGCATTCAGCCTCTGGTCGCATTGGAATCAAGACATCGCGGAACTGTTCTCGATTCGTGGTGCTCAGTTGTTGTGTTAGTTGTAATTTGTGATCATTTTGTTAATTGGTGATTTTAATAAACGCCGTCGCACCCAATGTGTGTATAATTTAGCTAGTGTGATTCATTTGATAGTAAATTATAATGTAATCTGAACTGCAAACTGTTTACCTATTGCGCATTAACCAATACTACCCTACCCACACTACGCCCACAGTAGTTAAAATATCGCTGATAATAACGAAAGTCACATACCCGTCTCCGACATATATATACGTTTAGTATTGATATACAGGGCGTCCCAAAATTATGGGACATGAAGGAAAAGTACCTTAAAGTACCTTTTTGCTGAAAGAAGACTTTATGTTATTTTTAAAAGTTAGTAATTCTGCATTCAAAGATTTTCTAAAAATTACTTGCCTCGTCTGGAAATCGAACCGACTCAAATGTAAAAAAAAACACCCCTTCTTTTATGATGCCAATGGAAAGAATAACCAAAAACTAATAACTCTTCTTAAGTAACATAGTCTTTTAAAAGAAACGAACAACGTAAAATGTTTGAGTGAAATTTCAAGAAAGTTATTGATTGCCGACGACGACGTTCGAAAAGTAGTGAATGTTTTCCTACTTCGTTTGGTACGAATGGACCGATTAGATGGCCGGCCAGATCCCCGGACCTTACACCATTAGATTTCTTCTTTTGGGGATGCGTGAAAGATATGCTATACAATAAACGATACGAGAACGGGCGAGTTACAAACAGAATTGTGCCATATCATATCGAGTATTCACCATAAAATGATAAGAAAATCAACAGGCAGCGGACTCATTAAAAGATTGGCGATTTGCGTAAGACAAGAGGGATCACATTTTGAGCATTTAATTAATTAATTTACAAAAAAAATACCCACTTAATTGACTACGGCAGTTTCATGTATGTTTTTAATTTGATTAAAATGATTAATTTCACGCTGTTCCTTTCTTTTAAAATACTATGTTACTTAAGAAGAGTTATTATTTTTTGGCCATTCTTTCGATTGGCATCATAAAAGTAGGGGTGTTTTTTTTTTACATTTAAGTCGGTTCGATTCCCAGACGAAGCAAGTAATTTTTAGAAAATCTTTGAATGCAGAATTACTAACTTTTAAAAATAACATAATATCTTCTTTCAGCAAAATACCCTATCTACGATATTTAAAGTACTTTCCCTTCATGTCCCATAACTTTGGGACGCCCTGTATACGTTTGTTTACTGCGTGCTGATGATTTTAGATTCATGTCCTAGGTCTATGTCTCTCCACGATCATGTCCTGCACTGCATCATCATCATCTTCCTGTTCTTGTACTATGTTACTTGCGGTCGCTGCAACACGTTTGCTCTTTCAATTCTCTCTTGTAAACTGTCACGCTATCATTCACTCCCTTCTCGTTCATATCATTCCTCACACAATCCATCTCTGCTCATATAAGATAATAAATATCATTGACTTGGTATTAGGTATCAGCGCGTCGCCGTGTCTACGTGGAGGCGATCGGTGGTGGTGATCTTTCGCATCCGGCTCTGGTTCAGGCCATGGTACGGAGCGAGAGGGCATGGGAAGCCGTCACCTACTTCTGCGAAACAGTAATGCTCGCGAAGGAGGAGGTGGAACGCGTGAGGGAGAGGCAAATTTCACGCCCTTACGCCCCTAACCACCGCAGGAGACGCCCTGGGCGTCGGGAATCGCAGGCCGATTCCCGGCCACCGTAGGCGCGGGCTTGCGGACGGTGAGCAATGGGTAGCTTGCCGTCCGATAAGGACCAGGCCCGGGTCGACGGTGCTTTGTATACCACGCGCGCCTCAAAGAGATGTCAGCAGAACTGACAGGGTCCGATAGGGTCGATGCCTGCCGGGGTTGCGGTTTTGTCCGAAAGGGTTACCGTGGCCCCTGGCAATACAGGCAACTGATGAAACACGGGTTAGTCAGTAAGAGTCTGACACGCTCTCCCGTGTCACCCAGAGCGGGAGAAGTTATTTGATAATATCCCACCCAAAAAAGAAAACGTACTCAGTCACCATCTCATCTCCCTAGGTTGGTCCCAACTATGTTGGGGTCGGCGTCCAGTTCAACCGGATTCAGCAAACGTTGATGTATTACTTAATCATATTAGGTACGAAGTAAAACTTATTAAGTTAGTAAACATTAAACAGTAACCAATACGTTGGCGACTTCAGAAAAATATGTTGAAAAGTCTCTTCGACTTCTAACAGCGTATACTTCGACAGCTGATTTCGATTCGACTTCAAAAAAAGGACGAGGTTCTCAGTTCGTCGGAAAATTCTATTTTTTATTTTTTTATGTATGTTCTCCAATTACTCGAAGACGGCTGGACCGATTTAAAAAATATTTTTTTGTTTGAAAGGGTATAGCTTTCAAGTTGGTCCCATTGTCATTTGGTCACGATCTGCTGATGGGATCTTGAAGAAAACGAGGTAACTCTTCAAATATTATAGGCATATTTATAGCGATTTGGGTATTTTGGATGAGCAGTTGACATTAGGCTATTGTAACTTAGATAAATTACAAAATAACCCACTAAAAAGTGAAAAAAAAATCTTTGTTATAAAAAATACAACCGACTTCCAAACTACAAAGCGAAAAATAACTTTAATTTCGGAAGCCGGTGTCAAAAAACTAAAATACTGATCCAAAACACCGACTTCCGAAATTAAAGTTATTTTTCACTCTGTAATTTGGAAGTCGGTTGTTTATTTGTAAAAAAGTTTTTCTAAACAAGTGCTCAATATAAAATATTTTTCATTATAATCTCGTGTGTCAATGAAAACCGTAACTCCCTACTAGAGGGGGGGACATCGCGCCACTATGACTCACCTCTATTAGACACTTTCTGAGCATTACGGTCTCGGAATTTACAACTGGTTTTATTGTGCTTATGGCGAAATAAAAATTACTTCTCAGTTGTAATATTTAAGTAATTGTCTTGTTGTCAAAGTAGGTGTATGATGCATAAGAGTGAAAGAGATGACGATAGGAAATTAATTCATCATTAACATATATGCGTTGTTTCAATTGGTTGCATGGTAATGCAAATAATGCATTTCTATTCAAACCTATCTCAGCTTATCTCGAATATTACTGACATCGGTGAAGGCAAAAAACATCGTGAGGAAATCTGGTTTTTATGCATAATTAAATATTAATACTACATATTTATCATCCATTAATTATTTAAATAATTAAATAAAATATATTAAATATTTAAATTATAATTGAACATTAATCCTACATATCATATTATCTTCCAAATAAATAATATATAATTAGCTATTCAACCACGCAACAACGGCTGAACGAATTTGGATGAAATTTAGCACACAGATACTTTATAATCTGGATACATGGAGCAGTAGTAGCCCAGTTGTATCGGCCTCGACTTACGAGTTGTAGGTGGGGATCTCGAACCCAGGCAGGCATTTTCTTTGTGTATTTAATTTCATCACCACTGCTCTCAAAACGGTCATCGTGAGGAAACTGGCATGACCTAGAACCAAAAATTCGAAGACATGTGACATCCATCAACCCGCACTGGGCCCGCGTGGTGGGTTATGACCCACTCCCTCTCACAGAGAAAAGGTCTGTGTCCCAGCAATGGGAACATTATAAGCGAATTATGCTATGCTTATGCTAATAATGAAGTTTGACAAGTATAAGTTACAGTGAGGCTTTTTTATTTTTTTACGTTAGCCAACACTGTCCCACTGCTGAGTAAAGGCCTCCCCCAAATCCATCCATGCATCCTTTTCCAGGGCCACCTCCATCCAACCCTTGCGTTACGCGTCTTGGTCGTCTCACCACCTCTTCTTGGGCCGACCTCGGCGCTACCGTCCATACTTATTTATGCAATATTTGCACGGACAGTAATTTAAAATAATATGCGCTTTCACAATTTTTTACACGTAACGCTGCCATGATAGTAAAAATAATTATAATAGATAGCTGTCTGAATCACACAAACACGATTCCATGTATTTTATTTATATAAACGAGGAGCTATTTGAAATAAATACTCGTACGTTACTATGGTTGTTAACGTCGCTGGCCGGCACGGACGTGTGTGAACGAGTTCAAATAAAAACGTTTTACAAAAAAAAAAAACCGACTTCCAAAAAAAAACACTACAAAGTGAAAAATAACTTTAATTTCGGAAGTCGGTGTCTTGGGTTTTGTATTTTCGTTTTTGGCCACCGACTTCCGAAATTAAAGTTATTTTTCACTTTGTAGTGTTTTTTTTTTGGAAGTCGGTTGTTTTTTTTTTTTGTAAAAGGTTTTTATTTTTCACTTTTTAATTGTGGTACCTACCCCACACACATTCGAATACCACTACCTGCTACCAGTGACAGGTACTTATCATATGATCTACATACTAAGTGGGAAAAAATACGTATTTTGTAGCTAACTCAAAAACTACCCAAGCAAAGTTAATAAAATTTATGTGGGACCAATTTGAAAGCGTACCCTTTCAAACAAAAAAAGAATTTTCAAAATCGGTCCACAAATGACGGAGAAATCGGTGGAGATACATAAAAAAAAAAAAAAAAAAAAAAACAAACATACGCGACAAACATATAACCTCCTCCTTTTTGGAAGTCGGTTAAAAATGTACACACTGATATTTTTTGAGCCCCGGATAGAGCAATTTCCTTCCACATCCTGGGTACGGCCCTGTTATGTGAGGATGGAACTTTTCTAACCGTTATAGTGTAGTCATTTGTTTTGAAATTGTAACACCTCGAAGTGATTTTATTTGACACAAATTTTAACGAAAGACGAAAGTAGATATTAATGAAAAAACAAATGATAAATGTTTTCCATAATATTAGGGCACTGGTATTGTCACTGAAACTATTGATTTAATCCCTTCTCGCCATCTTTGGAAGAGTAGGCACGAAACACTTCTCGACTGCTAAATTATAAACTCATTTTTACTTTCAAAAACTTCCTAACTACAAGGAAAACATAAAGCCCATCACAGACGTAGCTATAATATATAATAATATAAGTCATAGCTATATATATAAACAATATTTATATATAAATAAATTATATATATATTACGATACATTTTCCATAGTAATCTTCGAGCGACCTCAGACGGAGCTATAATATACAGGTTTATTAGTTATACGTCGGCAATCCGTTAAGGGGATGTAGGAGAGGTCATTTGCAACCAAATTACCCCTGATGACACTATGCCAATGTCAACCATTTTGCATTTTTTTTTTTTTTTATGAAGTTCAAATATAAAATGTACCCAATAACCCTGATATACAGGGTTAATGGTTATATTTAACCATTATTAAGTAATTTAACATTTAATATTTTAAAATGTATGAAATATAAATTTAAAATGTAAACAATAACCCTGGCATGTTGACCCTGTGATGTTATGTTATGTTATGACCTGTCCCTCATCCCCTTAACGGATTACCGTCGTATAACCAATAACCCTGTATATTTCTATTACGTCACCAAAATATGTGCATAGTTATAGTAAGACATATTAATATATTATTTTGGGATATTAAACCGCAGACCAAAGTAGGGCAAAAATATATATTATAGTATAGCTACCGTGTGTGTTGGCTTGCTATAATCTGAAATTTCTCAGTAGCAGCTCGGAGTCTGGATTTGTGCCCGGTTGATGGCAATAGGCTCGCCCCCTATTACATGGGACTTAAACATAACTGGCGAAATGTGGGTGTACCTGCTACAGGGACACCTCTGCCCAACCCTTCGGGGAAACAAGGCGTGATGTTATGTTTATGTTATTAATATATATTATAGCTACGTCTGTGACGGGCTTAAATAGGAAAAAACAATCATTATTATTTTCAAACAAGCCTGTTATAAAAACGCGTTGATGTCTTTTGTATTGTATACTTTTGCTGAGTAATTTTGACAATTCTTTTAAAACTACTGATCAACACGTAGTTAGGTTCATACGGCGATTATGAGGTTGTCAAGTCTACTAATTTACAATTGTTGCATTGATCTCTCCGATGTGAATTTTTGACAGATTTGTCATACAAAATCTGTCAAAAACTCACGGTGCCGAGAGCATTGCAACGTTTGTAAATTAGTAGACTTAGACCCCAGTACAATATTTCGCGGTAAAGAGTCAAAATCTGTTCAAACGAAAAACAAATGCAGTATGAAACTGCCATGTGATCCCAAACATAAGCAGTTAAAAACTTCGTAGGGGCTTAAAACGGCCTCTTTGGCAGAATCATAATAAATTATGATAATATTATCTGCGTTCAATTCATGTCATCTGTTTGACAGTTTAGTATTTAAATTAAATAACATATAAACTGTAGCAATAAAAAATAAAAACCTCATTTGATTAATAAAAACTATAAAGAAAAATGATCCGGTAAAATTATGGTGTTCGTTTTTTTCATGCGGCAATATTTACACTTTATATGATTCTGATATTAATTGAATTGAATATGATTACACCATATAGGAATTGCTGGGAATTCAGAAAATGAATTGCTTTTAGAAGAATTGCTTAAAGTGGCCGTTTTAGGCCTCCTGGGGGCCTACCACCAGCTCATAAAGCAGTATTATTTTAATATTACTTCAGTGTGGGAAAGAGATTAAGCTCTACAGGACGTATAGCTACATCTCTTTCTCCCACTGAAGTAATATTAAAATAATACTGCTTTTGAGCTGGTGTTAGGCCCCCAGATCATTGTTGTGTGAATGGGGCCTAATTTATTTATTGATTTAAGACGGCTTACAAAAGATGTACACAATACATGTCACACATATGTTTACAGCATAATAAAAACCACTAAATGCAGTGACTACAAAAGGCCCTTAAATGTTCTAATACGTATCAGAAGTTATAACGCACATGAATTGGTGAATTCGACTGAAATATATTATATAAATAGACAAACGTTATAAAAAATAAATATAATCATTTATTTTGGACCAAATACATGTAAACATTTTATAAACCTGCCAAACTGCGTGACAGTTTGTCGGTAGAATTTGGCGTATACCATCACTTAAATCATGTTCGGGTGGACCCCGGCACAAGTCGAACTAAGCCGAATGGCTTTTTCCCAAACATGTCTACAATCTACATACATTCGATTTCGCTGCCCGGCTTTACCGACCCCTATACTCAAAATAACAATGGACGTGCGGTGGACATGCAGCCATAGTAAATTTACGTATTTGTAGCTACTTGCGCTGTGATCTCGTTTTTGGTGATGTCCCGGTGACGGCTGCGGTGGACATAATGCACTAACACAAGCAGCTTTCTGCATTCTTGCCACTGCAACCGAACTAATGGGCATAAACTGTCGATCGAATAAATGCACAGGCGTCACCCAGATTCGAATAGAAACCCTCGGGTCACCCAGATCTTTCACAGATGTTCTGAACAGACCACGAGATTTAATTAACTTCTGGAGGGAGGTGGACTGGTTGGAATAACCAGCGAAGGCCGCCATGGCCCACGCACAATCAAATGGTCCACCTGAAGGACATAGTGAACTGCCAATCGATCAACTGCCTTGCGGAAAGCTATGGGGTAGACTTTTGTCCTGAAGTTGAACAATACGTCTGATTAAAAAAAAAACGAGCGTCCCTTACAGTAGTCGTAGTACCAACCTCTCGGAAAATGGGTTGGTACCATCTGACCGCCACCTCTAGCACCGCGCGCGCTCATTGGTCAAATCAAATAGCGCGCACTTCCAGCTTCCTGTTACACACTTCCGTCCCATTTCACGAAATCACTCCCAAAGATTGCAGGGAATCGAGAGGAAAGAGGTTACACATCTAAAACTACAAATCTTATGGTAACCTTTCAGGCTTTCCACTACAGAGGGTGACACACTGCCAGTACTGTGTATGTATGTGTATATTGTGCTCAACGAAGTACCCAAAAGTCCTGCTGTATTAAAAAGTGGAAACAAAACTTGTTTAGAAAAAAATACAACCGACTTCCAAACTACAAAGTGAAAAATTACTTTAATTTCAAAAGTCGGTGTCTTTGGATCAATATTTTAGTTTCTTGACACCAACTTCCGAAATTAAAGTTATTTTTCACTTTGTAGTTTGGAAGTCGATAGTATTTTATTGTAAAAAAAAAATCTCTTTTTAGTGGGTTGGTTTGTAATTTATCTAAGTTACAATAGCGTAATGTCAACTGCTCATCAAAAATACCCAAATCGCTATAGATGTGCCTATAATATTTAAAGAGTTCCCTCGATTTCTCCAAGATCCTATCATCAGATTGTGACCAAATGACAATGGGATCAACTTGACAGTATACCCTTTCAAACAAAAAAAGAAGTTTTCAAATCACTCCAGCCGTCTTCAAATAATCGAGGGGCATACATAAAAAAGAAAAAAAAAAAAAACCGGCGAATTGAGAACCTCCTCCTGTTTTTTGAAGTCGGTTAAAAATGGTAACCTATCTACAAACCGATCGCGGCAACCACCTCGTGGGTCGTACCAACCAAGTGGCAACTAGTTAACCACGAGCCCCTTACGGCATTACAATAGAATTGTCTCTATAGTACATTTTATTGTAAGCTGACTCTAAAATCACGCGATTGCTTTACTTTTCTTTTGAGTATCTCCGACGTGATGACTCATAGTTTCTCGGTCACCCTGGTTGAGCTGTGGTCAGACTGAAAGCGAATTTATAATTCCTGAAATTGTATTTTACTTATTACTATTTTTTGCATGCACGAAAGAAAAACTGCGTGTCTGCAAGAAATAAACATATTGTAAAATGGGTTGAAAACGAAGTATATGTATTTAATTTTCGAGAAAGTGCTCTTGCGCACTTTCCTGCACCTCCCGGACGCAAACAGAGAAACACTCTCTGATCCTTTACTCTCATAGTCCGGTGGAACGGCAATCCGACACGGCCGGGGATCAATCAGGTGTATGACCGTGACTTTACGTGCTTTGCGAGGCACGAGGAATCACACCGCCAACTTGCAAACTCCGGACGCGCATAGTGATATCGCGTTTTTTCAAACCCAAGAACCCACGATCAGCAATCGCGCTTGCAACCTCACGACCAACGGGGTAGTAAATACGTTTCCTACACCATGGCATGCATAAACCACTTAGATATCCTTACGACGACAAAGCTACCCAACATTTTTCATTAACAACAAAAAGAAATGGGGTGGACAGTTGTTAAAGAAATTTTAACAACTGTCCACCCCATATTCAAGCGTATTCTTACCCATTTCACCCGCTATCACTCGCACCAATTCCTCACCTTCCAAACAGCGAAGCCATCCCTCCTAACAACATCTTGCTCATGCCCCGTAACGAAATGATAAAACCTGCGCCTGCGCAAGTCCCGCTCCATTCGGGTTAGCGCGAGTGCCGCGCTTGCAAGTACAAACTTTTTGGTACCAAAAGTGACACGAAAGCCTTAAACACGTTACGACAAAGTGCCAGTGTTTTTATAGTAGAGACTTTGGCTTGTGACTTAATTTTCCAGTTCCAAGGTGATTCTTTTTTATTTATAAAAATTCTTTAAAAAAAATCTAGGTTTTTTTTGGAGTGTGTGCGCTTTTTTTGTGTCTGGATGTGGTAGCGGTAAGGTGTTCTGTGGTTTACGAAAGTAGGGTAGTTGGCAGTAACAAAATAAATCACTATTCTATTGAACTTTGTTATATCAAGTAGACAGTTATAATTTTTTAATTAAAATTGGATTAATCCCAAAGAATGAAAAAGTCTACAATAGCAACAGTAGATGTTACATTTCTCTTGAAGTTTAAATAATACTATCCACTTCTTATTATTTTCAACTGATAGATTTTACTTAAATTTAAACAGGATCATTTTAACATAATTCTTAAGTGAATCCTCAAAAAAAAAAATTCTAGCACTTTTACAACTTTCATAAGCGAACTCACATTACAAAAAAAAAACACGCCTGTAATCCCCGAAGGTTTAGGCAGAAGTGTACACCAACATTTCGCCATAGTTGTGTTTAAGACCCATGTAATAGGGGGCGAGTTTACTTAAAATAGCCTAAGATTTTTTTTCTTACTCAAGTAACAGTCACAATGAAATCATACAATAAAATAAAAATAAAATTATTGCGGCTTATCCTAATTGTAAGAAACAAACAGTTTATCCAGTTTTATAGTAAACGGAGATGAATATCTCGCAGTTGCCGTGCTGTATTTACCAGTTACCGTGCGGTCAATGCCTTCGCGGAGAAATTGCATTAAAGCCGAGCGTACACCGGATGATCGGACTTACTGTTATTTGCTTTTTGGAAACTTTATTGTCTTTATATTTTATTACGGTATCATTCATTTTGTTAATGATTGATTTCGTGGTCTTAGGTTTTTAGTACTTAAGACCACGGCGAAGGTGGTGTGACGGTCTAATAATGTGAGTGGGGCCAATTTGGCCTGAGATCGCACAAGACATGTTTGGTAGGAAAAAGGGAGGCTTTTGCCCAGCAGTGGGACACAATATAATTATGCTAACAAACAAAAAAAAAGTTTTACCTACGTTTTGTTGGGAACACGCTTTTAATTTTTTCAAATAAGTAAATCAAATTCAGGCTCGATGCTGATTAGTGGAAATTCGAATAACATTTTTGTTTCATCTTATTCTTTATTTTTGCGATCATAAATAATAATTACTTGTCTGTGTATCATCAGCAAAAATAATAAGATCAGTGTTATCTCATTAATATTTAAAAAAAGATTGTTTTCTTCGATGCCTATCCAAATAAATACATAAAATAATAAATTCACCTAAAACATCTTACATAAATTGAAAAAAATTACTTGGATTTTAACGTTGATACAGGTTTGCTCCAATTAAATAAACAATTGGAGCAAACTGTATGAACTAAGCTTTAGAATTGCAAAGAGAAATGAAATGCACAAGATATTATTCACTTTCTCAAATGTACACACAATCAAATAAATACAATACATGTTGTAATGTAATACATCATCTATCTAGCCTTTTCCCAACTATGTTGGGGTCGGCTTCCAGTCTATCCGGATGCAGCTGAATACCAGTATTTCACATGGAGCGACTGCCTACATCTTTTTAATAAAAAACCGGCCAAGTGCGTGTCGGACTACGCACAATGAAGGGTTCCGTAGTTGAGATGAATTTATTTATCCCAAGAACAAACTTAACATTGTAGTTGAAAAACATGTTCTCCCATACATTCCAACTGCAAATCGTCGCTCGGCATCCAATACCGCGAATGTGACATTAAAAAAAAAAAATTAAATTGCAATGTCACTTATTTGAACGTGTAGAATGACATAAAACAAAAATCAGATTTTCGTAAAAAAAATCACATTCGCGGTATTAATATAATAATAATACCTTTAAACCAGCAATTCTTGTATATACCTATGTATATATAATCTGAATCTCGGAAACGGCTCCAAGAATTTTTATTAAATTTAGTATGCAGGGGGGTTTCAGGAGCGATAAATCGATCTAGCTAGGTGAGATCACGCTCAAATGTATATTTTTAAGACCTTTCTGTACCCCTATGTTCACAAATAAAGTTTGATTTGATTTAGTTTTTGATTTTTTTTTCATATTTAGAAAACGTCGTTCAAAAAAAAAATATCATCCAGATATTTTTCTTTATTCAAGTAACAAGGACTCATTGTGTTAGTAAACTTATGAACTATGTTAACTTATTTTACGAGGTCACTTAGAAAGTTTTGCGACTAACAGTTTTTGTCTACTTGTAGAATATTGGCTGGTTTTGATGTCAATTAAAACGATGACTACTTATTACAAAAAAACATAACATTCCAAATTCGAAATTCCCTCCACATTTTTTTACGAGCAAAATCAAAATACTCTGTCTTACTGAAAACTGGATTTATAACGAGAACATTTTCGCGCGATGATTTTGTACGATTTCAAATGTCGACTAAAACCAGAAGAATCGTTTGAAAGACTTCGAATGGTGTTCATAGAAAAAAGCCCTTCTAAAGCGACTGTTTTTCGCTGGTTCAACGAATTTATGGGTGGTCTAGTAATTTTGGCGGACAAAGAAAGAAGTGGCCGCCCTATGACGGTTGTTACATAACAAAAAGTGCAGGCTGTGAAAAATGTAATTCAAGAGAATAGGCGAATTACATATGAAGAGGTTCAGCATACACCGTGAAATTTGAATCACAGTTTTGCTAGAACAAACGTTGTTCAGACCATGGTCTACTACCATTCTACAGCATCCAATAAAAAAAAAAACATAATTAGTTTTTGAAAAAACACAAAAAAAGCAAAGTTTAAAATGTCAAGATAAATAGATGTATACTGCCGATTGGATTGGGAAGTGTGCACACTGCATGAAATTCTACACAGGCATCTTCGGTTATGAAAGATAGTTTCACGCTGGTACCGTAAAATCTAACGCAGGATCAGAAGGAGGTTCGGGTAGAATGGTGCCGAGACATGATAGCAAAATTGGTAGCAGGCTCGTCTCGGCGCGTTTAAGATTTCATTACGGGTGATGAATCTTGGATTTTTCAATATGATCCAGAAATGAAGCGTCAGTCGACCGTGTGGCTGTTGAACCAAAATGAACCAACGCCTACCAAAGTGAAGTGAGCCAGAAGTGCAGGCAAAATGTTGACCGCAAGTTTTTTTTTTTTTCTACCAGGTTATCTGGTGTCAGTACCCTGACGAGATCAAAGAAGCATCAATGCTGAATGGTATGTTACCAAATGTTTGCCAGAAGTTTTTACTACTGCAAGCAGCAAGCGACCGAACACTGGCCTCCGTGGGCTACTGCTTCACCACGACAACGCGCTGGCTCACTCGGCGCTCAAAACAAGGGACTTTCTGGACAGCACACCGGTCAAATTTATAGGTCATCCTCCTTACCGTCCCGATTTGGCTCCGTGCGACTTTTTCATGTTCCCCAAAATAAAAAATCAACTCAAAGGAAAACAGTTTTCATCACCTGAAGATGCACTGGGTGCATTTGACAAGGAGAATGGAGAGGTGTCTGATGCGGACTGGAAAATGTGTTATGAAAATTTGTTTAGACGTATAAAACTGTGTATAGACGCCAATGGAGAGTTCTTTCAAAAGATATAATAAAAAAAATTATAACCTGTCGTATATTTTTTTCTAGTATCACAAAACTTTCTGAGGGCCCCACGTAATCTAGTTTTAATTTATTTCACCCCATGGGAGATGGCACTGCAGTGATTGATGTACATGCAATCCAGACTGCTAGCGATATTGTTGGAACTGGCCCGTACTCTGCGTACCAGGGATGCACACCTCATTCGCATCGTTACGTAAAAGCAATTAATATGTGCGTCCGCGAATATACCCGATGCGCTACAAAAACGGGGCAGCCCCACCAATACCCTGAAAGCGTTGTTGTATTGGACTCGAAGAGCGTTGCATGACCTTTGGGTATATCTAGCCCACAGGCTGCACGTGTAAAACGTTGTACAATAAGCTCGAAACAGAGTAATTTTGGCTTTTTAAGTGAGCAGCGTGCAAACCTGCGAGCCAGCATGTTTGCCCTTACCGACAACGCCCTTCGCTCCCGCTCAATATCGAGTCCGTCATTGAGGTCAGGGGTCAATATATGACCAAGATATTTAAACGTAAATACTCTTTGTAGTGGAGTCCCATTGAGTAATACAGGTGGTACATAACCCGGTCTGCCCCCAGCCTCAAAGACCATGATCTCCGACCTATTGGAGTTATACATCAAACCATGTGTTTTGGCATACTGCTCACATTTGGCGACCAATTACTTTCTGAGACCACAGATTGACGCGCTCAGAAGCACCATATCATCTGCATAGCTGATATTATTTACACAAATACCATCTATATATCAACCCACTCTGGTGCTGCTGAGCTCGCCAATCCTGCCTCACCCCGCATTTCAACCTATTGATCTGGTTACCATACCACTATTTAAAGATGTTTGCTCCGTTGGCCACCTATCCTTCTCCATCTTTCTCCGCAATACGTCATAAGCAACCAGATCAGAAACCTTGAATAAATCGATGAACCTAGCATAAATCGGCATCCCACGCTGTGTATAGTAAGTATGTGATAGTATGCTTAAGGCACAACACTGCACTTTCTGTTGTCAAACCACGCCGAAACCTGAATTGGTATTCATGAACATTTACAGTTTTATTTATTTGTGTATTAAGCAGAAAGTCAAACACTTTTGATATTTTGATATTATAGTAGCTAGAGAGATGGGCCTTTTGGATGCCGAGCGACGAAATGTAAGTTTTTACGCACAATATTGAGAGATTTACCATGTTATTTTAAGACCATAGACTTCTTATAGGTTTTCCTGTAATCTATGAGCAAAGAACCATACTATGTATTTTTTTCAAAATTTTTGGTCCAGTAGTTTCGGAGATAAGGGGGGGGGAATGGTCAATTTTCATTGAATTTATTAAATATCTTTAAAAGTATTTATTTTAAAATTATATAAAAAATATATTTAAGATCCTCGCAACAAGCCCTTTTATTTGATATGTCACACGGTACTGTTAGCAAAACTTTTTTTTTTAATTTTCTTGTTTGCGCCCCAAAAGTGACACCTATATTCAAAATTAAATTATTTACGTTACACATTCGTGTTTGGGTCACAGAAATACATATGTGTACCAAATTTCAACTTAATCGGTCCATTAGATTCGGAGTAAATTGGCTGTGACAGACGGACAGACAGACAGACAGACAGACAGACAGACAGACAGACACACGAGTGATCCTATAAGGGTTCCGTTTTTTCCTTTTGAGGTACGGAACCCTAAAAAGGGATAGACATCATTTTAATACTAGAAATAAAGATAAAATAGATCAACCATTTTTCAGATTATCTAAGGAACATACATCTTTTATGGGGGGTACTGTGTTAAATTTTACAACAAAATACCTTGTGACATATTGCAATTAAATGAAAGCAAATTTAAAACTCATATTTAAAGTACACTTTGTAAACAAGCATATTACTAATTGTGAAGGCCGCAGGAATCCGCTGGATGCAGAAAGCACAGAATCGGTCGAAGTGGAGGTGCTTGGGGGAGGCCTATGTCCAGCAGTGGACGTATTTCGGCTGAAATGATGATGATGATGATATTACAAATTAGAGGATTATTTCCAAGATTTAGAAGATTTTGTTTGCTTGGAAACATGCTGGTCCTGCTCCAGATAATCCAGAATCTAGACAAAATCAAACTAATTGCAGTTTTATTATTTTTTATTATATTACATTTTGTGATTACTTCCTCACACATTGACTTATTAACTGTATTTTTTTTTTTGGAAAGTCGTCTACTTTTACAATGTTTGTAAATATGTGAGCACCGTGTATCCATCACATAATTAATTTATCTGTCGTTGCTTCATTTTTAATTCTTTTTACCTATTGTGGTATAGTAATTTTATTCTAGGTGCATCGTTTTCACATATAATTATACACCTAACTAATGCACCTATACAAAATATTATAAAACATTTTAAAAGAGTAACGGTGGAGTTTCTTACCCATTCTTCTCCATACGAAAACTACCTTTTAAAAGGGGCGACTAGAATCAATTAATTTTTTTGTATGACGTTCAAAAGTGCCTTATTTGAAATAAATGATTTGACTTTGACTTTTTACCAAGCCACACTGGGCCCGCGTGGTGGATTACGGCTCACTCTCTCTCGAAGAGAGGAGGCCTATGTCCCAGCAGTGGAAACATTATAGACTGATTATGCTTATACTTCTTTAGGTACTCATAGTTTAGTTGTTTTGTTTCTCTTCGTAAGTTACAGTGGGAAAACTAAAAACGTTACTGTTCACGAGCATTTTACTTCAATCCATTAATCAACTCAACCTATCGCAGTCCTCTCTGAACATAGGCCTCTCTCAGGCTGTGGTCCATAACCTTGTCCTCCGCCTTTAGCATCCAGTCTGTCCCAGCTACCTTTTTGAGGTCGTCGGTTCATCTAGCTGGAGGGCATCCCACACTACGCTTGCTGATTGATACGCGGTCTTCACTCAGGGTTCAGTTCAGTCGTTTGCTCTACCGGCCATCGTTCTTTCTACAAGCAAGGCTCTTTCACGTCAGCTTCTTTAATCTGCAAGCTATGTCATTAATATTTGCTAAAGTATTTAATAATTCGTCTAAGTTACGAGTCCGTTAACAGCTTTGCCAAAGATCTTAGCGATGTAACTGCGTATATAATTTTCTTAATTGTAACCGTTTGGCTCATAATTAGGTCAAAAAGAAAGGTAAGATAATGATAATGATAAATGATTACAGTGATAAAGGAAGTGTTAATGTAATTGAGAACAAAAGTAGGCTACGAGATTACTATCTTATTGTAGTTATTATCATAACTTGACGCTCATATATTATTTCGGAAGACTAAGTATTTCGTAGTAGGTTGGTGAAAACCAAGAGAAGAGGAGAACCAAGATAACCACATAGCCCGAAGAATTGCCAAACTTAAGTGGATTGGGCACGGCACATTGCTCGCAGAACAGATAGCCGATGGGGCCGAAAGGTTCTGGAGTGGCGACCGCATACCAGAAGACGTAGCGTTGGAAGGCCTCCCACAACATGGACCGATGACCTTGTGAAGGCCACAGGAATCGGCTGGATGCAGGAAGCACAGAACCAGTCGAAGTGACGGTGCTTGGGGGAGGGAGGCTTATGTCCAGCAGTGAACGTCTTTCGGCGGAAATGATGATGATGATGATGAAGTGAAAAATTAAGCAATGAGTTCAGATTCTAGGGGTTTGTGCTTTACTGATAAATCTAAAGGGGTACATAGACAAGAGTTTGGACACTATGGTCTATAGTGTCCTCCCTTTCCTTCTTGTTTGATTCCTCGTTGCGTCTTTCTTTGTGTCTTCTTGGCTGTCATTCGTGGATCTTTGACAGTCATTACGAGTCGTCAGAAGCCCGAAAGTCTGATAACCTGTCTTACCAAGGGGTATCGTATGTGCATATGCTGGGTTGTGGAGGTCAGATGTAATCACTCCATGTAAAATACTGGTATTCAGCTGCATTCGGTTAGACTGGAAGCCGACCCCAACATAGTTGGGAAAAGGCTAGGCAAATTTGTGAGTGTCCTCCCTTTCCGAGAGGAAACATCCGTAATCCATTACGCGACGCGGGCCCAGTGCGAGTTGGTAGATGTCCCATGACATGTCTTCGAATATTTGGTTATAGGACATGCCGGTTTCCTCACGATGTTTTCCTTCACCGTTTTGAGAGCAGTGGTGAAATTATTTACACAATGTTAACCGCCTGTCTGGGTACGAACATACGACCAAAAAGTATACTTACGAGTGACTTAGTGGTAACCCACGCACTATATCACCGTAATCGGGAGTGAAATATCTCGTATTATTTTTCGGGTTGAGTTGACTCGGGTCGAGCTGTCAACAGCTGAAATAACATCCGAATTTATCAAATTCGAAACGAAACTAAGTAAAAATCATATCATAACCAACAAAAACTCAAGATACCGTTAGCAAAAAAAATCTTTCACCGTTTCAATTTTAAACAAAAAATAAACCTCAAGCATCCAGCTATTAAATTGTAGAATCGTGTAATAGTTGGGTGCTGAATCCATCATCCAATCATCACGCTTCGAAAAAAAACTAAACGAATGAAGCGAAGCGCACGTGACTTCCGTGCATTCCGCCATTGAAATAGCTGCTGCCATTGTTGGCATCTCAGTAGGGTCGCCCCTGAAAATGTAGGTAAGGTTGCTGTTTGAAGACAATTTTATTATGAATGAAGAATGTTTCCTTAAGAGTGGCCAACCCGTCATACTTTTCATACAAACGCGCGTACGTGATTATGGCGTCGTAACACATATTTATTTGAATTTTTTAAACTAATAGGTATCTTGTGCACTATTTCTAGGTTCCTATGAAACCAAAAAATTAAAATGTCGAGAAATAAATTCAGTACAAAAAAGCCTCCGAAAATCTGCATTTTTGCACAATTTTTACCTGAACTTTGGCCGTTCATAATATACTCATAAATTGTAAAAGTAAAGAAAACATCTGCATAGAAACCTTGCACATGTAATGGAGATTCTAAGTGACAAAATTTATTTCACAAACTAGTAAATTTTACTCAAAAACACGTATTTCCTGAAACAAGTTTTATGAAATTTCCGCACACTATTTTTCGTACAATGTTATCGCGTTCTCACTTGCTTGTTAGCAGTTCTCACTTGCGCTAGATGAAACAACATGCTTTTTGACCATGCTTGCGTTGACGATAGACGAATCGGGAAGGGCCCTCTTAAAACAAGAGATCATTCTGTGAATCGAAAATATTGAAGTGGATAATTACTTTTATTTTGTGTATCTATCAAAATCTAGTTTTGAAGTTCGCATTTGATATCTCGTTTTTTAATTTGACTGATCACAGTTTACTGCTAAGGATCATTGTAGGTTTTGAAAGATGACTGCAATTTCAAACAGAACAAAAATAATAAAGAAATAGTAATTTCAACTTTTAGCCTAAATCACGTCGGAAATTAACGGTCTGCAAAAAAAATATGAAAACCACGAAACATGAAGAAAAATATATTCACGTGGCAACCCTAACCACAGGCACTTGCCTGCAATTGTGTTGCCAACGGTATTTACACCGTTACTGAATTTGCCGATGTCTGCAATTATTTTGAAAGTCGAAGAGATTGAAAGAAATCATCTGAAAGGCATATTAGCTAGCGGTAATACGATGCATATAGATTTTTGCCTATTTTTGTTCACTATTTTTTTTCCAAAGAAACTTATAATAATGTATAGTCTATTTTCAATTTTGTTTTTATCTCTAAACGTAAACTCAGTCGTGTTTTCGTAAAAAGTTGTTTTGAAGACTGTTTTTTTTTTATAGGTAGGGCATTTCGTAGTTGACCTCTGAGATTATGACTGTGTGATGTGGGTGACTTAAGCTACTTCACTTAAGACCTCCAGCCAGGGGTTATTCAACTATGCTAATTAAAACTAGGTGAACGCTCGCTAAGGGCACCCCTGTGGGGTACGAACCTCGGCTTACGGCGTCAACCGGAGGGAGGACATCAAGAATGGGACGGACTGGATCAAAGTTTTGATCATGATTATTAGTCGGGAATTTAAAGCTACGTGCTCAGCTGCAACAACTGCTGGCACCTCGTTATCGAGCAAGGGTCGGGGGGGAGTATCATTTACTCGGGGACGCGGTCGCGATCGCAAAAGACCTCGGCGGCGAGGTCGGAATGACGGGAGGCGTCTGTTTTTGTACACTGTGCTGGTTTCCCTACTGCTCTCCTGGAGGTGGGTAATAGGGTCGTCAGGGTCGGTAAGGATTCGCTTAGGGCGGCGAGTTCGATTGATGAAGACTGCATTGAAGCTTCGTTTAAGCTTTGTTGTTTCTTTCAACCGTCCCGTCCCTCTTTTTTGGTGTTTTGTTTTTCAAAATTGCCTATAATTTTGCTATGGCCAATAAGGGAATATAAATTAATTTGTGTAAAACGAAGCCCTATATCCCCAATCAGGCTGGTAAATTCAAGCTATGACTAAAGAGTTTTTAGTAAAGTTAGGCTTGCATTGGCTAATCCATAGACATAGAGAATAGGACTGAGCATTAGCCTCACAAAAGTGGCCACTCTCTAGAAAGAGACAACTACTGGCCGCGAATTCACTTTGTCTCTCTCGTACTTTTCGGTCTATATAGTATATTCACTGCATAACTGAATAGGGAACGCTCAGTCCATTCTCGTTGAATAACCCATTATTTTTATTGTTTTTGGTTGGGAAGTTATCAAATAACTTCTCCTGACGTAACTCGTCCTGACTCTTACTGACTAAAACCCAACCGTGTTCCTTCAGTTGCCATGTTGCCGGGGGCCACGATCTCCCTTTCGGACTTCTTCACAGCCCCGGCAGGTTGAATAACCCCTGGCTGGAGGTTTTAAGTGTAGTAGCTTAAGGCACCCACAGGAAAGCCCGGGATATCAGAGGTCAACTAAGAGATGGAATAACTAAAAAAAAAAAAAAAAACTGTCCATTCTCTATGTCTATGGCTAAGACTAATTAGGTTTTCAATTAAATAAGTCAGGGTCAGTAAATTTTATACCTTAGCACACAGTTTGCTGTTCTATTTCATATATCAACTAGTAACCTAAGCCATTTCTGCATCTTAAACGTTGAAAGTCTTCTTTTCTTTAACTTGTGTTATTTTTTTTTAGCTGTTGTGATATTTCATCATCATCATCATTTCAGCCAAAAGACGTCCACTGCTGGACATAGGCCTCCCCCAAACACTACCACTTCGTTCAGTTCTGTGCTTCTTGCATCCGATATATTTACAAATAACAATTAATTTAACTGTTTAGTAAAGGCTACGAGTAGGTATCTAGTTAATCAATTAAGATAATGACCGTGACCACTAAAAGTTCATTAAACTTTGCAAAAAGTCTTCAATTCATTGCCAAGTTCGATTTATACGGTATGTAATCATTTGGCTATGCTTTGTTATTAGACCTGTGAATTATGGGTAAGCATTACGTTTTTCAACATGTTTTTCCCGCGTTTACCGAACAATGCTGATTTTAACTTTGGTTTAAGATTTACAAGCCATGGCCAAATTTAGTTTTTACAGCTTTTTTAAAATCACAATAATTATTCTTCAACCTATTGCTGATCAGTCTACAGTGCTCCCCATTCTTCAAATGCTCCTTGAATAGCTACCTCACGTAATCAGAAAACTTTGTTTGGATCGATACTTTTTTAGGAGCTGATGCAATTAAATGTCCGCACGTGTGTATAACTTTCTACCAGTGGATATGCGAAGACCGTAATATTTTGTCATAAGTGTCATATTAACATAATCATAATTATATTATTTGGATTGTGTAGCTGATATTGTGTACAGCGCCATCTCTTATATATATGTATAACTACAGCCACCTTACATCTCCCGAAAGTTCCTTCCACTTTTAGACCTAGTTTAGATTATGTTTAATAGATGGCGTTGTCGCCGAAATTTTAGCTCTCTAAGTAAAATGCGCTTTTTATTTATTAATTAGGGTTGCATGTCAGTATGTGCATGGTAATTACCAATTACGAAGAAGAAACAGAGCGGCGCAACGTGACCACACGAGAAGCGAGGGCATTGCTCAACCAAACGGTGAAAGTTTGCTAAAAACTCATTAAATTGTTTTTTCGTAACATGAAAACCGTTACGGTACATATAACGCAGTTACAGAACACTAAAGACTTTTTTACAAAGTAAAAGTTATACTTTACCTATTCTGTTTTCACGAAAACGGGTTTAGAAATTTTTATGTTCCGGTGTTGAATTTAGTTTGAGGTTTTATTGTATTATTTTCTTACTCATTTTTTCATAAGCCTGTGGATTATTTTTATGACATAAACTGTCCATGTGGGTTTCCGGTTTTAGATACGTTTTTAAGTCGTTTGTGGTTGCTCTCAAACCCCAATTTCTTAGATAGGTAGGTACCTACTTTGTTGTATAAAATGGTTTTGAATAGGTAAACATTAAAATAAAATTGTCCGTCATCATTTACTTTTTATAAAAAAATATTGAACACGTATTTTTTTCTTTTTTTACGTTAACAAAAGATTACGGCGATACATTGAGTTAAAATGTGCAATAACGTCACAAGTATGTAGATTTGATACTTGTGACGTAGCGAGCTCCACTCCCCAACTTTAATGTGTTTTATCGAAGTATTTTTTTATAAAAAGATTTCAATACAATATCAGAATAAGAAAGTACCTCATTTTCTAGAAAAATTTGCAACACTTGCTCTAAGAAAATCACCCTTACTGCTTCGACATACAGGCGCTCTCAACGTAATTATTTTATCACTGATGTGCGGTTATACCTTCACCGCATTTCACTACTTTGACTGGACACTCGACCTTGCTAATTACAACATGCGGTCTAAACTAAGACCTTGTATCACAACAAAGCAGTGACAGGGCCATGTAACCATATAAACAGACTAAATGCTCATTGTATTGGGCAATTATGTATATCGATGACCCGTGGTGCTTATCGTTGCCATGAGGTTATTGTGGTAGGCTTGAAAACCGACTTAAGCCTTATTCCAAACATGGGAATCGTAAAAAAAACGACCACAGAACCGTAACGCCAAGCTTCCTGAATAATAACATCGTATTAATGCTGGAACAAATACGTAAACAAATTTTTTTCAATGGACAAAACTCTCTCAAAAAAGTTGCAATCCTCTGTTGCTGTTGTAGAAAATACGTATTGTGGAAAGCAAAAACTATTCTAATCTAGATTAAAACCAACGGTCATAACTTTCCAAAGTATACACATTGACAAAACCAAACAGTAAAAGATCGTCATGTCACAAAAGGGCATCACTAGAAACAAAGCATAACACTTCAATCAATTTAATTACAAAATTATCCTCCAAATTAAGATCGATGACGTCATTAATTATTGCTGCACGTGGTCATATTAATCGACTACTTAATTTGAGACTAAAAGAACTTAAATAGGAGCGAATGAATTAATAACGTTATTAGAAATAGGATATCCTAATATCCACAATGACGACCATAACACAATACTGTTATTGGGACCAAAGATCTTCTTGTTTCAAAATTCCAATCTTGCTGAAGTGATCTGAAATGAAATTGATGATAAAACGGCGGTCACAGCTAGAACATCAGAATATTCTAGAAACATCTAGGATTTTGTTTGTCGGAACATCAATGACGATAATCTTTCCAATGTTACGTTACCTACATTGAATCTTATCCATTGGATTTAACATTTTACTAAATCTAGGAACCTTTTTATCCTCAGGACCAGTCGAAGCAGCCGAGATGACGCTAGAACAGCCAGCAGGAGAAATGTGGCAGAAGATCCGCGAGGAGCTGAATGAGAAGGCGGACACCAAGGAGGCTGACCTGGCACACATCAAGGAGTGGCTGAAGAAGGAGCCCCATCTACCTGACGAGTTTGGTAAGCCACACTTTCTTAATTAAGCAATTTAGTCCTCTCGAAGTAGTTCCTAAATCCAATTATCATTGCATTATTGGCGAAAGATATCCACTGCTGGACAAAGGCCTCCTTCCGGCCTTCGCCAAACGTCACCTAAATTATAATTTATGATAACTTTGAATAATAAAGACAAAAGAATGATGTCCAGTAGAATATTTATGCACCATTCACTAGAATTAGCTTCCACATTTAACCGGTGTGCAATCCAAATTGTACTCTTATCAATATTGTTTATTTGCATTTCATATTGTATACGTTCTAACTTCGACATTTACATTTCATGATTGCATAATAAAGATTGAATTAGATAATCGCCTCAGCTCTTTTAGTTTTGAAATAAAATAGATAAGTAACACTGTAGTAACATTGCATCTAACATCCAAGGACATTTTTATCTACATCTACACTAATAATTAATATAAATTAATATTAATTAAAAAGCTATAAGATTTGTATTTTTGTATGTAACGAATAAACTTAAAAACTACTGGACTGATTTGAAAAATTCTTTCAGCAATGGATAGCTACATTATCAGCGAGTAACATAAGCTATATTTTATCCCCGTACTCCTACGGAAACGGGAACTACGCGGGTGAAACCGCGTGACGTTCACTAGTGTTTCATATATCGATAGATTTTAGTTTGGATCTTCTCTAAACTTTCTTCTACTCTTTCCGCCAGATGACCAGCGTATCATGACCTTCCTCCGCGGTTGCAAGTTCTCCCTGGAGAAGACCAAGCGTAAGCTGGACATGTACTTCACCATGCGTGCTGCTGTCCCAGAGTTTTTCAACGACCGTGACGTCAACCGCCCCGAACTGCAGGAGATTTTAAATATTGTGTAAGTATTCCATTAACAAGAGATTTTTAGGAATGTATCTTTTTTTTAAATGGAGGCTTTGGAGTCAATACCGATAGAAAAACAATAATGCTTGATTTTTCACTACATTTGACTTCATCCCGTTCTTCATTTTATTTTCTCTCTCAAGCTCTAGTTATCGGATACTTACTTCGACAAGGTAATCACTTTTTGATGGACATGGCTGAAGACCAAGATAAGATCTAAAAGACTGCAAGTGAGATTTTCAAGAAACCTGAAATGGATCCAGCCTAACGGCGCTGTCGTAAAAAGATGCCCATCCATAGATAAATATCACCCGTCTCTCCACTATTCCATTGCTTACTCAAGGATGCATATCCGGTAGGCTCGCAAATCCCTCCTTATCCTAAGGGCACGTCTTCCCTACCATTACCGCGCCCCCCGGTCTACTCCTTGATAAGCAATGGCCTCTGTAACCCCATGAAACATGAGGCTCCAGCGGCTAGTGCAAATCTCGGGGTTCATTCGATTTATCGAGTCTGGTTAAACCACGCTGGGATCGGTTCATTCAAGCTCTAGTTATCGGATAACTGTTCTAGTTTCTTCCTTAAGTATATTAATTACGAATCCTTGACATCGAAATCTTCTTCAAAATCCTTAACCCCAGGGTGATCACTCCTCATCGGGTAATTAATTAATTTGAATAATGCAAGAATCTAATTACTACCAACCTACGTAGGTACCTACTGAAAACTTATAATTTTTTTCATCTTCATGATGGCCAAGACAAATCACGCACTAGGCAGGTCGACCCAGACAGGCGCTTTACTTTGTGTAAATTATTTCATCACCACTGCTCTTAAAACGGTGAAGGAAAACATCGTGAGGAAACCGGCATGTCCTAGAACCGAAAATTCGAAGACATGTGACATCTTCCAACCCGCACTGGGCCCGCGTGGTGCATTACGGCCCACTCCCTCTCACAGAGAGGAGGCCTGTGTCCCAGCAGTAGGAACATTATAGACTGATGATGATGATGATGAGGCAGGTCGACTATAGCGGCTTATTTGATGAATTAGGATATCGGATATTCTAATTTACCTTGGGACAAAAAGTCTAGTTTTTTCATAAACAGTTCACAACATAATTATGTTAATCTTGGGATTGTAAAGGCTTAAAAAAGGTAAAAAAGGGTACACTTACTATAAAAATATAACCAGTCTTCAGACATACCCTGTCAAATAATGCAAATCTCAAGTTACAGCTGGCTTATTCGTTTATGGACTTCCGGACTATCGATGTCCATCGCGTCTTATTTTGGCAGTTTCATAGCCCAGTGCGTGCCTTTTTAACTAGCCATCATCTCACAAGATTACAGTAATAAACTTAATATTATATCCTCGAAGACAATGTGGAAAAAATATGCAACAATTAAAAGGTGTGCTAAATTATTTCATCCATGACGTTGTAATAACATGTATCTAATTATACATGTTTTCTTAAGTTTTTTGAGGAACAAGAGTCTTGTGAGAAATTGACGGGGTTTCCCTCGTAAAATAAATGTGGTTTAATGGAAATCTGTTAGGAGAATGGAGGAATGGAGAATAATAACTAAAATAATTAGAGGTGCCTGCTTGTTTGCAAATGACGTAGGTAATAAATTATTTAAAACAAAACTTATATCCGACAAAAACTAAATGTCATGCAATTACCTCGGTTATTGAACTCTAATTATTATTGATGTCAATTATAAAGCAAGAAAATAAACAAATAGCTTGTTTTTTACAATCTATTTTGAAAGAAACCGTGTTTCAATCCTCTTTTTGACAGCAAAAAAATTATAGTCGGTGACTTTTTACTGAGGAGCTCGTTTCTAAATAATAACAGCTGCACGGGTCGATCTATTAAGTTAAGCTACGCATGCCGAGGCTGGTCCGTGGATGAGTGGCCATCTCTACATACCGAGACTCCTCCGTGCCTCGGAAAGCACATTAAGCCGTTGGTCCCAGCTGTCATTCGTAGATCTTTGACAGTCGTTATGGATCGTCAGAAGCCCGAAACTTTGACAACCAGTCTTACCAAGGGGTATCGTATTACTCAGTAACTGGGTTGTAGAGGTCCGATAGGCAGTCGCTCCATGTAAAATACTGGTATTCAGCTGCATCCGGTAAGACTGGTAGCTGACCCCAACATAGGAAAAGGCTAGGTAGATGATGATGAGTCGGTGACTTTGTACTCTAAGATTTGGTTACTTCCAGGGAATTAGTAGGAACTAGCTTCTGCCAGCGACTTTGCCCGCGTGATATCTTTTTACATTATAGCCTATGTTACTCAGTGATAATATAGCATTCAACTGGTGAAAGAATTTTTTAAATCGGTCCAGTAGTTTTTGATTTTCATTACCAACAAAAATTCAAATCTTTTCTCCTCAAAAAGGTCAACAATGTGTTTATACAGGTACCGTATATCAAAATTAATGTGCTATTGTTTATTCACAGTCAAATGCCGCCGCTGCCAGGCCTAACACCAGAAGGAAGACGTGTGATTGTTATGAGAGGTCAGTAACTAATAGTTATTAATGCAACTGTTGTATATTATGGGACACGAATGCGGGTTTACATACATTTTAATAGTATCACATGAGTGTTTTAATACCTAATTATAACAGTTGCATACAAGACTTTATCTACACCCATGATATGAATCCTCTTTAAAAGTTTCTGAAACCATTGGGTGTTTGTAATTCAAGATCAAGAATAAAGAAATTCCCACGAAATTCAGTACAACTGCACGTATGTATATTGCCTGCAGCAGCACATCACACACACATGCGTGCAGCGGGTGCTGCTGTCCCCCGTTTGAACATTGAAACGAGTTGCATATGAAATTTTGTACAACATTATAACAGTCGTTTGGATGATGTAATGGTTACTATGACACTGGTTGTTATAATGTTGCCAATAAGCTAACTGTTTCAGAAACTTTTATAGAGGTTTTATAGCATGGGTGTAGATAAAGTAATTAAAATACCATTTAACAAAAACTTGAGCATCGTTCTGATCTGACGTGATACAAAAATCCACTGGTCAAGTGAAGTTATTTTGGATAAATTTGTAAAATTGGTTGTATTTAAATTACATTATCTACTTTAAATGGTCCCACTACTGGGAAACCAGCATTTCCTCTCCTCTATGTGAGGAAAGGGAGTACTTATGTTAATTTGAATGAGAACATTAAACACCATAATACATAGTTTTCAGCCAAGATAAGGTCTTCTTTGAGACAGAAAGAAGACCTTATTTCTCCACAATCTATTCGTAAATCTTAACTTTATCTCCTACAGGTGTCGACAAAGACATCCAGACTCCCAACGTGGCAGATGCCTTCAAGCTGGCCCTCATGCTGGGTGACGTCAGACTGGCAGAAGAGAAGGAAGGAGTGGCAGGAGACGTGTATGTTCTTGACGCTTCTGTGGCAACCCCGACGCACTTCGCCAAGTTCACACCTACGCTTGTGAAGAAATTCCTAGTCTGTGTACAGGTTAGTATGGCTTTGAGTCTTTTTGTAGTTTTAACGCTACCTGAATTTACTTTGAAGGCTGAAAAGATAGTGACGAGGAATAGAAGCGTTTTTGGCATAAATATTTAACAATTATTTAATATTTAACAATTTAACATAGAAACTTGAAAATAATGCTTCAAGTAAAATACTATTAACGCAATTTTATTAAAATATTTGCACAAAAATAAAGTTCCGTTAATAATAAAGTTAAACTATTACTTAAAATTTTCGTGCATATTTCATTAGTAACGCCGAGTTAGTTTTCAGGTTGTAAAATATGTTACCCTTTAAAACCATAAAAATAAAAAGCAATGTGACATTAACTATCAATAATCTTAATAAATAAGGTTACTCAGGTCACCATCCTTAACAAAATCTTGTTTAATGTTTTCAGGAAGCCTACCCCGTCAAGCTGAAGGAAGTCCATGTCATCAACGTTTCACCTCTTGTTGACAAGATCGTCAACTTCGTCAAACCTTTCATCAAGGACAAGATCAAAGAAAGGGTAAGTTATAACCAAAACTAGTTTAATTTACCTTACCTGCCATTTTTTTTGGTTCTACAAAAGGATTGAAAAAAGAATGACGGTCATGATAATCACAATCCTTATATTACACATGTGGATTACACAGTAGATCACTATGTTTTTTTATTAGACCCCAGAGCAATCAATAGTGTTGCCATTTTATTTAGTCATAATATATCGACATATAAAGAAAAGTGAAATCGTTCTTGTATGGTAACTTTGGTATTTTTCAATAAAACCTTATTTAACAATGTCCATTTTTCTGAAAAAAACTTTTTATTTTAGATCTTCCTGCACACTGACACCAGTGATCTCTACAAATACGTTCCTAAGGAAATGCTGCCCTCAGAATACGGTGGTAATGCTGGACCCATGAATGACCTTCACAGTAAGTATCAGATCGTCAACAACGAACACCTTGCATGTATACAAAAAAAGTCTTTCATTTATTTAACAGGACAAAAGTTTTGTTATACTAACCCCATTCAAGCTTATAAAAACCAATAATTAACAAGAACACCAAGAACTTACTTAATCAATAATTAATTTTCTTTCAGATGCGTGGGTCAAGAAGCTAGATGAATACAAAGACTGGTTTGCGGAACAGGAGAACCTTAAAGCCAACGAGGCCCTCAGACCAGGAAAGCCTACCAACTACGATGAGCTCTTTGGCATTGACGGTTCCTTCCGTCAGCTGGTTATAGACTAAGCTACTCTCCAATTATTACCCCATCAAGTTTAAAAACCTTAAGTCTAATAATTGCGTTTTGTTGGCCTTTTTAACTTGATCGGGTATCAGCGTCTCTCTACTGTCGCTTGTTTCAGTTACCATTTTTAAAGTTTTAGCATATATTGACGATATGATTGTTTCTTGTGACTGCTTGCTGAACAGCTAGTGCAATTTTTTAATCTATTTTGATAGGGTTAAGGTATAAAATTGTTTGATTGAGTTCAGTTTGCATTCTCTTGAAGTTAATGTTTTGTTTGTTTGTCAACCAAAGTTTTGCTCAATTGTCGTATCTTTGTTATTATGACGTGTGTATTACGTCTTTAATGTTAGGTATTTGATTATAAACATTTTCTTTAAAACAATCTGGTTTTATTTTCTTATATAATTTCATCCCCTTTTATCATTAAAAAGTGTTAAATTCAACCCGTACCTATTTGGCCAATAAAGTTGTCCATTGACAGAAACTACGATTTGGTCTGAGCGAAAATAATAAGTAATTATCAACGCCGACCTCCATTCGCTTACAACCACTTAGCCTACTTACATATGCCTCTGTGATAACTAAAAGTAATAAATTATTATCTTCGGTCAGTACGGAAATTCATTTAAAAGATAATAAATCCTAATTCGATAGAAAACACCATTAAGATAATTGAATCAACTATTGAGAAATCTCCCGAAATTACCAAATACTTAAATAGCTGAGCACAAACAGATTATATTTTAATTAAAAAGTATGGCTTATCTTATTCTATAAAAAAACTAAATATTTCAAAAGTTGTTAACCTAATTACAAATCTATACTTTTATACACAGCATTTTTTTAGAAACGTTGAATTATCTAATACACAAGTGACATTGACATTCAATTATCCATGCATTTAACATAGCCATTGCTTTTTATTGTTTTAATACACTATACTGAATCATGATTGAATGTATCTAACTTGGGAGAAAGTAAAGGTGCAAGTAAAACCTAACTTTTTTACTTGTCATTGGAGCACTACAGGGGCCTTACTATGACATGTTATAGCCATTATGGTTTCGCTGTGAAAATGGGACAGTGCTATTTATGCTGTATAGCTCCATCTCTCTCTCACACTGGAATAATGATGGCTTTAACACGTCGTAGTACGGTCTCAGGATACATTATGATATTTTAAGGCCTCCCCTCTTCAAAACAACAGAAGATTAAGAGCGTGCATTCTGAAACTAGACAATATCGCAGATGGATGTCAAATATTTCGGTGTTTTGATTAATTTGGCAATATTACTGTTTGGTAATATGAAATATGGCTAACTAGTGAACTAAAATATTGATTATGAAATGCAATCATTAATATCGTAACACTGAATTTTTTAGTTTTAGATGTTAAAAAAGGATTTGGAAACTTTCCAAATGCCTTTTTTACGCCTAAAACGGTTACAACATCAAATTCAGTGTTATAATTGCATTCCTTTTATTTCATTTAAATACTTATAAATTATATTTTTAAATTTTAGTATAAAAAAAATACAAAAACATTTAAAAATATAAAAAATAGTAGCCCACCGGGAACAGGGTCCAAGCTACCGGCGGTCAGGGCTCCAGAGAGAGGAACCTCCTGACACTGCGAGCCGTGTCCAGGATTACCGCCTTCTAATTGCATTCATTATTAATATTCTAATTCACTAGTTAGTGATATTTCACATTTCCATACAGTGATATTGCCAAATTAATCAAAACAGGTAAATATTTGACAGCTATTTTGACGTTGCCAACTTTTAGAACTGCCTTTCAAGCAGTTAATAAAGCCGTCCATACCATACTTACTTCGTTTTTCAAAAAACTAAATCATTTCCATTTATACAACTAGCTTTTGCCTGCGGCTTCGCCCGCGTGGATTTCGGAAAATTCCCACGGGAACATACTACCGAGATTAAAGTTCCCCATGTGCTAATCCAGGTTAACAATGCAATTGGTTTACGAGGCGCACGCCAATAAAGCTCCCAGTCAGCATGACTTTTTCCGACATCTTCAACAATCACCATCATATTTCAACCAATTTACACAAACCCTTAATTAATTATAAACTTAAACCTTTCTCATGAATCATTCCGTCTATTGGTGAAAACCGTATGAAAATCCGTTCGATAGTTTTTGAGTTTATCGCGTTCAGATAGACAGACGCGGTGGCAGCACTTTGTAGTGATCGCGAAGAATTTAAAAAAACGCCACAGCACAGCACAAATCATTCGCTTTTTCCATCGCCTTCCCATTACATTGTATATTTCAAATGGCAGTGACAATGCTGTTGAAAGCTAAAATTTCCTGTTAATATACCTTGACAACGACACTGATCAGTTGATCACAGCAATGTTATTTTTCAATATTTAACTACTGATTAATCTCAGAAATGCCGCAATTAGTAATAATTATGTCATTTAGGAGATAAATTATTCTTTTTTGTAGGTAAATGGTGGCAGTCTTTTAATCATTCGGAACGTTTAGTAATTGGTAACCTAATTAATTTATAAATCTATAAAACTTCGATTTAAATGAAAAGCCTCGAACTTCCGGGTAATTCTGTTGAAATTTGAAGTGAGCTAATTGAGCAATTTATTCAAATACATCGCTCACTGCTTCATCACCATCTGCCTAGCTTTTTCCTAACTATGTTGGGGTCGGCTTCCAGTCTAACCAGATGCAGCTGAATACCAGTACAATACATGGAGTGACTGGCTATCTGACCTCCATAACCCAGTTACTGGGTAATACGATATCTCTAGGTAAGACTGGTTGTCAGACTTTCGGGCTTCTGACGACCTGTAACGACTGTCAAAGATTCACGAATGACAACCGGGACCAACGGCTTAACGTGCTTTCAGAGGCACGGAGGAGTCTTGATTGCTACTGCATTATGAGCCTGAATTGCTAATTGCATAACGTAACATCACGCCTGTAAACCCCGAAGGGTTAGGCAGAGGTGTACCTAATAGTACCTATACCCAAGTTTCGCCAGGTAAGTTTAAATCCCAAAAAACCTAGTTAAAAAAACTAGTTTATGAAAGAATTTGAGCATTCCAACACACGTAGCATGACCTCTTCTATCGCTATATCTACTCTCCGAAGTAAAAGTGTCTTTTTTTTTTCATTTTTGACATTTCGCCGCAGAAATCTGTCTACAATCTGTTATTTTGTCTTTTATGTCTTCTGTTTCTACGGTGGTCATGCTAGACTAGCTATTGTCAGTCCAGCGACATTTTTCATCATCATTTAACCTAAAGATAGCCTCTGTTGGACATAAGTCATGTATCACCATCATGTGATATCTTTCATCATCATCTGCCTGCCGTTGTCCAATGTTACGTGGGGTCGGCGCACACCTTTTTCATCTTTTTCTATATCTTTTTCTTCTTCCATTCTCCCCTGTCAAAAGTCATACTATCACTCACTCCCTTCTCTTTCAAGTCACTCCTCACACGATCCTTAGCCGATGTTTTCTTTAGCCTTCCTTCATGTGATATCTTTACCAGCTTAAAAAAAAATAGGTCAATACAACGAACGGTTACGTTGACCGACAACCATTAGTCGCGTGCTATACGTTCCGTTCTATTTACCGCCGGCGCCGGCGCAATAGGATGGGTGTAATCTGGGCTACTTTAGTTGCATTGCACTACTCAAGCAAGACCAAGATGTGGGTCGTGACTATTGTTAATCCTTAATGGCTGACGTTAATTGGCGAGTGAATTTGTGACCAAAGTTATGTAATTTGTCTGTGAATTTGTTTATGCGAAAACTAGTTGGTGTTGCGTGAGACTTCGGTTTTTTAGGGTCCGTGTCCAAAAATTGATAACGGGACCCCTAAGTAAAAAAAAATATCACTGGGCCGTATCTTTTTCTTCCTGCCCACAACAATATTTGTGATGAAAAAAAAACAAATTACAATACAGGGTCAAATTAAATCAGCTATTTATCGAAACTTCGCAGACATGAGGGTATTGAAATCAAAACATGATAAAATTAAATTAAATAAAGATATGAAAATATATTTTTTCGAGTCAACGACCGTAAGTATGTAGTGTAGTTACTAGTTTTATTTTTGGGTAAACTTCGCAGACGTAATGGGTATCAATATCTAAACACGACGAAACAAAATAAACCGGCCAAGTGCATGTCGGACCATGCACAATGAAGGGTTCCGTAGTTGGTAACACTTGCTAATACCTAGCCTCTTGCTAATATCATGGCAAAAAATTAAAGGAGCTCTATAAAAGTTTCGATGGTACTGAATCCACGGCGACTTGCTGTTGGCCGGTTTTTATTGAGTGACGACAAACAACCAGACGGCTAGACTGACGCCTGAGGATATGCAACAATATTTGAACTAGCTTCTGTTCGCGACTTCGTCTGCGAGCCTATATAACCTTCCTCAAGAATTGGGCTATCCAATGCAAAAAGAATTTTTCAAATCCGAATGGAGTTCCGGAGAGTATACTCCTACATACAAACTTACAAACAAACAAATTTTACCTCTTTATAATATTACTAGTTTACAGGGCGGCAGGAACATCGACGGGAAAACTGTTACCATGAATTCAGTACATAATTCTGAACCCCCAGCATTGAAACTTTTCGTTGATTATTAAAAAAAAAATCTGTTGTTCCATACATTTTGACCGCGTAGTTATTGCATTTTTGTATGAAAACGCAGGTTTTTTTTAGTATTATTATTATAATTTCAACGATCCTTCCATGATCCTTCGTCTACCTAGGCCAAGTCTGGAGAAGGATGTTATCCGATTTATGACCCTGAATTCCTTGGATCCGCAACATCACGGTCAGTTAAATGCTGCACATGTATGCATAATCCTTTGTTCCGAATTTTAATTGTCCTTGGAATTTTCAGTAGTTTAAAGAGATTTTCATATAAAAGATCGGTATCTATTACCTACTAATTAATAATATTATAAAGAGGTAACATTTGTGAGTTTGTATATAGGGGGTAATCTTCGGAACTGCTGATCCTATTCCAAAAACTCTTTCACTAATGCGAAGCTACAGTATTGCCAAGTGTAATAATTAGGATTTAATTTTATAATTAAATAAAGTTAATAATTAAATATTAAGTGAATAATTCTGGGATCGATCCATCATCACTGACACGACTATTGTTGCCAATAAGCCTGTTATAGTGGTGGTGGATCGAGGAGAGTGGCGCGCAATGATTTTATTGACATAACGGTCCCGCATGACGGGAACCTAGTGGAAGCCGAGAAAGATAAACAAATCAAATATCTTGACTTGGCTCACGAGGTTGTCGACATGTGGGATGTGGACTCGGCAATCATTGTGCCGATAGTCGTATCAGCCAATGGCTTAAATGCCAAGAGCCTCGACCAACACCTAAGGAGACTCTCGTTGGGCAGCTGGATTAAGGGTTTGATTCATAAAGCGGTACTCCTGAACATGGCTGGCATTGTTAGGAGGTTCCTCTCTCTGGAACCCTGACGGCTACTATTTTGTTTTTTTTTTGTTTTTATAAAAATAAATGTATGTAGATGAAATAAAGAAAACATTAATAAAAGGGGGTCCTCATACAAGAAACGTGTTTATTTTCGGCGTTTTTTTGCTCGTCTTTAATACTGTATGGGACCTTTCATGTGCGAGTCCGACTCGCACTTGGGCGGTTTTTTTTATCTTTGATTCTACTTATGAAATACAACCAGCTTTTAAATGATTTATAATAAAACCCATTTGAGCTGTATATAGGACAAGGAAACCGAAATTTAATTAATATCTTATTATTTATTTTATTTTCATAACAATGAAGTTAAATCCAGCTACAGCCAAACGCAACGCAAAAAACGCAAAAATAAAATATAAGTAATTATCAAAATTCATTAAAATTTTAAATCAACAACAGTGTTTTTAATTAAAATTGTAGTAAATAAATATGTAAATACGTCTAAAATTATCATGGCTATCGCGGCGAAGCGTGTGCAAATTGTTTTGAGGCAGGATCAACTTTTTCAGTCTTAGCACTGTTTTAGAACCTAATGGCTTGGCACGCGACGATGGGAAGAGGCCAGACGGAATAACCATAATACCTTGGAAGTTGGATAAGCCTTTGGTATGGGATGCAACCTGTGTCGACATCCTCACCTCCCCTTCCCATCTTCCTAGCACGGCGGGCTGTACTGGGGCGGCTGCTGCAGGTGCGGAAAACCTCAAACGGCGCAAATATAACAACCTTACTGGTAGCTATATTTTTGAGCCGCTTGGGGTTGAAACACTAGGGCCGTGATGTCCGAGTGCTCATCGAGTATTCCGGGACATCGCCAAGCGGTTGGTCGACTCTTCACGTGACTAGAGGGTTGGCCAATTATTAGGTCAAAGAATTAGCATTGCCATACAACGTGGCAATGCTGCCAGCCTTTCCCACTGACAGCGATGCGGATGAATTTTTTGATGCCCAATGATTTGTTCCTATTTTTTTTTTCTTCTATATATTTTAGTGTTAGATGTACAGACGCCAGCACATCAAGCTACCCGAAACAGTAAAATTTTCCCAATCAACTTTAAACCTTATGCTTTAGCAATAAAGTTGAAAATCTATTAAAGAAATTTGACAGATTTTAGTAGCTTGTGGTGCTGGCGTCTGTACATTGTAAAATACATGTGTTAACAATATAAGAATAAAACTGTCATCAGCACCGTAAAAGGTATGTTTCTTTTACAGGCCAGCTGTCGAAAGATTGCGTTCCTGACACTTGTCAGTTGGACAATTTCTAGTACTAATAAGGATCAAATTCGCAAAACACATAGTCGTTAGTATGAAACTGACCGGTGGACTGTTATACAAGAATTCACAAATTCGGAAGTGCGTTGATGGATGTACAGTAAGCGCTCAAAAGTGCATGAGCACGCTAAGAGTCGTATTGCCGTGAACACGCGGTATAGTCCGTACATTTGTATGTGTAAACAGTCAGACGTCTGTGGTGTGAGTGCCGTACACACACCACAGAGAACGCAGTTTTGAACTACACACTATCGTATCGTCACGGTTCGCGGGCGCCGCACTTATATTTCCATAACTTTTGTTAGCACGCATCATACTCGTACGCGTGACCTTGGCCAGTGTATCGCATTGCTAAAATTCGAAAGTAAATTATATGTGCAGATAGCAGAAGGCGTTAAGCGTTGGTCTTAGATTCAAGATGGCTAAGGTTCTAATCTCGTAAATCACAGCGCTGTTTTTGCAAATATTATTATTTTTGTTTGCAATAATAATATTTTTAAATATTCCTGCCTATTTATTAATGTTGTTATTGCAATAAAGGGTTTAGAATAAAAAATGCGTGATATGTTATAATAAAAAATAAATAATATTTATTCGTTATGTTTATTTTACTTAAGTATAGTTATCAAACTGCTACAATTATTTATCATTACTTCACCTGAATAATATGTGAAATAGATGTCTAGAAACTTAGAAGCAATTTGTATTATTTTGACATATTTAAATTTTGAAATGTTTTAAATTTTAAATGGATTTTTTTGCACCATAAATAAAGCTTTGATCATGGTCTAAGTAATTAAGCAATAAATAAGAATATTAGACTACTTATAATTTAAAAAAATCTACTGACAAAATTGTTGATTTTAAGGTTAAAGGCAGTTGTTCATATTAATTATTTTAAACTTTATTTGGCTTTAGTAAATATTGGTTGGTATTGAGGTTATAGCTTAAGTATTCATTTTCTTTACGAAAAGAAGATTGAAACTAAACCTCAAATTTTAATCCTAAAATAATACTATTACTAAAATAATATTAAACAATTTCGGTATATCTGCAAGAAATACGACAAACACCCTATTGAAACGTGCTTAAAAAATTCGTTACCATAAATTCATGCAATAACGAATCTGTTGTTTATTAAGTTGGTACGGTCAATATTTTAAGGTCAAAAACGGTTTTCTAGCTGGTCTTCAGTGATGCAAGCCTTCAGAGTGCACGGCGAACGGTTCATAATGACGTGTTTTTAATAATTCAGCAAAATATCTCGTTGGTATGAAACCATTTGTTTCATTCACCATTTGACGTCGCTGCTACTCGATAATAAGCCCCTTCCTCATATCTCTTAACCGTCACAGTATTTCTCTAGAACAAAGAAAAACATTGTTTTTATTACACATAATACCTAATTATTTATTATTCACTAATCGAATTAAACCTCACAATGAATTTAAAACTTTAAAGGCATCTTCTGTCTCAACAATACCTCTGCTCTGTTCTATCAACAATACCCTTGATTAGGATTTATGTTTAGTAAAATATGAAATATATAAATGATAACACTCACACTTAGTCCGGTTTTATTAGATATTCACTTCACTTTTACGCAGCGCAATAATATTCTCTGATCTGATCTGATCTCTTCAATATATTTTATGCCTGCTTTTTGATAATAATAACCACAACACTGCGCTAAATGCTCGTCACCAATATTATCACGGCACGAACCAACAAAGTTCTATTAATTGAATACTTGTAACAAACTGCATCTACCCCACAGAAATCGAAATAATTTACTTAGTTTTTTTTGGTCTACCTGCTAAACTTTAATATTTATGTGAACAAGACGAATGAAACTAAAAACGAATGATGATTATCGAACTAGTCATTGGTTGCAGACTAAGTGAGTGTGTGTGTGTAATGTGCGTGTCTACAGTATTGTAACAACTTATAGAAGAAGGTCGTAAGTCAAACCGAAGCGTCAGTCTATTGCTTTGTGAGATTGCTTATGGACTTTTGGTCGGTACTGTACATAATCGAACTTTTTAATAAGTACCTATTGAAAATCTTTTAGAAAACAAAAACAGGACAGCATTCCTTCTGATCGATCATGCATAGGTCAACACTTGCCTAGCCTTTTGCCAACTATGTCGGGGTCGGCTTCCAGCCTAATCAGATGCAGCTGAATACCAGTATTTTACATGGAGCGACTGCATATCTGACCACCACAACCCAGTAACTGGGTTACACGATACCTACCCGTTGGTAAGACTGGTTGTCAGACTTTCGGGCTTCTGACTACCCGTAAATATTGTCAAAGATCCACGAATGACAGCCGGGACCAACGGCTTAACGTGCTTTCCGAGGCACGGAGGGGTCTCGTTTAGTTAAGATGGTCACCCATCCACGGACCAACCGCGGCAATCGTAGCTTAACCTAATCGAACGACCCATGTGGCTATTATTACTAAGCCACAAGCCTCTTGATCATGCATAGGTACACACGGCTACATATCAAGCTATACATTTCCAGTATAGGCTGAGCTCGCATTGTACAGAAATCCTATACAATGCGAGATCAGCATAAACTGGATAAGTATAGCTTAACCCTAAAATTCAAAACCCTTTAACTGATGTGAACACGATTAGTATGGTACTTTACGAAGTAAACTTTAAAGTTCAATAAGTGCGGAAAATAGGCATTAAGATACGGTTAAAATAGTTAACAACAATCATGAACTTTAAGGCTTTAATGTCAATAATTTAATTGCGTCATTAGAAAATGTGTGACCAATGCAGAGATAGTAGATGAATGGATTTAAGGGTGATGAAAGATGATCTTCTTTTTGTGATGATCAAATAATTTATTATTTTAGAATCCTAAAAATATTAAACATCGATTTAACTGCAACCAACCTGGATGTAGGTTGGTCACAGCCTCACAGTTATAACCTAATCTAACCTATTTGGTCTGGTTGCCCTAACTTAGATACTGCGATCAATTCCGCTCGCGAGTCGTTCGTCACAGTTCTAACCTAACCTAACTCGTTTAGTCGGGGTACCCCAGTTTAATTATTGCAATCAACTGTGAATCTAATACATAAAACGAGCAATTCTTTTTTTTTTTTTTTCGGAAGGCTCACAGACTAATAACATTATAATAACAATAATATATTACTAAATTGCTAATTACAAGCCCCCACAGACAAATACAAAATGATTAGGTACTTCCTCATAGTCTCAGTTTCAACCAATCTGTATACCAACATTATAAGTAAATAAACGATTACCATTCTATTTAAACTACTTAGTTATTCCCTCAAAGTGGGTTATATTCCAATTTTAATCCGGACAACAAACTGTTCAAGTGCAGTCAGGTGTCTCTTGTACAATAAAATTACTTTGCTAAGAGCTTCCTTAGTGTGCTTGCATTGGTCAGAAAAGGTCAATGCCTTGTTCACAACAAATTTCGTTAAAACTGCGACTGGCCCTAAGAAAGTATGCATTACGCCTAAAATTATATATATAAAGTACCTATATATATAATCTGAATCTCGGAAACGGCTCCAATGATTTTTCATGAAATTTATTTAGTATGCAGGGGGTTTCGGGGTCGACAAATCGATCAAGCTAAGTTTAATTTTTAGAAAACGTCGTTCAAAAAAAAAAACCCATGTCATCCAAATATTAAACGGTAAAAAAAGACTCATTTATTAAAAGAAAAAGCTTAGTATTTACAATAGGTAAAAAAAATATAACTAATAGGTGGAAATCTAATCAGCATAAAATCCAATTAGACAGTAAATAAATCATTATGGTAGTTTAATCCTACTTTATATGGTACACACGGCTACACATTAAGGTATACAGTTCCAGTATAAGCTGACTGCATTGTTATAGTATTTCCATAGTATAAAGAGAGGTAGTAAGCTATCTTCATAGAAACGCACCGCGCGCGGCTCGTATGTGTGCGCGGCTTGTATCTATGCACGCACACTTAACAAAATCTCGACCGGATTCGGCGGTTTCTTACGAGAAACGGGTCGAGATTTTGTTAAGTGTGCGTGCGGCGACGCATAGATACTATGGCCTCACACATACAAGCCGCGCGCGGTGCGTTTCTATGAAGATAGCTTACTACCTCTCTTTATACTATGGTATTTCCGTACAATGAGAGCATTGTATGGAAATCCTATACAATGCGAGATCAGCATAAACTGGAAATGTATATAGCTTGATGTGTAGCCGTGTGTACTAGCTTCTACTCGCAACTACGGCTACGTCCGCGTAAAATTAAGGCCTCCGACCCACCGCGTCGCATCCCACGCTATTAATTTGTTTTCAATTGGCGTTCTTTCTGTCTTTTTTTTCTTTTTGCTCGTCTCCTAAGGATCGTACCGTGATGTGCCTATAACCTTCCTCAAGAATTAGGATATCCAAAGCACAAAGAATTTTTAAAATCCGACTGGTAATTCCAGAGATTACCCCCTACATACAAACTTACAAACAAACAAACAAACACCTTATTGTGAGTTTCTTTTGAATTTTATCAAATTTATCTATTATTTAAACGAGGGGGGCAGTAAATGTACCAAAGTGTGGTTCACCCTTTAACTGGTGTAGGTTGTACACACGGCTACACATCAAGGCTTGTGCAGACCAGCGCGACTTGTCGCGCGACACAAAGACACCGCTCGTCGCGCGACTAGCGGTGCCTTTGTGTCGCGTCGCGTGTCGCGCCTGTTTGAAGGAGCCTTCAAGCTATAATTTTCCAGTATAAGCTGACCTCGCAATGTACGGAAATCCTTTACAATGCGAGATCAACATAAACTGGAAATGTATAGCTTGATGTGTAGCCATGGTACAACCACTCCTGTCAAAACTTACTTGACTGGTAAAATACGTACAAGCACACCCCTGACCTATAGTCCAACACTATTGCGTTTATCTATGAAACTAAGCGCCCTATCTCTTTCGTTCTTGTGGTATAGTAAACACGAAAGACAGAGCTAACAATAAAACACAACATACTACTAACATTTTAAACGTCAAAACGAACGCATCGCCGCCGAAAGTTACTTCATAAACTTGCAAAAAAAAATGACGAAAAATGATAAATGTTGCAATTTTATATTTTTACATTTTATTGCTCAAATTAATTTTAAAATAGAACTGCTTTTAATATGGAGGTAGGTATTTAAATTTAGTTTTTATTAAAACCAAAATTATGATGTGTGTTATGACTTCGTGAGAGTCATGACCGTCGCGGTCGGGTGTTTTTGTATTTAGTATCAAGTGGTATTTTTTAATCCTGTTTTATGAATCTTGTTTCTACGTCCTGTACGAATTTTGCAAGTTTATACAAAATAACTCCAACTTTGACTTGTTTACAATAATTCCAGAGCGTTGAGTTGGATTGTCGCCGCAAAATTCTATGACGTGTTTCAATTTGTTATTTGGCCATATTTTTAAATGGTTTTAAATTATATTATTGTTGTATCTTATTGATAGGTTAATAAATTCATAGACAAATGATTTGGTAATTTCAAAATAATTACAGAATTTTGATATTTATGATCTTGAATGAAAAAAAATTGGTGAAAATAACAAAACTCGTTTATAGTATACCTAAACAGGCTTGTTTTATTGTAAATCAAATTCAAGTCTTATATGAACCATAAGAAGTATTGTACAGATTACAAAAAAAGTTACAGATTTATATGGGTTTCATAGTAAAATAGCGAGAAATCAGGGTTTAAATGCAGGCAGTCCAAAAAGGGGCGGCGCCGCGCCTACGCCATTAGCAAACTTCCTACCGGGGTTGCGAAGAAGTCCGAAAGGGAGATCGTGGCCCCCGGCAACATGGCAACTGAAGGAACACGGGTGGGTCTTAGTAAGTAAGAGTCTGAATACCCTCCCGCTCCACCCAGAGCGGGAGAAGTTATTTGATAACCACCCAAAAAAAAAAAAGCCGTCAGCAAACTTGACCGTTTTGACATTTCGGGCTCAGTTGAGAGGAAGCAGGGTTAGTATTTCACGGCTTGCCTTGATACACATCGAATTTTATCAAATAACTATCAGGAGTACATAAACTCCATACTCGAATCGCATTGGTTTGCCTTCTGATGAATTGCTTACAAGAATGATTCATCAATTTATGAAATGCGTGACGCGATATCGCGGCACGATTCTAATACTCGTCATAAGTCATAAGTCATTTATTCATTTGTTTAACATAGGTGTACAGTAATAATTCAAAAATTTAAAAAAATCAAAATTCAAAAGTCATTTATTCAAACTAGGCTGAGAATCAGCACTTTTCGAACATCAACATTACATAAGACAGTCCCCCAAAAACGCCCACCCTTCACTACTTCCTAGTGCCTTTCCCCCAACACAACTCTCCAGCAACACAGCTGTCTGTTCAAGTTTGAAAAATAAAATGATTCAATACAATAAAATAAATAGTATGCAAAATTATTATGCAACACAAAACATTATTTTAATTATAAATTACTGGCCATATGTCAGCTAGCACACGCGCAATGGTATATAAAGATAATAAAAAGTTCGCTATGTTATACCAGAGGGCGTACAAATGTATGTAATTTAGTAATTATTGAATTAAATAAGCCTGAACAATAAAAAAAGCAATTATAAAAAATCACACATTTCATAATTCAAATTAATTAATAATAAACAGCAATAGAAATCAATGTCAATATAAAACAAATATATTTTTAATGTCAATACAGTGCATGGTGCCTGACAACACACAGACTGAAAACAAATAATAAGGCTATGTCATTAAAAAATACTAAAGTTATAAAAACTGATGTCAATAAACAATGCTAATGTCAACAAATAAAATTTATGTCAAGGACCACAATACACTTATTTTCTTAGCATGTCATCATTCTGTCATAAAATTTTTGTCTGTTATAAATTCCGAAATAGTGTAATATGCTTTGTTCACCAGTAAGGACTTTAGGCGTTTCTTAAATAAGCTCACGTTCAATTCTTTGATTGACCGTGGGATGCGGTTAAATATGACTGGCGCCATGTAGAATACACTTTTATACATTATTGCTGTGTGGGACCTTCTTACGCATAAGCTATTGATATCCCGTCGACTTCGGTTATTAATGTCTTACATTTTTTTTAAATAACTTTGGATTGGTCTTAACAAATACAGCAACCTCAAAAATATATAAGGCTGGAAGAGTCAATATTTTAAATTTAATAAACAATGGTTTACATCTATGACCTGTAATCCAAAAATTGTCCTGATACACTTTACCAGAATTGCGTCGTACCATACGCGTCGCGTCGCATCTTTCTGCGTTTTGTGATTTAGGGCTGATTTTTCCACTGAAACTGAACGCGATCAGCACTTCTAAACCGGGTTCAAGAGTCAGTGTCGTCATTGTTGGAGAATATTAACACTGACAGATTTTAAACGCAGAAATCCGATAAGGATTCTTAGTAGTTAGATAAAAAGTATTGTTTGTTAGGTTGATCAGTGATTTAAGATATTTTTAACCGACTTCCAAAAGGAGGAGGTTCTCAATTCGTCTGTATGTTGTTTTTTTTTTTTTTTTTGTATGTTTGTTATGCGATTACTCCGCCAATTATGAATTGATTTTGATGATTCTTTTTTTGTTTGGTAGATCATACTTCAGAGGTGGTCCTATATAAATTTTATTAACTTTGCTTGGGTAGTTTTTGAGTTTGCTTCAATAATACGTTTTTTTTCCCACTTAGTATGTGGATGATATCATAACTTCCTGTCACTGTTATTTACATAGCAGGTAGTGGTGTTCGAATTTGTTTGGGGTAGGTACCACAACACTAAAAAGTGAAAAATAAAAACTTTTTACAAAAAAAAAAAAACAACCGACTTCAAAAAAAAACACTACAAAGTGAAAAATAACTTTAATTTCGGAAGTCGGTGACAAAGAACGAAAATTCAAAACCAAGACACCGACTTCAGAAATTAAAGTTATTTTTCACTTTGTAGTGTTTTTTTTTTTGAATTCGGTTGTTTTTTTTTTGTAAAAAGTTTTTATTAAGCTTCGAAATCGTCGCTCGAAGTGAAATTAATAAAACGTCTGTTCAGTTATGTTGATAAATCTCACAAATACTCTATTAATCTAAAAAAAATCCTAAGTATTTAGACAACATTATTTCCAAAATTTATGAGTAATTAATAAGTTTTTAAAATAACATTTTAATGGATATTAACCGGGTCGAAAAGTACTGTTTTTGAGCTAAACAGCGCCCGAATGGCGTAGACGCTTTTTTTGCTGATTAAGCAGCAAAAAAATCAGTCTATTATTTTTACCATTACAAGTATCTTCACTTAAGAGCGGCCAACCCGTCATACATTTCATACAAACGCTCGTACGTGATTATGGCGTTGTAACACATCGTTCTTTATTTTTTTTTTAAACTAATAGGTATCTTGTGCATTATTTATCTAGGTTTCTACAAAAAAATGAAAATTAGGCGAAACAAATTCAATATAAGTCTCCAAAAATTTGCTTTTTTGCACAAATTTTACCTGAACTTTGACCGTTCTTAATGTACTTATAAATTGTAAAAGTAAAGAAAACATCTTTATAGAAACCTCGCACATGTAATGGAGATTCTAAATGGCAAAAAATATTTTACAGACTTGTAAGGCGTGTTCAAAAACACATATTTCCTGAAACCAGTTATTTTTCGTACAATGTTATCGCGTTCTCACTTGCTTGTTAGCAGTTCTCACTTGCGCTGGATGAAACAACAAGCTTTTCGACCATGTTGGCGATGACGATAGACGGACCAGGAAGGGCCCTCTTAACTACTGCGACAAATTATTTACTCAAAGACAAATATTACGTAAAACTCGATTACTTACAGATAAACTATCGTTCTGTGTGAACCGATTTATTGCCTCATACCCTTCGCGGTCCGAGACCAACTCAGTTAGGTAGAACTTACAATTTTAATTTGACCACGTTCAAAGGTTCCATCGTTTATCTTTGGAGTGACCATCGCTCCTTGTAAAATACTGGTATTCAGCTGCATCCGGTTAGACTGGAAGCTGACCCCGACAGAGGCTAGGTAGATGGTGATCTTTCGAGGAACCGAAAGGCGAATAAAATGAACAGTACAACTATTTTCGTCAGTCGTCAGATTTCTATCAGTTGCCCTTTGCACTTGAACTTTGACTTAGAAGAAGTATATAGAGTTGTTAATACTCTTTTAACTTAATGTAATTTATTTCAAAAATGGTAGGAAAGCTGCTAAAGTCGCAGGCACGACAGATAGGAAAATAGTTTTACAGCTCTATATAGTTCACACGAAAATCAAACCAAAACAACAATTAAGTACTTGGTTCTGAATTCAAATTATTATAAAAGATAAATCTAATAATTGATGAAATTCGTTTGTATTCGGAAATGCGATGATTCCCGAGGGACATCAAGAAAATAGAAATGCAGTACTACTGTCGACCAATAGACTTACCCATTATAATAAAAAGTCTCGTATAATGAAAACACGGTCTTTTGGTCTTCGTAAAAGTCGATTATCACATAAGATATTTCAATCTAAATTTTTATACCTATTATTATTTAAAAACGAACAGAATTAAAATTAAAAGAATATTTTAACTCTTAGCTATTTGGTATAAAGAAAAAAAGAAAGAATCACGTTTATTTGGACACAGTTCGTGAAACACAAAATACAAATAACGAAATAAAAAGTGAAAATAATGTTTTGACAACAATGGCTGCGCCAAAACGCATTTTCATTTCAGCATTAAGTGGAAATGTTGCAGCCTGATTAAGCATATAATATGAAATTTTGTGTGTAAAAGTAGCAGCGTTAATCGACTTTTGTCGCTGACCGCACAAAAGCTTAATAAAAACACAAAGTTCAATGAACTGTCTGCTAAATAATTGCATAAAAAATAACCAGTTTTTAATAAATGCATCTATTAACACCACTCACTAGTTCCTTTGTCAATAATTATTACCTAACTGATTTTGCGGTAGAGATTAGTATGGAAGAAATAGACATTATGTTGCGTTGACCCCAAATAAATTGGGATAAATAAGATCAAGAGAATCCTATCCTAACTAAGATATATTTTTTTTCAAAAATATTGACATTAACTTAATTCAATAATACAATTTAATGGGATTATCTGTTTAACTGCATGATTATGATCAATAAAAAATTTAAATAAAATGTAACTTTATTTTATTTTTGCACGCCGAAATTAAAGGCAGAATTTGAGAACAATTTTGTACATTTTACCAATCTTCTGTACCTTATTGAGGGAAATAAATGATTTTGAATTTTTTGAATTTTTCATTTTGAATATTAAAAATATCAAAGTGAGTTTGTTTGTTACGCTTTCACGCTAAAACGGCTGAATGGATTTGGATAAAATTTGAGTAGACCAGAAAGAAAAAGAAAAGAAAGACAAAACAACATTTATTTGGCATGACACCACATATTGCAATTACGAAAAGTAAAAAATAGAAAAACAAAAAAAAAACAGTGGCTCCGGGAGTGCCGACAGAAGAAAAAACTTGAAAAAAAATCGGCACCGCGGTAATCAACGCGTTGATGTCTTTTACTTCACGGTGTCGGTAAATTTGGTAACAGTGTCGCAAAATCAATGGTTTAGTCCCATCTCAAAAATGCCCAACGTGCCTAAAGAAGTATTCACTTAAAAAAAAGTCTAAAGTGCGTTGTAAGATATTAGCAGGAATGTGTGCCTCGCGGCTGCGCCAAACCTCGACCATGACCTGGAAAAGGACTCATGATACTTTTTATCCCGATATTTCCATGGAATCGAGACTTATGCGGTTGAAACCGCGGGACGTAGCTAGTGATACACCTAATCATCACAATCATATTCTCCGAATTAGTAGGCAGAAGTCTAAGGCCCGTATTACAGAACGTCACTCAATACTCAAGCATTACTTAAAACTAGATTCAAGCCATTTGATTGGTTGAAACTAGTTTTAAGTAATGCTTGAGTATTGAGTGACGTTCTGTAATACGGGCCTAAGACTACACACATTGCTCGAGAAGAGGTGTTTGCCTAGAAGTGACAATAAAATATGCATGTAATTTTTTTTTTCTCTGAATGTACACGGAGAAAATTTTAACCAGTGCGCAAACTTAAACATGTGACTTTACTCATCATTATGAACAACTTTTACTATGGAACCAAACACAAAATCGCGAATAAAAAAAGCCGGCCAAGTGCATGTCGGACCACGCACAATGTAGGGTTCCGTAGTTGGGATGAATTTATCCCAAGAACAAACTTAACCTTGTAGTTGAAAAAAAAAATCTTTCATACAGAATGTATGGGTGAACATGTTTTGACAGCCGCAAATTTAAGTTGGTCGATTATTACTCGTTAACTTGTAAAGCCTACTCAGCTACTCAGCTGTGATAGTTTTCCTTTTAAATTCGTTGTATAAGCTACTGCCGTGAATTTTTTCACATATCTAAAACCAACCATTTAGCTGGCAGGGGGGGGGACACTTGACTCTAACAACAATTTGCACTTTAAAGCTTAATATTTCGCAAATGGATCTCTGAATTCAAAAATGATTTTAACACACTCACAATGTTTTTGAAAGACCTTTCCAACGATATCCCACACAAATGGATTGAAAAAAAAAAATCCCCACTTTACGTGTAGGAGAGGTACCCTAAAAAAAATATTTTTCATAATTTTATTTTACCACTTTGTTGGCATGATTAATATGTATAACCATGCCAAATTACAACTTTCTAGTATTAACAGTCTTGGAGCTAGACCGCGGACAGACGGACAGACAGACAGACAGACAGACAGACAGACGGACACGACGAAACTATAAAGGTTCCTTGTTTACTACGGAACCCTAAAAATCAGCTGTTCCCTACATTTATGTTCGCATAACTCATCCATTATGTATGGAACACCTGTTTTTTTTCGCGATTTCAGGTTTGGTCCCATAGTAAAAGTTGTTCATAATGATGAGTAAAGTCATGTGTTTAAGTTCGCGCACTGTTTAAAAAAAAATCCTGTATAAGACAGTAATATAAACCTAAGAAAAGTATTAAAAGTAATAACCAAAAAAATTCTACTACAGTTCAAACGTCCGTTTCTGACGCGGTCATGATGTGACGTCATTTACCACGTAACTACTTTGTTTACATGTTTTTTTAAGGTTTTTTAGCCCCAAACCATATAAATTAAATTATTTTTGTGCTTTATTCAAGCAAAAATCGCAATTACTTCCTACTTATCCTAATGAGATTTCAAACACTTTGCAAAAAAAATATTTTTATCCACATAGTTTTTTACGGCATTGTCGAGGGCGACGCCTTTAGGGTTTGCGTTCCGTTTTACCAGAAACATGCAAGATAAAATAATGAATAAGTAATGCATATTAAAAATTAAAAATCGAATTTGTTTCTTGACTCCTATGCATATAATATAAATTTAAATAATGAATAACTTTGAATTACGTGCATATTCCCTTTTATAGACTGATATAATTATGATTAATTCTAAACCAAAGGGCAAAGATCTTCACTCACTGGACGCCTGAAGGAGGACAACGCCGTCGAGGTAGACCGCGGCGAAGATGATGTGACGATTTAGTTATGTTTGCAGGACCAACATGGCCTGAAATCGCACAAAGCAGAAAGATTTGGAAGGAAAAAGGGGAGGCCTTTGCCCAACAGTGGGACACAACATAAGCTAATAAAAAAAATTAAACCAGGATATCCTTCTGAATTAATTTCTGACACTAAAGTGCACTATACTGACATTTTTAAGGAAAAAAATGGCAGGCATCCAACGTTTCAAAGTGATTAACCTATCCATGCCTATGAATATCTTTTCCAGCTTTTCTCTACGATAGGACCATACGAAACCTTAACCTTGCACCTAGATCTATCGTCTCATAACAACATGCAATCAATGAAATCTCTACGAAATAAAAGAAAATGCTTTTATAAGAAAGAAAGAAAGAAAGAAAATAAATTTATTTGACACAGGTTAAGGCACACAGTTTTCATAAACAAAAAAGAAAAAAAAGAAAGCTTAAAACAATATTGTGTGCCTCACGATTATGATTTTCGCCTTTCACTGACAACTCCACAATTTTACCCTGGAGACATAGCCAATTAATCTACCTACCCCTAACCTTTTCCCAACTATGTTGGGGTCGGATTCCAGTCTGACCGGATGCAGCTGAATACCAGTATTTTACATGGAGCGACTGCCTATCTGACCTCCACAACCCAGTTACTGGGTAACACGATACCCCTTGGTAAGACTGGTTGTCAGACTTTCGGGCTTCTGACGACCCGTAGCGACTGTCAAATATCCACGAATGACAGCCGGGACCAATGGCTTAACGTGCTTTCCGAGGTAAGGAGGAGTCTCCGTATGTAAATATGGTCACCCATCGACGGCCCAACCTCGGCAAGCGTAGCTTAACCTCATAAATCGACTCGTACGGCTGTTATTACTTAGCCACGAGATCCTTTTCCAAGAGACATAGTCATAGAGTTTATTGGTAAGGAATTCCCACAAGTCCACATTATTTGTGTTTTTTTTACTTTAGCCTGTACTGTCCCACTGCTGGGCAAAGGCCTCCCCCAAGTCCTTCCAGGAACTCTTTTCTCGTACCAGCACGAGCACGCAAAATAAATCAAGCGTATTTTTCTAAAACCTTCACCATTTTAAAGACAATTTAATTATTGATCTTTTAGTATACGTGTTTTATTAAAATACGTTTTGTTTTATATATAATAAATCAATTATGCGTCTAATTTGGGACAGCGCTCCTTGATGGGCGAGTCATATTACTGGCTGGACGTACGACGCGTTGCGTGAGTTCAGTACAGAACACGCAAGCTAACCACTCAAGGTCACTGGCATATATCTGCGTCTAATCCACCACAAGGGCCCAGTGCGGGTTGCTAGATGTCACATGTCTTCGATTTGGTTCAAGGACATGCCGGTTTCCTCACGATGTTTTCCTTTACCGTCTTGAGGTTTTTAGGTGATGAAATAATTTAAACAAAGTAAAGCGCCTGTCTGGGTTTGAACCTACGAACTACATTCGTAAGTCGCGGCCGTTACCACTGGGCCACCACTGGCACTGCTCAGTGAAGGTACAAGTCAATATAAATAAAATAAAATAGGAAAATAAACACAATGTCTACATTCGACACTAATGGAAGACTTTTTTCAACAGACCCCATTTGTTTTGCTCGTAACAAGGAAACAACGTTTTAAAATGTTTTCTTTTTTATGACTAGCCTTGCCCTCGGTTCTCCCTCCTCTTGACGCAACTGTCCATAAACAAGATCTCGTCATCAGAGATTTACTCTCGGCAAACAAATACGGTATCATTGTCAATCGTGACGCGATAGACTGCGCGCGCGCCGGTTGTTACGAAATAAGTTTATATTCAGTGATTTTTTTACACTCGGATTATTTTTAGAACTGTAAGTATTAATATACATAAATAATATTTTTATTTGGTGTGAGGTTTTTAATTTAAATTTTCTGTTATTTTTTGTGTTTAAAAGGTGTTAATTTTAACCTATAACTATGAAGAGGTTATTTTGAAGAGACAAGGTTTTTTTTTTTTAACATGATGTTATTCTGATTTTTATACCAATTAGCTCAAGTACCTGCCTAAGCTATCGATATAGAATTAATATGCAGAAACAAACCCGAAACCAGCTATATATCCAAATATTTTATTATTAGGTTATCAGCCATTCTAAACAAGATTATTCCGACTTGAACTACGCATTAATATACTTAAAAATTACGCTATTTAAAATTACGTTTTAATTATAATCTATTTAAAAAAAATACTATCGAGGAAAACGCGGGAAAAATAATGTCATATGTGATTTATTTTCAGGTCTTCCTTACCTCACAAAATAAATAGACACATAGCATACCATTTTTTTTTTTATGGGAAATTATGAAATAATTTTTCCCGCTCTGGGTGGAGCGGGAAGGCGTGTCAGTTTTTTACTGATTAAAACCTACCCGTGTTCCTTCGGTTGCCCTGTTGCCGGGGGCCACAATGTCCCTTTCGGCCTTTATTCGCAGCCCCGGCAGGACACATAGCATACCTAGGGTTACATTTTGCTACGTAAATATTCGCAGGAATATTCTATACTTAGTTCTCGAAAACGGCTCTTACGAGACCCGGCTTAACGATTTCGATGACGGTCTCATATCTGGAACAATTCGTTTTCTCAATTTTCACCCGAGCAGAGCTCGGTCGCCCAGGTACTGTAGTTTATGTCAGTTCCTTGTAAACACGAGTTTCAGTTTTAAATACATATTATTCTCTATGTACATAACACATAGCGTCAACTGACACGCGGTGTTAGATAAGAGAAATCAGCGGAAATAAATGAGGCCCGTATTGTTTGTGGTTTTCGATCATCCTTCATATATTCTGAAACGATTATTGTTATCTATTAAAAAAAACATTTTACAAAAAAAAAAAAACAACCAACTTCCAAAAAAAACACTACAAAGTGAAAAATAACTTTAATTTCGGAAGTAGGTGTCTTGGGTTTTGTATTTTCGTTTTTTGCCACCGACTTCCAAAATTAAAGTTATTTTCACTTTTTAGTTGTGGAACCAACCACACATTCGAATACCACTACCTGCTACCAGTGACAGGAACTTATCATATCATCTACATACTAAGTGGGAAAAAAATACGTATTTTGCTAACTCAAAAACTACCGAAGCAAAGTGAATAAAATTTATATGGGACCAATTTGCGAGCATACCCTTTCAAACAAAAAAAGAATTTTCAAATCGGTCCACAAATGACGGAGAAATCGGTGGACATACATAAAAAAAAAAAACAAACACGCTACAAACATATAACCTCCTCCTTTTTGGAAGTCGGTTAATTATCTGGTTGGGCTTGTTTGTGACTAAGTAATAACAGTCGCACGGGTCGATCGATCAGTTTAGTCTACGCTTGCCGCGGTTTGTCCGTGGCATGTTTAACCGTTGGTCCTGGCTGTCATTCGTGGATCTTTGACAGTCGTTACGGGTCGTCAGAAGCCCGAACGTCTGTCAACAAGTAATAACAGACAACCCTTCAACTGCATCCGGTAAGACTGGAAGCCGACCCCAAAAAAAAACTAGGCAGATAATATCTATGAAAATTATCGTGAATTTAAAACTAGTCTGTCGTTATCCTCTTTCATAATTAGCCTACTTTTAAAATTTCGATAAGAGTATTTCTCATTAATCATTATTACAACTAACCTTTTTTACAGTCCGTTCAACCAATTTTGACTTCTATTACGTTGGTGGCATGACAAATGGCAGCTGCAGTAAACAGTTAGTATTGTAACCACTTTTTTGCTTTTAATGCCATCCTCCTTATGCCTACGGTATAGAAGTTAGAATCGGTTGAATGGACTGTAAAAAGGGTTTGTTTAAATGTATAATCTTATTTCAAAAATGGAGTGTGGGTATTAATCAACTCGGACAGTTGCAGTCCAATGCTGGACATAAGCCTCTCCCAAACTTCGCCAGAATACCCGATTTTTCCCCTTTCGCATTCAATTGGCCTAGGCGCTTTTTAGCCTTAACTCTTGGACCTTAAAAGGGACATTTTCCGTGCCTCAGAAAGTACCTGTGTTAAGCCGTTGGTCCCGGCTGTCATTCGTGGATCTTTGACAGTCGTTACGGGTCTTTAGAAGACCGAAAATCTGACAACCATTCTTACCAAGGGGTATCGTATTAACCAGTATCTGGGTTGTGGAGGTCAGATAGGCACACATCCAAATTCAACAATTTAGCTGGCAGGGGGGGGGGACACTTGACTCTAACAATTAGCACTTTAAAGCTTAATATTTCGCAAACTGATCCCTGAATCCAAAAATGGTTTTCACAAACTCACAATGTTTTTGAAGGACCTTTCCAATGATACCACTCACCAAGGGTTAAAAAAAAAAGCATCAGCACTTTACGTGTAGGAGAGGTACCCTAAAAAAAAAAGACAGACGGACATGACGAAACTATAAGGGTGCCTTGTTTACTACGGAACCCTAAAAATGGAACTTTTTTATGATCACTTTCTTCGTTCCATCTAACTTTCGCTCGAAATAATTTTATTGTAAGTCCCGTCATATTATAAGTTCGAAACCCAGGAACCCTGGACGCTCAGCTATCACGTTTACGGCAAAATGATCACAATTACACAATGTAAACACCCATGATTTTCAGAATCAAATCAATTTTATGGACTATAATAAAAACATACATAAATTATCTATTGACTGTTTATAATCTAACCAATACCAACATAAATAATAATAAGTGTTATTATTTCATTATCAAATAAATACCTATTATATTTTTATTGTTTTACATTTCTCTTGACCCTGGGGTCCCGGACCTTTGGAAGGCTTACGAGGGGCCGAAGTCAACTCGCAGAGGCCCCTTAGAGAATTTTATATGGAATGAGGCACCAACCGACGATTATCCTTGTATGCACTATGCAAGTGCACCCAAGGACAACCCCCGGTTGGTGTAGAACTATTGCAGAATATGGAAACAAATCTATTGGACTATGCGTTTGGGTAGCTGAAGTTGACTGGTGACCTGGAACTATGGAAGGACTATGGCCCCTGCCTAATCAATTTTTTATATGTACACGGATAAAATGGCAGGGGGTGACTTGCACACTCAATAATGGGCCCCCGAAAACGGTCGCTAGCACAAAGTGTCGTAGCGACAAGGGGGCAACATGTCCTGAGGTGCTTATGAGGAGTACGGTCAAGATCACTACCAGCATCTTACTGGAATACTTCCTTCCTCCGAGCACGTTTGCTCTTGCGAATTAAGGCAAGAATGAGGTGGGAGCTCCGTTTTTCGTCAGTGTTCACTCCAGCCGGCCATTAAAGGTAAGCCAGAAGTGAGGAACAAGACTTCTCCCGGGAGATAGGATCCGTGGGGTCACTACTGCCCAACAGCTCGCCACATGCTGCCCTGCGGGTTTCTGTATCTCTCTTGGTCTGGTTCCTCATCCTAGACCTGTTCCGGCAAAGTAAACTCTACCGGCACAGTCCTAGAGTTCGGAGCGCACAAGCCCCACCACGATGCCAACGTAGAGATACGGCGGTGGGGCCTCGTATATTATTATTATTGTTCTGTTTTTATCTTCATGATTCAACGCGTTATTACGACGAAACGTGCAATATGCATAGGTAGCAATGATTTAATCAATCACGAAATCTTATCGATAAGATAGACATAGCATTGCTATATGCCATGTCCTCGAAAAGATTTTTAGATATGTAATCAATCAGTGACGTTTAGTAGGTATGTGGGGCCATCTTCATCGGAAAAGTTCCATACTTTAGGCTGCTACTGACAATAAGCCGAAATTCGCACGGACGTAATAAAATCGCGGCGGGATTTTATCGCGTACTGGATTTTCAACTCTCTGTGTTAAGCCGAGTGTTGATAATCCAACGCGCTGGGACGCACTCTCGTGCCAGCGCGTTAAAAAAACACACTGTTGGATTTTCAACTCTCGGCGCAAAAAAATCCAGTGCACGAAAAAAAATCGCCGCGATTTTATTACGTCTGTGCGAACGTCGGCTTAGTGTGTTATGGTCGTGAATCACATTTTGATCAAGATACAACCTGACACAGCCTGACATTGCAAATACGTAAGAAAACTTGAATTTCGCGGGCTATTTACGGATCCACCTTAAAGATAACGCAAAAATGTAAATAGCAGGTTACCTAACAAAGGTCTTTAAATAAAAAAGATTTTTTATTTTTATTAAAATCGTATAAGCATGTAGGTATATAGGTAGGTACACATGGCGACACATCAAGCTATACATGTCCAGTATAAGCCGACCTTGCATTGTACGGAAATCCTATACAATGCGAGATCAGCAAAAACTGGAAATATATTATAGCTTATTGTATATGTAAAAACATCGAAAATTATCATGGCGAGGTGTGGGCAAAATGTTTTGTGGAAGGATCAATAACAAAAAACAGAAATTTTCCACGTAGGAAAATAAACTGTCTCATTCTCGAATTTTCTGTGAATAAAAACCTGTAAGTACCGTAATTGCGTAACTTATTTTCGTAAACAATTTTGCCTAATTTGTTTCATTTTGACAGTTCAACAACATTCATTGCGTTATTTACGTTGTCGAGCAGATTTTTTTTCCAACTTAAGCAATGGATTAGCAATCTGTTTCAAATCGAAACAGATTGCGATTGTGTTGTATTACGCAATTAGGGTACTGAACATACAAATGTAATGGACCTCGCTATTGCTTTAGCACTTTTTACAACAGTTCCATGTAAATTGAATCTTCCCTAAGATTGTAAACTCTATGTGCCTTTCAACTGTCATTAACGAGACACAATGGAATTTTAATTGTTATCCGCCTCAATGAGGCGTCGGAGATGATGAGTTAAATAAATAATAGACCTTTTCATTTTATGCCGCACAGTGACATTCAACCATTGGCACAGCTGTGCCATAGGCTTCCTGTACATGACGCCGGAGCCGCACCGGCGGCGCGGCGCTGCGGCTGCATGTTAGTGTATATGTTACGGCTAAAACCCGAAGTGCGGCTACATCTAGTTTTAACCGGCTAGAACTAGGTACGGTCGGTAGCAGTTGGTTAAACTTGCCTAAATGGACCCTGGCACTTGCCGGCCGCTGCCGCGGCACCGCTCGCTTCACTCGCTCGGCTCTTGCGGTGTGTTTATGTGGTCACAGTTCTAACCTAACCTACCTTTCAGCCTTTTTCATTTGCTACAATTAAATTTAACCAACTGCTACCGGTCACACCTAGTTGTAGCCGGCTAAAACTAGATGTAGCCGCACTTCGGGTTTTAGCCGTGACATATACAAATAAATATCGCGCATGCGCCACACAGACGCCCGCACCGTCGCCGCACTAGAACCGCGTGTACACCGCATTGATGCAGAGTTAAATATTATAGCAACGATCACAGTTCAGTAAAGCATTGCCAACGAAAATAAGTCTGTTATTCATTTCAATATTGATATACTTTGACCAAAAACAAAGTGTTATTTACGATGCGGCGACGACGGCGGGGGGTACGGCGCATGCGCGATTTTGCATTCCCATACACAAACATGCGTTCCGACGCCGCCGCCAGTGCGGCTCCGGCGTCATTAACTGGAAGCCTTAGGGTGCTACAGCAATTGCGGTATCGATTATACACCGTACTGTTAACGACTACTGGCAACACCAAGTACTATAAAAATACTATACCCCACTGAGTATTTTTATTTCACGAAGCAACGCACGCTTTACTTATGGTTATCAAGTGTACAAACAAGCTGTAAATGTGTGGGTAAGCGCAGGAGCTCTCAATACCGTCCAAGACAATACCAAAGTCGGATATAGGTGTGTAGTTGTGCATGTTTTTGTTATGTGCTACTTGTCTTCACGCACACATTCACAGCGTGTACCACAAGTAATGCGCGCGTCGCTTCGTGACATAAAAATACTGTACTTATGACATATCCGAAAGTGATTTTTATGCGTCACATTAGAATTCATGTAATTAAGAAATGATCTATACTTATTGATTCAATTATCTTACACTGTTGCGCCCCGCGGTTTCACCCGCATAAGTCTTGATCCCGTGGGAATATTGAGATAAAAAGTATCCTATGTGTTAATCCAGGTTATAAAATATCTGTGTGCCAAATTTAATCCAAATACGTCCAGCCGTTTGAGCGTGAAGAAGAGACAAACATACACACACAATCACAAACTTTCGCCTTTATAATATTAGTGTGATTTACGTTTAAATAGTTAATTCAATATAATAAAGAATTAATAAAAATATTTATTTAAACATGGTTACAATTATTACCTTAAAATTAGTTTAATATATTTCCATATAATAATATTGCCAAATTAATCAAAACAGTGAAATATTTGACATCTATTTGCGACGTTGCCCACTTTCAGAGAGTATTCAAGAATTTTATTCAGCCAAACTCCTGCTTCGTGACAGGACGTAAGCCACATAAAATTAAGAACCTACCTACACATTTTACTACAAGGAATTTACGTAACGCTTGCGACAATTCCAAGGATTTAAAAAAAAATATAGACCAGCCGCTAGATATGGCGGCCTATTAATTCGAGTATTTCGTGTCGCAACTTAAATACTAGTTCCGCTCACTGGGTAAGTTCTTGTGAAACTCTAAAGTATATTAATCACTTGTACTTAAGTACTAAGAGTTGGAGTGAATAGACTACACGTAGAAAAGAGTTATTTGTGGTGTATTGCAACTTAGAATTTAACCTATTTTCTGAATGGCCAGGTATTCAATATGTGATGAAAAAGAGTGAATTTTGAAATTGGAACAGATGGGTATATTGCAACAATACTTTGGTTGAAAGAGGAACGAACGAGATCACTAAGAATAGTGACAAAGAGCTAACATTTTTGAAGTGAAAACTTCTTTAGGTGCGTTGGGCATTTTTGAGATGGGAAAAACAATTGAACTCGCGACACCGTTACCGACACCTGATATTTGTAAACGCGATTGTGCTCTTTATTTATATAAGGTTACGGACCAATGTTCTATACAAGTATTTTCCTTCCACCAAGCCGATCTTGTTCAAGTTTTCACTTCTGTCGGCACTCCCGGAGTGCTATTTTTTTATGTGGCTTAATAATTGTAAAAGTGATTCCGATTAAACAATTTCTTTTTATTTACAGATTAAACAATTATTTATATACAAGTATTTTTCTTCCACCAAGGCGATCTTGTTCAAGTTTTCACTTCTGTCGGCACTCTCGGAGTGCCACTGTTTTTTTTTTTTATGTGTCTTGTAAAAGTGATTCCGATTAAACAATTTCATTTCATTTCATTCCATACTCGGTGTTATTGGGTTTTTCCATTTTGAATTTCTGGAAAGAACCATTATGTATTATCTGTGGTTTAGCTCCTGTACGCCCCTTAACATGTCATGTCAATGGGTTGCTCAGTCACAAGGATGTATTATTTACAACTATATCTATGTTCAGTCATGACAAAGCCCGCTATAAGGAGACATAATAGTAACTTAACAACTTTTTGCGCTTCACCCGGAAATCTGCTATTTTTTCAAAGTTTTTTTCTTGTTTCACTAATTCTCTTACAAATAAAAATATTATAACATAAATCCATTTATTAATTTACACATCTTGTGCATTATGAAAACGAAGATTTTACCAATACCTACGTAGACAAGTCATTGCGTATTCAATATTTTTTTCGGATGTACGAAAGCGTACTTAGCCGACGTTCGTACGGACGTATTAAAATCGCGGCGATTTTCTTTCGTGCACTGGATTTTCAACGCTCTGCTTAGCGCCGAGAGTTGAAAATCCAACAGTGTGTTTTTGCAACGCGCTGGCACGAGTGTGCGTCCCAGCGCATTGGATTCTCAACGCTCGGCTTAACACCGAGAGTTGAAAATCCAGTGTGCGATAAAATCCTGCCGCGGTTTTATTATGTCCGGGCGCGTCCGTGCGAACGTCGGCTTACAATATATTATTCTTTTTGACTTTTAATACACGGAAAATACGGCAAGAAGAAACAAAAAAAAACTCAAAGGCAAATTAAATTGGTTTACGAGTTAACATCACGCCTTGTATCCCCGAAGGGTTGGGCAGAGGTGTATCTGTAGCAGGTACACCCACATTTCGCCAGTTATGTTTAAGTCCCATGTAATAGGGGGCGAGCCTATTGCCATCAACCGGGCACAAATCCAGACTCCGAGCTGCTATTGAGAAATTTCAGATAGAAAAACCCAATAACACTTTGCCCGACCCGGGAATCGAACCCAGGACCTCATGCTCAGCAGTAGCACTTGCGACCACTAGACCAACGAGGCAGTCACAGTCAGTCAGTCAGTCAGTTGGTTTACGAGTTTTCTTCCAGTTATTAAATACCCAACTTAGAGACGTCATTCATAACTTTAATCAGCATATTTATCACTTTTTAAGGTGATATTATTATCTTAGCAGTTGTAAACACAATTAGAATGTTTTCAATCTATTGAATCTATCATATTTTTGACTGAAAATCTGAGCTTACAATGTTCGAATTGTCAATATCACACGTTACTTCATATCACATCTCACCTTGGCAAAATTATCGTCATCGGCACAATTTGCCCTAAATAAAAAAACTTTGAAAAAAAAAAATCAACTTCCAAAAAACACTAGTGAAAATTTACTTTAATTTCGGAAGTATCTTTAGTTTTGTATTTTAGTTTTTTGCTAAAAATATACATTAGACGAACATAAAACCTCCTTTTTTTAAATCGGTTTAAAATAGAATAGTCAATTAAGGCTTATGGTTGATTTATTTTAAGTAACGACTCTGAGTACCAAGAATAGGAATAAAAATAGGCACGTACATATTGCACAATGCGTAAATGCTATTTAACCCCTCCGCTAGTACGTGCCTTAAGGCGACAATAACCGACTTTTAATGATTTTATACTCAAGATCACGTCTAAACGAGTAGTGTCAATGATTTGGAGAAAATATATGTTAAATTAGAGCATTTTCTTAATAACTTAATCTGTGAATATTTTATTTTATGTTTATATTATATAGTGTAATTAATTTATAAAGTTATGTCTAACGCGGTTAAAAAACTAAGCATCACGTAAAAACTATCAAACGTATTTTTCTAACCTTTCACCATTTTAAAGGTAATTTAATTATTTATCTTTTTTTATTAAAATAACTTTGATTTTATGTGTGATAAATTAAAAATGCGTCTAATTTGGAACAGCGCTCCTTGATGGGCGAGACCTATTACGGGCTGGACGTACGACGCGTTGCGTGAGCTCAGCACAGAACACCCAAGCTAGCCACTCAAGGCCATTGGCATTTAGTCGCGTCTTAATACAATTAAAAATGTTTACCTAAGTTAGTTAGTTCAACGTATTATTATTTATTACCGACACAAGTTCAATGTCATATTAATGGTGTCAACTTACTTTGCATAATACTAATGCAGACAGCGCTAATTGCTTAGTAGGTGAATTGTTTACGTCATTTTACGCTTGTTTGCATATTTTACTTGTCAAACAACTATGTCACGTCTAGACATTCGTGGGGAAAAAAATTGATAAAAAAGTAGGTATCAATTGAAATGGATGCGATGCTGCTAATAATTTTCTCACACGGACCCAGCGTTGTTATTGATACGGCAATTGACTATAGGTTAAACGAAAAGTTTTTTCAGTAGCATAATGAATGAAATGAAATGGAAACTCAAATATCTGTCACCCTGAAGAGGCTGTGCACCACAATATCAGCGAAAAAAAATCTTCAATCAACATTGAAGATTTTTTTACTACTAATCCAGAAACTACCACGAATTGTCAAAACTGAAAAAGACCTTAAAAAAAAACGATGACAACTGATTCAAAATCAAGGCAAAAATCAAGGATACTGTATCAAGTTTAAGGTGTCGCGCGACATATGCGAGAAGCAAGGATACATTAGATAAACATGAATCTAAAGTTAGAAACGGAAACCTTTATGAAGAAAAAACAAATCAGGAATAGACATTTTTTTAATAAATAGGTACAGCAACTGACATACGGCAGCTCAGATTTGTACGATAACAACACTGCACGGGCAATTCAACATGAACTGTGATATTCTGTAACCATCTCACTGTGTTATCATAAGTGAAGTGAGCGTTGAGTGAGCTGTCAGTTGCTAAGGATTGACACTATTGGCAGCTCACTTCACCTAAGATATCACGGTGAGATTTTTACAGAATAGCACCACTGGTTAGCAACAGGCGTTGCTAACTGCGATGCAACTAGTACTCTCACATAGCGCAACTTTAGTTGTATACATTTCAACGACATGACACATGATATCGCGCCAATTTATGAAAAATTTAGTTGGCAACGACTTGAGGGCCTTTTTTTTCTTTTTTTTTTGGTGGGAAATTATCAAATAACTTCTCCCGCTCTGGGCGGAGCGGGAGGGCGTGTCAGGCTCTTACTGACTAAAACCCACCCGTGTTCCTTCAGTTGCCTGTATTGCCAGGGGCGCCACGATCTCCCTTTCGGACTTCTTCGCAACCCCGGCAGGCATCGGCCCTAGCGGACCCCGTCAATTCTGCTGACATCTCTTAGAGGCGCGCGTGAAACACAACGCGCCGTCGACCTGGGCCTGGTCCTTATCGGACGGCGAGCTACCCATTGCTCAGCGACCTGAGGGCCTAGTAAATATGGCGAATTGAATTTTCATTTTGCGTAAATAAATGTGTTAAAATGCTTAGTTATTCTTACCATTATTATGTTTTTCTTATTAATCAAAACATTCTTAATGTGAATGTGTTTGCCAAATATGTCATATAAGTCAGTAATTTTTATTAATAAATGACGTAGGTTCATTGAAGAGTAATAATACGTACCGGATCAAAGATCATAAAACGTAGGTACTGGCAGCTTAATTATTGTATTGTTCATATGTTACGGACAACATAATTTGACTACGTCAAACGAAATCCTTGAGTCATCATCACGTCATAGTTTTATCGTAATTAAATCATCCAACAAAAATATTGCAGCCTGAATGCCTACGGCGTTTTTCGAAACCCGTTGATGAAAGGCTTCTGAAAATCATTTTGAACTACTGTAAATGGGCCAGCCTGTATATAAATATACAGGGCTATTGGTTAGACGTTGGCAATCCGGCAATTTTTGAGTCATTTGACATTTTATATTTTTATTTTTTACATTTAAAAAAAGACAAATTACTAGAAAATGGTTGACATTAGCATAGGGGTCATCCGGAGTAATTTGGTTGCAAATGACCTCTCCTACATCCCCTTAACGGATTGCCGACTTATAACCAATAACCCTGCATACTATCGTTCATCATCTATAGGCCAGCCTGTATATAAATATACAGGGCTATTGGTTAGACGTTGGCAATCCGGAAATTTTTGAGTCATTTGACATTTTATATTTTTACTTTATACATTAAAAAAAGAAAAATTACTAGAAAATGGTTGACATTAGTATAGGGGTCATCCGGGGTAATTTGGTTGCAAATGACCTCTCCTACATCCCCTTAACGGATTGCCGACTTATAACCAATAACCCTGCATACTATCGTTTATCATCTATATTCACTGCCTGGATGAGCCACTTTGCTGATGCAAAATTCGTCCTACGATTTCCTTTTTCGATGTCAATATTTTCTGTGTGAATCGAAACCGCAGACCAGCTGAAGTAAATAATAATAAAAATAATAACTTTATAAATATAAGTATTCCCACATATTTTGCTTACTTATTTCAGCATGCAAAAAAATACCTTAAAATAAAATTATATACAAAAACATTTCAATTGCTACCATTGAGATGATGCGATATAAAATAAAAATAAACTTTAAAATTGCATTATAAATAATTTTATTATTAAAAAGAACACCGTGAGAAAACCTGGACATAACTTGTAAGTTGTAATTAGTTGTAATGGTCTGAAGTTTCCGACAGTGTGTGGACTAAGCGTGCTAGATTATTCTCCGTATTCAAGAGGCCTTTTCCCTGCAGTGGAATAATTGTTATTATCCTGGTATTATATAATATTATATACTAAATAAAATATAAAAAAATATTAGTTTATTTAGTCATTAGTCGGGTGCCTTGAAAAGGTCACGCGAGTCCGGCACTTGGATATTACCGGATTTCGTGGAAAAGTCTTATCGCTTTCAATACCTGGGGGCAAAATAATACCTACTACAAATGAGCTGGTGGTAGACCAGCTCATTTGTAGTATTATTTTAATATTACTTCAGTGGGAGAAAGAGATGGTACTATACGTCCTGTAGAGCTTCATCTCTTTCCCACACTGAAGTAATATTAAAATAATACTGCTTTATGAGCTGGTGGTGGTAGGCCCCTTGTACAAGCTGGGCTTATTAGTCGATACGCACGAATTTACTCGCCCGAAACGGCTGAATCAACACTTAATTATTTTTTCTGTAGGTGAGTCGCTCGACGTTAATTTATTTGTGGGCAAATCGACATGTGGGCAAATCGACACCTCCAGAAATTCGTATTATGCAATTGACACATTTTGAATATTCTTTTATCATCATCTTCCCAGCCTGTTCACAACTATGTTGGGGTCGGCTTCCAGTCTAACTGGATACAGCTGAATACCAGTATTTTACATGGAGCGACTGCCTATCTGACCTCCACAACCTAGTCACTAGGTAACACGATACCCCTTGGTAAGACTTCTAAACAAGGCTCGGATACCGGTTAAATTTTCAAACCGTTATTATGTACTTGACGCAAAAACCGTCACATTCGGTTTCGTTCGTATATACCGGTTTTCATAAACCGGTTTTGGAAGAGTATTTACATAAATGTTTTTTTCGGATTAAACGGTTTAGAGCAATATTAACCGGTTTTTTGTTTAGCTTTTAATCAGCGTGGCATTCTCACAAGTAATCACAAGTTGCAACGCGCTTACCAACATGCCGCTCGTCGACTAAACCGGTTAATTTAGGTTAAAATAAAGTTTTTAAAACGTTCACGTTCTTAAGAAAAGTTCGGAGTAAAACTCAAATAAACTGGTTTTAACCGGTATTTTTTAAACCGGTTCCGAGCCTTGCTTCTAACTACCTGTAACCACTGTCAAAGATCTACAAATGACAGCCGGGACCAACGGCTTAAAGTGCTTTTCGAGGCACGGAGTCTTGGTATGTAAAGATGGTCACCCATCCACGGACCAACCGCGGCAAGCGTAGCTTAACCTGATCGATCGACCCGTGCGGCTGTTATTACTTAGCCACAAGCCCCTTGAATATTCTTTCATATTTACTCATAAACATTTGGGGGTTTATTTACAAACGTTGCTTAAAGTTAAGTGACGTTCAAACGTCAAAAATGTATGGTTAAACAGTCGCTAATCATTACTTAACTTTAAGGCGCAACTAGCCGATACTTTTTCCATACAAATTTCGGGGGGATTTTACTCCACTGTTACACATTACACATCCAAAGTAAAACATGAAATCGTTTTGTCTTATTATTCATTTTGTCTGTACAGAAGCAGAAAACTAAAAAAAAAGCAATTAAAAAGTTATGAGCCAACAAAGATTCGTTTTTCCTTTTGGGAGTAAATAAGTAATAAAAGAAGTATAAAATCTCCAAAACAAAGCTCGTTCCGACAAAGCTCAATTGTCGAAGATTATAATAAACTTTATTCGTAATTGATTTACGAGTATGTAGTAGTTTTTTCATAAAACTCCACTTTCCAAAGGACTTTTCGTAATTTTTTACGCGCTCGTTTTACTAAAATCGTTCTGAACGGTGTTTGTGCGCGTGCGAACTAGAGTTTGTGCATGTAGATCAGCGTCTAACTGCTCATCACTGATACTATCTCTGTCGGACACGATGCCAGGTGAGATAGCGTGCTTTTTGACCAAGCCCACCAATGTGTTAGAGCCCGCGACTAGTTCGCACGCTTATAAATAAACCCCTTGCTGCATAAAATATATTTTCTCATTCAGCTGCCGGTCCATATCGGATACACCCAGTGGCGAAAAGCATGCTAAATTGTGCCGGTACATGAAAAAGCTTTCGTAGATACTATATCCACTTCACCATCGAGTACCCGACATGTATGTACTAACCCTGCAGCTGAAGCATGTTAAAGGCACTTAACCACCAAAACAACATGGCAGGTAGACATACAGCGTGTAAAAAAACCCTGTCCCATCCGTGCCGATGATGTATAGAATCATGCTGAGAGTCTATCTGCATATATGTACACACGGCTATATATCAAGCTATACATTTCCAGTATAAGCTGATCTCGCATTGTAAAGGATTTCCGTACAATGCGAGGTCAGCTTATACTGGAATTGTATAGCTTGATGTGTAGCCGGTGTGTGCCTACGTGGTAATTTTCTGAAAAAAATTAAAATAACGCCGCATTTATTTTTCAATGAGGAATTTTACCGGGTTATTTACATGGGGCGCGGGCGGCCGTCCTTTAGTGGGTGTGTACAAGTCATAACTTATGACCAGTGATCGGAGTAGGTAGATTAATTTGGGGTCAATGAACTGGCACGCATATGTTAGTATAGATATGCCTCTGGGATTCCGGGATTTTGAAATTATTATGATTTTTTAAGGAATTTCAAATGTTGTAATGTGTCATAATAAAGAATAGGTACATCAATATGAATAAGAAATGTTAAACCCTTTTGTTGTCTTTTTAATAGTATATAGGTGATCGGACTCTAAGAAAAGGAGGTTTTTATAGTATACCACTATAAAAACAATATAATAATAAAATATATTTTAAGTGTTTATCTATCGCATTCTATAAATTTCTAATGTAGTACCTAGTTTAAAAATCCTTACTTTAACAATATTTGATTCAATCCCGTAAGTACCAAAATGAAATCCCAGAAAAAAGGCTTATCCATGTTATGATTTCTATGACTATTCATGATGCGAGTACGTAAAATCAATCTACCTACTCCGATCACTGCTAATGACCTCTGTTGAAAATTTACAAATTTTAAAAGGTTTTGGAATAATTTTGGTACTAAAAACGTGAATTTTAAAAAGCATTTTTTTTTTTTTTTGTTTATGTTCTTGCAGTACTTAAGTGCCCATTTTGGATCAAACCGGAATTTTATAACACATTGTATATGTCATAGTTATCAGTATCACCGCCAGTCATTTCGGAAGTGACACACCATTCCCATTAACTTTTATCGGGCTTAGATAATACAGCAATTCTAATTCAAATAAGGTAAAAGTACCTATTGATAAGTGATAACGTGTACATTCAGCAGATATGATAGATACGGTGGATCAGTATTAAGTTATTAAGCAGAGGGATTACATTGTGGGGGTCTGTCACGGAAAATGTAAGCGTTTTTTTGTTATTTATAAATATACTTAATAATATATTATAATATTAATTCTCTCTTCGCAAATGAACAGCGATAGTGCTTATGAGCGTTTATACAGAAAGTGGCCAACGTCGCAAATAGCTGTCAAATATTTACCTGTTTTGATTAATTTGGCAATTTCACTGTATGGAATTGAATTTTCTTAGAAATAGTTTTAAGTCGCATCGCGCCTGTTTGCGAGAGCCGTTAAATATGATGACGAGAGATACAGTACCTACATCGGCCGTGCCCTGATTAGTCAGCACTTTGACCAAACTTGCTGGCTGACTAATCTTACCTCGACATGCACAGTTTTTTTTATTGCTTTTTAATTTTGAGAGAAGATTTTTTAGCACAACTAAGTTTATTTTCACATTTTTTTCCAAATGTTTTATTTATGTGAAGTTGAATAGTGTATAAAAATAAAAAACAATGGCACTCCGGGAGTGCCGACTGAAGTGAAAACTTGAACAAGATCGCCTTGTTGGAAGAAAAATATTTGCATAGAATATTGGTCCATAATCTTATCTAAATAAAGAGCACAATGGCGTTTCCAAAAAAAAACTTCCAAATCCTTTAACGTAAAAATGCTTGCATAGAACATTGATCCGTAACGTAATATAAATAAAAAGCACAATCGCGTTTACATAAATGAGGAGTCGGTAACGGAGTCGCGAGTTCAATTGTTTTTTCCCCATCTCAAAAATGCCCGACGCGCCTAAAGAAGTTTTCACTTCAAAAATGTAGTTGTTCCGGAGCTCCAAACCAATTTATTTTTTAGGTTCATAAGATCATTTCACTTTAACGTTTGTTTTTTGATGTGTAACATCTTTCCTCTCGCTTCCCTGCAATCTGTGGGAGTGATTTCGTGAAAAGGGACGGAAGTGTGTAACAGGAAGCCGGGGAAGCGTGCGCTATTTGATTTGACCAATGAGCGCGAGCGGTGCTAGCGTTGGCCGTCAGATGGTACCAACCCATTTTCCGAGAGGTTGGTACTGTCAGCCAAGATGTCAGATGTTACACATTATATGCGACTACTGTCAGTCTCGCTCGTTTTTTTTTCTGTGATAAATCCTAATTGATACCTACCCACCGCCGCGCCCTCTGGGGAAAACTACCTCAAAAATAACTGACAAATAATTTTCCATATTTCCAGAATTCAAAATGGCGTCAGCTTCCGTGATGCTGGTGCAGCCCAAAGGCGAGATGTGGGAGAAGATCAGAGTGGAGCTGAATGAGAACGTGAACACACGAGACCAGGACTTGGCAGCCATCAAGGACTGGCTGAGGAAGCAGCCGCATCTACCTGATGAGTGGGGTGAGTTGAAGGTGATGAAGTGCATTTACCGACCTTTTTCCCGAGACTGTGACAAATACAGAAGCCAAATTGTTGGGTATGGGAAAAATCCAAAAAAGTATTTTGGAACCATTTCAATTGAGCAAAGGACTTATATACAAAAAAGTTAACATGGGACCCCAACTCTAAACAAGTCTTTTTAGAGTTACTGAGCATAAATGGAACCATTTCAATTGAGCAAAGGACTTCAATACATAAAAGTTACTATGGGACCCTAACTCTAAACCGTAGGCAGTTTGAAATGTGCGATAGGTGATGTTTTAAGATTAACGTATTGCCAATTGACTATGGAGAGTGCCATTGTTTTAAGTCACTGTGCACTGACTAGCTCGATACATACTGACTGATTTTTTGATAAGATGTCCCTAATATCCCAAGTAGGTTCAGTTTTAATATATGTGCGATCACATGAGTGAGGTTCAAAGTGTAGATTACTAAATATACTAATACTGCGAAAAGACCGCATCAGGAACTAAACTAAAGAAATCAATTCTTAAAATAAAATAAACCGGCCACGTGCGTGACAGACCACGCACAATGAAGGGTTCCTTAATTGGGATGAATTTATCCCAAAAACAAACCTAACATTGTAAATGAAAAACATGTCCCCCCATAATTTCAACCGCACTTGTACGCACAATATTGAGTGATTTACCGTGTTATTTTAAGACCATAAACTTCTTATATGTTATTCTGTAATCTTTATGCATAGAACTATTTTCTGTATTTTTTTTTATAATTATGGGCTCAGTAGTTTCGGTTATAAGGGGGGAATGGTCAATTTTCATCAATTTTCTTAAATATATTATCTTTAAAAGTATTTATTTAAAAATTATAAAAAAACATATTTGAGATCCTCGCAATAAGCTTTCATTTGATAATATGTCACACGGTACAGTTTGCAAAACTTTTTTTAAATTTTCTTCTTTGTTCCCCAAAAGTGACCCCCATATTCGAAATTCATTTATTTACGTTACACGTCCGTGTTTGGGTCACAGAATTACATATGTGTACCAAATTTCAACTTAATCGGTCCATTAGATTCAGCATTAGAGCAAAATGGCTGTGACAGACGGACAGACAGACAGACACACGAGTGATCCTATAAGGGTTCCGTTTCTTCCTTTTGAGGTACGGAACCCTAACAATCAACTATGAATTAACGACTCCCCAGAGGACCGCTGCTTGATGACCTTCCTACGAGGATGTAACTTCTCCCTTGAGAAGTGCAAGAGGAAGTTGGACATGTACTTCACGATGAGGTCAGCCTGCCCTGAGTTCTTCACAAACAGAGACATCACGAGGCCGGAACTTCTGGACCTTATGTCTAGAGCGTAAGTATCCTTTTTGTATGATCTAAAGTTGCTGAAGAAGTACCTAGGTATTTAGATGAATCAAAGTAATATTATGATAGAATAAAACAGGAAGTAATGAAAGAAAGAAAGAAAAATAGATTTATTCGTCACAGAAACATGTGCAAACAAAGACAAGTGTAGGTAAGCAGAAAACAAAATAGATATAACTTAGTACATAATATGCAAACATGAGTATAAATAAAACAGAAATAGTCGGCAGCCGCACGTCATGGATATCTGATTTACCAAATCTTTTAGGGAATTTGGAATTTCATAGGATGTTGTATAAAATCACGTAGATATTACACACTTCTAAAATGGTTTCCGTAAACTTATAACTAAGTTAAACAACAATGGTAAAGTAAATAGTAAAACAGTTTTTATTTTCGTGGTTTCAGGCAAGGCCCCACTCTGCCTGGACTAACTCCCTCGGGAAGAAGAGTCACAATTTGCAGAGGTAAGACCTTTTTTAATAATTTTCAGTATCATAGCATGCATTCATGAGCTTTCAAAACCGAAAAAAAGATTTCACTTGCCTATACTACTGCTTTGAAAGACAAAAATTAAGTACAGCATCTGAATGCAAAAAGATGGGAACAGACTGTGACATGATAGAATTTAAATAATAATTACCTACATTATTCTTATGCAATACATAAAATTATAATAACTAATATACTATACCTATATACACAAACCTTATAATATACAATATATATATAATTATACACCCAATTAAATACATGTAATAATTTATAATAATATTGAATTGCTACTTAGTCCTCTTCCTCTCTCCTAATGTTGCTGTATAATCTTTTACTTTGTTAAAACATCTATATAATACATATGGAATGCAATAAAGAATTGAGTATTGATAATTTAAGCAATTAAGTGTTGAAATTTCGGATTACAAAAACAAAAACTAAACTATGAATAGAACAACTTCTTGAACAATTTCCCTTCCTAATGAATCATCTTTATAATTATTTTCCTTAACAATGCAACACTTTATATCGATCGCATGACAATATTAATTAGCAGTCAATACCTCTTGACTTAGTGAAACTTAGTCCATTGGCGATATATTCCACTTTTTTTATATTTGCCGTCGTTTTAATCGTGGGAAATCGTATGTAAACAAATGGATGAACTAGTTTCTTTTACAGCTGACTTCCTTTGTATGTAAATGATAAAGTATAAAATGAAATCATATTTTAGTACTACCATGCACTAAGTTTGTAGCAATGTTTTGTTAGATTCACGTGTGTAAAGACAATTATCATCATAATTAAGATGATAATTGTCTTTACACACGTGAATCTTATCAGCCAATCTAAATAACATGGCATATGATTCACGTGCCAATTAGAGAAATACTGCAGTAACATTTTTCTTTATGAATGAGAAGAATAAATCGTAGTTAGCTGTGTTATCTACATAGAAACAAATCAAATGACATCTGGTGAACATAATACAGTTGTAATTATAGATGTATTATTTCAAATAGAAAACTTAATATCTAATCAAAATGATTTAGTTGAAGATATAAAAGAAGAACTAGAAACAGCTCCATGTAACTACGTATCGCCTTTACGGAATAATTGAGTTTCAGAATTCCACTTAAAAGCACTATAAGGGCAAGGTTCACAAACACCAGTTTGACTTTACTTAGTATTTCATACGAATGTCAACATTAATAAGAAGCGAATGAAGATTACAATCCCATGAGACACTTATTTTACTTACCAAAGCAAATTCAAAGTACCTACGGCCTATAAATATTCTCCTAAGTCTCGTTACCGCTAACAGTCCGAGGCCCCCACATTTATCTTGCAAATGATCACATTACAACTGACAGTGTCGTTTAAATAGACGATACTGTCAGTTGTAATGTGGTCACCAATATTGTCTAGAAACCAAACGTTCTTAATAAAATATTAATAATAACAATCCAGAGACATACAATCATTTAGACACTTAAATCCACAGGCCTCGACAAGAACCTCGACACGCACCAGCTAAACGACGCGTTCAAGATCGCCATGATGATCGGTGACGTCAGGTTGATGGAGGAGATAGAAGGAGTCGCAGGAGACGTGTACATTCTAGATGCTTCCATCGTCGCACCCAGCCATCTGGGGAAGATATCACCGTCAGCATTGAAGAAGTTCTTTATTTGTATCCAGGTAATGTTTCTGGCAAAATCTGGGTTTAATTGGTGATAAGGCCCGATAGGCATGGCGAGCTGATAAAAGTCGGAGGTGTAAATGTACGTGTATCCTCCTCCTCCCGGTCTCCAACTCATGGTAGTGGAAGTAACCGTGTAGTTTAAGTCGATAGGTGTCCGACATAACCCATCGTTCTCCCCAGACTGAGGAAACCAACACAAAAAAATATATCTGGCAATATCTAAAGGGATAAAGAATGTATTAGGCAACTTCGTTTTGAAACGAATAATGCTTCTTGAAGTTCTTCATTTACTTTGTAATTGTACCTACCATTATAAACGTATTCGTACACTATTATGTCCAAGTGGGTTTCCGCAAATCTGTTCAAAACTCAGAAGCTGCTACATGGTCGCTTTCAGGCACCACATTTGATATTAAATTATTGTCTCTCTGGAATGAATCTTTATGTCTCGAATCAGCATCGAAAATCGTGAGAAATGCAATTTGCCATGTATTTCCTATCATGAAATAGATCTACAAAAACCGTGTTTTCTTTCTTGAACTTATTTATAAAGACTTACCAACTAATTACATGCACAATATTAACCCACAATCCAATTTCTAAGTAGAAAAGTATACAGGGTTATTGGTTTTGTCGGCAATCCATTAAGGGATGTTGGATGAATGGGATGTAGGCGAGGTCATTTACAACTAAATAACCCCTTTTAACTCCTATATAAATGGCAACCATTTTCCGAGTAATTTGACATTTTATAATTGGTTGACATTGGTTGTAATGAGTTGTTATGAGGGGTCATTTGGTTGCAAATGACCTCTTCTACATCCCCTTAACGGATTGTCGACATAATTATACCTAACCCTGTATAGTAACAGTATACACACGAAAATGCTGCTGCTGCTAATATATAAATTTAATAAAAGCCATTATATTCTATTTCAGGAGGCGTACCCAATCAAGTTGAAAGAAGTGCACGTGGTCAACACGACACCTCTGATAGATGCTCTCTTCAATATCATCAAACCTTTTCTCAAGGAAAAGATGAGGAAAAGAGTAAGTATTTACAGCTTTTTGTTACATTAATATTAAAAATCTCTAAGTTAGCCTCTCATGTATTTGTTTCTATGATAAGGTCTCTCGATTAAAAAATAAAAATATTTATAAACATAGTATGTTTTAATTGCATATGTATTTAATTTCATAAATCTTTTTTATATCTCATTGTATTGTATGCTGCACCGGTCGACGTCATCACGTCAATGCTGGCTGTCGCTGAAAACGAGCGCTGGGGAAAGCCCCAGCGCTCGTCACACACTCGCACACTCAGCATAATGCTGCGACCCTATGCGAGACAAAGGTCTCGCATAGGGTCGCAGCATTATGCTGAGTGATGGCCGTTTTGCATGGATGTGATGCACATTTTCCCCCAAATTGTTCTTTTTTGTATTTGTGTTCTTTCTTTGCGTCATGTTTACCGCAAATAAACGCATTTTCTTTATTTTTATCTTTCTAATTTAGTACTAGCTGCAGATAAAATGCACTCACAAAAGCAGCAAGGTAAAGGTGGTTGATGTTTCCTTACAGATCCTCTTCCACAGCAGCTTCAACGCTCTTCACGAGTACGTGCCCAAGGAGCTGCTGCCGACAGAATATGGTGGCACTGGATGCTCTCTCGATGAGATAAACTGTATGTTTCCATTTTCACATTATTATGATAAGTAATCACAGAGCAGACCATGTTCGTATTTCAACATCCGTAACGCGCATACGCTTCTGTGGAATTCGTATTCGAACATACGCCTGACTCTGTCTCGAGCCCTGCTTATGACGTTTACATTATATTCAAAACTGAACTGTAATCTCGAATCGATAAAATACAGTTCAATTTTGAACGTAGATTTTATTTTAAAACGCTCCTCAATCCATAGCAATCTGATGAGCTGTCACATGAGTTTACGTCACACCTTGCAGTAGAAATACGCTTTTAAAGAATATGACCGCCTGTTCTGACATTTCTGATTCCGTAGCTGTAAATTCTAACATTACTCCACGTTATTTCCAGCCGCCTGGGTAAAGAAGTTGGAAGAATACAGAGACTGGTTCCAGAAGCAGGATTCCCTGAAAGCTGAGGAGTCACTCCGACCTGGCAAACCCACTAACTATGATGAACTCTTTGGAATCGACGGCTCCTTCCGACAGTTAGCTATTGACTAAACTAGTTTATATATACTTACTTACATTGTATAATTCGGTTGCTTATGACCGTTTATTCTGAAAGTGAGCAACGTCGCAAATAGATGTCAAATATTTCGCTGTTTTAAATAATTTGGCAATATTACTGTATGGAAATAAGAAATGTGGCTAACTAGTTCCCTAGAATATCAATAATGAATTGCAATTATAACACTGAATTTGATGTTGTAATAATTTTAGGTGTGAAAAAGGCATTTGTAAAGTTTACAAATACTTTTTTTACATCTAAAACTAAGATAGTTAATTGAATCAGGCGTGACCTTGCGGAAATCCATTATAAAACACACGTGTCGATTTCTTTCGGGAGTTTTTTATGGCTCTTCAGAAATAGCTAAGCGGAACAGGTTACTAAATATATCCACGTCTATTGTATTATTTAAAACTAAATATTCGGTATTACGATATTAATTATTGCATTTCATAATCAAGATTTTAATTCCCTAGCTAGCCACATTCCTCAATTCCATACAGTAATATTGCTAAATTAATTAGAACAGGTAAATATTTGACAGCTATTTACGACGTTGCCAACTTTTACGATAAACCCTCATAAAAGATAAAACGTTTGTGATCTAACAAAATATTTCCTGCTAAAGTAAAGAATCATGATAGTCTAGCCTAGCTAATTCTGTAATGGAATAAAAGGACAACCCCAAAAAGTTTTATAAATGGTATACTTTTATATCAGTCAGTTATGTCAGTTTCGGGGTTGTAAGTAGATCTAATGATTTTGATATTTTGCCTTTTGATTTTTGCATAATAGATTAGACTATGTCGTACCGATGCTCTACCTCCATACGAAGACAAAACTGTATCAAATCCACACTGCATCATGCTAAAGTGACTATTCTTTACCAGGAATAAATCTGAATGGAAACAAAATAACCTATCAAAAACAAAAGACAAACAATGTATCAAATTATTTTTTCGTAGGACAGGATGGTGTTGCCGTCTATAGATTTTCAAATTCCACAATGTTTTTACTTATGCAGACAGCGTGGCCAGACTAGCTAGGAATTTTTTGAACTATAATGCCCGTTTTCATTACTAAAGCGACCACTAAATGAATGCGTTGATAAAATCGAACCTTTGAATTTTCAACTTTTGGCGCTGAGCCGAGGGTGGAGAGTCCAACAGCGCGCTTTTATTTAGTAATTTATGTTACTGAAAAAGGGGATACATTTTGCATCACGCATGGTCTATAGTTCTCCTCTTAATCATTTCGTCAGACCTGTAGCTTTTTAGTGATAATCTTTTTAGCAGTTTTAAAACCCTTTGGTATTTTGAAATGTATCAGAAAGACAAAACCAGTTACTTTAGGGGTTTCCAATTACAGTCAGTCACCATTGGTCACCACGCTTGCTCAAGATGGGTTGGCAATTTCAGACTTATCCTATACTATTAAACGAGCAATATTTGTATATATATTTTCTTCGTACTAGAAATCGGCTTTAACGATTTCGATGAGTTGCAATCGGCTTTACGGGGGCAAAAATCGATCTAGCTAGGTCTCATATCTGGGAAAATTTGTTTTCTCCGTATTTTCACCCGAGCAGAGCTGGGTCGCCCAAAGTTTAGAACAAGTTAATGACATGAGAATAATGACATGGCAGCATGGATTTAGTAAGTACCTACTATCATGGCAGCATAGAATAAGTAGGTACTATACATGGATTAGTATTAACTTTCCTGTATTATTAAATGAGCATTCTCTATTTTCACCAGAGCAGAGCTCGGTTGCCCAGGCATTATTAACTAAAAGTCTAAGTTTCGTCTCGACGTTTTCCTCCACAGAAGTGATTTATGTCCAAGATAAACTCGGAAAAACATATAAATCATATTAGTACTTGCCCGAATTTAAATTCACAACTTTGTGAAGAGGCGGCGCCTTAAGCACTGGGCAATCACGAAACTAATAAACTAAAAATAAAAAACAACTAAAAATTTGTTTGTGAAAATTATTATTACCTTTAGCTATACTTCTGGTCTGTCCTAGGGATCTCGCGCACTGACGGCCACGACCACAACAATTGGTTGCATCAACCAGGTAAACTATACACCGTGACATTTTTGTCGTCTTACAAAAGCAGCCCACTTCATGTATCCAATGACTACTAAAAATTCATTTAAAAAAATTATTTTATGTTAGGTGCATTGAGTGGCTATACAATGTCACCCATCAGCATGTGCCCGCCCGAATTTTTCTGAATATTCATGAAAAATTTACGAAAAATAACTTTAAAAGGGGGGGTCTATCTTTAATATTTTTCATGTTATTCAATTTTTTATGTTTTGAGTAGAGTTTGCCATATCTCCGATGCTATTGGCTCGATTTGGATTCTGTTTATTATTTCTAAAAGCTTATGTGTTATTTTATCGGATTAACTAACATTTTTATTAAACTTTTTCAACTATGCAAAAAAACGGAGGTGAAAACACAAGTGTAAGTTCAATAAAATCATAGGGGGATTTAGAAAAAAAATATGATTGACACTTTTAAAGTTATTTTTAGATCATTTTTCATGTACATTCAGAAAAATGCGGGCGGGCACATGCCGATAGGCGACATTGTATATACATCGTGACTAAAATAACACGGTGTATATCTTTTTTTTTTAATGAGTGTTTAGAAGCCATTGGATACATGAAGTGGGTAAGCTGCTTTTGTAAGACGACTAAAATGTCACGGTGTATATAACAATACAATTTCTATTGTCTCGTTCAGTGTCCTTGAATGCGTTAATAATATCAGCTGAAACATTTTTTATAAAAATGTAAAAGAATAGGTACACTTCTAAATGTAATTAGGTACATAGTTATAACTAAGTATTATGTTTAAATATTATAATAATGGTGTTTGTCTGTGATAAATTAAATGAACTTTTTATTATACTCGTATGAGTTGTTATTTTTGCCTATAAAATATACAATATTTTGCCATGGTATTTTAATTTCTGGGCCGGACATGTTCTGCCGCATGTCAGATGACAAATGGGCTAAAAGAACCACCGATTGAGTCCCATTAAACGCTTGACGATATCGCGGCAGGCCGAGACGAAGATAGCGGGACGAGCTTGACTCCTACCGGAAGGACTGGCTGCGGCACTAGCAGCGGGACGAGCTTGACTCCTACCGAAAGGACTGGCCGGCACTAGCAACAGACAGAATTGTGTGGAAAAGGGAGAGAGAGGCCTTTACCTTTTTTTTGTTGTTTTGGGTTGGAAATTATTAAATAACTTCTCCCGCTCTGGGTGGAGCGGGAGGGCAGGGATGTCAGACTTACTGACTAAAACCCACCCGTGTTCCTTCAGTTGCCTGTATTGCCAGGGGCCACGGTAATACTTTCGGACAAAACCGCAACCCCGGCAGACATCGGCCCTATCGGACCTATCCTGCTGACATCTCTTTGAGGCGCGCGTGGTGGGACAATACAGACTCGTTAGTTAGTTAGTCTTTTTTGCGAATCAGGGTAAGATTGCAGCTGAATGAGAGTTGCTGAGAATCGAGATGCCTATGTCAAGCTGTGGACTGTTGATAGGCTGATGATGAACACGAATAGAGACTCCGGGCTGTTTCAGAGAATCTCTAATAAAAAATTCCAATAGACTGACGAAGCACTCCCCCATTCAGTATTAATAATAACAAATCAATCTGCCTAGCCTTTTCCCAACTACATTGGGGTTGGCTTGCAGTCTAACCGGATGCAGCTGAATACCAGTATTTTACATGGAGCGACTGCCTATCTGACCTCCACAACCCAGTAACTGGGTAATACAATACTCCTTAGTAACACTGGTTGTTAGACTTTCGGGCTTCTGATGACCCGTAACAACTGTCAAAGATCCACGAATGACAGCCGGGACCAACGGCTTTTTTAGGGTTCCGTTGCCAAATGGCAAAAAACGGAACCCTTATAGATTCGTCATGTCTGTCTGTCTGTCCGTCTGTCTATCTGTCCGTCTGTCTGTCAGTCCGTCTGTCTGTCTGTCCGTCCGTATGTCACAGCCACTTTTTTCCGAAACTATAAGAGCTATGCTGTTGAAACTTGGTAAGTAGATGTATTCTGTAAACCGTATTAAAATTTTCACACAAAAATAGAAAAAAAACAAACAGTTTTGGGGTTCCCCATACTTAGAACTGAAACTCAAATTTTTTTTTTTCATCAAACCCATTCGTGTATCTATGGATAGGTCTTTAAAAATGATATTGAGGTTTCTAATATCATTTTCTTCTAAACTGAACAGTTTGCGCGAGAGACACTTCCAAAGTCGTAAAATGTGTGTGTCCCCCGTAACTTCTAAAATAAGAGAATGATAAAACTAAAAAAATATAAGATGTACATTACCATGTAAACTTCCACCGAAAATTGGTTTGAACGAGATCTAGCAAGTAGTTTTTTTTTAATACGTCATAAATCGTAAACCGCAATTTACCTTTCATTCAATGTTACTTGCTGCTACGGAACCCTTCATGGGCGAGTCCGACTCGCACTTGGCCGCTTTTTTTTTTTGGGTGGGAAATTATCAAATAACTTCTCCCGCTCTGAGCGGAGCTAGGGTGTGTCAGACTCTTACTGACTAAAACTCACCCGTGTTCCTTCGGTTGCCCTGTTGCCGGGGGCCACGATTTCCCTATCGGTTTTCTTCAAACCCCCGGTAGGCATTGGCCCTAGCGGACTCCGTCAATTCTGCTGACATCTCTTTGAGGCGCGCGTGGAACACAATGCACCGTCGACCCGGGCTTGGTCCTTATCGGACGGCAAGCAGCTGTGTCCGGTTAGGACCTGCATCAGGCGGAAGGTGAGAACGCCGTGGCGCCTCTCAAGCCACTCCTCAAAGAGGGGTCTTATCGCCGCAATTGTGGCGTGCCCAGCGCTGGGTTGTGAGAATCGCACTTTCCATGCCGCCATGAGATCCCGCCGGAGCTCTATCCGCTGGGGACCAACGGCTTAACGTGCTTTCCGAGACACGGAAAAGTCTCGGTATGTAAAGATGGTCATCTATCCACGGACCAACCCCGGCAAGCGTAGTTTAACATGATAGATTGATCCGTGCGGCTGTAAGCTACGAGCTCCTCCAAGTATTAATAATAACAACAGAGTCAAATTAAATTAGCTAGTGGAACTTAGCAGAGAACTCAAAACTTCAAAACTTTTTTTTTGTATTTTTTTTTCTTTTTGACGTAAACGGTCCTCTGTTATTGTTGTTACTTGAAGTATGAGTTGAGAAATCTGTTTTCTTATTGTTGTTTTATCGTGTTTAGATATCGATATATATCACGTCTATAAAATACACAAATATTTTAAGATATTTTAAGTGACTAGACTACCTGCGGTTGAAGACCACATTTTTTTTTTTTTTGTTTTATATTTTTTATTATTATCGATACGCATCACGTCTTCGACCCGAATGATAATATCCTCTTTCGGCAACAAAACGAAAACTGTGCTACGAGAAAAAACGCCGATGATCATGACCTAAAGTACGCCGGATACTCCACGCCTGACTAAAGTCCTATTTACGCAACAAACAACAACGAGGGAAAACCCCCAAGTGAGGATTAATATTTACTATTCACTTACACAAGAAAGACATGCCATAAAATAAGTACAGTATTTTTATTTTCTTAATGTCCCTCGAGAATCACCGCATTTCCAAATACAAACGAATGCAAATTTCCATGTCCATCAATTATTAGATTTATCGTGTAGTTAGTTCTGAATTCATATTATTGAATTCAGAACTAAGTACTTTATTGTTGTTTTGATTTCCATGTGAACTATAGAGAGCTGTAAAACTATTTTCCTATGTGTCGTGCCTGCGATTTTCGCAGCTTTTCTCCCATTTTTTAAAATAAATTACATTAAATTAAAAGAGTATTAACAACTCTATATACTTCCAAGTCGATTGAGTGCGTTCGGTCTACACCAAGTGCACAGGGTAACTGATAGAAATCCGACGACTGACGACACACGAAGTTTGCCGAGGGACATTAAGAAAATAGAAATACTGAACCTACGTATTCAAACTCTTGAAGTCTTTTCAAACAAGTAGCAGTGTTGTTACTTCTCCGATCCAGCAAGGCAGCAATCAATACCTCATATTCATATCATCATATTCATCTCATATCGATTCATAGTCGATCGATTACTACTTTGTACAGTATACAGGGTGGCAGGGACATCGATGCTCAACCTGTTGCCATGGATTCAGTACATGATTCTGGATCATCTAGCATTTAAATTTACATAACATATCATCACGCCTTGTTTCCCCGAAGGGTTTGGCAGAGGTGTTCCTGTAGCAGGTACACCCACATTTCGACAGTTATGTTCAAGTCCCATGTAATAGGTGGCGAGCCTATTGCCATCAACGAAGCACAAATCCAGACTCCGAGCTGCTACTGAGAAATTTCAAATAAAAAAACCCAATAACACTTTGCCCGAATCGAACCCAGGACCTCATGCTTAGCAGTAGCGCTTGCGACCACTAGACCAACGAGGCAGTCAAAAAGGCAGTCAGTTAAATTTATCGATGGTTATTTAAAAAAAATTGCAGTTCTATACATTTAGACCGCGTTACCTACGCGGTCTAAATGTCATGCACTTTTCTATAAAATAGCACTTTTTTTTTTAATTATTGACGAAAAATGTTTTCTCTAGAGGGACTAGAATCATGTGCTGAATTTATGGTAACAGTTTGCGTGTCGATGTACTATCGCGGAAGCCCATAACTAACCACTTTGAAAACAAATTCCCGTGCACACGATGACCACATCTGTTACCGCCCCGGTTCTATAGCGGCCGAGCGCTGCAAGCAAGAATAGTCCTTACTGTGGTTAGTTATGGCTTTCCGCGATGGTATCTGCCATCCTGGAAACATTAAGTACGCACAGACAAGAAAATGCGTTAGTATATACAGGATTATTGGTTATATGTAGGTATGTAGGAGAGGTCATTTACAACCAAATGACCCCTTTTGACTCCTACGCCAATGTCAAAAATTTCGAGTCATTTGACATTTTATACTTTTATTTCATTCATTTTAAAACATAAAATGTCAAATTACTTGAAAATGGTTGACATTGGCATAGGGGTGCAGTTGCAAATGACATCTACTAACGGATTGCTGACTTATAGCCAATAACCCTGTTTAATCAACGTATTGTGTTCTCACTGTGGTATATGTTGCGTTCAGCGCTCGGTGTGGCAACACGCCGTGTGAGGATGCCTCGTTGAGAGGTGAAACACGTGTCGATTTCTTTCGGGAGTTTTTTATGGCTCTTGAGAAATAGCTAAGCGGAACAGGTTACTAAATATATCCACGTCTATTATATTTTTAAGATGAATATCGTCAACATTTGACGTTACTTTAATTTTTGTCCGAAAATGGTATTTTTTTATGATAAAACGAAAATCGATTTTAACTAAGAAAGTGCACCATTGGTGCACCGTGTCTTTGGACAAAATGTGGCATTTAGTAGATAGATACCAATTATAGAAATGACTACCCGAAATAAGGCGAAACACAGACGGTGGGGGAGTTTAAGTGTCCATTTTCATACAAAGAAAACATTTTTTATTGATTTTTTCCTGAAATGAGTCCAATTAGAAAAAGTCTCATTACAATATTTGTAAGTTTTTGATAAAGGGATACGACAGCATTTTTATTTTTTTAAATATCGATTTTGATTTCACAAGCTGCCTACGTCCAACCTCTTCTATGGGGACGATCCACTGTGCGTCATCGACTAGTGGAACCTTAAAGTTAGTTTAGTTTAGCTCACAGTCCCGGATTTTCATACATATGCATCCACCCATATGTATGAAAAACTGGCGACCTAAACTAAACTAACTTAGTTAGCTGGCGGTGGACGGCTCGCTTAATTGCTAATACATAGATGTCATCTGACCTACACATTGAAGAGGTTAACTTTGAAACATAACAATTGTTTATACGACACATAAGTACGCATTACGTATATTATATTGTACTTGAACTGTGTTTCCTTATGCGACGTCGCAATAAAGGTGCGGCTACATTAGCAGACATTTGTTCGTTGCTTAGCAGAGACCCAAGCACGAGCGCAAGATGTGAAAAAAACGTATATTCGAACGATTTATGAATCGAAAATACAACTGTCCTGTTTTACATTATTGCGACAAGCAATAATAGATTATTATACAAGGATTGAAAGGAATCAATTCTCATACGAGGTATTTAAAGCCCGAGAGCAGCGAGGGCGGCTATAGTCCGAGTAGGAATTGATGACTTTCATCTGTGTTAAACACTCTACTTTTTATTTCGAATAATTTAAGGAAAGTAAAAAATAGAGAGATTTTGAATTTCGGTACAGGCTTTACAGACAATGGTGCCGATTCTCTTGTACACCGAACTTAACTAACTAAACTATCACTAAAATTCCTTACTTTGGACGATGAGAATCTCAAAGCTATTCTGCAAAATAAATTCTCTAAATTTAAAAATAATTTTGACACATCTAAATCGAATTTGACAATCGCAACTCCACACGTGATACCTAACCACGTGAATCTTTTTAGAGCCGGAGGCGCGCATAGGGGGCAGCCTCGACGTGTTTTATATGGATTTTTTTACTTTTTGTATGAAAAATAAGAAAAAATATTACCTACATGCAGAGTGTTAGGTGTTTGAGGGCATTACAAAGGGTGTAGAAATTTTCATTATTTTTGCGATTGGACACACCGTTTTCGAGATATAAGCAAAAGAAAAAAAAATATTCAGTTTTTGCATCTGAAGTCGAGGTGTTGGTGTGAATTTAAAGTTCATGACAACCAATTTTATTCCACACGTTTTTAGTCGCGATTAAAAATAGTCCGATTTAGTTAGAAAATCGAAATTTTAGGTGAAAAACGTCAAATTCAGAATAACAAAATTGCCATTTTTACTAAACTAATATCTCAGTACCATCTTAGTGCGGCCAAACTAAAATATAGTTAAGTTGTGTAATTTTAGTCTATTTCAGAATGGGCAATCGTCGTTTGACAGGATTAAACAAAATTTTGGTGATTTTTAGTCTAGTTTAGAGGAATTTGTGACAAGAGAATCGACACCAGTATCCCACCAAATTATATACTTAGTTTTTTTTAAGCTGCGTCTACGCTAGGAGAGCCGAGCACGAGCGGAGCACGAGCCGAACACAATTCGTCTAGTGTGGACCGACTTATAAGCATCGAACGAGCGCGCTGCGAGCATTTTGTTCGTGCTCTTCTGCGTTCCGCCTGTTGGCGGTTTTTTGACGAACACAAAGGGATTTGCATTGCGCTCAAACTACGTTCGAGGACAGTGATCGTTGTAGGTTTGTTGTACGTCCACACTTGACGCCGCGAACGACGAAGCCGAGAACGGCTCCGCTTGTGCTTGGCTCGGTTCGTCTAGCGTAGACCCGCCTATGGAACACACCGCCTCACCGCCGCGAGCCATCCCGCTTAATAGGTAGGTATTTTTAGGGTTCCGTACCTCAAAAGGAAAAAACGGAACCCTTATAGGATCACTCGTGTGTCTGTCTGTCTGTCTGTCTGTCTGTCTGTCTGTCTGTCCGTCTGTCACAGCCAATTTACTCCGAATCTAATGGACCGATTAAGTTGAAATTTGGTACACATATGTATTTCTGTGACCCAAACACGAATGTGTAACGTAAATAATTTAATTTTGAATATAGGTGTCACTTTTGGGGCGCAAACAAGAAAATTAAAAAAAAAAGTTTTGCTAACAGTACCGTGTGACATATCAAATAAAAGGGCTTGTTGCGAGGATCTTAAATATATTTTTTATATAATTTTAAAATAAATACTTTTAAAGATATTTAATAAATTCAATGAAAATTGACCATTCCCCCCCCCTTATCTCCGAAACTACTGGACCAAAAATTTTGAAAAAAATACATAGTATGGTTCTTTGCTCATAGATTACAGGAAAACCTATAAGAAGTCTATGGTCTTAAAATAACATGGTAAATCTCTCAATATTGTGCGTAAAAACTTACATTTCGTCGCTCGGCATCCAAAAGGCCCATCTCTCTAGCTACTATAATATCAAAATATCAAAAGTGTTTGACTTTCTGCTTAATACACAAATAAATAAAACTGTAAATGTTCATGAATACCAATTCAGGTTTCGGCGTGGTTTGACAACAGAAAGTGCAGTGTTGTGCCTTAAGCATACTATCACATACTTACTATACACAGCGTGGGATGCCGATTTATGCTAGGTTCATCGATTTATTCAAGGTTTCTGATCTGGTTGCTTATGACGTATTGCGGAGAAAGATGGAGAAGGATAGGTTGCCAACGGAGCAAACATCTTTAAATAGTGGTATGGTAACCAGATCAATAGGTTGGAATGCGGGGTGAGGCAGGATTGGCGAGCTCAGCAGCACCAGAGTGGGTTGATATATAGATGGTATTTGTGTAAATAATATTAGCTATGCAGATGATATGGTGCTTCTGAGCGCGTCAATCTGTGGTCTCAGAAAGTAATTGGTCGCCAAATGTGAGCAGTATGCCAAAACACATGGTTTGATGTATAACTCCAATAGGTCGGAGATCATGGTCTTTGAGGCTGGGGGCAGACCGGGTTATGTACCACCTGTATTACTCAATGGGACTCCACTACAAAGAGTATTTACGTTTAAATATCTTGGTCATATATTGACCCCTGACCTCAATGACGGACTCGATATTGAGCGGGAGCGAAGGGCGTTGTCGGTAAGGGCAAACATGCTGGCTCGCAGGTTTGCACGCTGCTCACTTAAAAAGCCAAAATTACTCTGTTTCGAGCTTATTGTACAACGTTTTACACGTGCAGCCTGTGGGCTAGATATACCCAAAGGTCATGCAACGCTCTTCGAGTCCAATACAACAACGCTTTCAGGGTATTGGTGGGGCTGCCCCGTTTTTGTAGCGCATCGGGAATATTCGCGGACGCACATATTAATTGCTTTTACGTAACGATGCGAATGAGGTGTGCATCCCTGGTACGCAGAGTACGGGCCAGTTCCAACAATATCGCTAGCAGTCTGGATTGCATGTACATCAATCACTGCAGTGCCATCTCCCATGGGGTGAAATAAATTAAAACTAGATTACGTGGGGCCCTCAGAAAGTTTTGTGATACTAGAAAAAAATATACGACAGGTTATAATTTTTTTTATTATATCTTTTGAAAGAACTCTCCATTGGCGTCTATACACAGTTTTATACGTCTAAACAAATTTTCATAACACATTTTCCAGTCCGCATCAGACACCTCTCCATTCTCCTTGTCAAATGCACCCAGTGCATCTTCAGGTGATGAAAACTGTTTTCCTTTGAGTTGATTTTTTATTTTGGGGAACATGAAAAAGTCGCACGGAGCCAAATCGGGACGGTAAGGAGGATGACCTATAAATTTGACCGGTGTGCTGTCCAGAAAGTCCCTTGTTTTGAGCGCCGAGTGAGCCAGCGCGTTGTCGTGGTGAAGCAGTAGCCCACGGAGGCCAGTGTTCGGTCGCTTGCTGCTTGCAGTAGTAAAAACTTCTGGCAAACATTTGGTAACATACCATTCAGCATTGATGCTTCTTTGATCTCGTCAGGGTACTGACACCAGATAACCTGGTAGAAAAAAAAAAAAACTTGCGGTCAACATTTTGCCTGCACTTCTGGCTCACTTCACTTTGGTAGGCGTTGGTTCATTTTGGTTCAACAGCCACACGGTCGACTGACGCTTCATTTCTGGATCATATTGAAAAATCCAAGATTCATCACCCGTAATGAAATCTTAAACGCGCCGAGACGAGCCTGCTACCAATTTTGCTATCATGTCTCGGCACCATTCTACCCGAACCTCCTTCTGATCCTGCGTTAGATTTTACGGTACCAGCGTGAAACTATCTTTCATAACCGAAGATGCCTGTGTAGAATTTCATGCAGTGTGCACACTTCCCAATCCAATCGGCAGTATACATCTATTTATCTTGACATTTTAAACTTTGCTTTTTTTGTGTTTTTTCAATACTAATTATGTTTTTTTTTTTATTGGATGCTGTAGAATGGTAGTAGACCATGGTCTGAACAACGTTTGTTCTAGCAAAACTGTGATTCAAATTTCACGGTGTATGCTGAACCTCTTCATATGTAATTCGCCTATTCTCTTGAATTACATTTTTCACAGCCTGCACTTTTTGTTATGTAACAACCGTCATAGGGCGGCCACTTCTTTCTTTGTCCGCCAAAATTACTAGACCACCCATAAATTCGTTGAACCAGCGAAAAACAGTCGCTTTAGAAGGGCTTTTTTCTATGAACACCATTCGAAGTCTTTCAAACGATTCTTCTGGTTTTAGTCGACATTTGAAATCGTACAAAATCATCGCGCGAAAATGTTCTCGTTATAAATCCAGTTTTCAGTAAGACAGAGTATTTTGATTTTGCTCGTAAAAAAATGTGGAGGGAATTTCGAATTTGGAATGTTATGTTTTTTTGTAATAAGTAGTCATCGTTTTAATTGACATCAAAACCAGCCAATATTCTACAAGTAGACAAAAACTGTTAGTCGCAAAACTTTCTAAGTGACCTCGTAAAATAAGTTAACATAGTTCATAAGTTTACTAACACAATGAGTCCTTGTTACTTGAATAAAGAAAAATATCTGGATGATATTTTTTTTTTGAACGACGTTTTCTAAATATGAAAAAAAAATCAAAAACTAAATCAAATCAAACTTTATTTGTGAACATAGGGGTACAGAAAGGTCTTAAAAATATACATTTGAGCGTGATCTCACCTAGCTAGATCGATTTATCGCTCCTGAAACCCCCCTGCATACTAAATTTAATAAAAATTCTTGGAGCCGTTTCCGAGATTCAGATTATATATACATAGGTATATACAAGAATTGCTGGTTTAAAGGTATTATTATTATATTAATACCGCGAATGTGATTTTTTTTACGAAAATCTGATTTTTGTTTTATGTCATTCTACACGTTCAAATAAGTGACATTGCAATTTAAATTTTTTTTTTTAATGTCACATTCGCGGTATTGGATGCCGAGCGACGATTTGCAGTTGGAATGTATGGGAGAACATGATTGTTTTTCAACTACAATGTTAAGTTTGTTCTTGGGATAAATAAATTCATCTCAACTACGGAACCCTTCATTGTGCGTAGTCCGACACGCACTTGGCCGGTTTTTTATTCATACTGGCTGTTTATACACTCACAAGACCGCAGCATTTTTTTATTTATTTTAATCGATATATTTCATAATTACGTAAATTTTTCCTAGCCATTTAGTACTATTTTTTAAATTTATTCCCGCCCTGGAGAGGGCGAGGGATTTCTATGATTATTTCCCGCCCTAAGATGGGGGAGTAGTATCTTCCACTCGCTACTCGGATCAAACAAACCCTACTTTCTGAATATGAGAAATGTAAAAAAAAAAACCACATTGATATGACTAAAGTAAGGAGCTCGTGACTAAATAATGACAGCCACACGGGTTAATCAAAGGTTAAGCTACGCTTGCCGAGGTAGGTCCGTCGATGGGTGACCATCCATTACATATCGAGACCCCTCTGTGCCTCGGAAAGCTCCGGCTGTTATTTTTAGATCTTTGACGGACATTACGGGTTGGAAGTCCGAAAGTCCGGTATCCAATCTTACCATGGTATCTTACCACCCAGTAACTGGGTCATGGAGGTCATATAGGCAGTCGCTCCTTGTACAATACTGGTATTTAGCTGCATCCGGTCAGACTAGAAGCAGACCCCAACATAGTCAACAATGCCAATCACACAAGTAACTGATGTTACGTCGGGTAAAAAATAGATCTGAGAAATACTTTAAAAAATAAACTTTATGTAGTCCGCGTGTCTGCACGCGGACTACATATTAAAGTTTATTTTTTAAAGTATTTCTCAGATCTATTTTTTATTTTATTATATTTATTTCTGTATTTTATCTATCCGTGACATCACTGCGGGCCCTATCAGAATACCAGCGCTGCGTCATTTATTTATTTTTTCTTGCGTCTTTTTAAATGTCGCAGCATATGCTGAGATGGGAGCCTTTTGGCCTCGTACAGGACTTTCTGCTTTTATTTTAATTGTTTTTATTTTTATTAATGTTTTAATGAGTGTATTTTAGTTTAATTTGTGATTTCCTGTGCGAGTCTCAATAAATACTTTTTCTTTCTTTCTTTCTTTCCAATCCAAACCCTTAAAAATCCTTTACTGACACCACAACCCAAAATCGCTATCCGCTCCCGCTCACCTTCAACCTCGCTCCGCTCATGTAACACCGCTCACACACAAGACTTGAATACATAATGTTATCAGTACAAAGACGCCATAAGTACGTGACTAAATTCAGAACTAATGTCTTTTGTATAAAGTGCTGCGTCCGAAAATTTAGAACAATGCTGCTTGGTATCAGCGATTATTTATCAGATGAAACAGATAGTAGGTAGGTAGCAGATTGATAGTAAAGTGATTCTGATCAATGAGAATTTTGAGCCTTGTTTTTATTTATTTTTGGGTGGGAAATTATCAAATAACTTCTCCCGCTCTGGGCGGAGCGGGAGGGCGTGTCAGGCTCTTGCTGACTAAAACCCACCCGTGTTCCTTCAGTTACCATGTTGCCGGGGCCACGATCTCCCTTTCGGACTTCTTCGCAACATTCTGGAAACGCTTTCTTTTTTTTTTTTAGGTGTGATAACTTCTCCCGCTCTGGGCGGAGCGGGAGGGCGTGTCAGGCTCTTACTGACTAAAACCCACCCGTGTTCCTTCGGTTGCCCTGTTGCCGGGGGCCACGATGCCACCCACCCTGCCACCCTGTATTGTTCATTTTTGTTTAAAAGCGCATAGTACTCTTGCTGAAGTAATTTACACTTTTCACAATTCTCGAAGGGGCAAAGGTCTTGTCTTGTCAACACCTTAAGTAAACAGTTACTTACGGATTATTTACTTAGCAATCCTTTATTATTTATTTTTACTATTACCGTCTAGAGGACTGTAAATATTTCTTTATTGTGTGGAAAAATAAATACTGGCAACATTTGAACCATATTTTTCTTCCTTAGTTTCGCATGCTGCATTAAAAATATGGTTCAGCAAGGTGATATGTAATGGGGCAGAATGTACATACTGGGGGCCTACCACAAGCTCATAAAGCAGTATTATTTTAATATTACTTCAGTGTGGGAAAGAGATGAAGCTCTACAGGACGTATAGCTCCCTTCCTTTCTCCCACTTAAGTAATATTAAAATAATACTGCTTTTGAGCTGGTGCGGCCCCCAGGTTGTGTCTTACAAACATTAAAAGTATACACCGTGAAATTTGAATCACAGTTTTGCTAGAACAAACGTTATTCAGACCATGGTCTACTACCATTCTACAGCATCCAATAAAAAAAAAATCATAAATAGGTTTTTGACAAAACACAAAAAGACAAAGTTTAAAATGTCAAGATTATCTACTGCTTACTAAATTTCGTTTATGGAGGTACATTTCCCTGTAAACAATGAGTAACAATAATCATGACGTTTTAAACTTTCTTTTTTTTTGGGTTTTTTCAAAAACGAATTATGTTTTTTTTTTATTGGATGCTGTAGTATGGTAGTAGACCATGGTCTGAACAACGTTTGTTCTAGCAAAACTGTGATTCAAATTTCACGGTGTATACAATACGCGCCACGAAAGATGAGACTTGACCGCGCCTCCCGCGCTCTTTCCGACGCCCCGATGACGCCCCGGTGCAGATCTCAAACCGCTAAAGAGACCTATAAATCGTCTACTGCGCAATCTACCACGTGGTGTGTCAAGTCTCATCTTTAGTAGCACGAACTGTAAGTATCAGTATTCGTTGCTCTTCATTGCACCCCAAAGTAATTAGTTCTAGTTTGAATCTGAAAGATTCTGGGATGAGATAAGTCCAATTAGGTCAACCTACCTATTCAAAGACGGCTTCGAAACCTCAGTGTATATCAGCACGCAACAGTCTCGAGTGCGCGGCAGTTACGCACGGACGCGGAAGATTTATCTAGCGAGCGGCCGTAGGTAATTATTTCAAGGTCACTGCCGAGTAGAATCATCATCATCATCATCAGCCTATAATTGTTCCCACTGCTGGGACACAGGCCTCCTCTCTGTGAGAGGGAGTGGGCCGTAATCTACCACGCGGGCCCAGTGCGGGTTGGTAGATGTCACATGTCTTCGAATTTTCGGTTCTAGGACATGCCGGTTTGCCGAGTAGAATACTGCTACTTATTTATTGTATGGTTTTGCAGTAGAAGTTGAAAAACTATATAATTCGACGACCAAAGAATAGAAGGAAAGAAAAAGTATTTAATGAGACTGACACAGGAAATGACAAATTAAACTAAAACACACTGATTAAAACATTAATAAAAAATAAAATTAAAATAAAAGCAGAAAGTCCTATACGAGGCCAAAAGGCTTCTATCTCAGCATGATGCTGCGACATTAAAAAAATAAATGACCACATGACATCTGTTTTGCAAATTTGATCCTTATTAGTACCAGAAATTGTCCAATATTTACAGGTGTCAGGAACGCATTTTCTCGTCGACCGGACTGTAGGATCCATAGGATAATAAGTCTAATTATAACTTCTCGTCCTGCCAGTCTAGGTAAATAACCCTTTCGAGGTCCTTCAAGTTACATTAACCCTTAGGATCCTGTTCATGTAATTGCATGCCTTCGTAAAGGACTTGGAAGATATGTAATGTTAAAAACTTGACAGTGTCTTGTTAAATTCTTGTAGTAGATTGTTTTTTATTTTAATTTACACACGTATTTACATCATTTAAAAACTATCAGACTTAATATAATAATATGTACAAGTATAAAAAAAGGGGGGAGGAATAATCATAGGGCATCAAAAAATTCGTTCGCATCGCTGTGAATAGGACAAGTGCCCAAAAGGCTGGCAGCATTGCCACGTTGTATGGCAATGCTGATTCTTTGACCAAAGAATAGGCCAGCCCTCTGGTCACGTGTAGTTGATTATTCTAAATAGGTTGATTTGAAGAGGCATTATTCACAGGTAGGACAAAAAAAAAGTTAGAAAAACAAAACATATTTTGAACTTGGAAGAAGAACACATATAATTTTGATTTTATCATATTTACCAGCACAAAAAAACAATACAAGAAAAATTTAAATCCAATTTGTCGTGGGTTTTGTCCTCTGTCGTCTGTCAAAATGATTCTTTAGGAGCCTCTCAAACTACTGAGTGATATATTAGTACAGGATATACGCGAAAAGAATCCTAAGTAAGTAGATAATATATACAACTACGTAGTGCAAATTTACCAAATATTGAAAAACTAAATGAGCACTTTGCTATGAGCCGACGTACGCACGGACGTAATAAAATCGCGGCGGGGTTTTATCGCGCACTGGATTTTCAACTCTCGGGGTTAAGCCGAAAGTTGATAATATAATCCAATGCGCTGGGATGCAGTCTCCCAGCGCGTTGAAAAAACGCAATGTTGGATTTTCAGCTCTCGGCGCTAAGCAAAGTGCTCATCAAGTCTCACTTGCAATTTCTTCTCCTTTTTAGGGTTCTGACCCGAAAGGTGCCAAACGGAATCCAGTAAGGGCGGATTTCACCATTGAAACTGAACGCGATCAGCACATCTAAACCGCGTTCAAGAGTTGTCACTGTCATTATTGAAGTGGAATCTTCTTTAGGCGCGTTGGGCATTTTTGAGATGAGACTAAACCATTGATTTCGCAAAACTGTGACGACACCAGCTTTTGACAAAGACATCAACGCGTTGATTACCGCGGTGCCGATTTTTTTTCAAGTTTTCACTTCTGTCGGCACTGTTTTTTTTGTTATGGAATTTTGACACTGACAGCTCTTGAACACTGTTGAGATGTGCTGATCGCGTTCAGTTTTATTGGTGAAATCGACACTTCCTCTGCTGTCCGTCCGTCCATCCATCTGTCTGTCAGCGGGCTGTATCTCACAAACCGTAATAGATACAATCCCCGTAGGGCTAAGCAGAGGTGCACCTATAGTACACTCACATTCGCCAGTTATGTTTAAGTCCCATGTAATAGGGCCTATTGCCATCAACCGAGCACAGATCCTGACTCCGGGCTGTTACTGAGGAATTCCCGGTGGCTATGCATATTTTTGGCCAAAAGCTGTAAAATATTAAACTCATATGATATTATGAAGGTAGTAAAGCCTAAAGTGGTGGTAAGTTTAGCTAATAATATATTGCATTAGGCACAGTTTACCCCCATTTAACGTACTTTCGATCCGTAGGGCCTGCTGAAACATACGGGTCTGTAATTGATCTGAGTGGATTAACTCTCTCTCTGGGTCTCGAGTTCGAACCCAAGGCACGCACCTCTGACTTTTCGGATTCATGTGCGTATTCTTTAATTATCACTTCTTTAAAAAACGGTGATGGAAAATATCATGAGGAAACCAGCATGCATTCTACTTAGTACTTATTGAAAGTATTGTAAAAGCCAATTATTTTTAAAAGAGTAACCGTGGAGTTTCTTGCCGGCTCTTCTCCATAGGAAACGACCAATTGGAACCGTGCACCTAGCTTCTGACGTTTCATAAGTGCCCATGTAGGTTTATGTGAAATAAAATATTTTGAATTTGAATTTGAATTTTAGAGATATTTCTCGAGTGTGAAGCCAAGTCAGACGATCATGGGCGGCTTTTAAACTCTGACACCAGTACCCTAATTGCGTAACTTATTTTCGTAAACGATTATGACTAATTTGTTTCATTTTGACAGTTCAACAACATTAATTGCGTTATTTACGTTGTTGAGCAGATATTTTTTCCAACTTATGAAGCAATGGATTAGCAATCTGTTTCAAATCGAAACAAATTGTGATTGATCGTGTATTACGCAATTAGGGTACAGGTTAGTCACTAACCACCAAAAAAAAAGGAGAAGAAGAAGAACTGCAATAAAATAAAATAAATAAATAAATAAATATTATAAAGTTTTTAAATCATGGCTGGAATGTCTTTGGAACTTCGACTATAAATAAACCTAGTAACAGGTTTTTTTTTTTTTGTAGCACTCTTTTTAAGAAGCTTAGGACTGCATTAAAAAAAAATAGGACTAAAACAATGAACTCGGATCATTTCTTCCCATCAATATTCTGACAACTTTGTCACTTACAAAATATTTACTTATAGAGATCTATACTCACAGTAAAGTGTCATGATTTCCAAATATTAATAAGATTTACTAATTTTAAATACTAAATAATAAAATTAAAAGTATGTGATTTGCCTCAAATGATTTTTGTATCAGTGCAACTATACAGTTTAAAAGTATCTCATTTGACAGTTCCGTAAAAGTACTGGTTTTTTTTAACGGATCGATATTGGAAACATGATGTTCGAAGCGTCGCGTCGCTTAGCTTCTAAGGCAGTTCGATTTGAGCCTCGAAATCTAAAGGATGTCTTCAAGAAGTCTAAAGTCTACAACGTTATTATTAACTACCTAATTAAATAGTTTGTTAAATAATGCTAAAAGTATACCAAGTTTGTATGTGTGCAAGATTATAAATACAGAAATATTAGTACTGAAATGGTGTATCATTGATTCATTACATTTCAGAAGTGGGATAAACCAAAAAAGTAAGGTAAAGAGGCTTATGAGAACAACTAGGGGGGCCTACAAGGATTTTTGAGTTTTGTTTTAGATTGCTATCATTTTATCGGCTGCATGGCGCTGCACATCAGGTCAGGGCAACTCTCTGATATGTTGCATTCTGTAGATTATGTGTGGGTACGTGGCTAGGGCTACTCTCTGGCGGTACTTTAGCGCGCATTATTGCACATACTGACTGGACAAATCATGTGCTTGATCAGGGCGACTCTCTGATAGCACGAGAATACGAGATGTGTTGTGTGAGTTGCCTAAATGAAACCAATGAGCGTGATTTTGGGGTATTAATGTGGGTATCCCACATCAGGTCAAGGCAACTCTCTGATGGTGTGCAGTGAAGTATACATGGGTATAGTGTTTCCTTAAAATTTTGCTACCACAATAACTAATAGATACGTTCCCATAACCCTCTTTAAGGGATTTAAATGAGCAACATTTAACAAGAACATATTTATTTTTTTATGATTATTTAAAAGCAACACGAGATTAGTATAAATAAATTGTTGGTTATGATTATCCTACCTTAGTGATTGCCATGATAATTGAAATATGGTTGTTCACTATTAGGGGGCGTACTTTGTGATTTCACTGGATTTTGAATGGGTATGATTCCTGCTGGTTGTTGGGTGAGTCACTAGTCGTCGGATAAATTGTTCTAAATGCATAATAGCTGGACATGAAGGTATTGCGATTAGGACCTATGATTAATTATATTGATTGAGTTAACGAATTTAGCCAACACTTTATTTTGGATGGGATTTATTTACATGGCATTCTTTCATCTTGTCTGTGCTAAAATAAATGTATTTTCTTTCTTTCTTTCATGGTTTTCGTGAGTCATTCTTTGTCCCTTGCTCATCGTGATCATTGCCCATCATGAGACCGTCATGAGACCGTCATGAGACCGTCTTGAGACCGTCATCATGAGACCATCATGAGACTGTCATGAGACTGTCATGAGACCGTCATGAGACCGTCATCATGAGACCGTCATGAGACCGTCATGAGACCGTCATGAGACCGTCATGAGACCGTCATGAGACCGTCATGAGACCGTCATGAGACCGTCATGAGACCGTCATGAGACCGTCATGAGACCGTCATGAGACCGTCATGAGACCGTCATGAGACCGTCATGAGACCGTCATGAGACCGTCTTGAGACCGACATGAGACCGTCATGAGACCGTCATGAGACCGTCGTGAGACCGTCGTGGGAAAAACAAAAAAGTAAACTATGTTTGTTCGCACTTGATAAATGATAAATGGTTTTGTTAATGTGGACAAGGTTTGTTTGGGTGTATGATCTTGTTTCAAATGGAGTATAAGTATTATGATACTTATTGATTTTTTGATACTATTACGATTGATTTTATGATACCGTTTTATATTATGATAATTTTGATACTTAAAGATTATTGTGCTGGATCAATGAGACATTAACTGAATATAACTTGCTTTGAATTCTGATATAGTTTTCTAAGCTCAAATCATGTGTAAAGATTGTAAATAGATTATGCCCCAAGTAATCGACATAAATAATAATGAAATGCAGTTCATTGGTAAGCGCATTACCTGAGAACGGCTGGACCGATTTGGTTATCTTTTGTTTAAAAATGTTCTTTATAGTCAGAATTAGGTTTAAGTGGAAAGTAAAATCTAGAGTTTCCTGGTATCTGAACGTTCTTTTTCTATAAATTTTTGACATCTGCCTGGCACTAAAATAATTCTATTAAACTAAATTGTCTGTGTAGTTACAATGATATTTTCTTATATGTTTCGAGTTTATTTTGTTTTTATAAGTTTTGGTATTTCAATGATTATGGTAGGAGTTAAAAAAAATCTGTTCGCCTGCCATAATAATTTCTAGTTGATAGTTTCTACTGTTAGTTTTAAAGTCAAACTCAGCGTCAAAATTAACAAGAAAACAGAATTGATTCTAGTCGGTCCTTCCAAAAGGTAGCTTCGCGTGATAAGGAATGGGTGAGGGGCCACCGTTCCTCTTTTAAAGTGTTTTAGAATACCTATTTTGTATGCATTAATCTTATGATTGTGTGAAATTAATTGTGAGATAGATACATGGTACTCATATATGTTTACAAACATTGTGAGGGTATACGATGTTGCTAGAATGTTGACGAGTAATGAGTCGGTGTGTGGGCTATACATAGTAGTCGCAGAATGTGGAATCAATGTAATAAATAATAAGTTAAACAGTTGAGTTAGCGACTAGATGTCATCTTCTAGCTTGTTTGCAAAGTGTGCTTTTAATATGAGTTTTGAATTTTCTTTCATTTAATTGCAATGTGTCACGGGGTGTTTTGTTGTAACATTTAGCACAGTAGGTGACCCATGAAAGATGTATGTATCTTAGATAGTCTGAAAAATGGTTGATCTATTTTATCTTTGTTTCTAGTACTGAGATTATGTCCGTCACTTATTTTGTTGAAGGGATGTAGTTTTTTTTACTGTTTATTTTTGGTGATACTTCTTGTGATTATTTTTTGTAATATGGGTATTTGAATACTTCTGTTACTCAACGGTTCAATTAAGAGGGACATATTAAGTTTAGTCTGTACTGGATATTTATATTTTTATTATTTAAATAGTTCGATGACTTTACCTGTATGTTGGTGTTTTATCTTCCAGCACGCGTAGCATGACGCTTTCTATCTCTACGAAGAATAGACACAGCTCTTTCCATTTCGTTTCTCTGTTTTTGACATCGCGCCGTAGAAATCTTTCTACAATCTGTCATTTTGTCTTTCGTTTATAAAGATCTTTGTCTAGGTCCTTTAACATGTAGACTATTTCAGAAGAAAGTTTTCTATCCCAAACTGTCAAAATCACTAAGGTAGTGAAGTCAATTTGATTTTGTAATCGCCATGCTAAAGACAGTAGAAAACTTTTTACTCGACGGTAACAAAGTATATACGGTTATCTACAAAATCATGATTTTACAGGAGAGTGTTTTAATAATTTTGACTGTCTAACTAAATCTGACTATTTCTAATCGCGATTAAAAATGTGTAGAATAAAATATGAACTTAAATTCACACCAACATCAACACCTCGAATTCAGGTGCAAAAACAGTACTATATTTTTTTTTTTTCTTTTGCTTAAATCTCGAAAATGGCGTGTCCAATCGCAAAAATAATGAAAATTTCGACCCCCTTTTTAAAGCCCTTAAACCCCTAAGACCCAACACGAAGGGAATATTTTTCTTATTTTCCATACAAAAAGTGAAAAATTCCATATAAATAAAATACGTCGAGCCTGCGCGCCTCCGGCTCTAAAAAAAATTACCAAGGACCAATGAAATGGTTAAATCCAATATTACTATAAGTAATTTTTTTTCTTCCAAAATATGACGTTACTTTAATATCAATAAAAATTGAGAATAAATAGAAAAAAAAATCCTATGACAAAACAAAGAATTCTTAGTCGAATTATGAAAAGAGTGAATTTCGTAAAAAGTGCAGTTGAGTCTATCTACTTTCCTGCCGTCTTGTCTACACGGAACGTCATTTTTGTCTATTCTTCCGTCGACAAAACTCGTTTCTACGGTGGTCATGCTACGCGTGCGGGGTCGGTAAAATAAGTTTCAAAAGATTACCTCGTAGTTTTGAAAAATTTTCAATATATGATTTAAATGTTCATCCATCACTCGTAATTCCGTATGCTATAGGTAATAGGTTTTGCTAAAGATATTTACATTTTGAGCGGGATTTTAAAAGGGAATTTAGGTTTAAAAATGTAAAATTTTGCCAGTATAACTCGCTGCTTGTCACAGACCGAGTCCATGTGAAAGATCCAGCTAAAGCGATTGTATACAACTGATCCAAGGTAGGTGTGGTGTGTTGCTTGATCAATTATGACTGTGCGATTATCTTAAAAGAAGTAGTGTTATTTATATGGCTAGAAGTAAACTTTTGGTTGAATTTTGAGCTTACTTGCATTAAGAACCAGTCCAAAATGTTGTGCCCATTTGGAAACTCGAGTAAAATCTTCCTGTAACCTTTGAGTTGCTACTTTTACGTCTCTGAAAATACAAGCTACAAGGCATGTGTCATCCACATATTGATAAACAAAACAGTGAATGACCACATTTTCCATGTTGTTGACATACCTCGTGGGTTGCAGCTGAAAATCAGCGTCAGGTGGTACACTTTGTGTTGCCATCTGACATTATGCTGAGCTGAGGCCCTTTTGGCATTATAATCATTGTTTTCTGTTCTTATAATTTTATTTTCTTTCTTTCTTTCTATATCAGATAGTATAACGGTCCAAGTACCTATTGTGGGCTGTTCCTTCAGTGACTTCAATGGCGTCATTAGTGTCATTAGCATAACAGATCTTGACATTGTATTTACGATTATTAAGGTAGTCTTCACAGCGTTTGAGTTAGAGATTGTAACAGGTTAAACGCGATAGATATGTGTTACCACTGTTACTGTTAAACAAAAATAACAGATCCAAATATCTGTTATTAAATAATAGCCTTTTATTTTTGTATGGACGATAAATACGTATTTAAATCTCAATTGAATATCTTCATCTGTTTTCGTTTTAAGTTTTTTTTAATATAATGGTGACTGGTCAGTAACAGGTACCTAACAGGTAACATAAACTAATTTACGAGTTCCTTTTTCGTAAATGTTTCTTTTAATAATTATTTTATAATTGTTGTGTGTGCCAGGAGGCAACACAGTGTCGGATGGCCGAATGTCATGATTTCCAAATATTAATAAGATTTACTGATTTTAAATATAAAATTAAAAGTATGTGATTTGCCTCAAATGATTTTGTATCAATGTAATTATGAATTTTAAAAGTATCTCATTAGACAGTTCCGTAAAAATACTGGTTTTTAACGAAACAGAATTGGAAACATGATGTTTATGAGCGTCGCTTAACTTCTAGTTCAGGGGGCCTACCACCAGCTCATAAAACAGTATTATTGTAATATTATTCCAGTGTGCGAAAGAGATGAAACTCTACAGGACGTATAGCTTCATCTCTTTCTGCCACTGAAATAATAAAATAATACTGCTTTTTGAGCTTGTGCCTCGAAACCAGAAGGTGTCTTCAAGAAGTCTAAAGCCTATAACGTTGTTATATTAACTACCTAATTAAATAGTTTGTTAAATAATGCTAAAAGTGTACCAAGTTTGTATGTGTACAAGATTATAAATACAGAAATATTAGTACTGAAATGGTGTATCAATACAAAAGCGAATCACATCTTCGATATCTTAACAAAAATCGATGAATAAATATTAAATAAATCATGATTGCTATATTATCGCCTCAACTATTGGCCCGTATGTGTTCACACACGTTGAATGCATTTCTCAACATCATTGCAGAGAGAGGTTAGTTCCTCTCAGTAGCGGCCGAGCCTTGTACCTTGGCTGACGCGACATACCCTTGCCTTAAAAAAAACGTTGCGAAATTAGTGATCTTAGTGGCTGTGTGGGACTTGACATGTGAGTTTGAATAATGTTCTAATTTTTAAAAAGTATGGATGGCGCGATTCTTTATTTAAATCTTAAATGACTTTCGAAATTTTCTTTTGATTACGAAGTTGACATTTTGTTTTTTAATGTGCAAGCTTTTGGTCTCATCATTGTTTCGATACGTTGCATTAATTAGTGGCGTATTTTATGCGTTAATTAGAGCACTTGATTAATTAAAATAGAATTTAGGTTCTTGGAGAGAGAAGAGTTGAAGAAGTTGTCGTTATGTTTTTCAAGTGATTCTAGTTCCCTGTTTCGGTAGCTACCCTACATTTAGTTCTCTTGTAACTCTTTTAAATGACTCCAATTAAGTTAACAAGATGAATAACTAAGTAATGTCGGCAATAAATTAAAATACTAACAAGAAAAATATAATTTTCATCCTTTATCATTAAAATTAATGAGACCATAAACAAACAATTTTTGTGTCAGTTATACTCCTCACACATTTTTGTAACTGAAAACGCACTGGCATACTTTCTATAGCCGGCACATTGTTTTTGATAATCTGCAGTGAAAAGTTAAAGTTAACCACAACTTATTGTCTAAAAAAGAAGGGAACTATTTACTTAGATAGTACTTAGTCTTATTACACTTGTCATAAAGTTTGAAATACGACTAAAAGTAATACTAATTACTGACATAATAATTTACCTACATCTGATATCAAATTTTAAAAACGAAGTCATGAAACCGGTGGTTGTCTTTTCTTTTCAAGCAATAAAGACACATATCAGTTATTTAATTATGTTATAGTTGTTTTTTTTACCGGCTTAAAAAAATGGAGGAGGTTATTATGTAATATTTTCGTCTATATGTAAGATTTTTTTATATATTTTCTTCGATATTTTCTTCAATTACGGATTGATTTTCAAAATATTTTTTTGATTGATAGAGGAAGCTTGCGTGGTAGTCCCATATAAATTTTATTAACTTTATTTGGGTAGTTTTTGAGTGAGCTTCGTTAATATAATACGTATTTAATCCACTTTGTGTATTTTGATGATGTTATAATACTTCCTGTCACTGTTGTTTACATAGCAAGAAGTGATATACGAGTTGGTGTGGGGTAGGTATCATAACAAAAAAGTGTAAATTTTGTAACTCTGTTGTTTTTTTCTAGAAAAAGTTTTTTAATTGAGAAGCAAAGGTGTTAAAAGAAATCATCATAACTTTTCCAAAGCCTGTACCATCACCACTAGCTTAGGCCCACCATCGAGTAAATCGGATCTAATTTATGACAAATTTGAAAAGATTGTTTTTGGTTTGAACGTGCCAATGTCTGCAACCACCAGTCGAATTTAAAAAAATCTTTTTGCATTTGATAGTCAAATTCTTAAGGAAGGTTATAGACTAGTTAATATCACGCTACGGCTGTAAGGAGCCGAGCGAAGCGAGTGAAACCACGGGGTACAGCTGTTAGTCATAAAATCGTCCAAATAAAGGTGCGGTTCCGCTCAAGGTCAATCTTATTCATTAATAGTTTCATACTTAGTCTCTAAAAGATGTGCTTGCAAAACATATCATGGATTGAGTAATGATCAGTTTATGAGAGCAGTGGTGACCCAGTGGTTACTTTACTTTACTTTGTGTAAATTATTTCATCAGCACTGCTCTCAAAACGGTGAAGGAAAACATCGTGAGGAAACCGGCATGTCCTAGAACCATAAATTCGAAGACATGTGACATCTACCAACCCGCACTAGGTCGTGGTGGATTATGGCCCACTCCTCACAGAGAGGAGGCCTGTGTCCCAGCAGTAGGAACAATTATGCTTATGTTATGGATGATATCTTGCATAGGAGTTAAATTAATTTTGAAAAAGACTGGTAGATAACGCACAGATAACCTAAACCACTGAAGATTATAAAAAACCGGCCAAGTGCATGTTGGACCACGCACAATGTAGGGTTCCGTAGTTGGGATGAGTTTATCCCAAGAACAAACTTAACTTTGTAGTTGAAAAAAAAAGCTTTCATACAGAATGTATGGGAGAACATGTTTTTATAACCGCAAATCTAAGTTGGTCGATTATTACTCGTTAACTTGTAAAGCCTACTCAGCTGTGATAGTTTTCCTTTTAAATTCGTTATATAAGCTACTGCCGTGAATTTTTTCACATATCTAAACCAACCATTTAGCTGGCAGGCGGGGGGACATTTGACTCTTAACAAAAATTTGCACTTTAAAGCTTAATATTTCGCAAATGGATCTCTGAATTTAAAAATGGTTTTAACACACTCACAATGTTTTTGAAAGACCTTTCCAACGATACCCCACACCAAGGGAAAGAAAAAAAAAAAACAACATCACCACTTTACGTGTAGGGGAGGCACCCTAAAAAATTTTTTCATAATTTTATTTTACCCCTTTGTCGGCATGATTAATATGTATACCCATGCCAAATTACAACTTTCTAGTACCAACAGCCTTGAAGCTAGACTGCGGACAGACAGACAAACAGACAGTCGGACATGACGAAACTATAAGGGTTCCTTGTTTACTACGGAACCCTAAAAATTTAAGAAACTTGGGTATGACCACAGATGTAGAGGTCTCAGGAATTAAATTTTCATGGCCCGAGGGTCAAACTGCGGGTTAAACTATTATCTTCAACATACGTACTTACTTACTTATATACAGAAATTATGTATCTTTTTCTATAGCAGCAAAAACTACAGAGCTGATATTCTTTTGTTTTTGTCGCCATGCCACGACTCAGGTCGTGACCCGCGTGGCATGGCGACCCCTGATACACCAACTTCCTCTTGTTTCTTCCTTTTCATACACCTTATAATCAGCCTATAATTTTCCCACTGCTGGGACACAGGCCCACTCTCTGTATGATGGAGTTGCCGTAATCCACTTCGCAAAAAAGGGTGCGGATGTCACATCCTGTCTTAAAATTGTTGACTCTAGGACATGGCGGTTTCCTCACAATTTGTCTTTCTTTACAGTTTTTAGAGCGAATCCTATAAGTTACTAACTGACCCGACAAACGTTGTTTTGCCATATAAATGTTTGGGGTGGACCACCCTTATCTCTTAGGGGTATGAATAATAGATTACGACCGATTCTCAGACCTACCGAATATACATATAAAATTTCATAAAAATCGATCAAGCCGTTTCTGAGGAGTATGGCAACTAACATTATGACACGAGAATTTTATGTTTAGGTGTGTATTATTTTGAATCGATAATTTGACGAAACTTCAAGAGACGTGACATTTTGCAAGATCTAGGTAATTTCAAATAACTACACTAAACTATTTAATTTCTTATCTCTGATCCGTGATAATAATCATATTTTAGTGCCCTTCGTGGGCGCGAGGACTTATATTGCACTCACGGGCACACAACACTCTCCAAAGACACACATAGCACATCTTTTGTTTTGTAAATTAATTTCCCTTCCTCTCATTACTTGGAGCTTTTACAATGTTGTATGTAGTACGTAAGTGCAATTTAATGTTATAATTTTAAGAGTGTGAGCCTGGAGATCTGTCATACAGGTCCCGAACCCAGTATAGACTCCAGTTCTCACAAAGGTTTGAATCTGCCTGTAACCTATATACCATGTACTAAATTTGTACCTTTTTGAGAGAAATAAATTACTATTACTACCTCGTTGGTCTAGTGGTCGCAAGCGGTACTGCTGAGCATGAGGTCCTGGGTTCGATTCCCGGGTCGGGCAAAGCGTTTTTGTGTTTTTCCATCAGTAGCAACCCGGAGTCTGGACTTTGTGCCCGATGGTGGCAATAAGCTCGCCCCCTATTACATGGGACTTAAACATAACTGGCGAAATGTGGGTGTACTATGGGTACACCTCTGCCTAACACTTCCGGGAAACAGGGCGTGATGTTATGTGTGTGTGTGTGTGTTTTATCTACATAATTATTCTATTTAAAATGTTTCATAGAAGATGTTGTCAGCGAATTGTGACGTAGTTACAAGCACATAATGATTTAAATGACACGTCCATTTCAATAGCTTAGTTCATGTACATAAATAATTATATAGTTTTAGAAAATGACTACATATTATGTATACATAAACAGTAGGTACCTCTCCGGATGTGATATTATGACTCGTATAATTTAATTTGTAATTATTATGTAAATTAAATTATTACATGTGTATATTTATTAATATAGAAATACTTAGGTCACTGGTCCATATAGTTTTATGAGACACTAGCTTCTGCCCGCGAGTTCGTCCGTGATCCTATAACCTTCCTCAAGAATTGGGCTATCCAATGCAAAAATAATTTTTCAAATCTGACGGGTAGTTCCGGAGTTTACCTCCTACATACAAACTTACAAACAAACAAATTTTACCTCTTTACAATATTGTATACATACTACTCTATAGATTACATAGATCCTCAGATTAAAAAACAGGTTTAATAATCTGAGCTTAAATTAATAATAGAAATCAGTAATTTTTACTTTGGATTATAAAATTAATCCCATACTTTGACTACAGTGCGTTCATTTTAACTTGTCCCGTGACGCGATTCGTAGCACTGTTCTGTCAGTCGCCATTTTGAACTCTTATTTGTATTGGAACTAAGTTTGACAAGCAATGGTGCCAACATCACGGCGAGGAACAAGTTATTGAGAACGATCTGTAATCTTCTATTTTTAATTCAATCTCAAAAAAATATTGCCATATTCTAATTTCAAAATCAATTTAAATGCTGAGCATACGAATGAAGTAATCTCATTCAATCTTTTTCATCAAAAGAAACCTCAAAAAGCTGACCTCGTTATTTTAATGTCATCAGTATTGTTACAACAATTCTTTAGAAAATAATGACAATAATCAAAATGCTACATGTTACCTTACCTTACATCTAAATAATAATCATTATAAAAGACAAGGTCGGCCATTTTATTGTCTAAAACCATTATTTCTTAATAATTTGGTAACTCTTCTATCACTCGTGAGTTAAGGCTATGATCATATTGTTATGCGGTAGCGTTGAGCGGGATACACTACAAACTAAAGGGTTCTTCTGACGCGTGGCCAAAATCGGAACTAACGCCGCCATCTTGTTTTGATACAATTTCTGTAACAATTTGACTACTGTGTTTACCAACAACGCCCCCTTATCTTATCAATGTCATTCAGGCGCCAAAAGATCCACTTTACCTGACACGCTTACAACTTACAAATTACAAGAAGAGGATTCTATTATATTTTTTGTTATGGCAAGTAAAGCCGATATCGACCATTCTGCCAATGTCTAAGTGAATTCGAAAAGCAAGTGTGTATTGCAAAAAAAAAAAAATCTTCGACTATTGGGCTGTAGTAGGTACTTGTGGGGTTAGTACTTAATTGAAACAAAAAAAAAGATAAAATTATATAAATATTATAATTATTGTTAGAACATTAAACACACGTAAATACATCCACACAGACAGAATATTTTGGGAAACAAATTATAATTTTATATATAAAAGAGGATTGTATTATTTTTTGTCGCTGCCGCTTGACAGTGTGGTCGCAGTCTTATGCCTAGCCTGAGAGAATTTATGTTCAACTGTACCAAAGCAAAGTGTTGCAATACAAAAAGTTCAAGTTGTGAGACTTAAAGATAAAAAGATTAGGAGTTACATTTTGATTTGCTTATTATTATACATTATTGTTTGCGGTTGTGTATTCAGTTCTGTTCGACCCTTGGCTTTTGACCTTATTTCGTTTTTAAGAATCACTTGAAAAACTTGAGAAAATATTTTTCGAAGTTTTCCAAAAACAACAGTATTACAATCAGGTCATTACAACACCTATTCGTCAAAATCTGGCATAGTTTAAAGTAAGAAAACCCTCTACACACCTTACTCGACTACCTATACTTAGTTGTACGACATTGCTTCACTTTCATACCTTAACCACAACCACAGTATAAATAAGTAACAGTATTATGTCTTCATAGAAAACGGCCGAAACGACGCGCTTTGAAATCTCAGTGTATATCTATCAGTACGCAACAGTATCGAATGCGCGGCAGTTACGCACGGACGCGGAAGGTTTATCTACCGAGCGACCGTAGGTAATTATTTCAAGATCGCTGCCGAGACATAATACTGTTACTTTATTATACTGTGCCACCACTATTTACTAGGTACCGAACTTGTTTTCTTCACTTGACAAGTGAAGACAAAGCTTTATGAGGGTTTATTCTAAAAGTGAGCAACTTCGAAAATAGATGTAAAAAATTTCGCTATTTTGATTAATTTGGCAATATTACTGTATGGAAATAAGAAATGTGGCTAACCAGCGAACTAGAATAATAATAATGAATTGCAATTAAGACACTGAATTTGATTTTTTAGGTGTAAACGGCATTTAAAAAAATTCCAAATACTTTTTTTACATCTAAACCTAAATGTTTCGATATTATTTATTGCATTTCATAATCAATATTTTAGTTCCCTAGGTAGCCACATTTCTTATTTCCATACAGTAATATTGCCAAATTAATCAAAACAGTTGAATATTTGACAGCTATTTACGACGTTGCCAACTTTTAGGATAAACTATGGATAAACACTCTTAATTTATGTACCTCTTTGATCTGAGTTAGCTAACTTTATGCTAATACCTATCTAAATATACCTGCTGTGTTGTTCCAGTGGTATATTCTCAAAGAAACGAATGTATAAAATAAAATAAACAACAAATCAAGTCATTTAATCAAATTGTGCTGAGAATCAGCAGTTTTCGAACGTCAAAATTACATAAGACAGTCCCCCAAAACGTCCACCCTTCACCACTTCCTAGTGCTTTAGCTGGGAAGAAGAAATGGCGCAAAAAAATCCCCAGCACCCAAACCTTCCTTGAGAAATCCGCAGATCGCGCATCTCGAGAATATGGCATCAAAATCAATCGAGCAGCTTCAAAGCCGGAGACACTTAAATACGCAGCAAGGTGACGTGTTGTTACTAAATAGGTTTTGCTCATCTTCTTCATTCACAAATAATCATACCCAAAAAAAATACCAACCATAGATACCCCACCTCCTAATAACCACAAGGGCAAACTCCAATGCCATAGCGACACTCAGTCAAGGCTAAGATCCATTGCCTCATGTGTTCAAAGACATTTACATTTGGCTAATATTAACCGTAGTATGGGTCAATGCGGATCTGCGAGTTTCGAAAGACGTATCGTATGATGTTGAAAAGATTTAGCCTTTTAGACGATAGAAAGTTTTGATTGTAGGTTTAGACAAGGTCTTCCTAGTTTTAGAGTTGAGGTTGGTGTGATTGGGAAAGAAATGTCACTGTGGAAATTTGTGTGCTAGGGATGTGCTGATAAAGTTTATTTTTTAACGAATGCGCTGACTGTTTCTTTTTTTTTACGAAGGAGTAAAAATTTGTATGGAAGTCTTTTTGGAGTAGAACATAATATAGGTAATTATTTAGAATTTCAAAACATACATCGTCAACATTAGAAACAACATTGCAATAAAATTGGTATTAACTTAAAAAGTTCATGAGAAACTATAGCAAAAACGTCATTAAAAGTACAATTCCGACAAGAATTTTAAGACAAAAATGATTAAAATCTGAATAAAAATTTAATTGGAAAAAATACTGAACTCATACTCCTCTACTCCTCTTCTCCCCGAATTGAATTACTTACCCCGCATACAAAGTCAAAAAAAAAAATTCATAAACTAAAAATAATTCACATTGCACGTGCAATTAAATTAAAAGATTAAAAATAATCTTAAAAACTTAATAATCATAATTATGTTTCTTATCAAAATTATTTAATGTGAGTGACAAATTCATAATTAAGAAAGTAAAATAAAGAAAAAAAGGTTTATTTGATTTAGGTAGGTATACATTAATTAACTCAATGATTTGCCAAATAACATAAAAAAATTAAGACATTCCGTTTAGAGCAAACATAAATTAAGAAATCATCAAGGTCGGTCACAGACATAATTCCACTCCAATTCAAGGTCAAACATGTTTACCAACAAAACGAAATAAATAAAACATCACATAGAAACCTAACTGGATATAATATTAATGTCGACAACCCTTCCTTTAGTTAAACTGTTCCGTTGCACTCTGCCAGAGAACAGTTAGGTGCATTTACCTCGCTGCATTGAATACCAACCTAACTGGGTAACTGACTTGCGCACGCGACTTATTTTGTGTTCGAAAAAAGTCTGGTAAATGATCCATAATTCTTTTCTTAAGACTAAATATTTCAAAACTGTTTTCTAGTTTCGTACAAAATATTAGGATTTCATTTGGTTTTTTTTAATCTTTTTTTTTTGTCTATTCAAAATTACTTTTAAAGAAAATTAATCCATTCCAAATGCAGAGCAGTGGTGGCCCAGTGGTAACGGCCGCGTCTTACGAGTTGCAGAAAAATTCACTGTTTCATCGAAAAGTGCAATACCTACGCGGTCAAAATGTATGGAACAGCAGATTTTTTTAAAAATAACCGACGAAAAATTTCACCGCAAGGGCGTTCAAAATCATGTACTGAATCCATGGTTACAGTTTTCGCGTCGATGTCCCTGTCACCCTGTAAATGTCGTTCGCGTGATAAAATCTAATTGCGCGATGTAAGATTTGTTTGACGTCAAGATTTTGTGTCACGTCAGGTCTTTTATGCGTAGTTCGCATGTGACGATGTAGATGTCGCCACAGTGCAAGCCTCAGATCAACAGATTATAAAAATCATAAAATTAATGACTATGAAGATTGCGCAGATATTCAATGTGTGTTAGTTAGATCTAGCTTCTAGCTACTCGTATTTTATGCTATATTGTAACCATGCACTGACAAATAATGTGTTTTTCCATGTTGATGTCGTATGGAAAAAAAAAAACAAGTGTCAGTCTTAGCAGAATATTATTATAGATATTATATTTATCTGAATGTCCATGGAGCTGAGTATTTAACATAAAAAAGACCATATAATAAATGTGTATAGATTTTTAGGTTTATAGGTACATGATTATGATCTTTTTAACCGACTTCCAAAAAGGAGGAGGTTATATGTTCGACGCGTGTTTGTTTATTTTTTTTTTTTTTATGTATGTCCACCGATTTCTCCGTCATTTGTGGACCGATTTTGAAAATTCTTTTTTTGTTTGAAAGGGTATGCTCCCGAATTGGTCCCATATAAATTTTATTAACTTTGCTTTGGTAGTTTTTGAGTTAGCTACAAAATACGTATTTTTTTTCCACTTAGTATGTAGATGATATGATAAGTTCGTGACACTGGTAGTAGGTAGTGGTATTCGAATGTGTGTGGTGTAGGTACCACAACTAAAAAGTGAAAAATAAAAACTTTTTACAAAAAAAAACTACCGACTTCCAAAAAAAAACACTACAAAGTGAAAAATAACTTTAATTTCGGAAGTCGGTGGCAAAAAACGAAAACACAGAACCCAAGACACCGACTTCCGAAATTAAAGTTATTTTTCACTTTGTAGTGTTTTTTTTTGGAAGTCGGTAGTTTTTTTTTGTAAAAAGTTTTTTAGATTTACGACTTGACAAAACATGAGATTTCTTAGTTATATCATAACATAACATCACACCTGTATTCCCTGAAGGGTTAGGCAGAGGTGTACCTATAGTACACCCACATTTCGCCAGTTATGTTTAAGTCCCATGTAATAGGGGGCGAGCTTATTGCCACCATCGGGCACAAAGTCCAGACTCCGCGGGCTACTACTGCAATTCCAGATAGAAAAACCCAATAACATTTTTGCCCGACTCGGGAATCGAACCCAGGACCTCATGCTCAGCAGTAGCGCTTGCGACCACTAGACCAACGAGGCAATCAAATAAATTCCCTAAACGATTGTGAAAACCTCATCAATATCTGTTGGGTGGTTTAGAAGAACAACGCGGTCATACAGACAAACACGGAAAGCGACTTTAATTTATAATAATTATGTAATTATTTTCTATGCCTTGCCTCTAAGGAGTTGTCGAGCGTATACGCACGTAAATTCCATATTATTTTATGTCAGTCATCACTTGTTTTGATCAAAGCGGAACTTGGCAATTTGCCAAGATAATCATCAGTAAAGGATGAATTGTTTAGAAGCTACATTTTATAAGTATGGAAGTAAGTACACACGGCTACAAATCAAGCTATACATTTCCAGTTTAAGCTGATCTCGCGTTGTATAGGAGTTCCAGATTGTTGTTTTGTTTTGATTTCCGTGTGAACTATATAGAGCTGTAAAACTATTTTCCTATCTGTCGTACCTGCGACTAGCAGCTTTCCTCCCATTTTTAAAATAAATTACATTAAGTTAAAAAAGTATTAACAACTATATATACTTCCAAGTCGATTGAGAGCGTCCGGTCTGCACCAAGTGCAAAGGGCAACTGATAGAAATCCGACAACTGACGAAACACGAAGTTTGCCGAGGGACATTAAGAAAATATAAATACTGTATCTAGGTAGTGTTTCCAAAGAGATTATAGACAAATCTGTAAGGGTTCATTATCAACAAGAATTACCTAATTACGTACAATACAAACTTGTTAATTGAAATTATATTATATTATTAAATGATTAGATGCGACAGGAAACAGTTTTCTTTCATATTCGCGGTTGGGTTGATGCTTGTTGGGTTGATGCTTGTTGGGTTGATGTTGGGTTGGGTTGATGCGAAAAGGGCTTTTCAACACGCAGTGTAGCGTGTTGAAAAGCCCTTTTTGGACAACTAGGACGCAAATACTTTGTTTGAACAAGTACATGGGCAGATATTTAACAAAATCGAATGTTTATAGGCAACAATTTTCGTGAAGTTTTCATAAAAATTGTTCCACCAGAGTCGCGTCGCGTTTGCAACAAACATATAAATATGTCTAGATAGACAATCAAAGCTGTGACCTCGTCGAAAAAAATTGCGTCCAACAGTTGGCCGCTAAATGCACACACACTAGAAAAGCACAATGACGTGGCGCGAATGTAAGACGTAGCTGTCACGCACACCAGCATAACAAAGTTGGCTTGTTTGTTTTAGTTCTTTTGCAGCGCGACACTATCTAGACACGATTTGTAATAAGATCAACGTAAGATTATTAAGTCACCTGTGGTTAGTAACTAACCGGTACCCTAATTACGTAATACACGATCAATCACAATCTGTTTCGATTTGAAACAGATTGCTAGTCCATTGCTTCATAAGTTGGAAAAAAAATCTGCTCAACAACGTAAATAACGCAATTAATGTTGTTGAACTGTCAAAATTAAACAAATTAGTTAAAATCGTTTACGAAAATAAGTTACGTAATTAGGGTACTGGTGTCAGAGTGGACATCGACGCGAAAACTGTTACCATGGATTCAGTACATGATTCTGAATGCCCCTGCGTTGTAATTTTTCGTCGGTTATTTTAAAAAAATCACCTGTTCCATGCATTTTGACTGCGAAGGTACCTATTGCACTTTTCTATGAAACAGCAGTTTTTTTTTTATAAGCGATGAAAAATTTCAACACATGGGTGTTCAGAATCATGTACCTACTGAATCCATGGTAAAAGCACGTAAAAGTACTCGTATTCGCGTCGATGTCCCTGACACCCCCCGTATAGATTTTCCTCTTAACAACTATATTGTTGAGAGATACAAAAAGTGGTATTTTATATTTCATTACGTCATAGGTGGGTATTCTCTAATCACAATACATTGCAAAAGATTGCTTCCATACAACTAATTAAATGGAACTAATGTCGTTGAAAAACCTCAAGACAAAGTGCATAAAATGAATTCAATTTATTATTTATTAAGCGCATATAAGAATTATTATTATATAACATAACATTACGCCTGTTTTACCCGAAGGGTTAGGCAGAAGTGTACCTACCTACATATTACACCCACATTTTGCTAGATATATTTAAGTCCCATGTTCAATAGGAGGCGAGCAAAGATATAAATATGTTTAAATAGACAGTCAAAGCTGTGAACTCGTCGAAAAATATAGCGTCCAACAGTTGGCCGCTAAATGCTATACTAAAAAAGCACAATGACATGACGCGAGTGTAAGACGTAGCTATCACGCACACCAGCATAACAAAGTTGGCTTGTTTGTTTTTGTTGTTTTGTAGCGCGACACTCTATCTAGACATGTAAATAATCAAAGGGGCCAATACAAATCCAGACTCAGGGTTGTTGCTCAGTGCCGGATTAACCACGTAGCAAGAGTAGCAATTGCTACGGGCCCCGCGCAAAAGTGGGCCCCCGCGTATTCAAACCCCAGCAGCTGCACGCGTATCATGACCACCATAGAAACCGATGTTGTCTAAAGAAGAATAGACAAAATGACAGATTGTGGTTGTGAATCTGTGTGTGGCCAGGTGCTAAAAATCTTCGAGCTCGCTATGCTCGCTCTTGTACCTTTTCATTTGGAAAGTTTTTTGAATAAGCTATTTCAATATTAATGACGAATGGGTCACCAAACCAAAAGCAGGTTAAAAAAACAGACATCGCTTCGCTCGCTCTTCATCTTCCTTCATAAAGTTTTCTACATTAGTCGACAAAGTAATTCCTATTTCAGTATAAATGGTCAAAAAGAAGCCTAGATTATCCGATGTGCAAAACAATTTGGAGTTCGCTACGCTTACTCTTGCAATCAAGGCGGGAATATGTATTACAATTAAATCAATGCCAGCACCAGCTATTCTAAAAATGAACCAGAACGGTTCTTAAAAAGTACCTACTACAGTTAGCATTCTTTGAAAAAAGTCATTTGATTGAAGTACCTACTTACTGTTTAGGAACAGGAACAGAACGTCTTTGTCTAGTCTAGAAACATTGTTTTGACTAGTTTGTCTCCTAAACTTTAGAACTTAAACCAAGTTCTACCATAGGGGGCCCCTGGGTAAAATTTGCAATTGGCCCCTCGCTGGCTTAATCCGGCACTGCTGCTACAGGGATATTCCTGATGGAAAAACCCAATAACACTTTGCCCTACCTAATAGCGCTAGACCACTAGACTAACGAGGCAGTATTATTATGTGATTTTAAACACATAAATTAAGCTTAAGAAGGTAAGGAATAAGATCTTTTATTATTCTATTGTTTACATCATCTGCAGTAGGTTGGTAATAATGAAAACTATAAAGTATAACATGATTATAATAATAATTCAAAGAGAATAGAACAAAGACTGTTAATTAGTACTTAGTATTTTCTATATGCATTTTATTATAATTTGCATGAGAAATCAAATCATCCACTTACCATCACGTGAGACGTCGTCTTGTTTGCAAACCAATAAAATAATAAATGATAATTTATAGATAAATCGATCAATATTTCCATGGGTTGGTTACCTAGATGCTCCAATAAAATACCTATGTACATAAAATCCTACATTCTAAACCTGCTTTATTTTTGTTAGTTACAAAAACACTGAAAACATAGGATGAAAAACCCAAAAAAAATAACCTTCTATAATACATTAGATTTAGCTCAGAAGCCTGATAAGTTACGCTTTTAAAGGTTCCTCTCTCCTACTATTTTGCTGTGCCCGACAGGGTCTATAACGATCACATAAAATTTTAAACTACCACCTATGTACACATGGGACATTTAAGACGCAGATATATGCCAGTCACCTTGAGTGGTTAGTTTGCGTGTTCTGTACTGAGCTCATGCAACGCGTCGTACGTCAAGCCAATAATAGGACTCGCCCATCAAGGAGCGCTGTCCCAAATAAGACGCATTATAAATGTACGTAAAACAAAAGGTATTTCAATAAAACACGTATACTAAAAGATCAATAATTAAATTATCTTTAAAATGGTGAGTTTCAGAAAAATACGCTTGATAGATTTTGCGTGATTCTCAGTTTTTTATCTGCGTTAGACATAACTTTACAAATTAATTTCATTTTGCAATATAAACATATTCTAAAATATTCATATATTAAGTTATTAAAAAAGTGCTCTAATTTAACATATATTTTTTTCAAATCATTAACACTACTCGTTTAGACGTAATCTTTAGTATAAAATCATTAAAACTCGGTTAAGGTCGCCTTAATATCGTGTCCTGCGTGTCCTGTCGACTGCACGAACTTTACCCTAATTGTGTAATTTATTTTCGTAAACAATTATGCCTAATTTGTTTCATTTTGTCAGTTCAACAACATTCATTGCGTTATTTACGTTGTTGAGCAGATTTTTTTTTCCAACTTTTGATGCAATGGATTAGCAATCTGTTTCAAATCGAAACAGATTGTATTACGCAATTAGGGTACTGATTGACGCTAGTAATGGCGTCAAACACGTTGCCAAACTTTGGGCCGAGTCCACCGTGATTTGAAGAAGAATGCCATCGTGACATTGTGGAATGCAATAAACGATTGAATATGGATGAAGTTCTAGCCAAAATCTTGCTAAATAAACTCAATTTAAAAGCTTTATCCTCAATCCGCTAAAACTTTCAGAAACCAGTCGTTAAAAGAAAGAAATAAAACACATTTATTTAGCACAGACTAAAAGCCACACAGTATAATATTAAGTTGTAGCGAAATTGCAACAGAAGTTGTTAGCTAGTTGCAACACAGCGTGTCGATAGTGTGATGGCCGACAACAAACATTGCCAGTGACCTTAGAGCCTTTCCACCACGCGAGATTGGGCAACACAGACAATATACGCGGATATGTTGGTTGTTTTGCGATCGATTGCGAATTTGTTGGTTGTTCGATTTAGTTGTGATATGGATGCATTCAAATGTTGGATATCCTGCAATAAATCATTTTAATAGAGCAACAATAAAGTAGTAACAGCATCGGCATTTCATCATACAAAGAAGGACACAGCATTGTTCACCGCGTTTGCTTCTTGCGAGTCTGAAAGTATGATTGGTTCTCTTAAGATTCTGAAGACTGCTAAACGTGATTTTGAGTGGTCCATTTCTGTTTATTTTATCGGGAGTCTAAGGTAATCTCAGAAATGTCGAAAAGAATAAAAAATCGCGTCTTCTGCACAACCTCCTTTTTTATTTTATGTTGGTAGCCATTAAATGAGAAAATCCGATCTGCAACTAACTCTTCACAAACATAAGGATCCATGACGCATACTCCATGTACCAATTTTCTCATGTGTCTGTAAATATTAGTTTATTATGTTGAAATAAATAGGTGTACTCTAAATCCAATATTTCCTCAGTTCCAGATAAAAAATGAAGTTAAAACAAGAGCTGTTGGAGCAGCCTTCTGGCGAGCTGTGGAAGAGCATCCGAGTCGAGCTGAAGGAAGATGTGACGACCAGAGACAGAGACGTGACTGCCATCAGGGATTGGCTCAAGAAGCAGCCCCATCTGCCGGATGATTGGGGTACGAATATTTCATACATTTAAAAACATTCCGTAGACATGTAGTTCTTTGTGAAGCAGTTCCTACCGAGAATTACTGCCACCATAAAGGTACCATTCCGTACCCGACCGCAGGAGGCAACTGCAGGTGACGTGTCGCGGCGTCATGTCGCTGCAGTCATAATTCCGAACCCGACTGCAGGCGGCAACTGCCCGTATTCCAATCGGTAAATAGAAGATAGAAAAACGTGACTATCGCTCGATCATTAGCGGCACTTGAGGCGGCACTACTGATCTGCGGTCGGGCTGCACATGTCGCCTGTCACTCGCCCGTAGCTGCCAACGATGTGTCGCTAGCTACGGAAGGTATTTAATAGAAATTCATAGAAACCAGTCGTGTCGCAGCGACACGTCGCCTGCAGTTGCCTCCTGCGGTCGGGTACGAAATGGTACTTTAACTATTTCTGCTACCAAGCAGTGTTACTGAGTTCCAGTTTGTGAAAGGTATTGGTGCCGATGTAACAGTTACATGGGGTATTTTAGCTTTTGTCTCTGACTGCAACGCTGCACATGCAATGCGTCTGGTATTGAAGATGAACGTAAGAGGGTGGTGACCTTTTAGGGGTATGACATAGGAACAGGGTGTAAAGTTCACTCATCTTTTATAGAAAAGGGAGGATCCTCCGACTAGACGGCTGTCGTGTCTGACGGGCAACTGCCTAACGATTGATGTCATTATGAGTCGTTCGCGTGGTAAACTCCAATTGCGCGATGCAGGATTTATTTGACGTCAGGATTTTGTGTGAGGTCAGGTCTTTGATGCGTAGTTCGCATATTACGATGTAGATGGCGCCACAACCTCTCCCAATCATTTATTTATTTATGCTTATTTAGTACCTAAAAATATAAATATCTTTCGAGTTTTTTACGATTTGGTTAGATGTGCTATACTTTCTCTTTTCATTTAGCTCACATTCATCAATGCAAGTACTGCGCACCTTTTTGAAGGAGACCAGGACAGCATAACAATAATCTAATCTTGAACTAGAAGACCAAAAACTAACAAGAAACCCTTCTTTACAGAGATCCCTCCAATTATGACCTTCCTGCGAGGCAGCAGCTTTTCCCTGGAGAAGTGCAAGAGGAAGTTGGACATGTACTTCACGATGAGAGCAGCTTGCCCGGAGTTCTTCACAAAGCGAGATGCCAACAGACCCGAGCTTGAAGAAGTTTTAAGCAGAAAAGTGTAAGTTTCTGACGAAAACCAACTAAATCTCTTTTTACCAACTCTATTCATTTTATGGTCTAGTGTTTAAATAATGACGACTCATAGAAAGAGGCTGACCTTTTCCAGAACTACAGATTTGTACAGATGGGTCACTCCTCAAAATCATTTAAATAACAAGCGACTCTTGCTACGACACAATAAAGTGGAATTCAGGTCGCACAACGCTAATTACCTACAGTATTTCTGTTTCTTAATGTCCCTCGGGTATCATCGGATTTCCGAATACAAACGAATGTTAATTTCCATGTCCATCAATTATTAAATTTCTCGTGTTTAATCATTTGAATTCAGAACTAAGTATTTTATTGTTGTTTTGTTTTGATTTCCGTGTGAACTATATGGAGCTGTAAAACTATTTTCCTATCTGTCGTGACTGTGATTTTAGCGGCTTTCCTCCCATTTTTAAAAAAAATTACATTAAGTTAAAAGAGTATTAACAACTCTATATACTTCCAAGTCGATTGAGAGTGTCCGGTCTGCACCAAGTGCAAAGGGCAACTGATAGATATCCGACGACTGACAAAACACGAGGTTTGCCGAGGGGCATTAAGAACATATTTGTACTGTACACTTTTGACTAAGCACAAGAGAAACCTTATTAAGTAAAACATTTAATTTATTTCAGTCAAGGACCAACGCTACCGGGCGTCACACCAAATGGCAGAAGAGTCACTATATGCAGAGGTAAGAACACAATTTCCTGAATTATGATCTATCTTCCCTACCGTGTCCTACTGAATGGCAAAGGTCACCTTCTATCTTATCCACCCACTTCAGCAGCCGGCCAGTCCAGTAGGAGACAAGCTTTTCTAGCCGTCTTCACCTTGGTCCTAAATAAAGCCTCATTTACTAGCTCTAAATCGTCACATTTTCACGAAATAGTTTTATACAGATTTTTAATTATTATAATTTAGTAATTATTTTATTATAATTACTGTGAATTGAATTATGTTCAATATACAACGAAACAGCTCTGCAATTTGCAATAAAACGTAAGAAATTTTGAATTTTGCATTGACGGATCCCTTAAAAAAACTTCAGAACCGCATCCGCGGATGTGAGCCACCAAAAATCCGCATTCGCATCCGCGGATGTGAAAAAATCTGCATCCGCAATATCTCTGATTTACACAAAGGCAGTTTCTCGACAATCGAGAGGCGAGAACCATCATGCTATTTTATCCAATCATGATCCTATAGGCATCGTTCACACAATGAGTGTCAGTAATCAAAAGAACACCATTTATTTATTTCCAGGGATCCACCCCGATTTAAGCTCCCAGCAGATCACAGATGCCCTTAAGCTGGCTCTCATGATAGGAGACGTGCGTCTCACAGAAGAAACAGAAGGAGTCGCAGGAGACATCTATGTGCTAGACGCAGCCATACTGGGACCCAGCATGCTGGCTAAACTATCGGCTGCTACCATTAAGAAGTTTATGATTTGTGTTCAGGTTTGTAGATTCATCATTATAATTTCAATGGAAAGATGTCCACAGCTGGACATAGGACTCCAGGGCAAAAACTTTTTGTTTAACGGGGAATCTCTTGGCCTGCATCTCACCTAGTAGATGATCAGGCCGAAGGTGGAAGTGAGCTTCACCCGGAATCCTCAACCACAGAGGAACTGGCTATCTTACCTCTAACTGCCGAAACACAACAATGCTGTTAACATTGTTGCTATGGCGACAGACTTAGATAAGATGGTGGTAGCTAGCCAGACGGACTTAGAACAAGCCCTACCACCAACCAAACCGAGCAGAAAATTTTGCCCTCACTGGCAATTGATCCCAGGACCTCTGGGTCTGAGACAGGTGGTCTAACCACTAGACTACAGAGGCGGTTGAAGCTTATAGAAACGATCCATAATCGTGATTTGATCGTTGGAACTGTTAACAAAGTGCAAGTTCCTCAAAGGTTCTTCTATCGTTATTTTAGAAGGAAAGGAAGTATCATTCGTAATTTTTCAATGAATTATACATACTTTAAAATAAAAACCGTGGTCTATCATGGTCTGAATCTGTTTGACCATAGCTTGACCGTTGTGTAGTTGAAAAAATCCGTCAATCCGCTATTGAAAAATTCTGAATGGCTTTACATTTTAGTCTGGAAAAAACGCTATCAGTCAGGACCGAAAGTACTCGCTATTTTGAGTTTTTTTTTTTTAGTTTTAATAATACTCCACACTACAAAGTTTTGTTTTTTTTTATCATAGTATTTACATACGTTTTCAGACTTAAAATAATAATAATCATGTACATATATATAAAAAAGGAGGGGAAAGAATCGGAGCATCAAAAAATTCGTCAGCCTCGCTGTCGACAGGATAAGTGCCCAAAAGGCTGGCGACATTGCCACGTTGTATTACGATACTGATTCTTTGGCCAAAAATACTGCACATAGTTTAATAACACCACACACCATTATGTTGTTATGTAAACGTTTACATTTCTTCTTGCAGGAGGCCTACCCCATAAAGCTGAAAGAAGTCCACATCGTGAACACGTCGCCGCTGGTCGAGCGATTTGTTAACTTCGTCAAGCCTTTTCTCAAGGAGAAGATCAGGAAAAGGGTAAGATTTTACATCAATAGAAAGAAAGAAAATTCTTTTATTTGCGGTAAACAAGACGCAAAGAAAGATTAAAAAAAACACGTAAATAACAAATTGGGGGAAAATATGCGTCACATCCACGCAAAACGGCCATCGCTCAGCATAATGCTGCGACCCCATGCGAGACTAGAGACCCAGCGCTGGTTTTCAGCGATAGCCGGCGCTGACGTGATGACGTCAACCGGGTAACCGGCAATAGGTATATTGCTACAGGGATCTTTTGGCACTCGTATGACGTTGAACGGAGGCGCTGCTGGTAATTTATTTATTTATTTGAGATCTCAAACAAAGGATACACGTACACAATATAAATCACAATATTAAAAACTGTTCTTTTACGTGTGCTGCTTCAATTACAGGAGACGACAGCATGCACATGTAACTAGGTCTAAAGATAAAAATAAAAATAGAGAAAATAAATGACGAAAAATAAAAAAAATAGCAAGATTGAGCATTCATATTACAATTGTTTAGTAAATTTAATAATGATTTCACATTTATAAAATTTGGGTTCCGTACCCGAAGGTTGCCAAACGGAATTCTATTACTAAATCTCCGCTGTCCGTCCGTCCGTCTGTCTGTCTGTCAGTAGGCTGTATCTCATGAACCGTAATAGATAGAAATGTTCACAGATTGTATAATATGTCTATTGTCGCTTTAAAAACAAATAATAAAATAAGCACCGCTAAAGTCCCACCGTGACCATTTGGTTACGGAAAACTATATACCGAACCCCCCGTACCATCCGAACGGACCCCAAATGGACGGGGGCGGAGATATGCGGGGAAGGACGGTACGAGGGGGTTCGGTATCACTTCAAGACCTTATACACCGTGAAATTTGAATCACAGTTTTGCTAGAACAAACGTTGTTCAGACCAAGGTCTACTACCATTCTAAAGCATCCAATTTAAAAAAAACATTATTGGTTTTTGAAAAAGGCAAAAAAGACAAAGTTTAAAATGTCAAGATTATCGTTACTCCCTACAACACAGACACCACGCACGGGACACAGAATTGTCTACAGGGAAATGTACCTCTATAAACGAAATTTAGTAAGCAGTAGATAATCTTGACATTTTAAACTTTGTCTTTTTGTGTTTTTTCAAAAACTAAGTATGTATTTTTTTTTTTATTGGATGCTGTAAGACGGTAGTAGACCATGGCCTGAACAACGTTTGTTCTAGCAAAACTGTGATTCAAATTTCACGGTGTATTACCACTCGCCGTCCGGTTGCCTCTCCGATTAAATTTTACGTGTTATTGCTTCAACTAATACATATATACCTATAGATGTTATGATTGACAAATTTTTCTTCTTCTTTGCGGGTTTCAAGACAGTGGAATCATTTCTCCGGGACTCGTAGAACTACATTGCGCTTTCTATTGGTCGCCTCTTTAGATTTTGCCCCTCAGGAGTTTGTCATAGTGTGGCGAACTTGGGACATGTTGTAATTAGTCAAGTAGTAAAGAATAAAAGTTTTATTTGGAACAACTTAAGTTTACAATTTACAAAGGAAAACGAAGATAGCCACAAAAGTAAAATACTGTGGCGCAGCTACCAACGTCCAACCCAAAAAAATATATATGCAAAGACATTTTTCCAGACTTCCCAAAGAAAGTTAATTAATAAATTATAAAATTTAATAAAAAGGAATAAAAAAGAGAATTATACTCTATGTGGAGGTTACTATGTAGTATAAGTGTAGAGTGGAGGTGGGGTGAAGTGTGTATGTGTGTGTGTGTGAGGGTGTGTTTACGGCGTTTATGATGCCATAAGTTGCTCTTCTTCATAAGACAAGGATTTATCATGGTCTTTCCTCTACAGATCTACATCCACAAGGACGTGAAGGACCTCTACAAGTACATTCCTCAGGAGATGCTGCCCACTGAGTACGGCGGACAATGCGGCAGTATGGGGTCACTACAAGGTAGATATTCTAAGTATTTTGTAGTTATTATTATACACCGTGAAATTTGAATCACAGTTTTGCTAGAACAAACGTTATTCAGACCGTGGTCTACTATCATTCTACAGCATCCAATTAAAAAAAAAACATAACTGGTTTTTGAAAAAACACAAAAAAGACAAAGTTTAAAATGTCAAGATTATCTACTGCTTACAAAATTTTGTTTATGGAGGTACATTTAGACAATGCTGTGTCCTGTGCGTGGTGTCTGTGTTGTAGGGAGTAACGATAATCTTGACATTTTAAACTTTGTCTTTTTTGTGTTTTTTCAAAAACCAATTATGTTTTCTTTTTTATTGGATGCTGTAGAATGGTAGTAGACCATGGTCTGAACAACGTTTGTTCTAGCAAAATTGTGATTCAAATTTCACGGTGTATATTATGGACTGTCTCGTTGGTCTAGTGGTCGCAAGCACTACTGCTGAGTATGAGGTCCTAGGTTCGATTCCCGGGTCGGACAAAAGTGTTATTGGGTTTTTCCATCTGGAATTTCTCAGTAGCAACCCGGAGTCTGGATTATTTGTGCCCGGTTGATGGCAATAGGCTCGACCCCTCTTACACATGGGACTTAAATATAACTGGCGAATTGTGGGTGTACTATAGGTACACCTCTGCCTAACCCTTCGGGGATTACAAGCGTGATGTTATCTTATGTGTTATGTTATGTTATTATAGACTGCCTCATTGGTCTAGTTTTTGTAAACAGACTAGCGGCCCTGGATACGATTCCCTGGTCAGGAAAAGTGTATACACCGTGAAATTTGAATCAGTTTTGCTAGAACAAACGTTATTCAGACCATAGTCTACTACCAATCGAAAGCACCAAAAAAAAAAAAAACAATTAGTTTGTGAAAAAACACAAAAAAAAAACAAAGTTTAAAATGTCAAGATTATCGTTACTCCCTACAACACAGACACCACGCATGGGACACAGCATTGTTTACAGGGAAATGTACCTCCATTAAACGAAATTTAGTAAGCAGTAGATAATCTTGACATTTTAAACTTTGTCTTTTTTCAAAAACCAATTATGTTTTTTTTTATTGGATGCTGTAGAATGGTAGTAGACCATGGTCTGAATAACGTTTGTTCTAGCAAAACTGTGATTCAAATTTCACGGTGTATATGAGTTTATCCATCAGGAATTCCTCAGTAACAGACCGGAGTCTAAAGTGCTCCCCGTATTACAATGGGACTAGTAAATATAATTGGCGAAATGTACAGACGAACAATCTATTTCGTATACAGGGTGGCATCGACGCGAAAACTGTTACCATGGATTCAGTACATGATTCTGAATCCCCCTGCGTTGAAAATTTTCGTCGGTAATTTTTTTTTATCTGCTGTTCCATACATTTTTTACGCGTAGGTATTGCACTTTTCTATGAAACAGCAAATTTTTTTTTTAAATAACTGACTGAAAATTTCAATTAAAGGGAAAGGCCGGTCGGTGACGCCCTAGGAGGACATATACTGACCTTATTGGTGATGTTCTTCAGAAAGGCCAGGTGCGACCAGATGTATGAACAAAAACGAGGCAAAAGGAGTATGTAAGGATCGTAGCAGGTGGCGTTCTGTAGTTTCTGCCTACCCCCATGGGAAGAAGGCGTGAGTTTATGTATGTATATATGATAAATTTCAACGCAGGCGGTTTCAATATCATGTATTGAATCCATGGTAACAGTTTTCGCGTCGATGTCCCTGCCACCCTGTATAGATACAGGCAGGTAACTTGTAACTACTTTTAAACAGTATTGAGAGTGTGTTGAGTAGTCGATTCTTTTCATCACTTTGTTATAATTTATAATTAATTAATTCAATTTGTTATCCGTTGTGAATGTTATAATATGGATGTATTCTTGTTTTTTTTTTTATTAAGTGTGCCATAAGCTTTTAAAAGTTATGATAAAATATGACCAATAAAATATGAATTCAGAAAAAAAATTGACCGTACAGAAGAAACAACAATATTTACCAAATTATACCAATACATTTTTTCGACTGTACATCTCTGCCATTGGAAATATATATGTCACAGGTATTTTCCTGTACTTTAGAAGAGTTGATAAGGTTAAAAAAATCAGTTCTTGTTAGCCTTGCTAATCTATTATAAATAGATTATCTACAAGCCAAATATTAAATGTTAATCAAAAGTTAAGATTACATATAAATCATTTACTGTTGTGTTATTGAAATTTTAAAACATCATGGTGAAATACGATTTTTCCTAGAGTCTGGTAAGATCATCTAAAAAAAAAGTTAGCATCACTGGGAAACACTGATTAGCTGTCACGCAGTGTTGCCAACAGCACCGTAATTACGGTAACCCTTTGATGAATACAGTCGTGATATTATATTCGTTTTATTCTCACATACACCATTTCTCTTTAACAGAACAATGGAAGGTGAAACTACAAGAGTACCACGAGTGGTTCAAGCGCCAAGACAGCATCATTGCCAACGAGACCCTCCGGCCAGGCAGACCAACCAACTACGACGAACTATTCGGAATCGATGGCTCCTTCAGACAGCTCGCAATCGATTGATGTTGAATCGATTCCAAAGTTTGACAACGAAACGTCACTAATTTTACTCAAGTGTCAAATTGACGTCACACTGTAGTAACGTTAAGTTGTCAAACTAACGTTTTAATATAATTATAATTGGTTTGTCAAACTGACGTCATTCCGTAGGATTGTTTAAGTGGCGAATTTTTCTGTGACATGGGATTGTGTACAGGATGTAAAAAATATTTTGCTATGTTAATTTTTTTGAGGCTGTTTTTGTTTTGATACAAAAGTGACAATTTAAGTAACACAGTGAGCAATGAAAGTCGAAACTTTTTTCTGAAGAATTATCATAGCGGTTTGACTTTTTTCTTTCTATAGGTACAAAAGCTGTCAAATAGCAAAAAAAATCTTAGATAAAATTCATCTGACCATTGAAATTCGGTCTTAAGAGGCCTGCGAACACGGCTCGTAACTACAAATCGAGATGTTTGCAAAATTCAATTCCAAGCACATTGCGCTAGTGTGAGTGCCTGTCGGTGCGATATACACCTACAGTGAGCAATACTACCACGCACACATTGACAATTATTGCTTGACGCGATAGCACTACTAGCTTTAGAAAATTTATGATAAATTTGGATGTGTTCCGTAATACCAAAAATGATGAATGAAAACTTTTAATATTTTTCCATTTTTTTTTTCGATAATTTGTATCTTGATAATATAAGCTATGCTTCTGCAGAAATAATATTATAAATATTGTTGTTTATAATACAGAAAAAACAATATGAAGACGCTGTAAAAATGTGCAAAATTAAATTCGTTTAAACTTCATTTTACAAAAGTTTTTTGAAAAAAAAAAGATGTAGGAGCCTGTCTAAATCTGAATAACAACATAATATGGTGAAAATATGCCCAAATTGCAAATGATTTAGGTATTACCTTTGTATGGACAATTCATGCGTCGCCGCGTTCTTAACACTGTTTATTTTTTCTATAAATTGGTTCAAAATTAATTTCGATTCCTTTCAGCAGTTCATGTAATACTTGTAATAGTAATTAATATGTAAATTATAAAAATATCGAAATAATCTGTCATATTTTGTATCAATACAATTTCACCTCGTTTACACAATACTTTGGAACATGTTGAACTAAAGAGGGTAACTATAAGTACTTATATCTGTATGTTTTATGATAGACTAATAGATTATTTAGTCGAAATTATAATTTTATTTTAAGAAGTTCATGATAATTTTCGGTTTGCTTTGCTTAATTAAATCGAATTTATATCAAAAAAGTTTTTAGCAAAATATTGTGAATGAACAGTGGAATCTAATATAAATTGAGACAATTAGGAATTTTAATTATTGACAAATCCATAATATTGTTTTTAAAATATTGAAAGAAGCTAGCAATCAAATTGCAATTAACTGTGGTATTTTAATTATAATTTCATTTTTTTTAAAGTTTACTTGTTTTAATTTACCTCTTGCTCCAAACATCTTATCATCACTACGTACAGAACGATTTTTTCAAATTTTTAATAAATAACTGATAGCAGTTATTACTACACCGTTATAATTTCCATTAGGATTTTTCCCAGTAACAGCCCGGAGTCTTGATTTCTGCCCGGTTGATGACAATAGGCTATTTTATAAACTTACCTGAATGTGGGCGTATTCTATAACATGTAAAAAAACCCTG